>CP125973.1:63766838-64966838 GCA_030063025.1 Avena longiglumis
CTACCCATTGTGCAACTTCTGAAAAGGCATTTATTGTCATAATCACTTTTGGTGTTCGTTAACAACAAGTAGATCATTTTACAGTTTGTCATTGTCCACAGGTTGGTATTATGATAAATGAAAAGCACCCTCACTCTTGGGAAAAGACCACACTCATGTGTCACAGTTCTGGAAACTCCAGACCGGAGTCTCCGGTCTGCCAAGACCGAAGTCTCCGGTGTGGTCCGGAGTTTCCGGATCTGTCTCCGATGGTGACTTCAGGATCTGGGCTGGGACATTTTGACAGGGGGTCCGGAGCCTGCTCCGGAGGATACTCCGGAGTCTCCGGTGCTGGATCAGTCCGGAGTCTCCGGTGTTGATAAACCGGAGTCTTCGGTCTTGTTGGGTCGTGGAATGCATGGGTCATTCAGATGGGCGGTCCGGAGGCTGGTCCGGAGATTGGCCGGAATCTCCGTCTGACTTTTCTCCAACGGTCAGAAAACGGTTCGTGGAGGGGGCTGCCTATAAGTAGGGACCCTTATTCTCTTCCTCCAATTGCTCGAGCTGCTCAAGAACACCAACCCCATTAGAGCCACCAAATCTACAAGATCTCTTCATCCAACCATCCAAAGTCATTGATCTTTGGAGAATCGAAGGAGGAGGCCTTGATCTACATATTCACCAAGAGAGATTTTCATTTCCCCCTCATTCACTTGAGGGCCCCCAACCTCTAGTGTTTCATTGGAAACCCTAACTTTGATTTGGTTCTTACAAGCTTGTATTGACATCTTGCTTGTATTTGGGAGCCTCCAATTAAGTTTTGGATGTGTGCCCCGAACTTGTTGTAAAGGTGTCGGCTTCCACCTTGAAGGTTGCCGATATAGTGGAAGGTGGATCGAGCCCGTTGGGGTGAGGTTCATCGGAGAACAAGGGAGGCCTCTCGTGGCGTTGGTGGTTTGAAACCACCCCCTCTCCAAACATAGACGTACTTCCCCTCAAAAGGAAGGAACTACGGGAAACAAATCCTTGTGTCTCCACGTCCACTCCTTTGGTTACTTCTATCCCTTTACCGCACTTATAGGTAAATTCACCATAGTTGCACAATCTAGAGAATTTACCTTTCTTGTCAAGCCCTAATTTGAAAAAGAAGAAAATTTGAAGTAGCACCTATTCACCCCCCCCTCTAGGTGCCCATACGATCATTTCAATTGGTATCAGAGCCTCGGCTCTTTATTTGGGCTTTACCGCCTAAGAGAATATGGGTAGCCAAGAAGGGGAAGGTGATGTTGAGCATACTACGGTGACCATGGAAGATCTCAAAAACTTGGAAACAGGATTGAGCTCTTCCTTGGTCAACGAAGTCAAGAAGATGCTTGAGCAACTTCTTAAAGACAAAGATAGCTCATCATCCCTTTCTCCTCCATCCGTTTTACCTGAAGGGGATACTCCCATATCCCCCGAGGATAGAATGGTTAGGGGTAAACAAGACAACACTAATTCCTCCACACAAAATGATGGTGGGAAGGGTGAGCACCGTGATTCATGGTACTCTCCCGACCCTCCAATCCCTCACCCTCATGTATACAATAGAGGTGACCCACCTAAGCTTGAAGAATCCGCTACCTTTGCTCAATGGCAATCACTAATGAGAACGCATATGCGCAGCTCTTGCATTGAACTATGGAACATCATCGAGCATGGACTCTTTATTGGGGATCCAAACAACTTGACAAGAAGAGAGGTTGTCAATAGTCAACTCAATGCCACTGCTTTGCATATGATTCAACAAGGATTGGGGACCAAGGATTATCCACACATTGAGCACTTTAGCATTGCCAAGGAAGCATGGGATGCCCTCACTGTATTGTTTGTTAGAAATGAGAGTATGAGGAGGAACCGATATGATGCTCTAAGCAATGAAGCCGAAGGCTTCTACATGAAAGAAGGTGAAGATCACGAAGACATGTACCGAAGGCTCAAGACCACCGCCACCGCGTTTAGAAATGTGGGTGCCTCACATGTGTATGATGCATGGATAAAAAGGAAATATGTGAGTGCACTCATGCCTTTTGAGCCCACCTACTTGAAGACCTTACAAGGAATACACAACTACCATCTCATGACCTCAAATGAAGTTATGAAAGAGATGGCCACCTTCAAAGTTGTCGCCAAGAATGCCAAAGATGCGCGTGCCCGTGCCCTTGGTATGAGCAACGTTGTCAATGTTGCTTTGAAGGCCAAAGTTGTGGACCATGGGGATGAAGATGATAGTGATGAAGGGTTCTCCATGGACCACCCCGATGAAGTCAAGATTGCTCATAGTCAATATATGGCTTTTTATGCAAAGAACTTTTGGAAGGACCCCGCCAAGGCCAAGATGGAAATGCAAAGAAAAAGCAACACAAATGGGAAAAGAGAAAATACAACTACATTGAGAACTTGCTTCAATTGTGGTGACCGCTATCACTTTGTGGCAAGTTGTCCCTATGAGAAGAGAGAAGATCATGGGGGTAAGCTTGTGTTGAAGAAGACTCTCAAAGCACCTTACAAGAAACCCTTCATCAAGAAGAATCCCATCAACAAGGAGTCGGGAGAAATTGTCTTGATCACTCATGAATAATACTCCTCCGACAATGAAGATGATGAAGAAGAGGAATAGGAAACGTCTAATGGTGTGGCGTCTCTAGCTACTACCTCTACTCCGACATTCTCTCTCTTTGATTCTCCAAATGAGAATTCTCCCATCAAGAACGTCACTTGCCTTATGGCAAGGGGAGCAGAGGTATCATCATCATCTCACTCCACTCCCTTAGCTAATGATGAAACCGATGATGAGATGTCTCTTGATGTTAAAAAGGAATTAATTGCTTTTGATGAGTTCATGACTAAACTACAAGGGGATGCTAAGATACATTTTGGTAACATCCTAGATCAACTTTTCCACACATAAGAGCTCCTAGATGTGAGATGTAAACTTGGGCATGAACACATGATTGAACTAGAGGCTCTAAACAATGCTCTAGAAGAAGAACAAGAGACTAGGTTGTCTCTTGAATTAAAACTTGAAGGGCTTGATGAGGCAAACAATATTATTGTTAACAAACTCATCAAAGAGCGTGATCATGCTATTGATAAATACAAAAGGGCTAAAAAGGACAAGGTTGAGTTTGGTGTGGTTCATGAAAAACTTGCCGAGGACTTTAGTTTGCTTAACAAGGCTCACAAGGCTTTGAAAAGTGAACTATTTTCACTCACAAAGTCCCATGAAATGCTTCAAACTCAATTGGCCAATATTCCTTCACCTGGTAACTTCATTCCATCTAGTAGTACAACTATTCTTGAAGAGAATGCTAGGTTGAAGGGGGAGCTTTCTAAGGCCACATTTCCACAAGGCAACAAGTCCATTGATGATCTTTTGAGTAAGCAAAGGCCTAGTGGTGATAAAGGGGGCATTGGTTTTGTCTCTAATACTAAGAAGAAGAAGAACAAGAAGAAGAAGAAGAAGGCCAAGCCCACACAAGAAACTAACAAGGCCATTGTGGGTAGTAAGACCACAAGTGGTAAAACTATGTCTCATGATGACTTTGCGGGAAGTGCTAACCGTCACTATGTTCTAATGCGTTATTATTATGGTTATGTGTATGCACAATATGTTGGCCCATATGATGGTTATATTGCTTGGTCCATTTGGGTTCCCAAGACCCTTGTTGCTAACAAAAGAGGACCCATTGAAAAATGGGTACCTAAAAATTAGCTTGATATTTTGTAGACATATGCTTCCGGAGGGTCAAAGTGGGTGCTTGATAGTGGTTGCAGAAGTCATATGACCGGAAGCTTGTCTATTGTCAAGGACTTAAAGCCAAATGATGATCAAATCACCGTGACATATGCCGACAAGTCAAAGTCTTAGGTAATGGGTTTCGGCAAGGTTATGATTGCTCACGACATTACACTTGTGAACGTCATGCTTGTTGAGACCCTTGGATACAATTTACTTTCAGTCCGTGCTCTTGGAAAGATGGGTTTTGCCGTCTTTGTTGATGATGATATTGTGGTCCTCATGTGGAGCAAGTCTCTCAAGGTCACTTTCGTTGGGTACGTCGAACATGACTTGTATGTGGTGTACTTTTCGGGGCAAGCCACTACAAGTGCGATGTGCTTATTCGGAAAGGCTGATGTGGGTTGGTTATGGCATCGCCGACTAGCCCATGTCAATATGAGAACTTTGCAAAGTCTCCACAAGGAGGGCCATATTGTTGGACTAAAATAAAATGTTTCCTTTGCCAAATATCGTGTTTGCAGGGCATGTGTTCTAGAGAAGATGCATGATGCTCCTCACAAGCCTAATAACCGCATCAAGTCCACCAAGATCTTGGAGCTTCTCCATGTGGACCTCTTTGGTCCCCCATCTCATGCAAGTCTTGGTGGGAAGAAATATTGCTTGGCGATCGTTGATGACTTTTCAAGATACTCATGGGTATATTTCTTCAAGTTGAAGAGTGAGACCTAAAAGACATTCATCGATTTTATCAACATGGTTCAACGTCAATACAATCTTCCCGTATTGATCATAAGATGTGACAACGACACCAAGTTCAAGAACTACTCCTTGAATGATTTTCTTAGTGATGAGGGGATTAAACATCAATATTCCGCTGCATACACCCCTCAACAAAATGGTGTGGCCGAAAGGAAGAACCGGACTCTTATTGAGATGGCTAGGACCATGTTGGCGGAGTTTAAATCTCCATATAACTTTTGGGACGAAGCCATCTCCACCACATGTCATGCTTCAAACTAGCGCTACCTCCGCAAAGAAATCAACAAGACTCCATATGAAATACTTACCGGTAACAAGCCCAACATATCTTACTTCCGGGTGTTCGGTTGTAAGTGTTTCTATCTCATAAAAGGTGTTCGTTTGTCCAAATTCGAGTCTAAAGCATTAGAGGGTATTTTTTGGCTATGGTCTCGAATCTCACACTTAAAGAATCTATGATAAGCTCTCCGGAGTCGTCATAGAATCTTGTAGTGTGACCTTCGAAGAATATGATGGTCCCCAAGGGGGTGTGTTGATGCTTGTGATGCAGATGATGAAATGCCTCAGGATGCCATAGGAAGAATGGGTGTGGGATATATCCGCCCCATTGAGGAACCCCTTATGGAGGATCGAGAAGAACTATGCTCCACTCAAGTGGAGCCCTCATATTGACAACATCAACAAGCTCCATCCACCGAGGAGGACAATGACTCAAGCCAAAGACAAGATGTAGACCCTCAACACGATGATCATAGTGACAACTCTAGTCAAGGGGATCTTGATTCTTTAGCCCGGGTGTCAAGTGGTGCCAAGGCAATTGCTCAAGGAAGATCTTTACAAACTGCTTTGAAACAAGATCAAATTGATGCTAGAATAGCACTTGATCATGACCAAGGTCAATCTTTGCCTCTAGATGAAGAGGATGATTCCAATGATGATAAAGGTCAAGTTAATGGTCAAGACGAGGATCAAAATGATGAAGAGGGTCCCCCAAGAAACAACACGGAGATCCACGCTCGTCGCGAAGCTAGAAAGGAAAGAATGTTGGAATTAAGAGACCACTCTCTACAAAATGTAGTTGGTGATCTAAGGAAAGGTATTTCCACAAGAGCACAATTGAAGAGGTTCAATGAACACCAAGCACACATCTCCATGATTGAACCAAAGAAAGTGTGGGAAGCTCTTGAAGATTCGGATTGGTTAGAAGCTATGCACAAAGAACTCAACAACTTTGAGAGAAACAAAGTATGGAAGTTAGTGGAAAAGCCAAAGGAGTGCCGCAATGTTATTGGAACTAAGTGGATATTTAAGAACAAGCAAGATGAGCACCACAAGGCTAGATTGGTTGCACAAGGGTTCTCTCAAATTGAAGGCATTGACTATGGAGAGACATATGCACCCGTGGCTCGCCTTGAGTCCATCCGTATCCTTCTTGCTTATGCGGCACATCATAACTTTAAGTTGCAACAAATGGATGTAGAAAGTGCATTTCTTTATGGCCCATTAAATGAATTGGTATATGTTAAGCAACCCCCGGGATTTGAGGACCCCAACTTCCCAAACCATGTCTACAAACTTGATAAGGCGCTCTATGGGCTCAAGCAAGCCCCACGCACGTGGTATGAGCACCTTAGAGAGTTATTGTTTGACCGTGGTTTTGAGGTTGGGAAAATCGATCCCACTCTTTTTACTAATAAAGTCAATGGGGAGCTTTTTGTATGCCAAATATATGTTGATGATATCATCTTTGGCTCATCTAACAAAGCTTTTAATTCTCAAAGCTTATGACTAGTAGGTTCCGGATGTCTTTGATGGGGAAGTTGAGAGTATTTGTTGGTTTTGAGATCAAGCAAGTTAGAGGAGGGACATTCTTCAATAAAGCCAAGTATACTCAAGATATGCTCAAGAGATTCAATATGCAAGATATAAATGGAGGAGGACCGGAGTCTCCGGTGTACATACACCGGATCTCCGGTGTAGACCGGAGTCTCCAGTCCAGACGGTTTCTATCACTTAAAGAAGGGGGCGGGGTGAACTGGTACAGCAGTTCCTCATTCTACACCCCGTCCCCTACCTCCAAACCCGTCGCCTCCTCTTCCAAAAATCCTCCCCGGAGGTCAAGAAGCCCCCAGGATCCGCCGTGCCGGCCAATCTTCCCTCTTCCTCCATTGGGTCATTCCCACCAGAGGAATTGATCCCATGGACAGATCTGGTACCTCCCCTCTAATTTTTTCTCCTAGGGTTCATCCCTAGATGTGTTTTTGAGGATTGGTGCTGATTTGTCCATTGGAATCACTTGATTGCGTGCACTTTAGTACTTTAGCCTTGTTGCATTGCCCGATCTTCTAGTTTCACCCCCACAGGCATCTCCCCATCTCATGCCCGAGCCTCCCGACCAGAGATTCCAGACCCAAGTCCGGAGACTCCGGTCTAGGCCGGAGACTCCGGTCCCCAGGACCGGAGACTCCGGTATGAGTCTTGAGGACTCGGTGTTGGGTGAATCAAAACAGACCATAAATGCATCAAATATCTTGTACTACATTTTTGGGACATATATACTCATCTCCATGCTATCTCCCTCAATGTTGTTCACAGGTGATGGTTCTAGTCGTCCTCGTCTTACCAAGGCCAAGTCCCAAAGGGGAAATCCTCGCTATGATGAAGCTCGGGGTCAATTCATCGTGCCTCCCAACCGAAACAGGAAGTGAGCACGTGATGCGTTTGAAGAGGGATCGGAGAGGCTGAGCAGGAGGACCGTGCCAAGAAGGCCAAGTATGACAACCTTGGTCCTTAGCCAAAATGTCTAAGAGGAGTACCGTGAGTGAAAGACAGATTTCTGTCTGCTGCCTCGTAGTGAGTACCCTCGTTCTTGGAGGAAAGAACAGTGTGGTCATGAAGGATGTGTATGGTGTACTCACCAAATCACTGTCTGTCTCGAAGTTCATGAGTGTTGAGCAAATGCCTCCCCCCTACTTCACCGATGCTTTGTGGATCTATGAGAAGCTGGACTGCAACTTGATGGAGCTGCGTGAAGACTACAATATCCACCTTGTCTGTACGGTTTTATGCCACCGTTGTTTGGGTCCGATCTTGACGGTACCATGGTGTGGATGTCTAGTACCACTGTTGCAGACTACATTTCATGACTTTGCCAACGTCATCTTTGAGACCTTTCAGGTGTATCCACTCTGTGGCAGATGCACTCTGTAGCTTTGGGTGAGAACAAGTTGAAGCTGGCACCTTTGTATGATGATGGTGTTGTGGGGGGGTTCCAAGGGACTCAATGTAGGGTTTCGTAGCATGGAAAACAATAATTTTCTATCGCATACAACCAAACAAGCCAAGATCTATCTACTAGATTGTAGCAACGAGTCGATGGAATAACTTACCCTCGAAGATTCCAAAGCGTTTAACGAGAGCGGATTCTCGTGGTGATGTAGTCGTACTCTTCCCGATCTCAAGATCGTGTAGACGATCCTTCCGGCTAGTTCCGGCGCTTCATGATCGGTCACACGTTCGATTTTCGACGAAGACCTTCCTCTCCCTTGTTTCAAAGAGGCGGAGGTTGTAGCACTCTCCTCGCGATTCCGGTGACTGTGGCGTGGCAGGAAGTAGAGGAGATCATGAGGGCCGCCTTAAGCGGGCGAGTATGGTGGAGTATGAGAGAGAGCTATTAGTGGTCTAGGGTTTAGACACACCAATTAGAAGGCTCTAATCCAAGGCTAGTGCAATTAGAAGCTCTAAACCAAAGCGGCTCTAAACCGGAGTCTAGGGCTAGGATTTAGATTAGAGGATAGGAACTTGTGTGTCTAGAGAGGAGGAGGCCCTGCCCTCCTTTTATAGGTGGAGGGGCGGCCAGGGAGGGAGGAGTCCCTCCCAACTCGGCCTAGGTGGGCCGAAGCTTGGAGAGGAGGGAGTCCTCCCCAAGTCGGTTTCAACCTCCTCTTGCTTGTTTCCTCGGTTTCTGTTTTAGCGTTTGACTTTCAAAGCGGCCATTTGACTTTTCAGTTTAGGATTCAATTTAATCCTTTATGGAACAGCAAGAACACTTAGTACATGATGCAATCATTCCAATATGTAATGACACATTCATGTACCCTTCCCCAGTCTTGGACATTCGGAACCTTCTAGAACATTCCGATGAAAACAGGAATCATTCCCGAACTCAAACGGGACTTTCCTTATATGAATCTTATTCTCGGACCATTCGGATCACCTCGTGATATCCCGGATCCCATCCGAGACTCGAACAACATTCGGTCTCTTTCTCATAATACCATAACTACTCAAACAACGTCGAATCCTTAAGTGTGTCTCCCTACGGTTCGTGAATTATGCGGACATGATCGAGACACTTCTCGAACAATAACAAATAGAGGAATCGGAAATTCATATGGCTCCCACATATTTCTACGATTACTTTGCATCGAATGAACCACTTACATACGATACCAATTTCCCTTTGTCTCACGATAGTTTACTTATCCGAAGTTATGATCGTCGGTATCTCGCATACCTAGTTCAACCTCGTTCTTGATAAGTACTCTTTTCTCGTTCCCGTGATATGTGATCCCTTGTGAGCCAGTCACATGCTTGCAAGCTAATTGGATGACATTCCACCGAGAGGGCCCAGAGTATATCTATCCGTCATATGGATGGACAAATCCCACTCTTGATCCATGTGTTTCAACCAATACTTTCTGAACACTCAATGCCACCTTTATAGCCACCCGATTCACGGTGTGGTGTTTGATGTCATCAAAGCATCCATCCGTAAAGGTGATATGCATGATCTCATGGTCGAAGGGATTAGGTTACTATGTATCAGAAAGCATATAGCAATTGAACTATTGAAATGACTTGATCTTTATGCTACGCTTATCTATAGGAGTATGTCCACCATACCATTCTCCTAACGATATGATCTTGTTGTTGATAACATCTCAATGTTCATGATAGGGAAACCACAATCATTAATCAACCAACAAGCTAGTGAAGTATAGAGGCTATACTAGGGACTTCAAATTAAGTTTACAAATCACACAAGTATCAATGTTTCCTTGTTAATACTATTATAGCATGAATGTAAACATTTATCATAAACACAAAGATATAATAATAACTACATTTATTATTGCCTCTAGGGCATATCTCCAACAGTCTCCCACTTGCACTAGAGTCATCTAATCTAGATTACATGGTAATATACCGAACACCCATGGCAGTTTGGTGTTGGTCATGTTTTGCCCTCGGGAGAGGTTTAGTCAACGGATCCGCCACATTCAGATCTGCGTGTACTTTGAAAATCTTTATATCCCCATCCTGGATATGTTCTCGAATAGCGTGAAAACGCAGCTGATGCTTGACTTCTTGTGTGACCTTGGTTCTTGCGCATTGGCTATGGCGCCCATGTTATCATAGTAGATAGACATTGGGTCCAGTACACTAGGAACCACACCCACTGTAATGAACTCTTTCATCCATCGCTTCTTGTGAAGCCTCCAAGCGACCATGTATTCCGATTGTTGAAGATCTCGCCACAACGCTTTGCTTTGCACTCCTCCAACTGTTGTACCATTCAAAATAAATACGTATCCAGTTGTGATTTGGAATCATCGGATCGGTGTTCCAACTAGCATCGGTGTAACTGTTAACAACTAATGTTCATCACCTCCATAAGAAAGAACCATATCCTTAGTTCTTCTCAAGTACTTAAGGATGTTTTTGATCATGTCAATGATCCACTGGATCACTTTGATATCTGCTAGTTAAACTAACAACATATGCAATGTCGGGTCTAGTACATAGCATGGCATACATTAGAGATCCTATGGCGAGGCATAGGAGTCTTACTCATCCTTTCTCTATCTTACGCGATGTCGGACTTTGAGTTTTACTCAAGGTCGTATTAGCAACATGGGCAAGAACCCTTTCTTCCTTTCTTCCATTCCAAACCTCTTTAGAACTTTGTCCAAATATGTACTGTGACAATGATATTTGGCGTTTGATCTATCTCTATAAATCTTTATGCCTAATATGTAAGCTGCTTCGCCAAGATCCTTCATTGAAAAACTATTATTCAAATATTCCTTGACACTATTAAGAAGGTCTACATCATTCCCAATCAGCAATATGTCATCCACATATAGTATTAAGAATGCTCTGAGCTCCCACTCACTTTCTTGTAAATACAAGCTTCTCCATAAGTTTGTATAAAACCAAAACTTTGATTACCTTATCAAAACGTTGATTCCAACTTCGGGATGCTTGCTTCAATCCATAGATGGACCGTTGAAGTTTGCATACCTTGTTAGCATCTTTAGGATCGACAAAACCTTTGGGTTGCATCATATACAACTCTTCATCAATATCTCCATTGAGGAATGCTGTTTTGACATCCATCTGCCATATCTCATAATCATAATATGCAGCGATTGCTAACATAATCCTCACAGACTTTAGCTTCCCTACTGGTGAGAAAGTCTCATCGTAGTCAACTCCTTGAATTTGTCGAAACCCTTTTGCGACAAGTCGAGCTTTATAGACAGTAACATTACCATCAGCATCTGTTTCTTCTTGAAAATCCATTTGTTCTCGTGACCTTCGGCCATCCGGTAAGTCCACCAAAGTCCATACTTGGTTTTCGTACATGGATCCAATCTCGGATTTTATGGCTTCTTGCCATTTATTGGAATCTGGGCTCATCATCGCTTCCTCATATGTCTCGGGGTCATCGGTGTTGTCTACCAACATGACACTCATAACGGGATCATACCAATCTGCAGTGGTACGAGTTCTCGTTGACCTCTGAGGCTCTGTAGCAACTTCAACCGAAGTTTCATGATCATCATCATTAGCTTCCTCTCTAATTGGTGCAGGCACCACAGGAACTTCTTCGGTCTTTGCGCTACCGCAATTCGAGAGAAGGTTCGACAACCTCGTCGAGTTCTACTTTCCTTCCAGTCACTTCTTTCGAGAGAAATTCCTTCTCTAGAAAGGATCCATTCTTAACAGCGAAGATTTTGCCTTGGATCTATGATAGAAGGTATACCCAATAGTTTCTTTTGGATATCCTATGAAGACGCATTTTCCGCTTTGGGTTCAAGCTTGTCCCATTGTACCTTCTTTACATAGGCCCGCATCCCCAAACTTTAAGGAACGACAATTTAGGTTTCTTCCCAAACCATAATTCATACGGTGTCGTTTCAGCATTTAGACGGTTCCCTATTTAAAGTGAATGCGGTTTTCTAATGCATAACCCCAAAATGATAGCGGTAAATGTAAGTGACATCATAGAACGAACCATATCTAAGAGAGTTCGATTACGACGTTCGGACACACCATTACGCTGTGGTGTTCCCGGCGGTGTCAACTGTGAAAGTATTCCGCATTTCTTCAAATGCTCACCAAACTCGTAACTTAGATATTCACCTCCACGATCAGAACATAGAAATTTAATCTTCTTGTTACGTTGATTCTCTACCTCACTTTGAAACTCCTTAAACTTCTCGAAAGTTTCGGATTTATGTTTCATGAAATAGATATACCCATATCTACTCAAGTCATCCGTGAAGGTAAGAACATAACGATAACCACCGCACGATGCTACACTCATTGGACCACACACATCGGTATGTATGATTTCCAGTAAGTCCGTAGCTCGCTCCATCATATCCGAAAATGGAGTCTTAGTCATTTTTCCCATCAGACATGCTTCGCATCTTTCAAGTGATTCAAAATCAAGTGATTCAAGAAGTCCATCGAATGGAGTTTCTTCATACGCTTCACTCAATGTGACCAAGGCAGCGATTGCCACATATAGGTCGAATTATCGCTTGATTTCAAACGTTTAGCCTCAATGTTGTTGATATGTGTATTTCCACTATCGAGATTCAATAAGAATAGACCATCTATCAAAGGTGCATGTGCATAAAACATATTACTCATATAAATCGAACAACCACTATTCTCTGACTTAAACAAGTAACCGTCTCGCAATAAACAAGATCCCGATATAATGTTCATGCTCAACACAGGCACTAAATAACAATTATTTAAGTATAAAACTAATCCCGATGGTAGATGAAGGGGTAGCGTGCCGTCCGCGATCACACCAACCTTTGATCCGTTTCCCACGCGCATCGTCACCTCGTTCTTCGCTAGCTTCCGTTTATTCTGCAGCACCTGTTTCGAGTTACAAATATGAGCAACCGAACCAGTATCAAATACCCAGGCACTACTACGAGTACTAGTGAGATACACATCATATATCAGATATACCTTTCTTCTTGATGTTGCCGTTCTTCAGATCCGCCAAGTACTTTGGGCAATTCCGCTTCCAGTGACCTTCTCCCTTGCAGTAAAAGCACTCAGTATCAGGCTTGGGCCCAGCTTTGGTCTTCTTCCGGCAGGGCAACTTTCTTACCACCCTTCTTGAAGTGTCCCTTCTTAGAGACTTGCCTTTCTTGAATTTGGCGGTCTTATTGACCAACAACACTTGGTGCTCTTTCTTTATCTCCACTTCTGCAGATTTCAACATGGCAAAGAGTTATGGCAACGTCTTGTTCATGTTCTGCATGTTGTAGTTCATCACAAAGTTCTTGTAACTTGGTGGTAGTGATTGGAGGACACGGTAAATCCCCAAAGCATTAGGAATCACTATACCCAAGCTTTGAAGTTTGTTTGCGTGCCCAGACATCTTAAGCACATGCTCACTGACGGAGCTGCCTTCTTCCATCTTGCAGTTAAAGAACTTAGAAGCCTCATAGCTTTCAATTACCGCATGAGTCTCAAAAATCAATTTGAGATCCTCGACAATATCATATGGGTCTGACTCTTCAAACCTTTTCTGAAGCTCCGATTCCAAACCATACAAGATAGCACCTTTGAACTATGGAGTCTTGATTCTTAGGCGAGGTAAACATTCTTTACTTCATCGGGAGCATCATGCAGTGGGTCACCAGTGCATCCAGCACATAGGTCAAATTACCGTGTGAGGACAATCCTCAAATTGCGGAACCAATCCATGTTGCTTCCATTGTTTTCAACTTTTCTTTCTCTAGGAACGCATTAAAATTGATGGTAGGGGCTGCCATTGATCTACAACATATTTGCAATAGTTTAGACTAAGTTTATGACAAATTGAGTTCAAATTAATTAAATCAAATTAAACTAGGTGAACTCCCACTCAAAACAACATCCCTCACATTGTTTTAGTGATCACACGAACCAAATCCACTACATCAACACCGATCATCACGAGAGTTGATATAGTTTCAATGGCGAACAATCGTCATGTTCATCATATCTACTATATGATTCATGCTTTACCTTTCGGTGATCCGTGTTCGATACCATGTCC
Organism: Avena longiglumis; assembly: GCA_030063025.1. Taxonomy (NCBI): domain Eukaryota; kingdom Viridiplantae; phylum Streptophyta; class Magnoliopsida; order Poales; family Poaceae; genus Avena; species Avena longiglumis. The sequence continues at coordinate 63,780,719 of CP125973.1, forward strand.
GTACATGCTAGGCGTCAAGATCAAACCTTAGTTTCCGCATGAGCAAATCTGGCTTGCTCACGTTGTATACACTTGCAGAATCTAACACACCCGATCATCATGTGGTGCTTCGAAACAACAAGCTTTAGCAACGGTGCTAACTAAGGGTGAACACTTTATGACTTGAAATTCATGTGCATGAGGGATCATCTTATAATGCTACCGTCGTCTACTAAGCAATACAAGATGCATAAAGGATTAACATCACATGCAATTCAATAATATGTGATATGATATGGCCTTTCTTCTATGTGCTTCCGGTCTCCATCTTCAAGCACGAACATGATCTCCATCATCACCGGCATTGCATCAAGGTCAATGACGCTTCTCCATGGTTGTCGTCCACCGGCTTCAACTATTACAACTACTTTGAATAGACAAGCGGGTCTTAACATAAATTAAAGACAACCATATGGCTCCTGTCGGTTGCCAACTTACAATAAGGAACATTGCATACATCAGATATAATCACAATCATGGCCATATCACATCATCAGACACCCCTGCAAAACAAAGTTAGACGCCTCTACTTTCTTTGCATATTTTATGTGGTTTGGGGATTTCACTAAGTGTCGTTCTAACTTACGAACAAGAACCACAACATTGATACTAGCATTGTTGATCACCCGTTGTAAATTGGATCTTAACTATGCTAGGAGAAACAGCACCATAAAGCCACTTATGCAATACAAGTTGCATGTCAAGCGTGGAGCAAGTCTCATGAGCGATGTCATGTAAGGTTAGCCGGGCCTCTTCATCCCAACATACCGCAAGATGCAAAGTACACAAGAAGTAATCGACAATAAAGCATCAACACCCACATGACCATTGTGTTCTACTCGTGCAACAGATCTACATATAGACACGGCTCTGATACCACTGTAGGGTTTCGTAGCATGGAAAACAATAATTTTCTATCGCATACAACCAAACAAGCCAAGATCTATCTACTAGATTGTAGCAACGAGTCGATGGAATAACTTACCCTCGAAGATTCCAGCGTTTAACGAGGCGGATTCTCGTGGGTGATGTAGTCGTACTCTTCCCGATCTCAAGATCGTGTGACGATCCTTCCGGCTGCGTTCCGGCGCTTCCGATCGGTCACGTTCGGTACTCGAAGACCTTCCTCTCCTTGTTCCAGTGAAGCGGAGGTTGTAGCACTCTCCTCGCGATTCCGGTGACTGGCGTGGTACAGGAAGTAGAGGAGATCATGAGGCCGCCTTAAGCGGGCGAGTATGGTGGAGTATGAGAGAGCTATTAGTGGTCTAGGGTTTAGACACACCAATTAGAAGGCTCTAATCCGAAGGCTAGTGCAATTAGAAGCTCTAAACCAAAGCGGCTCTAAACCGGAGTCTAGGGCTAGGATTTAGATTAGAGGATAGGAACTTGTGTGTCTAGAGGAGGAGGCCCTGCCCCTCCTTTTATAGGTGGAGGGGCCGGCCTTGAGGGAGGGGAGTCCCTCCCCAACTCGGCCTAGGTGGGCCGCCGGCTTGGAGAGGAGGGACTCCTCTCCAAGTCGGTTTCAACCTCCTCTTGCTTGTTTCCCTCAGTTTCCTGTTTTAGCCGTTTGACTTTCAAACTGGCCATTTGACTTTTCAGTTTTAGGATTCAATTTAATCCTTTATCTGGAACAGCGAGAACACTTAGTACATGATGCAATCATTCCAATATGTAATGACACATTCATGTACCCTTCCCCCGGAGTCTTGGACATTGGAACCTTCTAGAACATTCGATGAAAACACGGAATCATTCCCGAACTCAAAGCGGGACTTTCCTTATATGAATCTTATTCTCCGGACCATTCCGGATCACCTCGTGATATCCGGATCCCATCGAGACTCGAACAACATTCGGTCTCTTTCTCATAATACCATAACTACTCAAACAACGTCGAATCCTTAAGTGTGTCTCCCTACGGTTCGTGAATTATGCGGACATGATCGAGACACTTCTCGAACAATAACAAATAGAGGAATCTGGAAATTCATATGGCTCCACATATTTCTCGATTACTTTGCGATCGAATGAACCACTTACATACGATACCAATTTCCCTTTGTCTCACGATAGTTTACTTATCCGAGTTATGATCGGTATCTCGCATACCTAGTTCAACCTCGTTCTTGATAAGTACTCTTTTCTCGTTCCGTGATATGTGATCCCTTGTGAGCAGTCACATGCTTGCAAGCTAATTGGATGACATTCCACCGAGAGGGCCCAGTATATCTATCGTCATATGGATGGACAAATCCCACTCTTGATCCATGTGTTTCAACCAATACTTTCCGAACACTCAATGCCACCTTTATAGCCACCCGATTCGGTGTGGTGTTTGATGTCATCAAAGCATCCATCCGGTAAAGGTGATATGCATGATCTCATGGTCGAAGGAATTAGGTTACTATGTATCAGAAAGCATATAGCAATTGAACTATTGAAATGACTTGATCTTTATGCTACGCTTATCTATAGGAGTATGTCCACCATACCATTCTCCTAACGATATGATCTTGTTGTTGATAACATCTCAATGTTCATGATAGGGAAACCACAATCATTAATCAACCAACAAGCTAGTGAAGTATAGAGGCTATACTAGGGACTTCAAATTAAGTTTACAAATCACACAAGTATCAATGTTTCCTTGTTAATACTATTATAGCATGAATGTAAACATTTATCATAAACACAAAGATATAATAATAACTACATTTATTATTGCCTCTAGGGCATATCTCCAACACTCAAGACCCTCTACAACCTTATGCTAAGGATCTTCCGTCACACTATTGCACCAAGTGCTGGAAATGATGATGCAATTAGGGATGGGCTTGTCAACCTCCTGTACCATACTCACCGGACCTTCAATGCTGGACCTGAGGCAGATGCTGCACCTATTGATGTGATGGACTTTATTTTCGAGGAGATGTTCCATGCCATTCTTTACAAGAAATCTCCTCCATATGCACCCTTGGTTATGAGGCTCATCAACTCCCAGGAGGATGATTCTCCACTTGGCATACCACCACACCTCACTAAGCACACTCTGGTCACACTGCAGCAGAAGGGGCGTATGGGCCCTGCTCCGAGGCATCGCTATGGGGATGATAATGAGGAGATTGAGACAGAGAGGGCTCCCTCCCCACCTAGAGTTTGGAGGAAGAATGCCTCCAATGCCCCTATGCCTACTATGACTTGAGACTATGTGCATGAGCGGGTCAAGAAGGCCAGCTTTTGGGAGAGGACCCTTTGTTGCATGAACGTTGACATTCACAAGCAGCAGCATGCATCTTACCAAAGAAACCGCCGCATTGAGAAGCTCCTCAAATAGATCAAGGACCAGGGTGCTGCTGATACTGAGGAAGGTGAAGATGAATACAATGATGAGCATGAGGCTCAACAGTCCACAGAGTCTGATCACACTCTCTCATTTGGGGCATGGAATGCCCAACAAGATAGTTTGGTGCACTAGAAGACGTTTGCTGATGTCACCTCTGGGTTTGGATACCAGGGTACTTCCTCTTCTCGCCCTCACGGCAAAGGGCCTGCTGTCCCTGAAGACGACGATGATGACTATGATCAGGATGATGATGACCAGGAGGAGGATGAGGATGCCGAGGATGACGAGGATGACGATGACTACTGAGCTGTTGGGGCGCTAGTGTAGGTCTTTTCCCTTTTTCGGTGTTTCGATGTCAAAGGGGGAGAAGACATTCTCATCGGTTTGCATGATCTTGGGATTTGGGATTTGCGACTATCTGCCTTTATTTGCCTTTTATTTGCCATATTAGAACTTGAACTTTATGTGTGTTATTTGCTGTTCATGTGTGTGACTATGACTATGTGCTTGTGTGCACCATCTATTGTAACTCATGTGAGATTTATGTGTGATTTATGTGTGATACTATCTATCTTGCATGATTTACTTAATTATCTTGTTGCACATAGTCAGGGGGAGTCCCATATATACTTTATTCCATGCAAATCACTTGTTTTCATCGAACACCAAAAAGGGGGAGATTGGAAGGGCATTTATTGTCATAATCTCTTTTGGTGTTCGTTAACAACAAGTAGATCATTTTACAGTTTGTCATTGTCCACAGGTTGGTATTATGGTTAATGAAAAGCACCCTCACTCTTGGGAAAAGACCACACTCATGTGTCACAGTTCTGGAAACTCCAGACCAGAGTCTCCGGTGTGGTTCGGAGTTTCCGGATCTGTCTCCGGTGGTGACTTCAGGATCTGTGCTAGGACATTCTGTCTGGGGATCCGGAGCCTGCTCCGAAGGATACTCCGGAGTCTCCGGTGTTGGATCATTCTGGAGTCTCCGGTGTTGATAGACCGGAGTCTCTGGTCTTGTTGGGTCTTGGAAGGGCTGGGTCATTCATATGGGCGGTCCGGAGGCTGGTCCAGAGATTGGCCGGAATCTCTGGTGTAGACCGGAGTCTCCGGTCTGCAGACCGGAGTCTCCGGTCTGACTTTTCTCCAACAGTCAGAAAACGGTTCGTGGAGGGGGCTACCTATAAATAGGGACCCTTATCCTCTTCCTCCAGTTGCTCGAGCTGCTCAAGAACACCAACCACATTAGAGCCACCAAATCTACAAGATCTCTTCATTCAACCATCCAAAGTCATTGATCTTTGGAGAATCGAAGGAGGAGGCCTTGATCTACATCTTCACCAAGAGAGATCTTCATTTCCCTCTCATTAACTTGAGGGCCCCCAAGCTCTAGTGTTTCATTGTAAACCCTAACTTTGATTTGGTTCTTACAAGCTTGTCTTTAATTTGTCTTGACAGCTTGCTTGTATTTGGGAGCCTCCAATTAAGTTGTGGATGTGTGCCCCGAACTTGTTGTAAAGGTGCCGGCTTCCACCTCAAAGGTTGCCGATATAGTGGAAGGTGGATCGAGCCTGTTGGGGTGAGGTTCATCGGAGAACAAGGGTGGCCTCTCGTGACGTTGGTGGTTTGAACCACCCCCTCTCCAAACGTAGACGTACTTCCCCTCAAAAGGAAGGAACTACGAGAAACAAATCCTTGTATCTCCGCGTACACTCCTTTGGTTACTTCTATCCTTTACCGCACTTTACTTACTTGTTCATGCTTAGTGTTGTAATAATCATTGCATGGTTGATATATAGGTAAATTCACCATAGTTGCACAATCTAGAGAATTTACCTTTCTTGTCAAGCCCTAATTTGAAAAATAAGAAAAATTGAAGTAGCACCTATTCACCCCCCTCTAGGTGCCCATACGATCCTTTCAACTTCCTTATATATGCAGTTGCGGCTGGCTTTGCTACCTCCATTGCAACCCAATGTTTTTGAAACACATACGGGTTCCATGAGTAAGCAGCATCCCAAATATGATCATCAAACACCTTTCCATGGAACTTCTTCTTGAAGTTTCTCACCAAGTGAAACATACATTCTTAATGTTCAGCCTCTGGGAACACTTCTTTTACCCCTGTCATCACTGCCTGACCAGCATCAGTACATATAACTAAACCCGCTAGTGATCCTATGGCATGCCTAAGTAATTGCATGAACCATATCCAATTTTCATAAACCCGCATTCCTGTCTCTCATCCTCGCTATCATCCTTTTGCACATAGTCTGTGTCCTTCTTTTTATCAGAAAAAATAACCACATTTAGAGGCATAGGCTCTTTCTCCAAATATGCATTATCCTCATCAATACCAACATGCTCATTCTTAGGTATTGGGTTGCGAAGATAACTATCCTCATCTTGATCTATGTTTTTTTCTGGTTCGATATGCACTTCACTATCCTCATAATACTCAATGATTGGCTCATATGGATCAGCAGGATCACAATATGCAATGAACATTTGCACAACCTTTTTCTAGGAGTGTTTCTCAAACATAGACATCAGCTCTTGGTCAGAATGTACCTCTGGATATATTTTCAACACATCATCATAGTATTGAAAATGTGCAACTTCCAAACATCATGGCGGGTACTCATCTAGGATTTCTTCAAGCAAATCCTTATAATTTGTCAAGTCACTGTCAATAAATTTCTCAAAACAAAATGATTTGATTTCTTTTCTAGCCTTTTTTGGGTTGGGGAAATCAAATTTATTTTCAACAAATAAGTTGAATTTGATCCATCCTGTGAATGCAAATCAGAACAAGTTTATTTGAGTCATCTACTGCATATAGTCATCTACTACAAATAAAAGCACAGAAAGCAAACTGACCCTAGAGGTGCACCCATGGCAGCGCCATGGCCACCTGCCGCTGCCATGCCTGTGTAGATCGCGGCCGCCGTGCCTGTGCCGCTCGCGGCTGTGTCTGTGCCGCTCGAGGCCGCCGTGCATGTGTCGCCCGAGGCTGCTATGCCTGTGTTGCCTGTGGCCATCGTGCCTGCGTCGCCCTCTGCCGCTGTGCCTGCACCGCCCGTGGAGGCAGTTCCTGCGTCGCCCTCCGCCGACATACATGCGCCGCCCGCGATGGCCGTTCATGCACCGCCCGAGGCCGCCGTGCCTGCGCCGCCCGTGGCCGCCGCGCCTGTTTCGCCCTCCGCCGATGTGCATGCGCTGCCCGTGGCATCCGTTCCTGCGTCGCCCTCCGCCGTCATGTCGGCGCCGCCCGACGCCATCACCAGCCGTCGCCACTCCGGGGCTAGGGTTGAGCACGGGATTCTCTTCTTTTTTTTGCGGGCATGGTCTAGACCGACAGGAGTATTCTGATGTATTCACACGGTAGCTGCACGCAAGGGTAATTTGTTCCATTTAATCAATTGACCGACAGAAAAACTATAACAGAACACACGGCAGTGTCAATTGAGTAAATATAACAAGTTTAGGTGTTAAAATTGGAAGGAAATTTTTACTAGTGTCAAATAGGGAAGCAAGTTTTAAGCCAGTGTCAAATAAGGAATTTTCTTTTTAACCTAAGTATGCTTAATATTAGATCAAATTACACTCATGGTCAAACTTTCCCTTTAGTCACCCATCATAACACTACTTGAGACCTAGCACACTTAACTTATTCGTTCCTTCCGAATGAGCTCTCGAGAAATGAAATCATACCTTGTTGATAATACTTTCATATCGATTCTATTAAATCTTGGACCATGATGTCACACATCTCAATTTTAGATTCTAAACAATTATTTAAGTAGACAATAATGAATAAGTAATAATAATCTTGAATCGAATAAAAATAAAATAATTTTATTTTTTGCCTTTTCTATTTAATATAGAATAAATTATATATTTAAATCCGTAAATCGAATTTGACACATAAAATATCTAAATCAAACAGAAAAATGAGAGGAATCAAAATATGACATCCATATAATCTTGTGAACCTAAAAATGATTGATGAACCTTATCACATTGTTTCAATCTTTTGGATTTTTATGCGTTTCAAACTATGGTTAAAACGGGCATGAAGATTCTTATCTCGGAGCTGAGCCTCGCTAAAGTTGCATTGGATCTTTGATAAAATAGCATATTGTGAACCTAAAAATGATTTTTTAATAAAACATGAACATCATATTATGTACATGTAGTTTATATCTAACCTACTTCCTACCGATTCAGAAGGAATTTGTCTTTTTCACCAGGGATGGACGGAAAGGTTTGAGATTCCCCTATTGCGACATTGTCGATTTAAAGTGGTATATTATTTTTCAAAAATGGGGTGGTAGAATTTTGAATTATGCATTTGGTGGTTGCTTCACAAAATCACCAATTTTGTGTGCTCGGAAAATGAAAAATAGCTTTTTGTTGCGACGAAAAGGAAAAGTTCCTCCTGCAACATTGTTCCCCATCCCCTGATGTAGATGCATGCATAATATGGACACATTATCACAAACTATGCCTTGATTTTAGCCATAACATTGGTCAGTTTACACGAAAGTCAGGAAACCTCGAATGAGATAGGTCATTTTGTGAAGGTTTTTTTGAGACATAATCAATATAAAAAGTTTGATAATTTTTCCTTCCAACTATGTCACATAATATGATATCACGCGAAGGTTTCGCATTGTTTGGATCGTTTTTTAATTTCTTATGTCCGTTTCAAACTATGGTCAAAACAGCGGGCATGAAGATTCTTATCTCGGGGTCGAGCCCCGCTAAACTTTCATTGGATCTCTCATGAAATAGCATATTGTGAACCTAAAAATAATTTTTTAATAAATCATGAGTATCAGATCATGTACCTATAGTTTATACCTAACCCACTTCCTATCCATTCGTCAGGAATTTGTCTTTTTCACTAGGGATGGACGTAAAGGTTTGAGATACCCTATTGGGACATTTTACGTTTAAGGTGGTCTATTATTTGTAAAAAATGGGTTGGTGGCATTTTGAATTAGCCATTTGGTGGTTGTTTCACAAAACCACCCGTTTTCCGCTCAGAAAATGGAAAATGACTTTTTGGTTCGACGAAAAGGAAAACTTCCTCTTGCGACATTGTTCTCCATTCCATGATACGCATGCATGATACCTCCAATTTGCATCACCATTCTATATCATAATTTGCCTCTATTTATTGATATATGTCTTATTATGAGGTGTTACTTATGTCTTTTCCTCTGTTTTTGCATGTTGCATGATTCTTGGAGGATGGATTTGTCAGGGTTTCGATGGAAAAGAGGTGTTTTGATGCAATTTCGCGAAGATCAGAAAAATACCAGAAAAATATTAGAAAATTTTATTTTCCCAGAAGACGGAGGAAGCCAAAAGGGGATGCGTAGGTGGGCCACATGGGGCCCACACCCCCTAGGCGCGGGTCCACCTTGCCCGCGCCTAGGGCAGGTTTGGCCCACCTGGCCGGCTCTCGACTCCGCCCTCTCGCCTATATCTTCCTCACAGAATCCTAATACCAGGAGAGAGACCATAGAAAGATTTCCACCGCCTCTACGGGGCGAAAAACACCGAGGGAGAAAGAGATCTCCGGCAGGCAGATTTCTGCCAGGAAAATTCCTTCCCGGAGAGGGGAGATCGTCGCCATCAACACCATCATAAAGCTAGGATTCATCGGGATCATCATCATCGTCCACCCCATCATCTCCACCAGCACCATCATCACCACTCTGTCCTGATGTAACAATCGTGTTGGATCTTGCATTAGTTTTTAGGGGAAACTTTTCTGGTGTTGATTACTATTGTAGTTGATGCTTGTGAGTGGAACCATTGGATTATTGTTTATGTTTAGATTGTTATCCATCACCATATCATCTTTGATCTTGATCCATATGATGTCTTGTGAGTAGTTTGTCTAGTTCTTGAGGACATGGGAGAAGTCATGTTATTAGTAGTGGATTTGTGTTGAGATATTATTCAATGGTTTAGTATTTAAGTTGTGGTGCTATTCTTGTAGTGGTGTCATGTGAATGTTGACTACATGATACTTCACCATTTATGGGCCTAGGGGAATGCATTGTATATTTGGCTACTAACTGTGGGGTTGCCGGAGTGACAGAAACCTGAACCCTCGTTAGGACACCATTGCACAAGCGAGTGTAGGATCTCAGAGTTTAAGGCTATGGTTAGGTTTATATCTTAATTACTTTCCTGTAGTTGCAGATGCTTGTAGGGGATTTAATCACAAGTGTGTATTATTCTAAGTAAGGTCGGTACATTAGTACAGGTTCACCCACACAACACTTACAACAACAAAGAAGGGTACTCAGCTATTTGAAGCGAAAGCACTTGACAGAATTCCCATGTGTCATCGAGAACGTTTGGTCCTTATAAGTATTTCCACCGACTTGTCCTTTGCTAAGAAAGGATTGGGCCACTTGCTGCGTTTGTTCGCTGTCTTTATTACTTGTACTTTATTTTGTTGCTTTATCTGAAAACCCCTAAAAATCCGTTTGCTAAGTATTTATAGAGATTTCCTGCTCCATACCACTAGTCAACACCTTGTGCTCCTCGTTGGGATCAACACTCCTATTTATCGAAAGTACTACGATACACCCCCTATACTTGTGGGTCATCAAGACTATTTTCTGGCGCCGTTGCCGGGGAGTGAAGCGCTATTGAAGAGTGGCACTGGTAAAGAAAACTTCTACTCTGAGTATTTATTTTTGTTTCTTTTTGTTGCTTTGTTTCCAATATGGATAACCCACTTGGTTTTCTGTTTGGGAAAACTACTACCGCTGTTAGGGTATTAGATGAATCACCACCTGTTGAGATAGATCCTTTTAAGATACCTATAAGTATTGTTGATCGTGTTATGGATAATTATTATTTAGGGGATGGAACTGTTCATCCTGTTGATCATTTGCTTTTTATCCATTAATTATGCGGATTGTTAAGTGTGCAGGTATCACAACTGAACAGGTGAAGAAGAAGTTACTCTCTATATCCTTGAAAGGGAGAGCTGAAGAATGGTATAAGCTGTTGAAGAATGGACAATCCATGGAATGGGAGGAAATGGCTTCTCTCTTTTATTCTAAATTATATCCTCCTAGTGAGATTCATAAGGATAGAAATATGATATATACATTTTGGCCTCGTGATGGAGAGAGTACAACTCTAGTTTGGGGGAGATTGAAGCTACTTATGCTTAAATTTCCTATTCATGAACTCCCTAACAATATTATTATCAATATTTTTTATGCTAGGCTTTCTCTTCATCATAAAGATTTACTAGATGCTTCTTGTGCTGGATCATTCACACATATCAAGGAAGAAGCTAAATGGGATTTATTAGACCGTATTCAAGAAAACCCTGAAGCTTGGGAGAATGGCAAAGGAAGAAAGTCAGTTATAAACTATGATTATGAATGCATTAAATCTTTTATGGGAACTGATGACTTCCATGATATTAGCAATGAGTTTGGCCTTGATTCCCAAAGTATTGCCAACTCTTTTAAGGCCTTTTCCTCTTACATAGAAATTCCCAAAAAGAAGTGGAACAAGTACCATGCACCTTATAAATATGTTGTTAATCATGTTCCTGTTAGAAGTGTTGAAGTTTGTACTACTAATCATATTGTGCCTGAACCTTATGTTGAGAAAATACCTTTCCCGGCTAAGGTAAATGAGTATTCTATGATGATTAGTGCATAATAAAGGTACTAAGAAAAGCTGGAGCTGATGAGCATTTGAAAATGAACTGTGGTAGATATTATGAAAGACCCTTCGCTAGAAATATAGAGGGTGATCACATTGTCTTCGTGAAGATGTTTCTAATATTGTCTCTCATCTTAAAATTGGTGATCATTGCTATTATGGTTTATGTGATATTGGTGCTAGTTCTAGTGCTATTCCTTATGAGATTACAGGGAAATTATGCATGAAATTGGTCCTTGTGAGCTTGAGGACATTGATGTGGTTATTCACCTTGCTAATAAGGAAACCATATGCCCTATTGGTATTGTGAGAGATGTGGAGGTTCTTTGTGGTAAGATTAAATATCTGCTGATTTTCTAGTCCTTAATTCAAAGACTAGCAAAACTTGCCCTATCATTTTGGTAGACCTTTCTTGAACACTTGTGGAGCTATTATAGATTGTAAGAAGGAGAAAGTTTTACTTAAGTTTGATGGAGATTCTTATGAGTTTAACTTTTCCAAATTTGCTAAAGCTCCTTGTGAAAACAACTTGCCTAATAAAGATTTCAGGATGGAACAACTTGCTTCTATTGATCCAGTTTATGACCTTGGACCTCTTTTTGGTGATAGTAAGTATGCTCATTCTGATGATAGAGTTGTTTCCTATCACAGTTATATTGTCAACTTTACTCGAAGTGCTAATGAAAGTTATTATGAGAGAGGGAAACATGGTTTTATGCATCTCAATAATGTTAAGTTTCCCTGTTTTATGTTAAAATCTTTGAAGTTGCATTTGTTTTGTCTTCCTATGCTAATGGCTTTTTGTTTCAACAATTTGTTTTCTCATGATACCCCCATGCATAGGAAGTGGGTTAGACTCAAATGTGTTGGTTATTTGCTTCTTGATGCTCTCTTTCACTCCGGATATATATATCCTATGTGAGCATCTTTGAAAGTTTCAAGCCTAAAAGGCATTAAAGAAAAGTACTTGTTGGGAGATAACCCAAGAGTTTGGTTGAGTCTTGGAAGTTATTACCTCTGTAATAACCGCTCCTTATCCTTTTTGTTTTGGTTTTTGTGTCAAGTTCAACTACTTTTGAGAAGTGGAGGAGTTGTGAAAAGAGGCTGTCTTGGGACAGATTTTTTGTGCTGCATTGTAAAAATTCGTGAGGGAGCTCAGTACGTCGGATGGAGTTGTATTTGTCTAAGCTTGTTATCCAAGTTGTTACCCAACTTTCATCAGTTTTGCACTTTTTGATTTGAGAAACAGAAGGTTTTCGAAAAAATCAATCGTTACCTGTTGGTCTGTTTTGATAGATTTCTGTTATCAATTGCATTTGCCTCTTACAAGAAGCCTTTGTTTTTATGGATTTCAGTTGAAGTGTGAACCTAAAGGTTTATTGTTTTTTCTTACACTAATGTTGCCGTTGAAGTTTGTGTATTGCCTTGTGGGAAAAGGAATTTCCAGGAGAAGGAGAAAAGGAGTCTGTAGAGTTCGTCTTTGATCAGGTAAAAGTGGTGAAAACAGAAGGTTCGTGAAAATCCCTATATTTTTATATTTTTGATGTTTTTATTACATAAGGGAAGTTACGAGATGGAACATAGGAAGAACCGGAGGCCGGGGTGGCCTCACCCACCCCGGGCGCGGGCTCCAGTTGGCCACGCCTGGAGGGGGTGTGAGCCCCCCGAGCTCCGTCTCCTCCTCGTTTTCGTATCACCACCTTCCTTATGCATTGAAACTTCGTAATATATAACCCCCCCCCCCGGATCATCCGAGGTTCGTGCATCGTGTTCTTGTCGTGTTTTCGTTTCAATATGTTTCTGTCAGGAAATCTTCTCAAGTTTAGAGCACCATGGTCTCCGCCAACGACAAAGGCAAGAAGCCCATGGAGGAGATAAAGTTGGAGGAACAAACCGTCGTAGGGACAAGGGCAAGGAAACCTACTTTTGTAGGAGAAATTAACACTGGACGTGCTGTTTCTCGTAACATGCAGGGGATCACAGCCTCCGTTCCAGACTTCAGATCCTGTCCTGAGGCAGTGGAAGCCCTTCGAAACACTGACGAGTTTTGTGATAAGTACCATGATTTGAGAATGAAGGCGGATATGCTTCAAGAGACGAATAATAGGCTTCATAAGATGCTGGAGGATTTTCTGACCCTAAAAAATGGAACACCACCACCGAAGGAGTAATTCGTCATCAGGTTTGGCATCCCCTTAGCTTGTTCCAAGCTTGGGGGTGTCGCGGTATCACCACCATTTTCTTTTATCTTCTACCTTTTTAGTGGATTCATGTCTTTGGTAGAGAGGTTATCTTATAGTTTGGTTTGCATATGGAAGTATCCCTTGGTGTGAGTACCTTTATGGAATATTATTGAGAAGTTTCATCTTTTACTTTTTTCACTTCTTATTTTAGTTTTGCAATCTCTATTATATGATGGATCTTGTTGATCTGGCATCACTTTGGGAGCATCAAGTAAATCTAAATTGGTTTTGGCAAACCGAGCTCTGGTCAGTAGCAACACTTTTTGAGGTTTGAAAGAAAACGATAAAAAAGCTTACAAGTATTTGTATCATTTATTTTCTTTCTTGTTGGCTCATAAGCTCGGTATTCTTTATTTAAGATCTTTTGTGTCTTCAAGGAAGATTGCATGTTTGGCTTTATCACTTGTAGGTTTGCTTGCTTATTTCAACTCTTTTGCTTGCTACCCAGCCTTACTAGCCAAAACCTGTTTTGAGAAGGCATACTTCTCATGTTTACAACCCCTTTGAACCAAAACTCGTGCCATTTGTGTCCACTATATCTACCTATTAGCATTTGCTATTCCAAGCAAATTCTCAAGCTTCATCTATCTTTCGAATTAAAAAGTATTTTGTTATGTGAAAACTAGTTAGTAAAGCTCTCACGAACTTGATGGCACACCTTATTTTCTTGCCCCTAATAGACTTGAACCATTGTTTCATCTAAGTTGTATATGCTTGCATCTATACGTTGGAATTAGCAAAACCGTGTTGTCACGGGGAACGCTTTCAACATTGCACATGTACGTTGTACATAGTTGATATCATGCTCTTTTGTTTGCGGATGTTGACGGTGTGAAATAAAGAGGGTAATTGTAAGTCCATGGAGTGATGTATGTGTATTAGAGAAACACCTGGGCCGCTAGCCCAAGCCATTCCTAATCATGGTGGAAACTTGCAGCGGCACCATAATGAGCATTTTGTGAAGTATCCTCAATAAAAAGCTATGCACATAGTAAATAAAAAGATCGCTGAGATGCTCATTGTCTTCTTTCCTTATCATTTTGGTTATGGGATAGCTCCTGTACCATGTGCAAGGGGTACCCCGTTGGCGGTTCTTTATGATACACATGTACTTACAATTACAAGAACTTATCGGTGACCAAAGTTGAGTAGCATGAGGAGCGGCCCTCGTACTCAAGGGACATGAGATTGCCAACTTATATTTCGTCAAGCATATACTCCATCCTTGTTCACTTTAACCTTAATCATCTCAAGATGCCTATGATAGGGGCAATGAGGGCTCAAAGCTAGTAAGTACCATAATATTTTGGAAGCTCTTTATGACTTGAAATCCTTGCTTCCCTCTGTGAAGGGACCTTTCTCCTATTTTCTAAGTTAAGTAAGTAAACCCACTTCCTCTCTATCTCCAACAAGCATTTGAGTTGTTGTGTTGAAAGCATTCATATGGTGATTTATTCAATCATGTTATTTATCTTCCTTGTTTGCACAAGACTCTTATCTATTGAGTATTACTTTGAAAAGCCTTCATTTTGAAAAACCTTTTTGAGCAAAGAGTACTCCTATTTTAAAACTTCTTCAAACGCTTTATTTGTGAAACTATTTGCCAGCTGTTCTCTGACCAAGAACAGAGTTTACTAATTCCAATTATGATTTATCTTTATGCATCTCTATTGTGACTCCTGTACTTGTTGAGAGCTAATTTATATAATGGTGAGTTGCTTTCTTCTATGAGTTGTGTAATGGTAAGTGTGATGCTTCTTGTCCGTATTCTTTTATCGACACTTCACTCCATAAACCTGTGGACATGTTACTGAGTTCGGTTTTCGCTTGGGGACAAGCGAAGGTCTAAGCTTGGGGGATTTGATACGTCCAATTTGCATCACTATTCTATATCATAATTTGCCTCTATTTATTGATATATGTCTTATTATGAGGTGTTACTTATGTCTTTTCCTCTGTTTTTGCATGTTGGATGATTCTTGGAGGATGGACTGCCAGAGTTAGGTTTCTAATGGAAAAAGAGGTGTGTTGATGCAATTTCGCGAAGATCATAAAAATACTAGAAATATATTGGAAAATTATATTTTCCCAGAAGACGGAGGAAGCCAGAAGGGGAGGCTCAGCTGGGCCACAGGGGGCCCACACCCCCTAGGCACGGGCCCACCTTGCCCCGCGCCTAGGGCAGGTGTGGCCTGACTGGCCTCCGCCCTCGCCTATATATTTCTCACGGAACCCTGATACCAGGAGATAGAACACAGAAAGATTTCCGCCGCCTCTGCGGGGCGGAAAACACCTAGAGAGAAAGAGCTCTCCGATGCATGATTACCGAGGAAATTCCTTCCCGGAGAGGGGAGACCGTCACCATCAACACCGTCATCAAGCTAGGCTTCATCGGGATCATCATCATCATCATCCACCCCATCATGTCCACCAGCACCATCATCACCACTCCGTCCTGATGTAACAATCGTGTTGGATCTTGCATTAGTTCTTAGAGGAAACTTTCCCGGTGTTGATTAATATTATAGTTGATGCTTGTGAGTGGAACCATTGGATTATTTTTTATGTTCAGATTGTTATCCATCACCATATCATCTTTGATATTGATCCATATGATGTCTTGTGAGTAGTTCATCTAGTTCTTGAGGACATGGGAGAAGTCATGTTGTTAGTAGTGGATTTGTGTTGAGATATTATTCAATTGTTTAGTATTTAAGTTGTGGTGCTATTCTTTTAGTGGTTTCATGTGAACGTCGACTACATGATACTTCATTTATGGGCCTAGGGGAATGCATTGTGTATTTGGCTACTAATTATGGGGTTGCCGGAGTGACATAAAACTGAACCCCCGTTAGGACACCATTGCACAAGGGAGTGTAGGATATCAGAGTTTAAGGTTGTGGTTAGGTTTAGATCTTAATTACTTTCTTGTAGTTGTGGATGCTTGCATGGGGTTTAATCACAAGTGTGTATTAGTCCAGGTAAGGTCGTTACATTAGCACAGGTTCACCCACACAACACTTACAACACCAAAGAAGGGTACTCAGCTATTTGAAGCGAAAGCACTTGACAGAATTCCCATGTGTCCTCGAGAACGTTTGGTCCTTATAAGTATTTCCACCGGCTTGTCCTTTGCTAAGAAAGGATTGGGCCACTTTCTGCGTTTGTTCGTTGTCTTTATTACTTGTACTTTGTTTTGTTGCTTGATCAGAAAACCCCTAAAAATCTGTTTGCTAAGTATTTACAGAGATTTCCTGCTCCATACCACGAGTTAACACCTTCTGCTCCTCATTGGGATCGACACTCCTATTTATCTAAAGTACCACGATACACCCCCTATACTTGTGGGTCATCAATGCATGCATAATATGGGCATATTATCATAAACTATGCCTTGATTCTAGCAATAACATTGGTCATTTGACCCAAAAGTCAGGAAACCTCGAATGAGATAGGTCATTTTGTGAAGGTTTTTTGACACATAATCAATATACCAAGTTTGATATTTTTTTCTTGCAACTATGACACATAATATGACACCACGCGAAGGTTTCGCATTGTTTCGATTATTTTGAATTTCTTATGCCTGTTTAAACTATCGACAGACTTTGTCGAATGGCGGGTATAAAAATTCTTAGCTCAGGGACGAGCCTCTTTAAACTTGCATTGGATATATGATAAAATAGCATACTGTGAACCTAAAAATGATTTTTTGTAAAAAATCATGAACATTACATCATGTACCTGCAGTTCATATCTGACCCACTTCCTATCGATTTGGCAGGAATTTGTCTTTTTTACCAGGGGTGGACGAAAAGGTTTGATATCTCCTTATTGGGACATTGTCCATTTAAGGTGGTCTATTATTTTTGAAAAATGGGGTGGTAGCATTTTGAATTAGCCATTTGGTGGTTGCTTCACAAAACCCCTTGCGCTTGGAAAATAAAAAATGACTTTTTGGTGCTAAGAAAAGGAAAACCTCCTCGTGCAACATTGTTATACACATGCATGCACAATATGGGCACATTATCATAAACTATGCCTTGATTTTAACCATAGCATTGGCCATTTGACCCGAAAGTCAGAAAACCTCGAATGAGACAGGTCATTTTGTGAAGGTTTTTTTTTGAGACATAATCAATATAACAAGTTTGATATTTTTCCTTCCAACTATGTCACATAATATGATACCACGCGAAGGTTTCTCATTGTTTGGATCGTTTTTGAATTTCTTATGCCTGTTTCAAACTATGGTCAAAACGACGGTCATGAAGATTCTTATGTCGGGGCCGAGCCCCGCTAAACTTGCATTGGATCTCTGATGAAATAGCATATTGTGAACTTAAAAATAATTTTTTAATAAATCATGAGCATTAGATCATGTACCTATAGTTTATACCTGACTCACTTCCTATCGATTCACCATGAATTTGTCTTTTTCACGAGGGGTGGACGAAAAGGTTTGAGATCCCCTATTGGGACATCTTCCATTTAAGGTGGTCTAGTATTTTTCAAAAAATGGGGTGGTACAATTTTAAATTAGCCATTTGGTGGTTGTTTCACAAAACCACCCGTTTTTTACGCTCGGAAAATGGAAAATGACTTTTTGGTTCAACAAAAAGAAAAACTTCCTCCTGCGACATTGTTCGCTATTCCATGATGCACATGCATGCATAGTATGGGCACATTATCACAAACTATGTCTTGATTCTAGTAATAACATTGGTCATTTGACCCGAAAGTCAGGAAACCTTGAATGAGATAGGTCATTTTTTGAAGGTTTTTTGACGCATAATCAATACACCAAGTTTGATATTTTTCCTTGCAGCTATGTCACATAATATGACAAAGCGAAGGTTTCGCATTGTTTCTATCATTTTTGAATTTCTTATGCCTGTTTTAAACTATCGACAAACTTTGTCGAATGTCCGGTGTAAAGATTCTTAGCTTGGGGCTGAGCCTCTCTAAACTTGCATTAGATCTCTGATAAAATATCATATTATAAACCTAAAAATTATTTTTGTAAAAAATCATGAGCATCAGATCATGTACATGTAGTTCATAAATGACCCACTTCCTACCAATTCGGCAGGAATTTGTCTTTTTACGAGGGGTGGACGTAAAGTGGTCTAGTATTTTTTAAAAATAGGGTGGTAGCATTTTGAATTAACCATTTGGTGGTTGCTTCACAAAATCCTCTTTTTGCGCTCGGAAAATAGAAAATGGCTTTTTGGTGCTCTGAAAAGGAAAACTTCCTCCTGCAACATTGGTATACACATGCATGCACAATATAGGCACATTATCACAAACTATGCCTTAATTTTAGCCATAACATTGGCCATTTGACCCGAAGGTCAGGAAACCTCGAATGAGATAGGTCATTTTGCGAAAGTTTCTGACACATAATCAATATACCAAGTTTCATATTTTTTTTCTTCCAAATATGTCACATAATATGACACTACGTGAAGGTTTCATTGTTTTGATCATTTTAAATTTCTTATGCATGTTTTAAACTATTGTCAAAACGGCAAGCATGAAGATTTTTATTCAACATAAATATCTAATATTTGAGTGTAGATGGATAGATCTTATTTTTCAGCAAATTTTGATATGTTATTTGTATTTTTCTGAATTAGAATGATTTTTTTATGATTTTCCTAAGAGTAATGTGATAAAAGGGAAAAAGGGAAAAAAAAAGGACTTTGCCATATCTCTAGTGCGGAATATATGCGACAAAGGCCCTTTGTCGTATATACTATGGAATACACACGACAAAGGACCGGCGAGAGCACACCGCAAAGAGGCTGCCATCTGCGCGCTTAGCTCCTCCTGGTCAAGTGGATCTGGGGTCACTAGTAGAAAAGGCCATCCGTCCGCCCCTCGTGAGCACTAGTCCGGTTGCGCCACCAGGGACTAATGCTGCACGCGTCGGTTGGAGCGGGCACGGGCGAGGGCATGGGTCCCGGTTGGTAAGGGGCATGCGTCCGGTTGGAGCCACCAACGGGACTAAAGGTTTGGCCACACCACGTGGCAGACGCACCTTTAGTCCGGTTCTTGGCTCCAACCGACTAAAGACCCCGCCCTCTATAAATGCAACGCCCCTCTCTGCCTCCACTCTGTTTTTCGAATGGTGTAAGCTGTGAGGGTGTGTGCTAGTTTTTCTCATGCATGCATGGAAGGTGTTTGTTGAAATGTTTGAGTGAAAAATCCTTTGAATTTCTCATAGAACAAAAATATAGAAGGTGTCGAGACGCGCTTGAGCTTATTTCCCTCGATCGAGGTTAGCAATCTTATCTTTTCTAGGTCATTGATACAATTCATGTGTCGGTGTGAATTGGTTATTTCACTATTTATGATGTCCTGTTTTTGATAAACTTACTTATATGATGCGGATGAGCGCGGGAATGGATGTACGGTGACGGCGGGTGGCAGGTATATCAAAGGCGTGGATAAATTTATCGATGTGGCTACGGCAAACAAAGAGAATGGATTTATACGTTGTCCATGTGTTCAATGTCGGAACAACAAGGAGTACTCTTCCTCGAAAATCATTCGCGCCACCGATTATGAAAGGTTTCATGCCCAACTATAATTGCTGGACCAAGCACGGGAAAGAGGGGTTATGATGGAAGATGGTGAAGAAGAAGATGATGATAACAACTATCATCATATGTTTCTGAATACTGATACCGCAATGGAAGACAATGGAGAGGAAAAAGGTGAAGAACGGGCATCGGATGAGCGGTGATGAACTTGGTAGGGTCATTTCGATGCAAAGCGAGACTGAAATGTAAAATGAGAAGTTGAAGTTAGAGGGCATGTTAGAAGATCACAAGAAATTGTTGTACCCAAATTGTGAAGATGGCAGCACAAAGCTCGATGCGACCTTTGGAATTGTTGCGATGGAAGGCGAGTGTGGTCTAACTGACTCCTCATTTGAAAAGATCTGAAAATAATGAAGTCAAGTTTCCAAAACATAACGAACTTCCCGATAGTACCTCTGAAAAGAAGACTCTCGTCCTCTGGGATTAGATGTGCAAAAGATACATGCATGCATTAATGATCGCATCCTCTACATGGTAAGGAGTATGAGAATTTAGATAAATGCCCGGTATGCAAGCGTTGCGGTATAAGATTAGACGAGATGACCTCGTGATGTTGAGGGAGAGCCCCTCCGGAAGGGTTCTGCTAAGGTTATGTGGTATGCTCCTATAATACCAAGGTTGAAACGCATGTTCGAAACAAAGAGCATGCCAGTTGTTGCGATGGCACAAAGAAGACCGTAAGAAAGGCGGGAGTTGAGACACCTGGCGATGGGTCACGGTGGAGAAAAATCGAGAGAGACTTCCTGCACTTTGCGGTGACGCAAGGAACTTATGGTTTGGTCTAATACGGATGGCATGAATCCTTTTGGGGAGCAGAGCTGCTGACACGACTGCCCGTGACTCTATGTATCTACAACCTGCCTCCTTGGTTGTGCATGAAGCGTAAGTTCATTATGATGCGGTGCTCATCCAAGGCCGAAGCAACCGAACGCGACATTGATGTGTACCTTAGGCCATTAGTTGAAGAACTCTTACAGTTGTGGGGCAAACCAGGTGTGCGTGCGTGGGATGAGAACAAGCAGAGCCATTTAATCTACGAGGGTTGTTATTCGTAACCATCAATGATTGGCCTGCTCTTAGTAACCTTTCGTGATGTATAAACAAAGGATATAAGGCATGCACCCACTGTTTAGATAAGACCGAAGGTACATATTTGCATAAATGCAAGAAAGTTGTGTACCTAGAGAATCGACGATTTCTTCCGACCAATCATCCCGTAAGAAAGAAAGGCAAGCATTTGAAAGGTGAGGCAGATCAGGAAGAAGCTGAACTCCCGGTGGTGATGATGTATTTGGTATGGTCAAGGACATAGAAGTAATCTTTGGAAAGGGTCGGCGGTCAATCAGTTCCAAACGACGTCGCTACAGGACACGCACCCATGTGGAAGAAGAAATCTATATTTTGGGAGCTGCCATATAGGAAAGTCCTGCGTGTCCGCTCTTCAAGCGACGTGATGCACGTGACGAAGAATCTCTGCGTGAACCTGCTAGGATTCCTAGGCGTGTATGGGAAGACAAAAGATACACAAGCACGGAGGACCAACAAATTATGAAAGACCCAAAGAACATGCATACAGATAACAAGACGGATAAAGGCGTCACTTAAGTCGTACAAATATGCTCTTACCAAAGCAGAAGGAAATCTTTTTGAAGTCCTTTATCAAGGTGCCGTCGGGCTTCTCATCTAATATAAAGGGATAATAAATATGGCAGAAAAAGTTCCAAAACCTGAAGTCTCATAGGATCACGTGATTATGACGTGATTGCTTCCGATTGCATTGAGGGGCTTCTACCGAAAATGTTCGAGTACCCATTGTGAAGCTGTGCATTCCTCAATGCAATATCTCGAAGGTAATCAATCCAGATATTCGCCAAGGTTCTGAAGGATGTGGTACAATGTCTTGTTAGTTTTGAATTGGTGTTCCCACCGTCCTTCTTCAATATTATGACGCATCTCCTGGTTCATCTAGTGGAAGAGATTGCCATTCTCGGTCCGGTATTTCTGCACAATATGTTCCCCTTTGAGAGGTTCATGGGAGTCTTAAAGAAATATGTTCATAACCGTGCTAGACTGAAGGAAGCATCTCAAGGGATATGGAACAGAGGAGGTCATTGAGTTTTGTGTTGACTTTATTCGACCTTAAGCGGTTGGTGTTTCGACTCGCGGCATGAGGGAAGACTAAGTGGAAAAACGTTGGGAAAAGCACTGATATGTAGGGACGGGATTCTTTCACTAAAGCACACTACAGTTCTACATAATTCCACCTTGGCAGCTCCGTATATGGAGGAACACAAGAATATTGTACGCTCAAAAACCGGGAAGCTGAATCATGGATTCTGAGATGAACACATGAAGTCTGGTGGTTGGATGCGGACACATCTCTTGAATGACACACCTTGTTGGAGATCAGCTATACTTGTTGGCGTCACCATCTTCTCAGTATTGAATTTCCAAGGTACGAAATAAATGGGAATACATTCTACACGATCGCCCAAGATAAAGAGCACCAACCAAAATAGTGGTGTCCGCTTTGATGCAATAGACGAGAATGGACAAAAGGACACATATTATGGTTACATAGAGGAGATATGGGAACTAGACTATGGAGTCTCTTTTAAGGTCCCTTTGTTTCACCGCAAATGGGTCAACCTGAATGGGGAAGGGTAAAGATAGACCAGGTTATGCGGAATGACAACAGTGGATCTCAACAATCTTGGTTATAGAGATGAACCATTCGTCCTAGCCAATGATGTGTCTCAGTTTTCTATGTGAAGGACATGTCCTCCGGACGAAAAAGAAAAAATATGCAAACGAATACATCATATGATGATCCAAAGCGTCACATAGTTCTTTTCGGGGAAAAGAAACATCGTGGGAATCGAGGGCAAGGACATGTCAAGATTATAATAAGTTTGATGAAATTCCGCCCTTCACGGTGAAAACTGACCCAAGCATTCCGTTAAGTAAAGAAGATGCTCCATGGTTACGTCTGAGCGGTCATAAGGAATGACATATGCCAAGAAGTTCATGCTCATATTATGTAACTCTAGTTCATGTCTTTCGGTTTGTGGCTTGACCAAGGATATCTTTCATGTTTGTGGCCTTTAGTCCCGGTTTTGTAGTCTCGTTTTAATATTAATAAATGTCTTGAGTGTTAGTCCCATTTTGTGGCTGGACCGGAGTGCCTCTATGACCAGTTTCGGAGATGCCGGAGGACTGGGCTCGTCGGCATCTCCTCAAACTGGCCGCAGTGGTGTCCCTCTCGAAAACCATCTTGCAGCTTGTAACTTCACTAACTAGATCAATACGCCTGAGCTAACTAATTTCACATATTAGGGAGTGCCTCTATGACCAGTTTCTCGGAGATGCCGGAGGACCAGGCTCGTCGGCATCTCCTCGAAACGGCCATGATGGTGTCCCCGCTCTCGAAAACCATCTTGCAGCTTGTAACTTCACTAACTAGATCAATCGCCTCGGAGCTAACTAATTTCACATATTAGGGAGTGCCTCTATGACCAGTTCTCGGAGATGCGGAGGAGGCTCGTCGGCATCTCCTCGAAACTGCATGATGGTGTCCCTCTCGAAAACCATCTTGCAGCTTGTAACTTCACTAACTAGATCAATACGCCTCGGAGCTAACTAATTTCACATATTAGGAGTGCCTCTATGACCAGTTTCTGAGATGCCGGGAGGACTGGGCTCGTCGGCATCTCCCCGAATCGGCCGTAGTGGTGTCCTCGCTTCTAAAACCATCTTGGAGATGCCTCAAACTGGCCGGAGGACTGGACTCACAAGGATGCATATTTATAGTACAAGCAGCTCGGCATAATGTCGACACTCACGACATAATGTCGACACTCACCTATTATTAGTGACTCATCTTTAGTCGGTTGGTGTCTCCAACCGGGACTAAATTCATCTTTAGTCGGTTGGTGACACCATCGGGACAAGGTACAAGCCGCACGACATAATGTCGACACTCACCCCTATTATTAGTGTTGTCGGCCCACTGCCGCAATCCCTTTAGTCGGTTTGTGACTACATCCGGACTAAATGTGTCGAACAATGATCATGTGTGTGTGGACATTGGTATGTAGAACAATGTTGCGGAGGAAGTTTTCCTTTTTCGCACGGAAAATCCTTTTCCATTTTCCGAGCGCAAAAACGGGTCGTTGTGAAGTAACCACCAAAATGCCGTTTCGAATGCTACCGTCCTATTTTCCTAAAATACTAGACCACCTTACATGGACTATATCCCAACGGTACAAATCGGGACTAAATATGAACCCTCTCTTTATATAGGCATTTCTCTATTTATTAGGTAACACTTAAGACATTTATTAATATTAAAACCGGGACAAATCGGGACTAGCTAACACTCAGCCTAAAGCCCCTTTAGTCATAATCATGCCTAGTCCTATAGTACGCAGCTTCGTGGTCTTCATCGCCGTCGCCATCATCATCGCCATCGCCACCGCCACTCCGGGATCCTCGGCCCATCCATGGCATATACCAGGCCATTCCAGCCTTGGATTCATGACGATGCCGCTACCACGGGATGTGGGGCCTGGCGGGTGGACTCGTGGGCACCGTGGCGGATGGTCTCCCGGCGATGTAGCGCATCACTGATGATAGTACGGTTCTCCCACCACGGCCGACTTCGTTGTTGTTGTTCACGGTGGCGGGCCATCACCCTCGTACTGGCGAGCTCCCTTTCCGCCTATTAGCGAAGAAGGCATTCCAGTGTCATAGTTGTCGGGATCCCACCGGGATCCATCCTGCTCGGCGTGAGCTCGTGGTAGAAGTGGTTTGTGATGGCCGCTGGCGTGCGGAACCTTGAGGGACAGGAGGGACAGAACCTCCGGCTCGGCATCCAGCCGGCGGCGGTACCGTGGACAAGGGTAGTTGAGGCGCCACAGATCGGTCTCCTCGAGGTCGAGAATGGCCCAAGATGGCGTTGTCCATTGTTCTAAGAGAGGAAGGTGTGGATGTGTGGATAGCCATGACACGATCACCCTAAATATAGAGGAAAGGGTGGGAAAACTTGGCATGAAGCTTTGGGAAATGGCGGAAATATCTTTAGTCGGTTAGTGACTACATCCGGACTAAAAGCTCTATTAGAAAGGAAAGGCGGGAAAAATTGGCGGGAAGAGGTGGGAAATGGCGGAAAATATTTTTAGTCGGTTTGTGACTACATCCGGACTAAATGTCTTGAACAATGATCATGTTTCGAAAAAACCTTCACAAAATGACCTATCATGTTCGAGGTTTCATGGCTTTCGGTCCAAATGACCGATGTTATGTGCTGAATCACGGCATAGTTTGTGATGTTGTGCCCATATTATGCATGTGAGTGGACATTGGTATGGAGAACAATGTTGGAGGAGGAAGTTTTCCTTTTTGTCGCACGGAAAAACCCTTTTCCATTTTCCGAGCGCAAAAAAGGGTCGTTTTGTGAAGTAACCACCAAAATGCCGTTTCAGAATGCTACCGTCCTATTTTCCTAAAATACTAGACCACCTTACATGGACTATATCCCAACCGGTACATCTCAAACCTTTTCGTCCATCCCTGGTAAAAAGGACAAATGTCTGTAGAATCCAGAAGTGGGTCGGTTTGTACTACAGTACATGATCTATCGCCCGTGATTTTTGAAAAAATCGTTTTAGACTCGCAATATGTGGTTTCTTGAGATCCAATGCAAGTTCTAACGATGCCCCCCTATCTTCATGCACACGGTTCGACCATAGTTAGAAATTCAAATAATTCAAAACGGGCATAATAAATTCAAAAAAATCCGAACAATGAAAATCCTTCGTGGTGTCATATTATGTTACATAGTTGAAAGGAAAATACCAGACTTGGTATATTGATCATGTTTCAAAAAACCTTCACAAAATGACCTATCATGTTCGAGGTTTCATGGCTTTCGGTCCAAATGACCGATGTTATGTGCTGAATCACGGCATAGTTTGTGATGTTGTGCCCATATTATGCATGTGAGTGGACATTGGTATGGAGAACAATGTTGCGGAGGAAGTTTTCCTTTGTCGCATCGGAAAAACCCTTTTCCATTTTCTCCGAGCTAAAGCGTCGTTTTTGAAGTAACCACCAAAATGCCGTTTAGAATGCTACCGTCCTATTTTCCTAAAATACTAGACCACCTTACATGGACTATATCCCAACGGTACATCTCAAACCTTTTCGTCCATCCCCGGTAAAAGGACAAATGTCTTAGAATCGGGGAAGTGGGTCCGGTTTGTACTATGGTACATGATCTACCGCCCGTGATTTTTTGAAAAAATCGTTTTAGACTCGCAATATGTGGTTTCTTCAGAGATCCAATGCAAGTTCTAACGATGCCCGTCCCCTATCTTCATGCACACCGGTTCGACCATAGTTAGAAATTCAAATAATTCAAAACGGGCATAATAAATTCAAAAAAAATCCGAACAATGAAAATCATTGGTGGTGTCATATTATGTTACATAGTTGAAAGGAAAATACCAGACTTGGTATATTGATCATGTTTCGAAAAAACCTTCACAAAATGACCTATCATGTTCGAGGTTTCATGGCTTTCGGTCCAAATGACCGATGTTATGTGCTGAATCACGGCATAGTTTGTGATGTTGTGCCCATATTATGCATGTGAGTGGACATTGGTATGGAGAACAATGTTGCAGAGGAAGTTTTCCTTTTTGTACGGAAAAACCCTTTTCCATTTTCCCGAAGCAAAAACGGGTCGCTTTGTGAAGTAACCACCAAAATGCCGTTTGAGAATGCTACCGTCCTATTTTCCTAAAATACTAGACCACCTTACATGGACTATATCCCAACGGTACATCTCAAACCTTTTCGTCCATCCTCGGTAAAAGGATAAATGTCTTGAATCGGGAAGTGGGTCCGGTTTGTACTACAGGTACATGATCGATCGCCGGTGATTTTTTGAAAAAATCGTTTTTAGACTCGCAATATGTGGTTTCTTCAGAGATCCAATGCAAGTTCTAACGATGCCCGTCCCCTATCTTCATGCACACCGGTTCGACCATAGTTAGAAATTCAAATAATTCAAAGCGGGCATAATAAATTCAAAAAAAATCCGAACAATGAAAATCCTTCGTGGTGTCATATTATGTTACATAGTTGAAAGGAAAAATACCAGACTTGGTATATTGATCATGTTTCGAAAAAACCTTCACAAAATGACCTATCATGTTCGAGGTTTCATGGCTTTCGGTCCAAATGACCGATGTTATGTCTGAATCACGGCATAGTTTGTGATGTTGTGCCCATATTATGCATGTGTGTGGACATTGGTATGGAGAACAATGTTGCAGGAGGAAGTTTTCCTTTTTGTCACGGAAAAACCCTTTTCCATTTTCCGAGCGCAAAAACGGCGCTTTGTGAAGTAACCACCAAAATGCCGCTTTAGAATGCTACCGTCCTATTTTCCTAAAATACTAGACCACCTTACATGGACTATATCCCAACGGTACATCTCAAACCTTTTCGTCCATCCTCGGTAAAAGGACAAATGTTTTTGAATTATTTATTTAAATCAAACACCTTTTATGTTTAAAAATTTTCTAAATTCCAAATTAATATTCAAAAATATAAGTTAATTCATTTTAAAGGTTATATTAATTATTTTTAAAAATAGAATATGTTTTGAATTATTTATTCAAATCCATACACTTCTTATGTTTAAAGTTTTCTAAATTCCAAATTGATATCAAAAAATATAAGTTAATTCATTTTTAATTGTAAATGGTTCATATTTTAAATGGTTACATTAATTGTTTTTTAAAACAGAAAATGGTTTTGAATTGTTTATTCAAATCCAAACACTTTTTATGTTTAAAGTTTTTCTAAATTCCAAATTAATATTCAAAAATATAAGTTAATTAATTTTAAATGGTTAAAATAATTATTTTTAAAAATAGAAATTGGTTTTGGATTATTTATTCAAATCCATACACTTCTTATGTTTAAAGTTTTTCTAAATTCCAAATTAATATTTAAAAAATATAAGTTATTTCATTATTAATTTTAAATGGTTCGTTGTTTAAATGGTTACATTAATTATTTTTCAAAACAGAAAATGGTTTCGAATTAGTTATTCAAATCCAAACACTTTTTATGTTTAAAGTTTTTCTAAATTCCAAAGTAATTATCATTTAAAAAACATTACAAATTTAAACCCCAAAATAAAAAATAAGGCGGGAACAGAGAGAAAATAATCGAAAAATTTGAAAGCAGAATACGTCGGTTGGAGCCACCAACCGACGAAGAGCCTAACGCCTTCTTCAATGCCCCTTTAGTCGGTTGGTGGCTCCAACCGGACGTATCTTTTAGTCGGTTGGAGCCACCAACCGGACGATCTCCCCTTTATAACTTCTCTTCTTCTCCATCTCACTCTTCTCGCTTCTCTGTTTCGCCAGCCAGCCTTGGTGACCGCGCCTCCCCGACAACCGCCTGCCTCCGCCTCCGGCACCGCAAGGCCCCGGCCGCCACCATCAGCGCTCGGCCGCCACCGCCCGCGTCTCCTTCCCCGACGACCGTGCCGCCCGCGCCGCCCGACCTTCGCCCACCGCGCGCATCGCCCAGAAGAGGTATACGCCTCTCCCAGCATCTGTCCTCCCCCGCCCTCTGCTGCTGCTGGTGGTGGCCGTGGCTGCTAGGTCTTCTAGTGGGCTTGGTGGGCGGCAAGTCTGCTAGGTGTCTGCGAGGAAGAGAGGAGATGGGCCTCGTCCCAGGGAAAGCTTTTGCCCCTGTTTGAAAAAAAAGGTTGTGCATCATCGCATCTAGGGTTTGGGGCCGGGTCCGGTCCCCCCATACCCGCCCCATTTAAGTTGTCGGGTTTCATTTCTTACCATACCCGTGACCCGGCCGGGTTCGGGCCCCTGTGGTACCCACCAAGTGATGAGACGGGAGCGACACGATACACATGGAAGAAAACAATGGGATAGTAGGATGGGTTTGGTGAAAATGGACGCAAGGCGTGTGTCTTGTCTTCAGACTCCATATTCCAGCGTCGCATGTGATGTGTGTGTTGTCTGCGCATGGCCCGCGTGGGACGTGTGGTTAGTCGTATGATTATTAGGATAGGATTAAGGCTTAGAGCGGGTCTACGGGTTCACGGGTATGGGTTTGCCACCCCATACCCGCCCCATTAAACTTGAGGGTCTAACTTTTACCAAACCCTCCCCATTTAAAGCGGTATCCATCGGGTCAGGTTTCGGGGCCCCATTGCCATCCCTAATCGCATCCTTACCAAACCCTCCCCATTTAAGGCGGGTAGATTAGTCTAGTTATTTTTTTTTTGTTTCATTTATTCTTTTCTGTTTTAGTAAATCTTTTGTATCTTTTTATTTATAACTCCAAATGGAGTGATTGTACCGGTTTGTTCTCGTGATTGTACCGGTTTGTTCTCGTGATTGTACCGGTTTGTTCTCGTGATTGTACCGGTTTGTTCTCGTGATTGTACCGGTTTGTGTTGCTTGCTATATTAATATAGCGGGGCGAAAGCCTATTTCGAGAGGAGGCGAGCGCTGGAGCCCGGCCGCCTGGGCCAGAGACGAGGTAGAGAGAGGATCCAGCCTGGGCAACTGGGGCCATGGCCCGGCGCAGCGAAATCCTCTGCATATACCATATAACGATAAAAAGAAATTTGGCCCGTAGTGTACCAGACTGGCCCATCTTACTGCTTGCTCGACCGAGTCCGTGAGAAGCCTCATCGCTCAACTCCTTCAAGGCCCAGCTCGCCCTCGCCGCTAGTCGCTATAGGAAACGTGCGCCACCAACAAGCCGCATTGTTCAAAAATGTTCAACAACTTAAATGACAAGTTTAATTAGAACACCCTAGTAACCCTAACAGTGATTCCGAGTTCCTTGAGTTAGGGTTTGCGCTCTAACCCCAATTAACTTGTCGAGAATGCTTTAGGGTTACATTCCAATGCACATTAACTTGTCGATCATCACCATTGCTTGAGCATTGCATCGATGCCATGTGTTGATTGTTTCCCTTTCTTTCCGGTGATTTGGTTCTTCTGTAGAATACGATATCGAGATTGAGATCAAGACCGAGATCAAGACCATAGATAGATCAAGACCTTTGTAGCCTTATACTCATGTTCCTCTCATAGCCTTAGGGTTTAGGGTTTCTCTTCATTTTTATTATTGTGTATGTATATATTAGGTTTCACCTTCGATCCGGAAAATATTCGTAGCCGCTTTGACTTATTCGTAACTTTCTCCTTTAGCCGCTTTGACTTATTCGCTTTTTCCACCTATGCGTAAAATATGGACCCACACGCCGAGACGAAGAAAAGGAAGAGTTGATCCAGGTGTGATCCGTGGGGAAGATAATTTAGACGTATCGTTCGAACAACTCCGTGAGGGTGATCCTCTTTACCGGAGTAGACAACTTGTTTGAGGTTGAAGGTGTTGCCTTCTCATGAGGGAGAAGGCGATGCCTTGTGTAACCGAGAAGACGACCGCCCGCGAGGTGCATGTAATATAAATCAATTAATTAATTAATCATCTGCTATCTATATAGAAATAGTAACGACGATCTTTCTTCTTTAGCCCTCCGGATCAAGGAATCTACTAAAAGAGCGTACGAGGCCCAACCAAAAAGTTGGAAGACCATGAGAGGTTCAGATCGAAGATGTCGAAGACTAATCGACAGCACTCCCAAGTTGTCGCAACCAAATTTGTGGCACAATGCGGAGTAATCGTTAGGGACTTAATCCGATCAGGAGTAGAAATTGGAATAGGCCTGCGAATGCGGATGAAGAGGGAACATCTTTATTTGTCCCTAACCATGCCAAAGATTTACTGTGGAAGAGGCTCATGGTTAATTTCAAACTACCGAAGATAGAGCTGGATCCAAATGCGAGGATCCAGCTTGAGGACGCCTTACAACATGGGAGAGCCATGGAGGCTAAGGTCAGGAGTGGGCTTTGAAGAAGATGGCCCATGTTTCACCAACTGGAAGAAAAGATTGCACCTTGACTATGTCGTGAAAGAGAAGACTCCGGATTTCAAGAAGACTCAGTTTCAGAAGATAAAACCATTCTGGGCTGAGTTTGTGGAATACAAGACATCGAAAAAGCTAAGGAAATGTCTGAAAAGAATAAGCTGAATGCTGCTAAAAAGAAGTATCACCATACTATGGGGCAAGGTGGCTACAGGGCTGGCATTCCTAAGTGGGAGAAACTTGAGCAGGAACTGCGTGATAAAAATATCACCCCAGAGACAGACGATTGGGTAGAACGTGCAAGGAATTGGTTTTACGGGCATGGGGGCACGTTGGACTCGGAAGGGAGGTGTATATATACCATACGACATAAATAAGACCCTTTGCCAATCGAGAGGATGAGAAAAGCAAGAAGGCTGTTAAAGATGGGGACTTCATTCCCGATAGAGAGAATGATGAGCTCACACTGCCTCTTGGAAATAAGGAACATGATGGACGAACACGAGGCACAATAGGCTCCCAATCATGGAGGACTGGTTTCAAGAGAGGAAGAAATATCCCGATAGAAGCCACGAGGAGTAAGGACAGGCGGTTGAAGCAGAAAGTCGAAAGAGCGAATGCGTTAATTGAAGAACGATTAAAGCAACAACAAGATGAAATTAACTCACTTAAAGAGCAAGTACTACGGCGCCCATCTCAAGCAAGACACCGCATTCGATGCTACCGCCTATCGAATAATCGAAAAAGCAGGTGGCTTCCACCGAGGTCCCGGTGATGACAATGGCGATGCCGATGATGCACCGACGATGGCTCTGTTGGCTACCCAGTGGATGATATCACGTAGATGACACATCGCGAGCTACATGTCAAAGTTGTGAACATATCAATGAAGGTGGCGGTCGGCTATGCCTTACCAATTGGACCCACACCAACTTACCACCGCCGTCCGGTTCCAGAGGGCTACGCTGTCGGCGTGGATGAAATCATGCCCACCTTTGAGGTTTTGGATCTTCACTACCCCTTTGGTGAAGGGATGTGATCGCTGGGTGACGCAAAAACGCCACCATTCTATGGTCAAGGATTGTATCGCTTCAAATCACACGCCAAGGCCATCTTCGCCGCCGTCTCACCCGTCTCCCGAGGTCGCCGCCGCCGGGCAGCCGCCTTCGCCGCCTCACCGCCCGCCGCCTCACCCGCCTCGGTGCAGCCATATCGCCAAGGAGCCATCGCCGCGCCAGATAAAAGCGAAGCGCATCGCCATCAGGCCGTAAGCGATCGCCAAACGTAAACAAGAGCCTCTTCCAAAAGTACCAACGGTTCCTCCCAAGAGAGCTTATGATCAGATCAAGAGGAGATCGGCGATCGTTGATGCGAAACGCAGCTGCCGCTGTCGAGGCGGCCGAAAGAGCCAGAGTTCCCCAAAGACCAAAGAAGAAAAAGCCAAAGTGTTGAAAATGCTAAAGACTCTTCATCAACCCGAGCCAAAGCTGTCATCGACTATGAGCGTTCTATTCTCAAGTCACATGCACAACAAGCCTCGAAGAGCAAGATCTGATGCAAGCGGAAATCTGTTGCCCAGCTCGGAGAACAAGCAAACAGTCTTGCGCCTCTCAAGGTGATTTCTCAAACCAATGTGGGTCGAGCAAATATGGGGAAGAGCAAGATGATCCAGAGGTAGTTGCACAATACGGAGAAGCCGCTGCTCAAGGTATGAGTATTGCCCAAGATTTATCCCGCTTAGAGTTCTTCCCGTGAGTGAAGTAGCATACAAATACCAAGACGGCAAACCTCTCGTCAAACCCGAGGAGGTAAATAATCTTTCAACAAAATGCTAAGATTGCATAATCGGTACATGCACGCCACAAGTGCCGGGCTAATCGGATAGTGCCGAGGGTTACAAAAAGCATCATGGGAAAGAAAGTGATGACATGATATCCATTGAATTTGTTGAGCTATTTCAATTATTCAATCAAGACGCCTTTGGACAAATCGCTCATCGGTGCCTATTGTCCGTAAGTACTAATTCTGTAATTAACTTAGTCTCCAGCTATCTCACTTTGTTTATTGCATGTATATAATCATACCGTAATATGCGAATGAAGATTCTCGAATGCAGCAGAGGACAAATCTATGATATTGGCTTCATTGACCCATATTGGGTTCATGAAGCTAATCTCAAAATAAGCCCCGTGATACGGAGGATAATATAGTACACGCGTTAAGGTTTCAAGAAACCAAAAGGGAAATACTTTTTCCTTACAACTTCGAGTGAGTGTTATTGTCTTGTATACACTTTCTATTTCGCTTACTCGATGTTAAGTATATAATTGATTAGTTATGCATTCGCAGCTTCCACTATATTCTGTTAATCATTCAACTTGACAAAGGGCGGTACTAGTCATGGACTCAAACATAAACCCCTTGAGACGTGGAAGGACATGCAGATACTTCTCCAGCGGTAATTCTAATCATTACGACACTATATCGGCAACGCTCGTGGAATTTTATGATATCAAGTACTTAATAACTTCTTTTATTCGCTTTTCACGGCAGCGCTTGGAAACGGTTCACCAAGAAGGCTAGGGTGTTTGGAAAGAGGAGCTTACATTTCAACCACTAGATGTAAGCACCACTAGCTATATCCGCGCATCTCTTTGATTCTAGTTTTGATACAGTTATTATCATGCTTGATTATTATTTTGATTGAACTATGTTCGTGAAGTGCCCGACGCAGGACCAGGTAACAATCTATGTGGATACTATGTATGCGAGTTCATCCGCAGACGTATGGATGAGAAGGGCAGAAATTTAGAGCAACTCCACGTATGTAAACAATTTATATAGTTTTATTTTCAAACAAATTGTGTTTAGTTTCATTCATATAGACTGACCTTTTTAAATCAGATCGAACGCTCACGGACGGTCTTCCGCCAAAGGATCGCGACGAGCAATTCAGGAGGAATTGGCGGATTCTTGGATGCAGAAGTCCTAGACCCAAAGGGGAATACTATTCTGCTGTATAGACAATAGGGATTGTAAAATAGCAACTCGATCCGTATAGACAATGGGAACTTTTGTATGTAGTGCATGAACTCGATCCGTATTGTCATGATGATCTTGTGTAATATAAGGTTCCTTCATTGATAAGTGCAAAACACTAAATAAACAATAAAACAACCTAAATGAATTCTCTGCCGCGGCACAAAAGTGGCGAAAATGCTGCTGCAACAAAATGTGCAATGAATTCTTCCGCAGAAATACAAATCTCTGCCAAGGCAGAGGTTATTAGTCCCGGTTCAGATATTTACGAACCGACTAAAGCCCCTCTCGCACGGTGCAGCTGCCACGTGTATGATCTTTGTCTCGGTTGGTGGAGCAACCGGGACTAAAGGTTCGGGCTTTAGTCCCGATTGCCCCGTCCCGGTTGGGCAACCGGGACTAATGCCGCTTACCAACCGGGACACATGGGGTTGTTTCCACCAGTGGGTCGCGGGTCCCATCTTGTTGTCGTGACGACATCTATGCCATGTGCCACTGTCGACTTTGCCGAGTGTGTTTTCTTCCTCGTGTTCCTTTGTGGATCTTTGCCGTGTATATTTCTTTGCCGCGTTCCTTTTCAGAAATTTATCGTGTTTGCGTACTTTGCCGTGTGTTTCTGAATTACTCACGGCAAACACAAATTTCACCATGTTCTGGTCCATTTGGCATACGCCAAAGTGGTGTTTACACGGCAGCGGTATTTCTTTTCCCCGTAGTGACAGTTCGGCAACGTGCTCCCCAACACGATCAATAGCTAGCGATACTCAAGCTGTGACTGCATCACGAAACACATTCACTTGCTTAACTGATTCGACACCACATGTCCCAAATGTGCCACTTATTATTCATCTCATGTACGTAGAAAATTTATTTAACCGCCTGCCTTACGTGCAGGGGCTTTTGCATTATATATTCTTAAAGTCACCTTATTCATCAAATCCATAAATTATAAAGCAAATGTTCCTCGTCTTGCGTTTCGATCCGTCCTGTTCAGAAGGTGATGGAGTAGGCCGGCGATTTGTCCGGGTTGAAGAGCCCAAAGTGCCTCTCCGTCTCAAGCCCGGTCTTCTTGTCCTCGTTGAACATGGCAAATATGTATGTCTCGATCGCTCCGGACCTCTTGGGCGTCCCCTGCCCGACATGGTTGATCAGGTTCTGGTTGTATGTCTGCGCGTTTTCTGTGGTGGCCGCTGGGTCGCCGGCGGACGGCCACCCGCTCTCTGACACCACAATGCCGACGCTCGCAGCCCCGGCGCTCTCGAGCGCGGAGTACGTCGTGTCCACGAACGCGTCGAACAGGTTCTGGTACTGGTTGCCGTTGTCGTCCGTCACCACCGTGCCCGGCGCGGTGAAGAGGGCGTAGTCGAGGTGGATGTTGGTGGTGTCGCCCTTGTAGGCGAAATAGGGGTATATATTTGCGAGCAGCGGCGCGCCGGTGCTGGCGAGGTACTTCGCGATCGGCGGCATGTGGGAACCGGACTTAGAGAAGGTGCCGTGGGAGGGAGGGAACCCGGTGGTGACACCCGAATGAACGGCCGTGGACACCTTGATGCCGGCGAGGCCGGCTTTGGACAGCGCATTGTTGACGTTCTGCATGGCCGGAAGGATGTCCTGCGTGTTGCCGCCTTGGTCGGGGACCTCGTTGCCGACGGCGATGTACTTGATGTTGAGGCCCTTGTGGGACTGGATGTTGGCCTGGACCCAGGAGTCCGCGTTGGCGGCGCTGGCAGCGAGGAAGCTGAGCTGGTCGTTGCCGGTGTCGATGAGGAGGTCGATGTTGCTGCCGCTTAGGGCCTGGAGGATTTCGTCGTTGACGTTGTAGATGCGCATGCCGCTGATGCGGTTGGACTGATACAGCTGCACCAATTCGCTCGCCGAGGGCAGGTTGTCGCCGTTCACGCCGTACCCCACGCCGATGGACTGGACAGCTGCCGGGATGGCGGCGAGCACGCAGAGCGCCAGCGCCACCGCGAACATGGAGGCAGCAGCACGATGATGCCCTGCCATCTCCACTGATCTGCTTCGTGCAACCACAAAGAGTACTATATATCTAGCTGGAAAGCTTTGTAGTTTATCAGCTATATGTACTTTTTGCATGGATTGCACCAAGAATTCAGCCCCTATATATACACACGCACTATCGCACGCCTAGTAATTGGAGGCACTTTTTTTAGAGACACTATTTGTAACCACCTCTAATTATAGTTTTTTGTGGTACTTTGAAAAATAGTGCCTTAAATTGTGAGCTTTTAGAGTCAATTTTTAATATGCCACTAAAAGTTAAGCCTTTAGAGGTAATATCAATAATGCCTCTAATATTTTAAAAAATAGAGGCACAGTCTAGTGCCTCAATGTTGAACTATTTGTGACATTTTTCTTTGTGCCTCAAAAGAACAGTTCTTTTTTTTAAAGAGTATATATTAATATCATGGGAATACCAATTACACCCAGCCTCTGCAACAACGCATGTCCTAGCGGATCTACGGATGCACACAACCCAGAAAAAAAAAGAATTACAAAAAAAGAAAAGTCCCGCTATAGAGAACTAGTCCACAAAGTAACGACGGTGACATCATCAGAACAACACCAGAAGTCCTCCACTCCAATAACAACGCCTTCAAGAAGGAAACAGTGCCCAAGCGTCGTTGTTGTTCGATCAAAGATCATAGGTTTTCATCCTGGAGAAAGTCCTTGCTCACAAAACAATGCCTTTAACAAGATCATTGCCAGGCACAACCAGTTAAGGCTAGACCTTGGATTTTCACCCTGCAAGATAAGACCGGGAACTCCCCTGTGTTGTCTTCCCGCACCAACAGTCGTTGCAACG
Source organism: Avena longiglumis (assembly GCA_030063025.1). Lineage (NCBI taxonomy): Eukaryota > Viridiplantae > Streptophyta > Magnoliopsida > Poales > Poaceae > Avena > Avena longiglumis. Next base: position 63,817,518 of record CP125973.1, read on the forward strand.
AGTCCCAGATCACGCAGCGAGATCTCCGTCGCCAAAAGAACAAATATCACCATCGCTATCCTCATATTTCCGCTATTCTGATATTCTCCGCATCTCACTTCACCATGGCTCTAAGAATGACGCTTGGTGGGAACAAACAACAGAGCTTCGCAACGCTCCCGCTGGAACCAAACGACCAGAAAAACAAGGTGCGCACGACCGAATACCTTCCGATCCAGCAATCTCCAGGCATGATACGCCCATGGGAGTTCGTCGGCGGAGCCTTCCGGAACCCGCCTCTCCAGACCAGATCAACAAGGGCAGACATCAAGCAGATCTTCGTCTTTGTGCGGAAGAAACCAAAGGACCACCACCTTTATTAGATCCGACACGGCGATCCCCACACAGCCGGCCGATTTCCGGAGAACGGATCGAGCAGACAATTAGGGAAAGAGAGCCGATCTAGGACTTCCAACGGATTCCCATCGCCGGCACCTCCTCCACCAGATTGCCACCCGCACCACTCCGGCAGAGGCCGCCGCCTCCAGATCCGATCTCTCACCGCCGGCCGGAGCCATGATGGCAAGGGGACCCCATCCAGTGCCGGCGAACTCCATCCCACCACCGCTCGCCAGCTCGTGCCGCCGTGCGCCAGACCCCGATCGCCGCGCCGGAGGCAGCCCATGCGCGCGTCACCGAACCCTCCCGAGGACCTCCACCCACACGCTCAAGAGGGATGCGAGGAGAGGCCCCGCGCCGCCGTCGTCGGTCGCAGTGGCTTTGCTCGACGGCTTCCTCCGACGGCGGCGTGGGGGAGGAGAGGGACCGGCGGCTGGGGACTAGGGTTTGGAGGACGCCCCCGAGTCGCCCTGGACGAGAGCGACCAGGGGGTAGGCCCGTGTAGTCTCTGTGTGCTCCAAAGAACAGTTCTTTTAGAGGCACTATTTATCAAAGTGCCACTAAAAATATAATTTTTGAGGCACACATAAAAGTACCACAGATGCTTTGCCTTTAGTGGCACTCAAATGTGTCTCTAATGGTTGACCAATTGTGACACCATTAGTCGTGTCTCAAATGGATAATTTTTTTAGACACACATACTACCGCCTCTAATGTTTTGAAAAATAGAGACACAATTTAGTGTCTTAAAGTTGAACTATTTGTGTTATTTTCGATATGCCTCAAATGAACAGTTCTTTTAGAGGCACTACTTGTGAAAGTGCCACTAAAAGTATTCCACGCCGCCGCGAACCAGCGCCTCAAAAGAGCAGTTCTTTTAGAGGTAATATCAATAATGCCTCTAATGTTTTAAAAAATAGAGACACAGTCTAGTGCCTCAATGTTGAACTATTTTTGACATTTTTCTTTGTGCTTTAAAAGAACAGTCCTTTTAGATGCACTATTTATCAAAGTTCCACTAGAAATATATTATTTGAGGCACACATAAAAGTATCACAGATGGTTTGCCTTTAGTGGCACTCAAATGTGTCTCTAATGGTTGACCAATTGTGGCACCATTAGTTGTGTCTCAAATGGATAATTTTTTGAGGCACACATGCTACTGCCTCTAATGTTTTGAAAAATAGAGACACAATTTAGTGTCTTAAAGTTGAACTATTTGTGTTATTTTTCTATATGCCTCAAAAGAGCAGTTATTTTAGAGGCACTATTTGTGAAAGTGCCACTAAAAGTATTCCCTCAGTCCATAAAAGGATGTCGGAGGTGTCAATTTGCAAAAATGCCCTTGTAAAAATTCCGACCAAACCCGTAGTCCTTGGTCGTCATCCTCTCTCGCTCGCTTGCTTCCCTCACCTCGCCGGCCGACGTTGCTGTTGCCCTCTCCTCCTAGCCCGCCGCCGCCGACTGCAAAGACGCCACGCCCAAGGTCGGTTTTTTGGTCTAGCCACCGCCTCCTCGTCTCCTCTCCCGCAGCGCCCCCACGGACGTGGATCCCCGCCAGCTACCGCCCAAGGTCGGATATTTGGATCCAGTCGCTGACCGAACCCTGGAGCCCGTGAGCGTGTTGGTCGCCGCCCGAGTCCTAGAGCTCCAGGGGCTTGCCTAGAGGCTTTCCCCGATGGCCGCCCCCAACCTCTGCATCCCCAACCTGCTAGCTTTATGTGGTAAGTTAAAATCGGGATTTTGAAATTAGGTGATATATGTGGTAGGCTCCTGATGAAATTGGGGCTCCCTAGTTGATGAAATTGGGTGATTTATCTGTTAAGCTCTTGATATCTGCAATGAACTAAATTTCATCTGCCTGACGTTGCAATGCACTTAGACGGCTCCAAGCGTGAAGCTGGAGCAGGAGCCGGGGTCATACTGACCTCCCCGCAGGGCGACAAGATGAAGTACGTCCTTCGGATGAAATTCTGAGCTTCCAACAACGAGGCCGAATACGAAGCCCTCATCCACGGCATGAGGATGGCGAAGATCTGCGGCGCAATGCGCCTGGTCATCTACGGTGACTCCAACCTCGTTGTCCAGCTGACAATGAACGAGTGCGACGCACACGCCGAAAACATGATCGCGCACCGCACACTCTACAACGCACTCGAAGGAGAATTTGACGGCTGTGAGCTTCGGCACGTTGGAAGAGAAAGCAACGAAGAAGCCGACAGACTCGCCAACATCGGCTCCACCTGCGCAAAGGTACCACCAGGTGTGTTCCTCGAACAGATCTGCGTGCCATCCATCAAGCGGAAATTCCCAAGGATCACCGAAGAAGCAGAACACTCGGGGCTACGCTACCAAGGTCATGAAGGACCCGAAAACTAGATACGAGGTCGCCATGGTCAACTGATGCAGGTCATGGCGGTCGAAGAAACTGGACGCGACCGCATTCTCCAGTTTTTGATAGATGGAGAACCGCCGACAGCCGCGGATGCCCGACGATATCTCGCGGTCAAAAGCCTTCACCATCATCAACGGTGAGCTGTAAGCGCAGCATTACGGGTGTACTATAAAGGTGCGTCACCATCAGTGACGGAAAACCATCCTCCAAGACATCCACGAGGGCGTCTGCGGCCATCACGCAGGCAGCCGCTCCCTTGTCGCCAAAGCTCTACGAGCTGGATTCTACTGTCCAACGGCCATGAGCGACGCAAAGGACATCGTCCGAAGATGCAAGGGGTGCCAAAGGTTCGCCGACAAACCACATGCACCCGGTTCAGAGCTCAGGCCCATACCTATAGCCTGGCCCTTCGCTCAATGGGGCCTCGACATGATCGGCAAACTGCTAAGGTCCTCGAAAGGGGGGCACGTCTACCTCCTGGTTGCAGTCAACAAATTCACCAAGTGGATCGAGGCCATGCCGGTCACTAACCAAAAGGGCAAAACTGCCATCAAGTTCTTTGAATCCATTGTCTACTGGTTTGGCGTACCGCATAGCATCATCACCGACAATGGATCAAACTTCATCTCCAAAGAATTCCAAGACTTCTGCGAAGGCCTCAGAATCAACATCACATACGCCTCGGTGGCACTCCCGCAAACGAACGGGCAGGTGGAAAAGGCCAACGGCCTAATCGGCGCTGGCATCAAGAAGCGCCTCATGAGCCCACTCGAGCGAAAAGCTGGAGCCTGGACGAAAGAGCTACCATCCGTCCTATGGAGCTTGCGTACCACGCCAAACAGCTCCACAGGCTACACGCCATTCTTCATGGTGCACGGAGCCGAAGCCGTGCTACCAGCCGAAGTACGCCACCAGGCCCCCCGGGTCGTCGCTTACAGCGAAGCCGAATCCACGGCTGCACTCGAAGACGCCGTCGACACACTCGACGAGGCACGAGACATAGCAGCAGCTCGATCAGCGGTGTACCAGCAGAGTCTCCGCAACTACCACAGCCGACGGCTGCGCCCAAGGTCCTTCGTCGAAGGAGACCTCGTCTTGCGACTCAAGCAAGAGCGACCGAAGAAATTCGAGTCACCATGGGAAGGACCCTACATCATCACCGAAGTCATCCCAGGTGGCGCCTATCGCCTCAAGCACGTGGAGTCTGGAGTCGCATACTCCAACCCATGGAACATCGCACACTTGCGACGATTCTACCCCTAGCTACCTACCCCTTTACTTTCAATAAGGCTATTCAGCCAAGGCTACTCAGCCTAACAATGTACCTCCTCCATTACGATATAAATAAATCTAAGTGTCTCGCCCCAAAATTTTTGTTTTCCTATTCGCACTTTTACTTCATGCTACAAACGCACTCGGGGGCTCCCCCTACCTCACGATTTCGTCGACTAAGGATAACACGTGCACACCTGAGTACCTGACCATGTCAGGCTAACAAAAAGGACATGTACGCGAACAAAGCACTACGTGCCAAAACAAACAACAGCCAAACCTTTATAACAAAGGGCACAACACGCCAACAAATATATACAAATTTTACATCTATCTCTTTACAGCACTACCTATTCGAAGAATAACCTAAGCACGCTGCTCAAACAGATCTATGATCTCTTCGGCGTACTGCCCTACAGCCGCGTAATGCGGACGCATATCCCACACACCACCATCTGGTCGAGGGGGTGGTCCAGCCGCTACAACGAACAGATCTACATCAGGGCGATGCAGCCTAACAAGAGACAATGCAGCCTTCACTCCCGCAACGTGCTGATGCCGAACCAACTCCTTGACATGATTCATGTTCCGAAACTTCGACAGAAGACCAGAAAGGGTCGTCGGTGCAGCATCCAACGGAAACATCACATGCAGGACCGACGCGAGCGAAGTCTGCACCTGACGAAGCACCCGCGACACTTGGTGAACGCGATCTTGCACAGTCGCAAGGACCATAGCACGATCACGATCCATCCAGAAGAACCCGCCGGCTTCCATGTCCTGTTGAGTCAAGCAATTGACCCAACAGCAACACGCTCCTTCTCCTTCCTTGGAGCAAGGTTAGCACCTGCAATACTTGCACAAAAGTAAGATGCAATGCTAGCAGGCGCATCTGAATAAATAGGCAACAACTCGAAGAAACTTACACTGAAGCTGCTCGGATAATCGAAGCAATTCCGCCATCAAGTACTCCTCTCTGGCAGCACCGCGATCCGCCTTGGACTTTCAAACGTCGGCATGGCCACGCACCCCAAGCAACTCCTTCTCGAGACTACGAACACGGTCTCAAAGAAAAGAAAGTTGTGATGAATCATCTAGGGAGGGCCGCAGCCGCGCGGCAGGCGAGGTGTCAACGGGATCAGCACCCGAAGGACCCTAGATCAGCAGAAAGGCAAAGACATGAACACTCAGACGAAGAAGCACACAACTCAACAAATTCATTAAATGCATCAAAATCCACTACGTGTCACAAGGATCTGTTCATCAACATAATTACAACAAAAGAGACTACAACTATCCTACAGCAACAACGCCTAAAATGCGGCACCCTGAGTAGCCTCGGAGCCGGATTGCCTCGCCTTGGCTTCCCCCTGCTGTTGTAGTGCGTACTCGGCCAGCAGATCAATCAGCTTTGGCCCATATCTCTTACAGCGAGCAGAATAGGTAGCGAAGGCTAAATCTGATCCATCTGCAGTCGTCGGCATCTGGGAGGTGATCCGGGGAAGATCCAGCTCCGCTCCAGCCGCCAAAGCCATTGCCAGCCCGACGGATGCGTCGATGCCCTTCTGCTTGCGCTTGTACACCGCAGGTGCTTCGGCTGACAATGCCTCCACCAGAGCGTCAACATCATCAAGGGTTGCGCCCTTGGGGACAAGCTCCTTATAGAAGCGTCCAAGGACCTCCTTGGCCTTGGCGAGCGAGTTGACGACGGTGCTGCGGCGATCTTCGACCGCCGCAGTAGCATCATCCAGAGCACTCCCGTGCTCCAGAGCACCACGGTCAAACTCGATGCCTGCGGCATCTGAGACAATAAAGAGAAGAAATGAGCGAAAGCACCGCAGACGAAAGACAAGAAACCCAAAAAATACGCAAGTGAAGCTACTCACCCGAAACAGCTTTGGTAGCCGCCATGAGCTTGCCAGCCACCCTTTCACGCGCAGTCGCAGCAGTGGCAAGCTGCTCCTCGCGATCCGTGGCCTCCCGCTGCAGGCGCTCCTTAGCCTCGGCCGTAGTGGCCAGCTCCATCTCGAGGCGCTCCTTCGCACCAACGGCGGCCTCGACCTTCTTCTCCGGTTGACCGAGGCTCTTTTTGAGAGCATCAATCTCACGAAGGGAGGTGTTGTGCTCCTCTGCATTCAAAAAATACAAGCGTCAGATAGCAGGACACGAGTACACGAAGAAGCAAACATCAAGGCATAACACTACCTTGAAGTTGTTTGAGGCTAGCCTCCAGCACCAGGTGCTCCTACACCAGTCGCTTGGCATCCTGCACAAAAGGCAGCAGGAAGACGACCTACTAGTCAGGAAAAGGACTCGGGGGCTACGCCCAACAGAAAAGAACAGAAGCAAAATACACACACGAAAATGCTCGGGGGCTCCCCCCGAGACTCGAAGGAAGAACAAAACAAGAAAACTCTTCTACAGATGCTCGGGGGATCCCCCCGTGGCAGAAGACAGAACTACTTACATGATCCGATGACGACACCAAAGGTCCACTAGCAAAATTCTGAGGCGCAACCACCTGAACCTCCTGCGGAGGAGGGTTCGGAGCAGCGCCCTCAGAGGTAGCCACCGTCTGAGGAGGAGACGCGAATTTTGACTCCCCCATCATCTCCTGAGCACCATCGCTAGAGGAGTCGTTGGAAGAGTGCCTGTACATGGACAAATCAGTACAAGTACAAAGTAAACAGTAAAGAAAACGCAGTGCAGAGGAAACTTACGAGTCAAGATCGCTCAGGTTGAAGACAGGAGGGGTCCTTCGGACCTTCTTCTCCTCTTTCTTCTTTTCCTTCTTTTCTTCCTTCTTCCGCTTCGCTGGCGGGTGCGGCGCTACAGACCGCACGGGAAGGGCAGGAATCGGAGAGGAAGAGCCTCCATGCCCACCACTGTGACGTTCAAGACACAGTGGGTTCCTAGGAGTCGAAGGAGTCGAAGCATCCGAAGACTTGCTGGACCTCCATGATCGTTTGCGAGTGTGGTCCTCGCTCGACTCGTTGGCATCTTCAGCCGGAGACCGCGTCGATGGCAGCTCGGACATGGAATCCACCACATCATTATCCGGAGCATCCGGATATACTTCGGGTAATGGAGACGACATGCCCGGCACCTTGAAGCTCTACACGAAGAAAAGAAAATTTTGTTAGCAAACCAATGCAAAAACAATGCAATCGAAAATAGCGCTACGCGCACGGATCTACACCTGTGGAACAAGAAGCGAAGAAGAAAACGGAGGAGTCAGCGACTTCCCCGGGATATCCTCTCTAGCCTTGAACTTCAATAGCGAACGAAGGGCCCTGTCGAGATCTTCCTGGGAGAATTTCTCAGCCGAAACCCTCGTCGGATCACGCCGGCCAGCATAAAGGAACATCGGGTGCGCCCTGGCTTGGAGTGGCTGCACCCGACGCTCGAGAAAAGTGCGGATAATATCCACACCGTTCACTTCCTTCTCCGGAATCAACTGGAGATCCTCCACTCGGCGATAGAGAGCCTCTATCTCCGCCACCTCGCCATCCAAGATCTTGTTTTTCCAGGACCTTTTCGGCTCGATCTTTTGGGAGGGGTCGAAAGGAACAAGACCAAAATCCTGCCCAGGCACTACGGAGTCGCGGATATAAAACCATCGCCTCCGCCAGTACTGGACAGATTCAGACATGGAAAAAGAAAAGAAAAGCAGATTGGGCTTGAGGGAGATGATGCAACCCCCAATGGGATAAACACCATCTGAACCGGATTGCCTCTTCACGGAATAGAGTTTCCGGAAGAGGCCAAAGTGCGGCTCAATACCGAGCCAGCACTCGCAGAAAGTGATAAAACAAGCAACGTGAAGAAGAGAATTGGGGGAAAGATGGTGCAATTGGACACCGTACAGAAAAAGCAGTCCACGAAGGAAGTCGTGGACTGGGAAGGAAAACCCGCGAATGACAAAGCGAGGAACATAACCCGAAACCCAGCGGGGGGACGGGGGATTACCTCATTGCCTGGGAGTTTGACGAACTCCCTATCCTGCGGGATCAGGCCCCGCTCGCGAAGCTTGCGGGGATCACTCTCCCGCGTCTCCGATCACTGCCAGCCACCGTCGGTGACACGGGTGGCGGCGACATTCTTCTTCCCTCCAGCAGCGCTGGTACCAACCGCAGATGAAGCCTTCTTAGACTTCCCCATCGCGGTACGGCGGCGCCGGCGGCGAGAGCGTAGGATGGAAGATGGAAATGTGAAGGGATATTTCAGCGCGCAACAAGAACTCTGAGAGAACAAGGAAGCAGAGAAAACGAGAATAGATGCGGTGAAAACAAACTGAAGTTTTCCCCAATGATTATAAAGACGAAGACGTTGCACGACAGTCTTCCATCGAGAAGACCTAACGCCAACGCGGATCAGCCATACACGTGTCGATCGCAACGAACCGTCGCTAACACGCCGTCCACTACGCGCAGAAATAGAGGTGACGCCGTAACTATCTCCACGCCGCGCGTGACCGGTCAATTCAAGGTCAGACAGTGGGACCCATGTTCGTCCAGTCAAGTCATCTCTGGCGCAGCAGGCGCTTGAGGTCATCGATCGTCAACACTGACGTCATCAAAAGCTACACTAGCACTAGCTACAATTTCTTCGGCTTCAAAGCTAAGAGTACTTACTCGAATTTACGATTCAACTAATTACTCGGGGGCTACTCCTATCAGGAGCGCTGGCCGCGCACCCCAAAGAGGAACAACATGTTTTAGCATCGAACTATTTCTTCGAGTCCTACGTCGAGTCTACGACTCCACTACGGACTCGGGGGCTACTCTCTTAGGAAGGACGGATCTAAGCATCCGAAAAAATTGTGTCCCACAGACCCGATACTGAACAACGACTGAATTAAAAGTCTCCGCTTGAGTCTACGACTCGAACAGACACTCGGAGGCTACTCCCATAGGGAGCGCTGGTCGTGCACCCTATAAATTCTTCGACTGTGATCCTTCGGATCAGTATGCAAAAAACTTTTCGGCAACTCTGCCCTAATTAACGCTAAGTGAGCAATGTCCTCCTTGGCCACCCGAAACACCTCCGCGGTGATAAACATTCGATCTTGTCACGACACAAAGATAAAGACCTCTGATACCATCGATGGCCCGGCAACGCATGATGCGCTCGCTAGTAAAATCCGTGCGCAAAGCGCGATGAAAAATCCCGACGGACGCGTTGGGTACATCAATTAAATTCACTGGAATTCCACTCCCGTAAGTCCTCTGCGGCCTGAGTCGAATTACGCCAGCATATGTTCCAGGTTCGAGTTGAGGGACTCGAGCCTGAAGAAGATCGTGTTGTTTCGTCCTAAGACAGTTAACTGACCCTGATCCGTTGGGTGAGTCAGGCACACGCATCAACAATCCCTACACCTGAACTATTGAAATACATAGTCACACCCGAAGGATTGAAGAGTCCTCAGCCGAATCTACGATTCGACTGATCACTCGGGGGCTACTGACATGGTTATACCCCGCGGGTACATGATCTCAGCATACCTGGTCCAGCCCAAGGAAGGCCCACGACAAATATACGCCGGCCCATGAAGACTTTCGGGTGGCCCATGCCCATGACGCCTTCGGATCCTTGGAGAACAAGACTAGAGTAGATAGGAAATTTAAAGGGGTAAAACCCTAGAACTTGTAACCGACTAGGTCTATGCCCGGGACCTGCCTAAGTCTATATAAAGTCCAGGAGGGCACGACCTAGATCTCTCGACTCATACTTCCGCATACACACCTCCACGCCAGATTGCATCTACGCCCCCCTGTAATCACCGGTTCCGTAATCAAGAGCGGACAAGCGGAGTAGGGTTTTCCCTCGGGGCTGAACACAGGTAAACCTCGTGTCCCCGTGTTGCTTGTTTGCTAACCGTTCCGCGATCTCCAGCATCCCCATCTTCTCCAAAACCCAAGTCCATAACAATGGACATTGACGAGATCAAACCTCGTCACAAGGCGCTTCTTCTTTGTATGAATCATGGCCTGTGCACGTGTCACAAGGCCTGCTTCCACATCATCCACCCCGGCCCGTCCCTGGCCGCCTCTACTCCGAGTGCGTCGTCACCATCGTCGAGCGCATCCAGGTAGCCGAATCCTATCAATACCACCATCGTTATCATCCCCGCCTTAATCTGTGGATAAGTTGTTTGTGTAAGAACTATTATTGACGTTTTGCTGCAATTGTGCACTCCCTAGCTAGACTGCAATTTTTAGGTCACTGGACACTTCCTAAATTTGTAAATAGTTCAGGTAATTGAGAATCATGAAACTGTTTTTACTCAAGCTACATGAGCAAAACCTTGTAAATGCCGGCAATACATTAGTTCCTCTGACAGAGAGGTAAATGGATTTTAGTTTAGCTTGAGATATATTTACTGAATTTTCAGAATATACATTGAGAATATAGCGGCCCTTAAGTTGAGAATATATGTTTACTGCATTTTTGGAATGTGTGGCATGTACATACACAACTAATCAGTACATGGGCTTTCTAAACCTGAAGATGAGCTACAGTAATACATCGGCTTTCTAACTGAAGTTAAGCAACAACAGTACCTAAAATTAATGGACAAGTGTAGCTAATTTTGTGTTAGTGGAGTATGTCTACTTCTCAAATTCTAGTTGTCATATTGGTCCTTTCTCATGGCTTCTTTGCCGTTACAAATTGTGTGGTAGTGGAGTATGTTTACTTCCCATAAAGAGGTTGTTCATGCTTGCATTTTTTCACTCTAAAACCTGAAGTATTGCTCAAGAAATGGTTATTACCAAGTTTCTGAAACTGAAAAATATGGTAAGCTACTTTCATAATTCAATGTGGTCACTTAACATAATTTGTTAACTTTGGCCACTTAACATAATTTTACGTGCCTCAGTGTGGAGCGTGCTTGGTTTGCATTGATAACATGGCATGTCTTCCTAGCCACTTTGTTTTCTGACAGTTGCGTCTCATGGAATGCGTTGAACACTAGATACTTGTGTTTTCTTTAGCACAGAAAATTCTCCAAATCCACATTAGCACATTGATATGCAATAGAAAGTATCTTTGCAAGTATTTTAACCGTCCTCAAAGTTTTTTTTGATAAAAACACCTATACAATAAGAAAATTAAGAAATCGCCGTGTCTAACATGGTCAGTTAATTCTACCAGAAAATATTCTACTCCACTATAGACTGACATGGCACTAGACAAAATATTGATATTCTTTGAGAACTCTTTAAAATATTGATATTCTTCTCCACATTGATAGTCTTTGATGTCATATATTCCTAAAGTCAATGGCGTCAAGTCTATAGATAGGTTATATTGTGGTTCTGGTAGTTGTAAACTAAATATGTAAATCTGATTCAGATCCTTCAATGTTATAAATCCTCTCATTTTCTTGAATAATGGGAAACTGGAAACAATTCTGAAATAAGGACCATGGAAACTGATAAGTTAACGAGGAAGGTTTTTCTGAATGAGTGAATCACTAAAGAGCCAAGGCCAGATTCATAGCTACTTCTCTGAATGAGTGAAATAAGGAGACTATGTTATCTGCTAGACCAAGTTAAAGATTTCATGCTAATTGTGAAACTACTTATATGCTTAAGTTTGATACGATTACATGCATTATTTGATCTTCAGGTTCATGCAATAGACGGTGTCCTGATGTCCTGATATCCTAAAGTCTGTCTTTTTAAATATTCAAGTATGTTAGTTCATAAGGACCAAAAGGCACCATGTTGATGTCTGGTTGCAAGGCTGCAGATAGCTAGGGCTCTATGTTGGTGAGTATCACTTGGTTTGGTTTCCAATTTATGAAGAGTTCAGCTTGTTGCTTTTGTATTGTACAATTGAGTAGCTACTGATATGAATCTTATGATCACCTTCATAAGAGGGTGTTGGGTTCACATTAATATGGGATCCCGTCATGTGTCGCTCATTGCATGTGTACTGAGTTTTAGCTTTATTGCATTGCTTGTCCAACTTATTTGTTTATATGTTATTATTTGCAGGTTGAATAACTATTTAAGGCAAAGCCATATACAGCTAATTTAGAGACGGTGAAGTCGATCCTCAAAGTAAGAACCCCCTTGAACTTTTATACAACTCAGTATGATAGCAATACATTTGCAATCAAACGCACTTGTATAAATCTACTAACATTTCATATTTGCCTTGAACTAGGATCAAGAAAGACAACTTATGGATGCACTTGTTAAACTCTCTGAAGTATCATTTGCTTGCAGTATTGGTTAAGAAACACTACATGTTGCTGGCTTGTTGCATCTTCTGGTATTGCCAAATAATGATTCTACAATCTACATCTTGCACTTAACTAGACTGTTGCTAACTCAACTCTTTTCCATGGGTTGTGGTAGCATGTTATCTGCTAGATCTAGTTAAAGATTTCTAGAGCACTAGTGTTTGTGAGGTTATTTTGGAAAACGTACAGTTAATTTGTGAGGTTATTTTGGACAGTGCACTAGTGTTTATTGAGCAGTAGTTTCTAGAACTCAATTGAATCTTTAGTGATGTTCATATCTGATAGTGCTTTAGTGTTGTTTATATCTTAAATGGAGCTTGTGGGGAGATCATTGAGCATATATCTTTCTTACACATCACGCTACAACTGTCCACTCTCCTACATGAAACATGTTGCTATAAGTTTATTGAGTAGATGTTGACTTACTCTAACATCTACTCCATCAGTTCTTCGTTGACAGCGCCTCCAACCTGCTCCTGTCACCTCTGCCCCGACCTCCTCAAGCAGCTCTGACCAACAACCACGACCCCCCGTCCGTCCCGCATCACCAGCTCAAGAGGTCATCACACATCCGTCCAGGGCATGTGTTGTTGTTAACCCCGTCACCCATGTGTGCAGCGAGGAGCAGATCCAACCACTACATCACACAACCATGGAGTCCAGATTGTGACCCACGGAGCGGCCGCGTGCGTGGGCGTTTAGATCGGTCGTCCCCTCCGCCAATGTGTAATTATCGCACCCTATCCCACGGGCGCCTTGCGCGCCACCATGACGGCCACCGAGCTTCCCGGTCGAGCTCGAGGAGCAGAAAATTGAGGTGACCCCTTTCGCCCTCTCCATTTTGCTTATAGCACTACACCAAGTTCTGTTTCAGAGTTATCATCATGGTTTTAAAGACGTCGTCTAGGTGACGCTTGGGCGTCCAGGCGCTCCTCCTCCACCTTAAAAAAATGGGCGCCTTAGGCGCCTAGGCGTCCAAAGCGCCCGCCTAGGTGTCAGAGCGCCCCTGCATCGCCTTATGACGCCTTAACGCCTTAAAAACCATGGTTGTCATCATCTTCTTGTTATTGTCGCTAGCCCATTTCTATGCTTGGAAGTTGTAACTATCTTTGGCATATGTATATACAGATTCGTTGGCATGTGTTATGGACACATCTATCTTGATTCTCAAGAGATCCCATGGGTTTAGATTCAGTTGCAGCTTTTAGAGATTCAGAGTGTTGTCGTGCTATGTTTGTAGCAAACGTAGGTCTGGCTGATCTTTTTTAGCAATGCTGAGGTCCGATTTCCTTTGTCAAGAAACAACAAAACTCAGTATGATTGTGGCGTTAGAATCCTGTTTGTTTACCTAAACCAGTAGCTATATTCTTGGCACCATGAAACAACTCTCCCTTTCCAGCCAGCACATCAAGGCCGGCACTAGGCGTGTGTGGGGCTCCCAGGCGTGCAGGCCGGGGATCTGATTCGTGCGACTCAAAGGAAATTACTGTTTTACAATGTTTTTATGAACCAATAGATAATGAACTGTAGTTATTCATCCAATTTACAAGGTGGCTGCTGGTTTTGGCCAGGTGATTGTTGATCTGGTCGTTATTCAAACGTGGTAGACAAACTTGACTATACCGAGGCAAACCAAAGAATTAATCATTTATTGGCATGTCCAGGGATCATGGTAGCTATTTGTTGGCATATTAAGTTACATATCCGGGGACCATACTATTTGCATGTTTATTAAATTTTATATCCATGGATCTTAGTTGTTTTTTTTGTCTGATTATTAAGTTACATATCCAAGTATCATAGTTGTTTTTGCTTCTAATTAAGTGGCATATCCAGGGTTCTTAGTTGATTTTTTATTTTCTTATTAAGTTGCATATCTAGGGGACATTTGTTGCTTTTTGTCTGCTTATTAAGTTGCATATCACTAATGCTTCTTAGTTGCTTTTTATGTCCTCACTAAGTCGCATATCCAGGGACCTTAGTTCCTTTTTGTTTCTGATTATTAAGTTGCATATCCAGAAATCAAAGGGTTATCATTTTTTACAAAGCTTATCAACATAACAAGATTGAGAATGGCTGAAGTAGGAGAACCAAAGGGTTTCATAAACTAATTATTTCACGAGATTGCAGGTATGAGTTTCTCTGCATCCAACCCAGTCCTTTGTTTCACTCATTTTTGTACTCGAAAGACGAAACAATGTAGCGGTTTGATGCATCAACCCTATGTGACCCATACACGTATTGATTATCAGGAGCCACAAGACATTGGCTGTGGATGCCAAATGATCAAAGAGACTAGTCAGCATCACGACACAGCTGAATTTGTTGACTGATCTTGCGTGCTTAGTATTAGTTCTCTTGAATTTATGATGCAAGGGTGGAATTAGGCCTGGAAAGTTACATCCGTTCGACGCTAAAAATCGTTAGAATTAGGCCTGGAACGAGTAGGGATTCTCTTAGGTCAACTCCAACGCAGCCCCGCAAACGGACATCGCGGGTCTGATTCGGTCTGGCCGGACACAGACCACCTCCCAACGAGCCACCGCAAATCTTTTTTTTGACCGGACGGGCGCATTTCGATCGACTCCTCTCTCAATCCCCTAACGCGTGATGCCGCTGGCGCATCTGCTGCCCGGCGATCCGGCCACCGCCGGCCAAGTCTGCCGTCGCTGCTAGGTTGCTCGGCTTCGCCCCATTCTCCTTCACCTTTCCCCCATATCCGCGGTGCTTCTCAGCGCCTCCACGCATCCCCGCAGCAAACCCCTAAATCTGATCGCCTTCGGCTGCCGCCGCACCGTCAACAACCACTGCTCCGGCTGCTATCCGTCGACGACTACGGCCTCCTCCTCACCGATCTCAAGTCCCATCCCGAACCTAGGCGGGGTGCTGCTGTTGCTGCCTCTAGGGTTTGGAATTTTCAATTCTTTCAGTCCTTTTTATATGTGAGTTCGTTTTTCTTAAAGTAAAATAATAAGTAATTAGATGATTGTTTATCTTGCTTTCTATTATTTTATCTGCTCGTTATTTTATTTGATTTTTTGGGTTAACTCTATTTGAATACTTAATAAAATCTAAAAAGAAAAAAAAGAGAAAAAATAGGAATCCTAGGCTTATTGGGCTTAGCCCATTTTTCTACACGGACCGGATCCACCTGGTCCAACCGGACCAGAGGCCTCCCTGGACCGACCCTCCTCTCAACCCCGTCTCTCTCTCACACACACACAATCGCACGCACGGACACAATTTCTCCCCCTCTCACGATTCAACTCTGCCGCGATGCACCGCCGCTCACCCCTTCTAGCCACCGCCACTGCTCCACCACTCGCCACCGCTGTTCGCCACTCGCTGATGTTAATCCTCCATGACGCCTCCGGCGTCATCCCATCACCACCACCAGGCTAGCACGCCTCCTACTGAACCTGCACAAGCCCTAGCTTGTGGTTTGGCTCTTTCAACGCTACTTCCCTACCTAGCACCTTCGGCTACTCCACCTCGCCACCCCGACGAACTCAAGCCCCGATCGAGATCCGGTGGTGCTCCTAATGGCCTTGGCCTCTGCCGTGGCGCAGTGGTAGACTGCCACCTACACCCTTCTACCTCGACTTGGCTACCACAACTACTTCCCTACCTTAGGTATAATTTTCATCGTGACCAGCCTCGAGCTGAGGAACTTCTATGTTTAGAATTTAGGTTTAGGCATATAAACTGCAAGTTTCATATAATCCGAGATTATATAGCAGATGGAGATCTGAAGATTAGCAAAGTACATACAGATCTAAATATCGCAGATCCATTGACTAAACCTCTTCCACGTGTAAAACATGATCAACACCTCAGTGCCATGGGTGTGAGATTGTTGCCAAATGTAAACTAGATTATTGACTCTAGTGCAAGTGGGAGACTCTTGGAATTATGCCCTAGAGGCAATAATAAAGATGTTATTATTATAATTCTTGTTCATGATAATGTTTATATTCCATGCTAGAATTGTATTAAGCGGAAACTTTAATACTTGTGTGGTTTGTGAACAACACCGTGTCCCTAGTATGCCTCTATGGACTAGCTCATTGATTAATGATGGTTAAGGTTTCCTAACCATGGACATGAGTTGTCAATTAATAATGAGATCATATCATTGGGAGAATGATATGATGGACAGACCCAAACTAAGCGAAGCAATTAGATCGTGTCATCGTGTTCGTCTTTGCGAAGCTTTTCTTATGTCAAATATTGTATTCCTTAGACCATGAGATAATACAACTCCCTGGTATCGGAAGAAAGCTTTGAGGTCATCAAACGTCATCCTATGAGAGGGTGATCATAAAGGTGTCTCTCAGGTGATCGGAAAGTATCTGTTGGGTTGTATGTATCGAGATGGGATTTGTCCCTCCCAAGTCGGAGAGATATACTTCGGGCCCACTCGGTAATCGATATCAACACCGCTTGCAAGCATGTGGTTAAGGAGTTAATCACAAAGTGATATCGGATTACGGAACGAGTAAAGTACTTCTTTGTGAACGAGATTGAACTAGGTATGGTGCATCGATCGAATCTCGGCAAGTAAAATATCGCTAGACGAAGGGAATATATATATGGGATTGATTGAATCCTGGCATCGTGGTTCATCCGATATGATCATCGATGAATGTGTGAGTCAATATGGGTGTCAGACCACTGTTGATTATTGATAGAAGATCATGTGCATATTCTCGAACCCGCAGGTCACACATAACGTGTCTCGACGCTAGGATAGATTGGATAATTGGTTTATGAGTTTTTGTTCGGAGTCTCGGATGGGATCCGGGACATTACGAGAGGTTCCCGAATGGTCCGGAGAATAAGATTCATATAAGGCAGTGCAGTTTTTGGAGTTCAGAATTGTTCTGGGTTAATCGGTATTGTGTCGGAAGCTTCTAGAACCTTCAGGAAGGGAACCAACGTGGACCCACCTTCCGGGAGGGGGCATGGGCCTATGAGGGAGTGCCTTGGCCGCATTGGGCCAGGGGCACAAGGCCCCATAGGGCCCAGCCGGCCAAGAGGGTTTTAAACTCGAGATAGAGCTTCTAGAAGGGGGGTTTCCTTGCCCCCCACTCCTCCTCCTTGGGGCCACCGGTTTGTCTTGGGGAGGGGCTAGGGTTTGCACCCCTCTATATAAAGAGGGCTGGGGCGCACCACCCTACACCTTCCTCCAAGAGCTAGCTCTGCTGCCTCTCTCTCTCCCTCCCGACTGCGTGTAGGCGAAGCCCTGCTGCAGAAACTCTCCACCATATACACCACGCCGTCGTGTTGTAGATCCAATCCGTCTCTGCACAATACTTGCTGGACCGAGGAAGGAAGATACGTGGAGGTGCTGCACGTGTGCATCTCACGGAGGCACCGCCACTTGTGGTGCTAGATCGGATCGGATCGCGAGTAGGAGAAGCGAGTACGACTACATCACCCACGTTCGACGTAACGCTCACTGTCTTGAATCTTCAAGGGTATGAAGATCTAATCCAATCTCTCTCGTTGTTTGCATATCCTAGATTAGATCTTGGCTTTCCCTCTGTTCGAATCCGTAGAAAATTTTGATTTACTATGCCGCAAAACCCTTCATCTTCATCCAACCATCCAAAGCCAATGATCTTTGGAGAATCGAAGGAGGAGACCTTGATCTACATCTTCACCAAGAGAGATCTTCATTTCCCCCTAATTCACTTGAGGGCCCCCAAGCTCTAGTGTTTCATTGGAAACCCTAACTTTGATTTGGTTCTTACAAGCTTGTCTTGACATCTTGCTTGTATTTCGGAGCCTCCAATTAAGTTGTGGATGTGTGCCCCGAACTTGTTGTAAAGGCCACCTCGAAGGTTGCCGATATAGTGGAAGGTGGATCGAGCCCGTTGGGGTGAGGTTCATCGGAGAACAAGGGAGGCCTCTCGTGGCGTTGGTGGTTTGAAACCACACCCTCTCCAAACGTAGACGTACTTACCCTCAAAAGGAAGGAACTACGGGAAACAAATCCTTGTGTATCCTGAAGGGAATATGCCCTGAGAGGCAATAATAAAGTGTTTATTATGTGTATTCCAAGTATATGATAGATGTTTATTTGCATGCTATAATTGTATTAATACGGAAACGTTAATACATGTGTGTTTAATAAACAAACAGAAAGTTCCTAGTTATGCCTCTCTCATAAACTAGCTCGTTGATTAACAAGATGATCAAGGTTTCCTGATCATGGACATTCGATGTTGTTAATAAGGATCACAACATTAGTGTAATGGTGTGATGAACATTCATCCAGTATAGCATTACGATCAAAGTCATTGAGTTTATATTGCTATAACAACTTAAGTGATCCTAATCCTTAGACCATGAGATCATGTCAATCACTAACACCGGAAGAGTTTCTTGATAACATCAAACGTCACACCGTAACAGGTGATTATAAAGATGGATTCAGAACTAATAAAGTGTTATGTTGAGGCTCATGGATCGAGTGGAATTTGTTCATCCCGATGACGGATAGATATACTGGGCCTTCTCGGTGATATCACATTGATTAGCTTGCAAGCAAGTGATTTGATCACTAGAATGTTATATCACAGAACGAAAAGAGTGCATGTCGGTAAAGAGATCAAACTAGGTATGGAGATACCGATGATCGAATCTCGGACATGTAATATATCGTGAAACAAAGGGATTAAGATACTAGCGTAAAAGGTTCAACGATCACAAGAAAGTCATCGTTGAATGTGTGGAGTCGATGGGTCTCCAGATCCCGCTTCTGATTATTGATCCGAGAGGGGTCTCGATCATGTCCGCATTATTCACAAACCGTAGGGTGACACACTTAAGAGACATCGACATCCAATTGGAGCAAATGTTTCATACCGAAAGAATGAACAAGCGCAGGAATTTATTTCACTAGATACCGAAACAGGTTTTCGGGTGAAATTGCATAAAGTGGTTATGCTTGTGAAATAGAATTCTAGCAAGGGGTTATTTGTGAATGTTTGTCATTAAAGTAATTGACAAAATTCTGAATAAAATAAAAGAGTTTTATTTAATGAGAGTTTGCATTAAATTTGGTGGAAATTTAATGGGAATTTGAGTGGACTTTTGAGTGGAGGGATTTTAAAGGGCATTTTGTGAGTGGAGTGTCCACCCACATGAATGAAGGAGGAGGGCAGACCCCATGGCCGGGCGGCCACCCCTGGGTGCCCCTCCTCCTATAAAGGAGCCCCCCTCCTCACTTGTCTCTCACACCTCCTCGTGAAGGATCTCTCTCCTCTAGAATTTATCCCCATGGTCTCGGACTAGCGAGATAGATGTTCCCTGTGGCTATTCGGCAAGAAAGAGTTGTGCTTCGCTGCATCGCTGGAGCGAGGCGGAGGTTGCTCGGTGCCTCGAACGTGTGTGCGAGCACGGATGCGCTGCTGATTTGCGGCGCTAGGACTTCCTCTCGATCTTGAGATCGGCAAGAGATCGTCTACATCAACCACGAGTTGAACTCGTTAAGCTTTGTCGGTCTTCAAGGGTATGTTCTCTACGGATATACATCCTCCCGTTGTTTGTATCTAGTAGATAGATCTTGGTATATAGTTCACATCGTAGGAAATTTTTTGTTTTCTATGCTGCGAACCCTACAGTGGTATCAGAGCCGGATCTATGCGTAGATACTTTACACGAGTAGTACACATATGAGTATGTGGGAGATGATGATCATGTTGTTGCTCCTTTGTTGTAATTTTGGATATTGGTGGCATAGTGGGATGAAGCGGCCCGGACAAACTTTACATGTCCTCGCACATGAGACTTGTTCCACGCTTGACATGCAACTAGTTTGCATAAGTGGCTAGCGGGTGTCTGTCTCTCCTACTATAGTCAATATCTATTTTAAGCGAGTTGTCAACAATTTGATTATCGTCGTTAGTTCATGTTCGTAGGTAAGAACGGTTCTATCTCAAGCCCTAAGCCACGTAAAACTTGCAATGGATAAATTAGAGGCGCCTAGTTTAGATTGTTGCCGGGCTAGTGTTATGATATGGTAGTGTTGTAAGTAGAAGTATGAGATGATACTCTTACAACAAACATAGCGTAAAATCCATAGACCTTGGATTTACACATATAGGTATGATAGTGATCATACCACGATGCACATGATAGAGATCATCTGGGAACCATATCATTTCACTAATAAACATATGATGTTTGATAGCATCTTATATTGCTTGTTTAGCGCTTTGTTAGCATAATAAGATGATCCCTCATTTAAATATCAAGATAAGAATGTGTTCTTCCTTTAGTATGCACCGATTATGTTTTCGGCTCCAAGACATCACGTGATGATCGGGTGTTCTTGGATCCACGACCATATTTCGTGTAAAACAGCTTACACGCGAATACTAAGGTTCTAACTTGGCGAGCCTAGCATGTCAGCACATGGCCTCGAAACACGGACCGAAAGGTTAAGCATGAGTCATATAGTTGATATGATGCCCATTTGATGCTCGCCTTTGAAGCTATACCGACTCACGTGATGATCGGACTTGGTATAGTGGATTTGGTTCATGTAATCACCAAAAGGCACGAGGGATGTCGTTTTGAGTGGGAGTTCATTCGTAATATAGATTAGTTGAACTCAATCTATCATACACTTAGTCTAAACTTTACAAATTCTGTTGTAGATGGCACCTGCTTTTAATTTCAATGTGTTCATGGAGAAAGAGAAACTAGCAAGCAACGTAGCAACTTTACCGAATGGGCCATGAATTTGAGGATTCTCCTCTCTGCTGCACAAAAGCAATATGTGCTAGAAGCACCGTTAGGCCCCCCACCTTTTGATGATGCCCCTGACGAGGAGAAGAATGTCTATCAGACTCGTCAGGAGGACCACAACTTAGTTCATTGCGGCATATTGTATGGGCTAGAGCCAGAACTTCGAAAGCGTTTCGAAAACGGCAATGCATTTGATACAATGGGTGAGTTGAAAATGATTTTCGACACACATGCTACTGTAGAGAGCTACAACTTAACATAATTTTACGTGCCTCAGTGTGGAGCGTGCTTGGTTTGCATTGATAACATGGCATGTCTTCCTAGCCACTTTGTTTTCTGACAGTTGCGTCTCATGGAATGCGTTGAACACTAGATACTTGTGTTTTCTTTAGCACAGAAAATTCTCCAAATCCACATTAGCACATTGATATGCAATAGAAAGTATCTTTGCAAGTATTTTAACCGTCCTCAAAGTTTTTTTTGATAAAAACACCTATACAATAAGAAAATTAAGAAATCGTGTTCAACATGGTGGATTAATTCTACCGAAAATATTCTACTCCACTATAATCGACATGACACTAGACAAAATATTGATATTCTTTGAGAACTCTTTAAAATATTGATATTCTTCTCCACATTGATAGTCTTTGATGTCATATATTCCTAAAGTCAATGGCGTCAAGTCTATAGATAGGTTATATTGTGGTTCTGGTAGTTGTAAACTAAATATGTAAATCTGATTCAGATCCTTCAATGTTATAAATCCTCTCATTTTCTTGAATAATGGGAAACTGGAAAATTCTGAAATAAGGACCATGGAAACTGATAAGTTAACGAGGAAGGTTTTTGAATGAGTGAATCACTAAAGAGCCAAGGCCAGATTCATAGCTACTTCCGAATGAGTGAAATAAGGAGACTATGTTATCTGCTAGACCAAGTTAAAGATTTCATGCTAATTGTGAAACTACTTATATGCTTAAGTTTGATACGATTACATGCATTATTTGATCTTCAGGTTCATGCAATAGACGGTGTCCTGATGTCCTGATATCCTAAAGTCTGTCTTTTTAAATATTCAAGTATGTTAGTTCATAAGGACCAAAAGGCACCATGTTGATGTCTGGTTGCAAGGCTAGATAGCTAGGGCTCTATGTTGGTGAGTATCACTTGGTTTGGTTTCAAGTTATGAAGAGTTCAGCTTGTTGCTTTTGTATTGTACAATTGAGTAGCTACGATATGCATCTTATGATCACCTTCATAAGAGGGTGTTGGGTTCACATTAATATGGGATCCCGTCATGTGTCTCATTGCATGTGTACTGAGTTTTAGCTTTATTGCATTGCTTGTCCAACTTATTTGTTTATATGTTATTATTTGCAGGTTGAAGAACTATTTAAGGCAAAGCCATATACAGCTAATTTAGAGACGGTGAAGTCGATCCTCAAAGTAAGAACCCCTTGAACTTTTATACAACTCAAGATAGCAATACATTTGCAATCAAACGCACTTGTATAAATCTACTAACATTTCATATTTGCCTTGAACTAGGATCAAGAAAGACAACTTATGGATGCACTTGTTAAACTCTCTGAAGTATCATTTGCTTGCAGTATTGGTTAAGAAACACTACATGTTGCTGGCTTGTTGCATCTTCTGGTATTGCCAAATAATGATTCTACAATCTACATCTTGCACTTAACTAGACTGTTGCTAACTCAACTCTTTTCCATGGGTTGTGGTTGCATGTTATCTGCTAGATCTAGTTAAAGATTTCTAGAGCACTAGTGTTTGTGAGGTTATTTTGGAAAATGTACAGTTAATTTGTGAGGTTATTTTGGACAGTGCACTAGTGTTTATTGAGCAGTAGTTTCTAGGACTCAATTGAATCTTTAGTGATGTTCATATCTGATAGTGCTTTAGTGTTGTTTATATCTTAAATGGAGCTTGTGGGGAGATCATTGAGCATATATCTTTCTTACACATCACGCTACAACTGTCCACTCTCCTACATGAAACATGTTGCTATAAGTTTATTGAGTAGATGTTGACTTACTCTAACATCTACTCCATCAGTTCTTCGTTGACGGCGCCTCCAACCTGCTCCTGTCACCTCTGCCCCGACCTCCTCAAGCAGCTCTGACCAACAACCACGACCCCCCGTCCGTCCCGCATCACCAGCTCAAGAGGTCATCACACATCCGTCCAGGGCATGTGTTGTTGTTAACCCCGTCACCCATGTGTGCAGCGAGGAGCAGATCCAACCACTACATCACACAACCATGGAGTCCAGATTGTGACCCACGGAGCGGCCGCGTGCGTGGGCGTTTAGATCGGTCGTCCCCTCCGCCAAGGTGTAATTACCGCGCACCCCTATCCCAGCCGGCGCCTTGCGCCACCATGACGGCCACCGAGCTTCCCCGGTCGAGCTCGAGGAGCAGAAAATTGAGGTGACCCCCCTTTCGCCCACTCTCCATTTTGCTTATAGCACTACACCAAGTTCTGTTTCAGAGTTATCATCATGGTTTTAAAGACGTCGTCTAGGTGACGCTTGGGCGTCCAGGCGCTCCTCCTCCACCTTAAAAAAATGGGCGCCTTAGGCGCCTAGGCGTCCAAAGCGCCCGCCTAGGTGTCAGAGCGCCCCTGCATCGCCTTATGACGCCTTAACGCCTTAAAAACCATGGTTGTCATCATCTTCTTGTTATTGTCGCTAGCCCATTTCTATGCTTGGAAGTTGTAACTATCTTTGGCATATGTATATACAGATTCGTTGGCATGTGTTATGGACACATCTATCTTGATTCTCAAGAGATCCCATGGGTTTAGATTCAGTTGCAGCTTTTAGAGATTCAGAGTGTTGTCGTGCTATGTTTGTAGCAAACTTAGGTCTGGCTGATCTTTTTTAGCAATGCTGAGGTCCGATTTCCTTTGTCAAGAAACAACAAAACTCAGTATGATTGTGGCGTTAGAATCCTGTTTGTTTACCTAAACCAGTAGCTATATTCTTGGCACCATGAAACAACTCTCCCTTTCCAGCCAGCACATCAAGGCCGGCACTAGGCGTGTGTGGGGCTCCCAGGCGTGCAGGCCGGGGATATGATTCGTGCGACTCAAAGGAAATTACTGTTTTACAATGTTTTTATGAACCAATAGATAATGAACTGTAGTTATTCATCCAATTTACAAGGTGGCTGCTGGTTTTGGCCAGGTGATTGTTGATCTGGTCGTTATTCAAACGTGGTAGACAAACTTGACTATACCGAGGCAAACCAAAGAATTAATCATTTATTGGCATGTCCAGGGATCATGGTAGCTATTTGTTGGCATATTAAGTTACATATCCGGGGACCATACTATTTGCATGTTTATTAAATTTTATATCCATGGATCTTAGTTGTTTTTTTGTCTGATTATTAAGTTACATATCCAAGTATCATAGTTGTTTTTGCTTCTAATTAAGTGGCATATCCAGGGTTCTTAGTTGATTTTTATTTTCTTATTAAGTTGCATATCTAGGGACATTTGTTGCTTTTTGTCTGCTTATTGTTGCATATCACTAATGCTTCTTAGTTGCTTTTTATGTCCTCACTAAGTCGCATATCCAGGGACCTTAGTTCCTTTTGTTTCTGATTATTAAGTTGCATATCCAGAAATCAAAGGGTTATCATTTTTTACAAAGCTTATCAACATAACAAGATTGAGAATGGCTGAAGTAGGAGAACCAAAGGGTTTCATAAACTAATTATTTCACGAGATTGCAGGTATGAGTTTCTCTGCATCCAACCCAGTCCTTTGTTTCACTCATTTTTGTACTCGAAAGACGAAACAATGTAGCGGTTTGATGCATCAACCCTATGTGACCCATACACGTATTGATTATCAGGAGCCACAAGACATTGGCTGTGGATGCCAAATGATCAAAGAGACTAGTCAGCATCACGACACAGCTGAATTTGTTGACTGATCTTGCGTGCTTAGTATTAGTTCTCTTGAATTTATGATGCAAGGGTGGAATTAGGCCTGGAAAGTTACATCCGTTCGACGCTAAAAATCGTTAGAATTAGGCCTGGAACGAGTAGGGATTCTCTTAGGTCAACTCCAACGCAGCCCCGCAAACGGACATCGCGGGTCTGATTCGGTCTGGCCGGACACAGACCACCTCCCAACGAGCCACCGCAAATCTTTTTTTTGACCGGACGGGCGCATTTCGATCGACTCCTCTCTCAATCCCCTGACGCGTGATGCCGCTGGCGCATATGCTGCCCGGCGATCCGGCCACCGCCGGCCAAGTCTGCCGTCGCTGCTAGGTTGCTCGGCTTCGCCCCATTCTCCTTCACCTTTCTCCCATATCCGCGGTGCTTCTCAGCGCCTCCACGCAGCCCCGCAGCAAACCCCTAAATCTGATCGCCTTCGGCTGCCGCCGCACCGTCAACAACCACTGCTCCGGCTGCTATCCGTCGACGACTACGGCCTCCTCCTCACCGATCTCAAGTCCCATCCCGAACCTAGGCGGGGTGCTGCTGTTGCTGCCTCTAGGGTTTGGAATTTTCAATTCTTTAAGTCCTTTTTATATGTGAGTTTGTTTTTCTTAAAGTAAAATAATAAGTAATTAGATGATTGTTTATCTTGCTTTCTATTATTTTATCTGTGCTTTGTTATTTTTATTTGATTTTTTGGGTTAACTCTATTTGAATACTTAATAAAATCTAAAAAGAAAAAAAAGAGAAAAAATAGGAATCCTAGGCTTATTGGGCTTAGCCCATTTTTCTACACGGACCGGATCCACTGTCCAACCGGAGAGGCCTCCTGACCGACCCTCCTCTCAACCCCGTCTCTCTCTCACACACACACAATCGCACGCACGGACACAATTTCTCCCCCTCTCACGATTCAACTCTGCCGCGATGCACCGCCGCTCACCCCTTCTAGCCACCGCCACTGCTCCACCACTCGCCACCGCTGCTCCGCCACTCGCTGATGCTAATCCTCCATGACGCCTCCGACGTCATCCCATCACCACCACCAGGCTAGCACGCCTCCTACTCGAACCCTGCACAAGCCCTAGCTTGTGGTTTGGCTCGGCTTTCAACGCTACTTCCCCTACCTAGCACCTTCGGCTACTCTCCGACCTCGCCTACCCCGACGAACTCAAGCCCCTGATCGAGATCCAGGTGGTGCTCCTAATGGCCTTGGCCTCCTGCACCGTGGCGCAGTGGTAGACTGCAGCCGCTCCACCCTTCTACCTCGACTTCGGCTACCACAACTACTTCCCTACCTTAGGTATAATTTTCTACTGTGACCAGCCCTCGAGCTGAGGAACTTCTATGTTTAGAATTTAGGTTTAGGCATATAAACCGCAAGTTTCATATAATCCGAGATTATATAGCAGATGGAGATCTGAAGATTAGCAAAGTACATACAGATCTGAATGTCGCAGATCCATTGACTAAACCTCTTCCACGTGTAAAACATGATCAGCACCTCAGTGCCATGGGTGTGAGATTGTTGCCAAATGTAAACTAGATTATTGACTCTAGTGCAAGTGGGAGACTGTTGGAATTATGCCCTAGAGGCAATAATAAAGATGTTATTATTATAATTCTTGTTCATGATAATGTTTATATTCCATGCTAGAATTGTATTAAGCGGAAACTTTAATACTTGTGTGGTTTGTGGACAACACCATGTCCCTAGTATGCCTCTATGGACTAGCTCATTGATTAATGATGGTTAAGGTTTCCTAACCATGGACATGAGTTGTCAATTAATAATGAGATCATATCATAGGGAGAATGATATGATGGACAGACCCAAACTAAGCGAAGCAATTAGATCGTGTCATCGTGTTCGTCTTTGCGAAGCTTTTCTTATGTCAAATATTGTATTCCTTAGGCCATGAGATAATACAACTCCCTGGTATCGGAAGAAAGCTTTGAGTTCATCAAACGTCATCCTATGAGAGGGTGATCATAAAGGTGTCTCTCAGGTGATCGGAAAGTATCTGTTGGGTTGTATGTATCGAGATGGGATTTGTCCCTCCCAAGTCGGAGAGATATACTTCGGGCCTACTCGGTAATCAATATCAACACCGCTTGCAAGCATGTGGTTAAGGAGTTAATCACAAAGTGATATCGGATTACGGAACGAGTAAAGTACTTGCTGTGAACGAGATTGAACTAGGTATGACGTGCACGATCGAATCTCGGGCAAGTAAAATATCGCGAGACGAAGGGAATATATATATGGGATTGATTGAATCCTGGCATCGTGGTTCATCCGATATGATCATCGATGAATGTGTGGGAGTCAATATGGGTGTCCAGACCCCGTTGTTGATTATTGATAGAAGATCATGTCTGCATATTCTCGAACCCGCAGGGTCACACACTTAACGTGTCTCGACGCTAGGATAGATTGGATAATTGGTTTATGAGTTTTTGTTCGAAGTCTCGGATGGGATCCGGGACATTACGAGAGGTTCCCGAATGGTCCGGAGAATAAGATTCATATAAGGCAGTGCAGTTTTTGGAGTTCGGAATTGTTCTGGGTTAATCGGTATTGTGTCGGAAGCTTCTAGAACCTTCCGGAAGGGGACCAACGTGGACCCACCTTCCGGGAGGGGGCATGGGCCTATGAGGGAGTGCCCTGGCCGCATTGGGCCAGGGGCACAAGGCCCCATAGGGCCCAGCCGGCCAAGAGGGTTTTAAACTCGAGATAGAGCTTCTAGAAGGGGAGGTTTCCTTGCCCCCCACTCCTCCTCCTTGGGGCCGCCGGTTTGGCTTGGGGGAGGGGGCTAGGGTTGCAGCCGACCACCCCTCTATATAAAGAGGGCTGGGGGCGCACCACCCCTTACACCTTCCCCTCCAAGAGCTAGCCGTCCTGCTGCCCTCCTCTCTCTCTCCCTCCCGACTGCGTGTAGGCGAAGCCCTGCTGCAGAAACTCTCCACCATATACACCACGCCGTCGTGTTGTAGATCCAATCCGTCTCTGCACAATACTTGCTGGACCGAGGAAGGAAGAGACGTGGAGGTGCTGCACGTGTGCATCTCACGGAGGCACCGCCACTTGTGGTGCTAGATCGGATCGGATCGCGAGGAGGAGAAGCGAGTACGACTACATCACCCACTTTCCGAAGGCGTTCATCTGTCGTAATCTTCAAGGGTATGAAGATCTAATCCAATCTCTCGTTGTTTGCATATCCTAGATTAGATCTTGGCTTTCCCTCCGCTCGCATCCGTAGAAAATTTTGATTTACTATCTTTGAAACCCTTCATCTTCATCCAACCATCCAAAGTCAATGATCTTTAGAGAATCAAGGAGGAGACCTTGATCTACATCTTCACCAAGAGATCTTCATTTCCCTAATTCACTTGAGGGCCCCAAGCTCTAGTGTTTCATTGGAAACCCTAACTTTGATTTGGTTCTTACAAGCTTGTCTTGACATCTTGCTTGTATTTCGGAGCCTCCAATTAAGTTGTGGATGTGTGCCCCGAACTTGTTGTAAAGGCCACCTCGAAGGTTGCCGATATAGTGGAAGGTGGATCGAGCCCGTTGGGGTGAGGTTCATCGGAGAACAAGGGAGGCCTCTCGTGGCGTTGGTGGTTTGAAACCACACCCTCTCCAAACGTAGACGTACTTACCCTCAAAAGGAAGGAACTACGGGAAACAAATCCTTGTGTATCCTGAAGGGAATATGCCCTGAGAGGCAATAATAAAGTGTTTATTATGTGTATTCCAAGTATATGATAGATGTTTATTTGCATGCTATAATTGTATTAATCAAAGCGTTAATACATGTGTGTTTAATAAACAAACAGAAAGTTCCTAGTTATGCCTCTCTCATAAACTAGCTCGTTGATTAACAAGATGATCAAGGTTTCACGATCATGGACATTCGATGTTGTTAATAACGGATCACAACATTAGTGTAATGGTGTGATGAACATTCATCAAGTATAGCATTACGATCAAAGTCATTGAGTTTATATTGCTATAACAACTTAAGTGATCCTAATCCTTAGACCATGAGATCATGTCAATCACTAACACGGAAGAGTTTCTTGATAACATCAAACGTCACAATCGTAGGTGATTATAAAGATGGATTCAACTAATAAAGTGTTATGTTGAGGCTCATGGATCGAGTGGAATTTGTTCATCCCGATGACGGATAGATATACTCTGGGCCCTCTCGGTGATATCACATTGATTAGCTTGCAAGCAAGTGATTTGATCACTAGAATGTTATATCACAGAACGAGAAAAGAGTGCATGTCGGTAAAGATCAAACTAGGTATGGAATGATGATCGAATCTCGGACATGTAATATATCGTGAAACAAAGGGATTAATATACTAGCATAAAAGGTTCCACGATCACAAGAAAGTCATCGTTGAATGTGTGGGAGTCGTATGGGTCTCGGATCCCGCTTCGATTATTGATCCGAGAGGGTCTCGATCATGTCCGCATTATTCACGAACCGTAGGGTGACACACTTAAGAGACATTGACATCCAATTGGAGCAAATGTTTCATGCCGAAAGAATGAACAAGCGGAATTTATTTCACTAGATATCTAAAGCAGGTTTTGGGTGAAATTGCATAAAGTGGTTATGCATGTGAAATAGAATTCTAGCAAGGGGTTATTTGTGAATGTTTGTCATTAAAGTAATTGACAAAATTCTGAATAAAATAAAAGAGTTTTATTTAATGAGAGTTTGCATTAAATTTGGTGGAAATTTAATGAGAATTTGAGTGGACTTTTGAGAGGAGGGATTTTAAAGGGCATTTTGTGAGTGGAGTGTCCACCCACATGAATGAAGGAGGGGAGGGGCAGCCCCCATGGCCGGCGGCCACCCCCTTGGGTGCCCCCCTCCTCCTATAAAAGGAGCCCCCCTCCTCACTTGTCTCTCACACCTCCTCGTGAAGGATCTCTCTCCCCCTCTAGAATTTATCCCCCATGGTCTCGGACTAGCGAGATAGATGTTCCCGGTGGCTATTCGGCAAGAAAGAGTTGTGCTTCCGCTGCATCGCTGGAGCGAGGAGGCGGAGGTTGCTCGGTGCCTCGAACGTGTGTGCGAGCGGATGCCATTGCTGATTTGCGGCGCTAGGACTTCCTCTCGATCTTGAGATCGGCAAGAGATCGTCTACATCAACCACGAGTTGAACTCGTTAAGCTTTGTCGGTCTTCAAGGGTATGTTCTCTACGGATATACATCCGCCCGTTGTTTGTATCTAGTAGATAGATCTTGGTATATAGTTCACATCGTAGGAAATTTTTTGTTTTCTATGCTGCGAACCCTACAGTGGTATCAGAGCCGGATCTATGCGTAGATACTTTACACGAGTAGTACACATATGAGTATGTGGGAGATGATGATCATGTTGTTGCTCCTTTGTTGTAATTTTGGATATTGGTGGAATAGTGGGATGAAACGGCCCGGACAAACTTTACATGTCCTCGCACATGAGACTTGTTCCACGCTTGACATGCAACTAGTTTGCATAAGTGGCTAGCGGGTGTCTGTCTCTCCTACTATAGTCAATATCTATTTTGCAAGCGAGTTGTCAACAATTTGATTATCCTCGTTGTGGTTCATGTTCGTAGGTAAGAACGGTTCTATATCGAAAGCCCTAAGCCACGTAAAACTTGCAATGGATAAATTAGAGGCGTCTAGTTTAGATTGTTGCTGGGCTAGTGTTATGATATGGTAGTGTTGTAAGTAGAAGTATGAGATGATACTCTTACAACAAACATAGCGTGTAAAATCCATAGACCTTGGATTTACACATATAGGTATGATAGTGATCATACCACGATGCACATGATAGAGATCATCTGCGGGAACCATATCATTTCACTAATAAACATATGATGTTTGATAGCATCTTATATTGCTTGTTTAGCGCTTTGTTAGCATAATAAGATGATCCCTCATTTAAATATCAAGATAAGAATGTGTTCTTCCTTTAGTATGCACTGATTATGTTTTAAATGCTCCAAGACATCACGTGATGATCGGTGTTCTTGGATCCACGACCATATTTCGCGTGTAAAAGCGATTACACACGAATACTAAGGTTCTAACTTGGCGAGCCTAGCATGTGGAGACATGGCCTCGAAACACGGACGAAAGGTTAAGCATGAGTCATATAGTTGATATGATGCCCATTTGATGCTCGCTTTGAAGCTATACCGACTCACGTGATGATCGGACTTGGTATAGTGGATTTGGTTCATGTAATCACCAAAAAGGCACGAGGGATGTCGTTTTTGAGTGGGAGTTCATTTGTAATATAGATTAGTTGAACTCAATCTATCATACACTTAGTCTAAACTTTACAAATTATGTTGTAGATGGCACCACACCTTTTAATTTCAATGTGTTCATGGAGAAAGAGAAACTAGCAACGAACGGTAGCAACTTTACCGAATGGGCCATGAATTTGAGGATTCTCCTCTCTGCCGCACAAAGCAATATGTGCTAGAAGCGCCGTTAGGCCCCACCTTTTGATGATGCCCCGACGAGGAGAAGAATGTCTATCGGACTCGTCGAGGACCACAACTTAGTTCATTGCGGCATATTGTATGGGCTAGAGCGAACTTCAAAGCGTTTGCGGCAATGCATTTGATACAATGGGTGAGTTGAAAATGATTTTCGACACACATGCTACTGTAGAGAGCTAAAATGCTTCAGAAAAGTTATTTAGCTGCATGATGGAAGAGCACAGCTCCGTTAGTGAGCATGTACTCAAGATGTCGGGTTACGCCGATAAGCTTGTGTCCTTGGGAATATCGATTCCCATTGACTTAGGCATCCATCGTGTTCTGCAGTCTCTGCCACCGATCTATAAGAGCTTCGTGATGAACTATAATATGCAAGGCATGAAGAAGTCTCTCCCCGAGCTTCTGTCAATGCTTAAAACTGCAGAAGTGGAGATCAAAAAGGAACATCAAGTGTTGATGATCAATAGGAACACTGGTTTCAAGAAAGACAAGAAGGAAAACGGAAGGAAGTAAGGCGGCAAGCCGTTGCCGCGCTGAAAAAAAACCCCGAGTTGGACCTAAGTCTGATACCGAGTGCTACTATTGTAAGGGGACTGGCCACTGGAAGCGCAATTGCCCCAAGTATCTGGCAGACAAGAAAGCCGGCAAGGCAAACAAAGGTATATATGATATACATGTTATTGATGTGTACTTGACTAGTGCTCAGAGCACCTGGGTATTTGATACCGGTTCAGTTGCTAATATTTGTAACTCGAATCAGGGGCGGCGGAACAAGCGACCGCTAGCAAGGGGTGAGGTCAAGATGCGTGTCGGCAATGGATCAATCGTTGATGTGATCGCCGTCGGAACGCTGCCTCCACTTGCCGCTGGGATTAGTTATAAACTTGAATAAATGTTATCGGTGCTGCATCGAGCATGAACATTGTATCCGGATCGTGTTTCATGCGGTGGTTATTCATTAAATCCGAGAACAATGGTTGTTCCATTTATATGAATGAAATCTTTATGGTCATGCACCGATGATGAATGGTTTATTTCTATTAGGTCTCGATGATAATGTTACACATATTCATAATGTTGATGCTAAAAGGATTAAACTTAATGATGATATATCCGCATATATGTGGCACTGCCGTCTAGGTCATATTGGCGTTAAACGCATGAAGAAGCTCCATTCGGATGGACTTTTGGAATCACTTGATTATGAATCATTTGATACATGTGAGCCATGCCTTATGGGCAAGATGACTAGAACGTCGTTTTCCGGTTCAATGGAACGGGCAACAGATTTATTGGAAATCATACATTCTGATGTATGTGGTCCAATGTGTCGTGGGAATGACCACGGCAGATGCTGCAATCGGCAGCGAGTAGTAGAACGAAGGGCAAGGGCGGCCAGCCATCTGCGGTGCGAGATGAGGGCAAAGACACAGGGTTTTACCCAGGTTCGGCCCCGAGATAAGACCTACTCTGCTAGATTGTATTATGGTGGTGTTAATGGGCGAACTCGGCGATTAGGCGGCGAGTTGCTTGGGTGTATGAGGGAACGTCTCTACTCACCCTTGGGAGGTTTATATAAGCTTACCTCCCTAGGGTTTACATATCTCAACCGATTTGGTTACAACTTTGCCAATCGCTTAACTCGGACCGGGGCCTATCTACCGCGGGCCTTCGACCTCGATGCGCTCGGTACCTTGATGGGCTTTGATCCACTGCCGCTCTGCAGCCACTCGCCCTCGGGCGATCGGAAACGTCGGCCGAGGATACCCGGAGGCATATCCCCATCGCAGTCCCGAGGCCGCCGTTGATTAGGCGGTGGCTGCCGGCAATCGGTATACGGCTTCAAGTTGGCATCCAGTCGAATCGTCATGGCTCCGACGAAGGAAAAAATCCGGCGAACCGAGTTGCGTCTGGCGAATCGAACCAACGGTCGACCTCGGCGTAGTAACTTAGCGAGCCGGTGGCGGAGGCGGACCGTCGGGTGTGGTCAAACTAGCCGTTAAGGTAACTTAACGGTAACTTTCGGCGTAATCATCGCGCGGTA
Source organism: Avena longiglumis (assembly GCA_030063025.1). Taxonomy (NCBI): domain Eukaryota; kingdom Viridiplantae; phylum Streptophyta; class Magnoliopsida; order Poales; family Poaceae; genus Avena; species Avena longiglumis. The sequence goes on from CP125973.1 coordinate 63,851,127, forward strand.
ACGGTCCCCTACTTTGGCGGGCAGCTTCCGCTATATAAGAGGAATGGTAGGCTATCGGAAAACCAACCGCCCACCATTTCTTCCGAGTACGCATCTTCGTCCGCTGATCCCGCGATCCGATCGACCGCAATCCTCCGACCCCAAGCAAATCCTCAGCCATGGCCTCTCCATCGAACCTTGGGCAGATCCAAATGCACTAGGCGCCGGCCTCGAGGAGGCGGAATCTGGCGGGCCGTGGCGAATCCTCGCAGGGAGAAACGACCCAACTCCGCGAGAGAGTTCATCCGCTTCACTAGTCACCTCGGCGGGCTTAGGGTTTCCCACTTCTTCGTTCTTCCTGCTTCTACTACGGATCCAGCCCTCGGATCCGGGTCCCCATAGCATCGAGCAGCTCGCCATCTTTGTGGCGTTCATGCGAGTGTTATTTGGGCCGGCCTACTTTCCCTTGTGGCAAGATCTGTTCCATGGACGGATCGCATGGCGAGGCGGCGTTCAATGCTACTGGGCGGCTTAACCTTCCAACTGAAATCCAAAGCCTCCTTCTTCGACCGATGCTGCCGCCAAAGCAGCGGCCGAAAAAGTCTTGGTTTTATGTGACCGAGGCGACCTCGAAGACGAGGCGGCGATCCCACGGTACTCGGACCGCCCGAGCGCAATCTCCGTGTCGCCAAGCTTCCCGACGACCAGCGGATGGTCGTCGACGAGATGCTCCAGTGCCATTCGCGGTCGAAGAAGAAGGGCTCAGACGGTGAACTGCACAAGCTGGCTTGGGAGGCGTCTCGCTCCACTCGCCTAACGCGAGCATTACATGTACCAAGACATCGGCCGAGAAGACTCGTGAAGGCCTGCCTCGCCGAAAGTGGAAGTCGGAGGACTACCTCCGGCGCTGAAGAGGATCACCCAGCGGCATACGGATGCGCAGCGGGCTCCTCCATACACCGCGAAGCGTCCGGCTCCAACGGTAATAATTTGATCTCGTTCGCAGTCGCAGCATATGCAGTCGCGGTAATTCTAACTTTGTTCCATGTTTAACGCAGCTATTTCAAGTGGTGGAAGGTTGGCTCCCACCCGCTGATGACGAGCTCGGGCCATCCGCCCAGACACAAGCAGTCGCCTCCGCCAAGGGCAATGAGGACGACGAGACGAATCCGAAGAGGAGATCGCCCATCGGGTCCGAAGACCCGCTGGCAACGCCAGCGAACTCGAGGCGAGCAAGAGCCTCGGCGCCATGACGATGACGAGGAACTCCGGAGACCACCTCGCCCGCCAAGCCACTCCCAAGAACAAGAAGGAGAAAGAGGCGAGGCCCCACGAGGAGGAGGACGGCCGAGGATGGTCTCACCGCCGGGCGGCGAGCAGCTCCGATGCCCACAGCTCGGCCGATGACGGGCGGCGGCAGCAACAAGGCTGGATGCGCCATCCATGGAGGCACCGCTGGCTTCACTACCTCCGCCTTGGCGCGGTCTCCGGCTAGGGAGGCTCGGCCGTGGCGATTTCGCCTCGCAAGGAGGTCCCGGCGTGGCGGTCTCGCCTCGCAAGGAGGCTCCAGCGTGGCGGTCTCGCCGCAGGGGCTCCGCTCCACTTCACGAGGGGCCTCCGTCGAAGGCGCCCGAGGCGCCAACCGCTACCTCAACGCCAAAGAAGCCCTCCGTATCTTGGGCCCTGGCGTCCTGGGGGGGCTTAGTCCGATTGGGCCTCGAGCCGAGAAGCGGCCGGCCTCCGTCTTGGCTGCGTTTCATTCGGCCGCCAAGTGAGTGCACTCGGCCTTCACCTTCCTCTCTTAGTATTTGGATTGTTTTGACCGAGTTGTCTTGATACACAGGACCGAGTGAAGAAGATGGGCCACCCGACGGTGGCCAAGGTGCCCTCCGCCGCTAGCGAGGAGGACCCTTCGTAAGTGGAAGGTGGATGAAGTCGCCGCCGCCACGGAAGGCAGCAAGAAGGCCAAGGGCGACGACATCGTTGCCGTCTCTGACGACACGGCGACCGCTGCGGCTGGGCCCCATGTGGAAGCGCATCCGCTAAGGGGCATTTCGCTGTTTAGGCCGAGGAGGCGAGCTCCTTGGGGCGGGCGCGTCAATCGCTACCTTCCCCGCTTCATGACCAAGGCGGCCACGGCGAAGGGCTGCGACTCAACCCGCTCGAGACCGCCGGCTGAGATTGACCAACGCCGCGGCACACACCGGCGCTTGCATCGTGGACGCGCGCGAATCAGACGGCATGCTTGGCGGCCATCCGTGTACCTCCAGTCCCGAGGATCAGGTCGGTGTTTTGCGGCGCCTGATTCTTTTAATTTCTTGTTTTATTTCGAGTCCAGTCCCGAGTGCGCATCGCTAAATTATAGCGAGGGCACGAGTATTTTTGAACCGCCAGTCCCGAAGTGCGCACCACTAAATTTTAGCGGGTGGGCACTTAGGAATTTTCATGTGCTGACTTTGAAGATGTATGGTGCTGGAGTCGGAGTAGAGCGATTGGCTGCAAAGCGTCTTTGAGAAGGAACTGCTGTTCTCCGTGAAGCAAACAAGGAGCTTGAGGTTGTGGCTGCAGCGGAGGTGGCTCGCCAAGAGCTTGTCCCTGAGAATCGAAGCTGGCGGTCTGCATTGGGCACCGCCGAACAGAAGATCGCCGACCTCGAGCGCGAACTGAGGGAGGCGAAAGAAGAAGCAAGCTCGGCGAACGGGCGAGCGAAGGCTGCCATTGCGGCCGCGGAGGACGATCGAAAGGCGTCTGAAGCCATCATTGTTGGGCTTCAGAACGACCATACATCGCTTCAAAGTTTCATCACGGGGCTCGCCCGCCCATTGCTTGGTGAGTGCGTCTTCCTTGCCTTATGATTGTACTGTTTGTGGTTTCCATTGTACTCATACTTGTCTCCTTCTCGCAGGTCGTGTTATTGGCTGCCAAGAAGAAGCGAACTCTCTTGACGCGAGGGAGTGCGTGAACATGCTCGTCGACTCGGCGACGCTGTCGGCGACCTGCATACGCGCCTACCTCCAAGAGATGTCGCCCACGGAGGTCATTCCCAGTGACCTCGTTGAGGTGTGGGAGTACTTGGAGAAGGCACCCGCGGTCGTAGAATTCATGACAAGGTCGGCGTTTCGTCGCGGAGCGTCGACGGCCTTGAGCCTTGGGCTCGCCCACTTCCCCGAGGACTTCGATCTCGATGATGTGACGAGTGGATACCCTTCATCGATGGCGGTGGATCTGTCCGAGGTCCTCAAGCTGCAGGAACGATGCCGCGTACTGAGCGCGTCGGTCGATGGGCGACCTTCTTCCTTACTAAGAGACGGTCGTCGCCAACGACCCGAGCCGCCGCATCGACTTCAAGGTTGAGCAGCCTTTCGCCGGCGATGGCGGCGAGCGACGTATCCATCGAACCCGTACACCGCGTTCATCCGTAAGCGCCGGGACGCTGGCGCCTCTTCGTCGAAGCCTGCAGAGTAGTTTAGTTTGCCCAAATGTGTTAGCAGCAGTTCTGCCGAGTAGGCATATGTTGTAATGTAAGACAATGCAATATGCGATTGAATGGAACGTTGTGTTCATTTTGCTATTTTTTGCGTGTTTTGGATTGATTTTGGGTGAGTCCCCGAGCGCGTCCGCCCTTTGTGGGGTTCCCCTTGTATATGATGTTTTGTTGTTTATCATGTGTATGTTGGTTGAGTCGACTCGCCCGAACTCGGAGAGCCAGTCGCAAGGCGACTCCCTCGAGTGCTCTGTACTTTACCGTTTTCCCGTACGCGAACGGGGCCGGGTGGCCGAGTCCCCGAGCGTGGTACTTGGTAGTTCAAGGCGCGACTCGAGGGTGGTTGAGGACTGAGCGCGTTGGTGTGAGCGCGTCGCTCCTGCCTGGCCCGGTGGGTCGATCGCGTATGAGTCTGGGCACGCTCTTACTTGGCGTTTTCCTGCTCGACGAGACGAACCTGGTATTCAGTCCCCGGCGTGGTACTTAGCCGCTCGAGTCGCTTGCCGAGGATGCAGAGGACCAGGGTCGCCAGAGGAGCGAGACAGATGTCTTGGTTCGTAGAAACCAGTCGAGCTAGGCGACTCGATGGGGCTCGATTGGCGTTGTGGACGATGCAAGACCTGAAATGACTCGGTGCTCTTACATCGCACTACTTAGCCGTGCGGTCATTGTGCCAAGGGTTGACTTCAGATTTTAGCATGACGCTGTTAATTACGGTCGAGTGGCACAAGGCATGGAGAGTAAACAATTTTGCAGTAACCGTTTCTTTTATTCATAGCGGAGAGTACATATGTGGGGTTCTAGGTATAGAACTTCCGGAGGAGATTTACATTCCACGGCCGCTTGACGCCGAGTTCACCGCCCCGGACGCGTCGACGAGGTAGTAGGCGTCGTTGCCGAGTACGCCCGATAGCGAACGGGCCTTCCAAGGGGGAGAGCTTGTGCATGCCCTTCTTGTCTGGATGAGGCGAGTACACCAAGTCGCCTTCTGGAAGGTGCGGGTTTTCACCGTCGGCTGTGGTAGCGACGAGTCCTTGCCGATAGATAGCGCGCGATCGGGCGAGGTCGCGGCTTCGCCGAGTTGGTCGAGCCCATCTTGGCGGGCTAGTTCGCTTGGCCTCCGTATAGTGGACGATCCGGCGAGTCGTGTTCGAGGTCGGTTGGCATGACGGCTTCCGCGCCGTAGACCATGAAGAAGGGGGTGAATCCCGTCGACCTGTTGACCGAGGTGCGGATTCCCCAGATGACGGAGGGAAGCTCTTCGACCCAGCATCCGGCGGTGCGCTCGAGTGGTACTTGGAGTCGCGGCTTCAGGCCGTGGAGGATGCTTTGGTTGGCTCGTTCCGCCTGGCCGTTGGATTCCGGGTGTGCGACTGACGCGAGGTCGAGCCGGATGTGATGCTCCTCGCAGAACTCGGCCATTGCTCCCTTGGCGAAGTTTGTGCCGTTGTCCGTGATGATGCTGTTGGGGAAGCCGTAGCGGTATATGAGCTCGCGTAGGAACTTAGTGGCAGTCTTCCCGTCGCATTTCCGGACTGGCTTGGCTTCTACCCACTTTGTGAATTTGTCGACGGCGACCAGCAGGTGGGTGTAGCCAGAGGGGGCCTTCTTGAAGGGCCTACCATGTCCATGCCCCACACGGCGAATGGCCAGGTGATGGGGATTGTTTTGAGCGCCGAACTTGGGACGCGTCGGTTGGCGTGCCGGCACCGGCGCATCGCTGGACGATATCGACGGCGTGTGCTGATGGGCGAGAAGCCGTGTCGCATGGCTTTGGCGATTGAGGCGCGGCAGCGTGGTGGCCGCAGTCGCCTGAGTGGATGTCGTGTAAGATTTTGCGTCCTTTGGCTGGTTGGACGCAGCGTTGGAACACGCCGGTGACGCTGCGCTTGTGTACCTCGCCGTCGATGATGGTGTAGGACTTGCATCGGCGAACAATCATTCGAGCGCTTGTCTCGTCTGCGGCAGGTTGCTGTCTCGTGTAGGCGATGTAGGGCTTGGTCCTGGCGTCTGGTTCGGTGACGAGTGCGACCAAGGTTGCCTCTGGTTGGAGCGGGACTCCAATGTCGATCTCCTTCGGAGGAGAGACTGACGGCGTGAAGATGGTGTCGAGGAACACGCCCGGTGGTGCGGATCGTGACCCGATGCGAGAGAGGCGTCGGCCTCCTCGTTTTCCTCTGCCGATCCACTCGGAGTAGCGGTGAAGTGGCCGCCACCTTGTCCACCTCTTGGCGGTATGCCGCCATGGTAGGGGAGCGGTGTCGCGGTGCGGCGACTTGACCCGCACGAGGTCGGAGTCTCGTAGCACCGAAGGCGATTGACGCCATCTCCTGCGGCTCGCATGTCGTGGAGTAGGGCCTCGATTCTGCCATGTTGTTGGTGCGGGCGTGAATTGAGGCGGAGGATGTAGCGAGCTTGTCGCCTTTGGTGAGTCGGCACTATCCCGCCTGCGCCGTCCGCGTTCTTGGACCCGTCGAAGTGCAGGCTCGATGGAGGTACGGCGGCTTCTCCGCTCTGGGCCTCCTCCCGCCGGCGAGGAAGTCGGCCAGTGCCTGACTTGATCGCCTCCGTGGCTCGTACTTAATGTTGTGGACGCCGATCTCGACGGCCACTTGGCGACCCGTCGCCTCGCGATTGCGGATGATGTCTTGTAGTGGAGCCGAGGAAACGACCGTGATGGGGTGCTCACGGAAGTAATCGGCAACCGCTGAGCTCAAGACCGCGATACCAGCTTTTGGTACTGTGGGTATCATTGGCGACTCGGTTAAGACCTCGCTGATGTAGTACACCGTCGCTGGACTGGCGCCTTTCCTTCCTCTGGTCGTTCGACGACCATTACAAATACCGACGACGCGTTCGACGCCGCGACGTAAACCAGCATGGGCTCCTTGTCGACGGGTGCGGCGGTAGTGGTGCGGAGTAGCACCTTTTGAGGTCGCGAGCGTCGTCCGCTTCCTTGTCCCCCGGAAGGTGGGATTCTTGCGCATCAGCGGTATAGGGGCATCGCTTTTCGCCAAAGGGGATGAAGCGATCGAGCCGCTACACGCCCGACCAGCTCGTCGCGCGAGCACTCGGGTTTGCCGAGCCGGGCGATCGTGTCGATCTTTGTTGGGTTCGCCTCGATCCCTCGCTTGGAGACGTACCCTAGCAATTGCTCCGGGTACACGAAGGTGCACTTGCCCGGTTGAGCTTTATCTTGTACCTCCGCAGGTTGGCGAAGGTCTCCGCTAGATCGGCGAGTAGGTCGCCTTGGCGGCGGATTTACGACCACGCCGTCGATGTAGACGTGGATGTTGCGGCAATTTGGCTCGCGAGGCATTCTTGCATGCACGATGGTAGGTCGCCGGCGTTCTTGAGGCCGAAGGTCATGGCGGTGTAGCAGAAGGCTCCGAATGGCGTGATGAACGCCGTCTTCTCTTCGTCCTCGACAGCCATTTTGATCTGGTTATACCCAGAGTAGGCGTCGAGGAAACACAGCGACTCCGAGCCCGCGGTGGAGTCGATGATTTGATCGATCCGCGGGAGGACGAACTGCTCCTTTGGGCAGGCGCTGTTCAGGTTTGTGTAATCGATACACATTCTCCAGGTCCCGTTTTTCTTTTCGACCAGGACTGGGTTTGCCAGCCACTTGGAGTATTTGATTGGCCGAATGAAGCCGGCAGCGAGCAGGCGCTGCACTTCTTCGGCGATTGCTCGACGGCGCTCTTCATTGAAGGGCCGTAGCGACTGCTTGACTGGTCGCACTTTGGGGTCGGCGTTTAGTTTGTGCTCAGCGAGCTCCCTAGGGACACCGGGCATGTCGGAGGGTTTCCATGCGAAGATGTCCCTATTCTCACGAAGGAACTCGGCGAGCGCGCTTCCTGCGCTGGGCTCATGCCTGTCCCGATCGTCACCACCGGGTCTGGGTCGCCGGGACCAGCCGACGGTGCGGGTGCGTCGTGGCCTCGAAGGTTGAGGTGTTTGTGCCCTCCGGTTGGGCTTCTTGAGTATTGTGGGGTCATTGTTGACCCGCCGCCAGATTTGGCGAGCTCATCGGCGTGACTAGCTTCCGCCGCGGCGACGGCGTCGGCGAAGTTCGCCTTTGGCCTCGTGATCGCGGCCATGTCGGGTCGCCGCACGGTGATGACGCCGCACGCCCGGGAGCTTCATCGCTGTATGCCAGAGGGGTGCCGCCATGAATTTGGCGAACGCCGCGCCCAGACGCAATGGTAAGCTGTCGAAGGGCACCAGCTCGAAGACGATCCGCCGGTGCGGAAGTTTGCCGGAGCCAAGGTGACGGGTAGCGTGACCTTGCCGATCGGGTACGCCCGACCGGGACGGCGCGTGGAACGTGGTGGGTTGTCTCGATCATCGATTGCGGAGCCGCAGTCAAGGTGTCGAGGTAGAGGATGTTGATGGAGCCGCCGCCGCCCATCGTAGTCTTGGGGAGCCAGTCGCCGATGGGCTTGACCACCAGGGCGACTCGCCCCGGATACTGCGTGGGCGAGTGGTCTTGCCGCCCAAGTGATGGGCTGCTCACCAGTTCAGAACCGGGTGACGTCTGTCTCGCCACCGCGTTGACGGCGACGCGCTGGCGATGACCTTCTTCTCGCTTCGTGGTGAAGCCGGTGAAGGTGTGGAGCGAGCCGCTACTTTGCCGAATTTTCCGCCATTTTGCGGGTCGTTGTCGGTGTCCTCCGCTGCGTGCCTTCTCGATCTCCCGAGGGTGTGGCGGGCGGTGGTGTGCGTGGCGGGCTTTCCTTCCCCGCGTGAAACGCACATGGTTGGTTAAGGAGGGCCGGATCGAACCTGGCTTGTTCTTGTAGTTCCCGCCGCCGCTGTTCTCCGTCGCGCGGTAGCTCTTGGGTCGCCAGCGTGCCAGATTGGCATTTAAGTCGACGCCCATCGTTGCGGCGCTTGCACGTGAGGCGAAAGTCGTGTAGCGTAGCGTCGGCTCGGCGGCCGCCATCGCTGCCGCCGCGTCGTTGTCCGCCGGACTCGCCGTCGACGCCTTGATTGGGATCTTCCTCGGCATCGCTTGGCGATCTCGAGGAGGTCGGGATGTTGTCGAAAAGCGGGCGTGTCGCTTGAGCTTGGCGACCAGAGGCTCAGAGCGCACGAGGTCTTGAAGCAATGGATCGCGGTGTCCGGTAGATGCCACCGCGTTGTACAGAGTTTGCCACTGTTGGACCCAGCTTGGTCGACTCGCGGGTCCCTGGACGATCGCCAGTGTCCTCGATGGTGGTGGCGCGGTAGGAGCACTCGAAGTGCGACGGCGTCTCGCATTTCCTCCCAAGAGTCGACATCGCCTGGGGAGCGTGTTGATCCATTGCCCGCACGCCCTCCATCATCGCGGGAGGTAACGGCGCAGTAGGTCGGTGACCCGCGATCCCCATTGCCATGAGGTATGTGTCAAGCCGCATCATGGGTCGCACGAGGAGTCGTATTTTTCGATCTCCTTGGCGCCTTGAAGTTGGGTACTTTTCCCCGGATCATTGGTCCGAAGCACTTGGGCCCTAGTCGATCGAGCGACATAGGCTCGCCATCGCGCAGTAGTTAGGTGTGCCGCAGTCGTCGGGCGGCGCGCCGCTTTGGTTGTTGATGATGTGAGTGCTGGCCGATTGGCTCTCCATTAGCGGCGAGGTTGGTCGCCGCCTGGGATCACAGGAGAGTGCCGACGCGGGTCGCCGTTGAGCTGGCTCCGGGCGCGGCAATTGAGGGTGTTGCCACCGACGGCCGCTTGAGGCCGCTTCGCTCGAGGAGCGCGAGTACACTCGCCTGCGAGTCGGCGCCGCTTCGCTGTTCCACGGCCTTCGCGAGTAGGGCCCTGACGCATCGGATCTGGCGCCGCCGCCGGCCGGCCGCGGATGTCGACGGCTCGCTCGCAACGAGGTTGTCCATCGGGTGGAGAAGGGAAGGCCGTTCGCATCTCGCCCCGTGAGGAGACGACTATCCGCGGCTGATCTCGGAGGTGCGGTTGGGTGGTGGCGGGCACCCATCGCCGCCGATCTGGCGGAGGGCGTTGCTTCCTCTGGCGGTGCTCGCAGATCGCGACGCCGCGATGCGCGCTGGTCGCTTTCATCGCCGAAGTTCAGGCACGCAACGGTGGGATTCAGCGTGACCTGATCCGCCGTGGTAGCGTGGCAGTTCCTGCATTGCCACCGCCGAGGCGAAATTTTTCACGCCGGCTGCTCTTTGTATCGCCCGCCAACTTTAGGCGGAGTTCTCGACCTCCGCCGTGGCGTTAGGAGGGATCGGGTGGAGAAAGGGTCCTCCGTGGATCGGCGGTGGCCATGTAGGTCGCGACATGGCGATCGCACCGTCGTGGAGGTCGGCGGAGTTTTCCGACCGAGTCGAAGTCAAGATCCCGAGGATGGAGGGTCCTCAAATCTCCCGTTGGAGACTGGCGATGGAGCCCGCGACGAGGCCGCGTGATGGACCCGAGTGACGCCGGGTTGCCGAAGGGCGTCGTCGGTGAGGGTCGCGTCTTCCGCGACGCGTGTTCTCGCCACGTTGCCGTGGGCAGTCGCATTCGGAGGCGAGGTGGATCGGGCGGATCCGGCTCGAGAGCCGATCGCAGTGGCGACTTCGCGGATGCGAGCCGAGTCCTCCGAGGTGATGACGCCGGTGAAGCCGAAGAGGCTGATCGCGGCGACGGCGGGATCACGCCAGGCGTGACGGGTCGCGCCGGGACGTAGCTGCCGCAAGATCCGGAGCATCTCGCCGATCGCTATCATGCGGCGGTGGCGACCGCCTCGTTGATGGGCAGATTGATCTCGCCAGAACACCGCCAGACCGCCGGCCCCACGGTGCCGCCGCCGTGGGAATGACCACGGCGAGATGCTGCAATCGGCGGCCAGTAGTAGAACGAGGGCAAGGGCGGCCAGCCATCCGGCGCGTAGATGAGGGCAAAGACAGTGGTTTTACCAGGTTGCCCTTGAGGGTAAAGACCTACTCCTGCTAGATTGTATTATGGTGGTGTTACAATGGGCGAACTCGGCGACTAGGCGGCGAGTTGCTTGGGTGTATGAGGGAACGTATCTCTACTCACCCCTTGGGGAGGTTTATATAAGCTTACCTCCCCTAGGGTTTACATATCTCAACCGATTCGGTTACAACTTTGCCAATCGTTTAACTCAGACCGACTGGGCCTATCTACTCGCCTGGGCCTTCGACCTCCAGTCGCCTGGTACCTTGATGGGCTTTGATCCACTCGCCGTTCTGCAGGCCCACTCGCCAGCCCTCGGGCCAGTCGGAAACGTCCCGCTGAGGATACCCCAGTAGGCATATCCCCATCACAATGAGTGTGTCGGCGCGAGGTGGATATCGTTATTTTGTTACTTTCATGGATGATTTGAGTAGATACGGCTATATCTACTTGATGAAACACAAGTCTGAAACCTGTGAAAAGTTCAAGGAATTTCAGAATGAAGTGGAAAATCATCGTAATAGAAAGATCAAATTTCTACGGTCCGACCGTGGAGGTGAGTATCTAAGTTACGAGTTTAGCACTCACATGAAAGAGTGTGGAATTGTTTCACAACTCACACCTGCCGAAACACCATAGTGAAATGGTGTGTCGAACGTCGTAATCGTATTTATTAGATATGGTTCGATCTATGATGTCTCGACGGACTTGCCGTTGTCATTTTGGGGTTATGCACTAGAAATTGCTGCATTCACTTTAAATCGGCACCATCTAAATTCGTTGAAAAGACACCGTATGAATTATGGTTTGAAACAAACCTAAGTCATTTCTTAAAGTTTGGGGATGTGATGTTTATGTGAAGAAACTTCAACCGACAAACTCGAACCCAAAGCAAAAAATGCGTCTTCATAGGATACCCTAAAGAAACTATTGGGTATTCCTTCTATCACAGATCCGAGGGCAAGGTTTTTGTTGCCAAGAATGGATCCTTTCTAGAGAAAGAGTTTCTCGCGAAAGGTGTGAGTAGTCGGAAGTTAGAACTCAAGAGGTTGTGGAACCTTCTCTTCAAAGTATGGCGAGTAGCAGCGCTTGAAGTTGTTCGGAGTTGGCTCCACCTGTTGAAGAGGAACTAATGATAATGATCATGAAACTCGAAGAGAGTACTACCAAACCTCGCTGGTCAAACAGACGCTGCAGCTCCCGTCAGACGGAAATCCTGTCATGAATTTCATGGTTGATGAAAATGATAACCCTGCGACGTATGAAGAAGCGATGATGAGCCCGGATTCCAACAAATGGTTAGAAGCCATGAAATCCGAGATGGAATCCATGTATGAAAATCAAGTTTGGAACTTGGTGGAATTACCTCACGACCGAAAGGCCGTGGAGAAAAAATGGATTTTCAAAAGGAAAACTGATGCTGATGGTAATGTGACCGTCTATAAAGCTCGACTTGTCGCAAAGGGGTTTCGACAAATTCAAGGAGTTGACTACGATGAGACTTTCTCTCCCGTAGCGATGCTAAAGTCAGTTAGGATTATGTTAGCAATTGCTGCATATTTCGATTATGAGATATGGCAGATGGATGTCAAAACCGCATTTCTCAATGGTAATATTGAAGAAGAGTTGTATATGATACAACCAAAGGGTTTTGTCGATCCTAAGGATGCTAAAAAGGTGTGCAAGCTTCAGCGATCCATCTATGGATTGAAGCAAGCATCACGGTTGGAATCTCCGCTTTGATGAGGTGATCAAAGAGTTTGGATTTGTACAAACTTATGGAGAAGCTTGTATTTACAAGAAAGTGAGTGGGATCAATGTGGCATTTACGATATTATATGTGGATGACATATTATTGATCGGAATGATATAGATCTTTAAACAGGTTAAAAGTTATCTAAACAAGAAATTTTCAATGAAGGACCTAGGTGAAGCGTCATACATATTAGTCATAAAGATCTATAGAGATAGATCTAGGCGCCTAATAGGGCTATCGCAAAGTACATACCTTGATAAGATTTTAAAGAAGTTTAAAATGGACGGAAGTAAGAAGGGTTCTTACCTATGTTGCAAGGCAAGACATTGAGTAAGACTCAAAGTCCGGCTTACGAAGAAAGAGAGATAATGGACAAAGTCCCTATGCTTCACCCATAGGCTCTATAATGTACGCCATGCTATGTACAAGACCGATGTGGCATGCTATTAGTTTGACTAGTAGGTACCAATCGGATCCGTGTTCGAACATCGATAGCGGTCAAGAATATCCTTAAGTACTTACGAAGAACTAAGGATATGTTTCTTGAATCTGGAGGTGAAGAAGAGCTCGTCGCTAAGTGTTATGTCGACGCTTAGATTTGACACGATCCGGATGACTCTAAGTCTCAATCCGGATCGTATTTCTCATGAATGGCGGAGCGATTAGTTGGAGGAGCTCCAAACAACCTGTGGTAGCGGATCAACAACGGAGGCCGAATATGTTGCCGCCTTGAGCGGCTCAGAAGCGCTTTGGATGAAGGAGTTCATATCCGAACTATGAGTGGTGGCAAACGTTGGACCCAATGGTGATCTATTGTGACAACAATGGTGCCATTGCCAATCCCAAAGAGCCAAGGTCTCACAAGCATTCCAAGCATATTAAGTCGGGTTTCACTCCATCCGTGAGCATGTCAAGGATGGAGATATAAAGATTTGTAAAGTACATACAATCTCAATGTAGTGATCCGTTGACTAAAACTCTCCTAGAGCAAAACATGATCAACACCGAGCTCAATGGGTGTTAGATTTATCACTATGTAACTAGATTATTGTCTCTAGTGCAAGTGGGAGACGAAGGAATATGCCCGAGAGGCAATAATAAAGTGTTTATTATGTGTATTCCAAGTATATGATAGATGTTTATTTTGCATGCTATAATTGTATTAATACGGAAACGTTAATACATGTGTGTTTAATAAACAAAGAAAGTTCCTAGTTATGCCTCTCTCATAAACTAGCTCGTTGATTAACAAGATGATTAAGGTTTCCGATCATGGACATTGGATGTTGTTAATAACGGATCACAACATTAGTGTAATGGTGTGATGAACATTCATCGAAGTATAGCATTACGATCAAAGTCATTGAGTTTATATTGTTATAACAACTTACAAGTGATCCTAATCCTTAGACCATGAGATCATGTCAATCACTAACACCGAAGAGTTTCGATAACATCAAACGTCACACCGTAACATGGTGATTATAAAGATGGATTCGTAACTAATAAAGTGTTATGTTGAGGCTCATGGATCGAGAGTGGAATTTGTTCATCCCGATGACGGATAGATATACTGGGCCCTCTCGGTGATATCACATTGATTAGCTTGCAAGCAAGTGATTTGATCACTAGAATGTTATATCACAGAACGAAAAGAGTGCATGTCGGTAACGAGATCAAACTAGGTATGGAGATACCGATGATCGAATCTCGACATGTAATATATCGTGAAACAAAGGGATTAAGATACTAGCGTAAAGGTTCCGACGATCACAAGAAAGTCATCGTTGAATGTGTGGGAGTCGATGGGTCTCCGGATCCCGCTCGATTATTGATCCGAGAGGGGTCGATCATGTCCGCATTATTGACGAACCGTAGGGTGACACACTTAAGAGACACCGACATCCAATTGGAGCAAATGTTTCATGCCGAAAAAGAATGAACAAGCGCAGGAATTTATTTCACTAGATACCAAAGTTTTGGGTGAAATTGCATAAAGTGGTTATGCATGTGAAATAGAATTCTAGCAAGGGGTTATTTGTGAATGTTTGTCATTAAAGTAATTGACAAAATTCTGAATAAAATAAAAGAGTTTTATTTAATGAGAGTTTGCATTAAATTTGGTGGAAATTTAATGGGAATTTGAGTGGACTTTTGAGTGGAGGGATTTTAAAGGGCATTTTGTGAGTGGAGTGTCCACCCACATGAATGAAGGAGGGAGGGCAGCCCCATGGCGTGCCACCCCTTGGGTGCCCTCCTCCTATAAAAGGATCCCCCTCCTCACTTGTCTCTCACACCTCCTCGTGAAGGATCTCTCTCCTCTAGAATTTATCCCCATGGTCTCGGACTAGCGAGATACATGTTCCCACGGCTATTCGGCAAGAAAGAGTTGTGCTTCACGCATCACTGGAGCGAGGAGGCGAGGTTGCTCGGTGACTTCGAACGTGTGCGAGCACGGATGCGCTGCTGATTTGCGGCGCTAGGACTTCCTCTCGATCTTGAGATCGGCAAGAGATCGTCTACATCAACCACGAGTTGAACTCGTTAAGCTTTGTCGGTCTTCAAGGGTATGTTCTCTACGGATATACATCCGCCCGTTGTTTGTATCTAGTAGATAGATCTTGGTATATAGTTCACATCGTAGGAAATTTTTTGTTTTCTATGCTGCGAACCCTACATATCCGCATCCACTTCTTTGGTTACTTCTATCCTTTACCGCACTTTACTTACTTGTTCTTGCTTAGTGTTGTAATAATCATTGCATGGTTGACATATAGGTAAATTCACCATAGTTGCACAATCTAGAGAATTTACCTTTCTTGTCAAGCCCTAATTTGAAAAAGAATAAAATTTGAAGTAACACCTATTCACCCCTCCCTCTAGGTGCCCATACGATCCTTTCAACTTCCTTATATATGCAGTTGCGGCTGGCTTTGCTACCTCCATTGCAACCCAATGTTTTTGAAACACATACGGGTTCCATGAGTAAGCAGCATCCCAAATATGATCATCAAACACCTTTCCATGGAACTTCTTCTTGAAGTTTCTCACCAAGTGAAACATACATTCTCAATATTTAGCCTCTGGGAACACTTATTTTACCCCATCATCACTGCTCGACCAAAGATCAAGACATATAACTAAACATTGGTGATCCTATGGCACGCCTAAGTAATTGCATGAACCATATACAATTTTCATAAACCTGCATTCCTCTCTCTCATCCTCGCTATCATCCTTTTGCACATAGTCTGTGTCCTTCTTTTTATCAGAAAAAATAACCACATTTAGAGGCATAGGCTCTTTCTCCAGATATGCATTATCCTCATCAATACCAACATGTTCATTCTTAGGTATTGGGTTGCGAAGATAACTATCCTTATCTTGATCTATGTTTTTTATGGTTCAATATGCACTTCACTATCCTCATAATACTCAATGAATGGCTCATATGGTTCAGCAGGATCGCAATATGCAATGAACATTTGCACAACCTTTTTCTAGGAGTGTTTCTCAAACATAGACATCAGCTCTTGGTCAGAATGTACCTCTGGATATATTTTCAACACATCATCATAGTATTGAAAATGTGCAACTTCCAAACATCATGGCGGGTACTCATCTAGGACTTCTTCAAGCAAATCCTTATAATTTGTCAAGTCACTGTCAATAAATTTCTCAAAACAAAATGATTTGATTTCTTTTCTAGCATTTTTTGGGTTGGGGGAATCAAATTTATTTTCAACAAATAAGTTGAATTTGATCCATCCTGTGAAAGCAAATCAGAACAAGTTTATTTGAGTCATCTACTGCGTATAGTCATCTACTGCAAATAAAAGCACAGAAAGCAAACTGACCCTAGAGGTGCACCCATGGCAGTGTCATGGCCGCCTGCCGCTGCCATGCATGTGTAGCTCGCGGCCGTTGTGCCTGCGCCGCTCGCGGCCGTGCCTGTGCCTCTCGAGGCCTCCGTGCATGTGCCGCCCGAGGCTTCTATGCATGTGTTGCCTGTGGCCATCGTGGCCATCGTGTCGCGCCGCCGCCGCTGTGCCTGCACCGCCCGTGGTGGCAGTTCCTGCGTCGCCCTCCGCCGCCATACATGCGCCGCCCGCGATGGCCATTCATGCATCGCCCGAGGCCACCGTGCCTGCGTCGCACGTGGCCGCCGCGCCTGTTTCGCCCTCCGCCGATGTGCATGCGCCGCCCGTGGAGGCCGTTCCTGCGTCGCCCTCCGCCGTCATGTCAGCTCCGCCCGCCGCCATCACCAGCCGCCGCCACTCCGGGGCTAGGGTTGAGCATGGGATTCTCTTCTTTTTTTTGTGGGCATGGTCCAGACCGACGGGAGTATTCTGATGTATTCGCACGGTAACTGCACGCAAGGGTAATTTGGTCCATTTAATCAATTGACTGTCAGAAAAACTATAACAGAACACACGGCAGTGTCAATTGAGTAAATATAACAAGTTTAGGTGTTAAAATGGGAAGAAAATTTTTACTAGTGTCAAATAGGGAAGCAAGTTTTAAGCAAGTGTCTAATAAGGAATTTTCTTTTTAACCTAAGTATGCTTAATATTAGATCAAATTACACTCATGGTCAAACTTCCCCTTTAGTCACCCATCATAACACTACTTGATACCTAGCACGCTTAACTTATTCGTTCCTTCCGAATGAGCTCCTGAGAAATGAAATCATACCTTGTCGATAATACTTTCATACCGATTCTATTAAATCTTGGACCATGATGTCACACATCTCAATTTTAGATTCTAAACAATTATTTAAGTAGACAATAATGAATAAGTAATAATAATCTTGAATCCGAATATTTTTCTATTTAATATAGAATAATTTATATATTTAAATCCGTAAATCGTAATTTGACACATAAAATATCTAAATCAAACAGAAAAATGAGAGGAATCAAAATATGACATCCATATAATCTTGTGAACCTAAAAATGATTGATGAACCTTATCACATTGTTTCAATCTTTTTGGATTTTTTATGCCCGTTTCAAACTATGGTTAAAACGGCGGGCATGAAGATTCTTATCTCGAGGCTGAGCCTTGCTAAAGTTGCATTGGATCTCTCATAAAATAGCATATTGTGAACCTAAAAATGATTTTTTAATAAAACATGAACATCAGATTATGTACCTGTAGTTTATATCTGACCCACTTCCTACCAATTCAGCAGGAATTTGTCTTTTTCACCAGGGATGGACGGAAAGGTTTGAGATTCCCCTATTGGGACATTGTCCATTTAAAGTGGTATATTATTTTTCAAAAATGGGGTGGTAGAATTTTGAATTATCCATTTTGTGGTTGCTTCACAAATCCCCAATTTTGTGTGCTCGGAAAATGAAAAATGGCTTTTTGATGCGACGAAAAGGAAAAGTTCCTCCTGCAACATTGTTCCCCATCCCTTGATATAGATGCATGCATAATATGGACACATTATCACAAACTATGCCTTGATTTTAGCCATAACATTGGTCATTTTATACGAAAGTCAGGAAACCTCGAATGAGATAGGTCATTTTCTGAAGGTTTTTTGAGACATAATCAATATAAAAAGTTTGATAATTTTTCCTTCCAACTATGTCACATAATATGATACCACGCGAAGGTTTCGCATTTTTTGGATCGTTTTTAATTTCTTATGTCCGTTTCAAACTATGGTCAAAACAATGGGCATGAAGATTCTTATCTCGGGTCGAGCCCCACTAAAATTTCATTGGATCTCTCATGAAATAGCATATTGTGAACCTAAAAATAATTTTTAATAAATCATGAGCATCGATCATGTACATGTAGTTTATACCTAACCCACTTCCTATCCATTCATCAGAATTTGTCTTTTCACTAGGGATGGACGTAAGGTTTGAGATCCCCTATTGGGACATTTTCCATTTAAGGTGGTCTAGTATTTGTAAAAAAATGGTGGTGGAATTTTGAATTAGCCATTTGGTGGTTGTTTCACAAAACCACCCGTTTTTCGGTCATAAAATGGAAAATGACTTTTTGGTTCGACGAAAAAGAAAACTTCCTCCTGCGACATTGTTCTCCATTCCATGATACACATGCATGATACCTCCAATTTGCATCACCATTCTATATCATAATTTGCCTCTATTTATTGATATATGTCTTATTATGAGGTGTTACTTATGTCTTTTCCTCTGTTTTTGCATGTTGGATGATTCTTGGAGGATGGACTGTCGGATTCAGGTTTCTGATGGAAAAAGAGGTGTTTTGATGCAATTTCGCGAAGATCAGAAAAATACCAGAAAAATATTAGAAAATTATATTTTCCCAGAAGACGGAGGAAGCCAAAAGGGGATGCGTAGCTGGGCCACAGGGGGCCCACACCCCCTAGGCGCGGGTCCACCTTGCCCGCGCCTAGGGCAGGTGTGGCTCACCTGGCCGCTCACTCCGCCTCTCGCCTATATCTTCCTCACAAACCCTAATACCGGAGAGAGACCATAGAAAGATTTCTCGCTCTGCCCAGGCGGATGGGCGGAAACACCGAGGAAAAGAGCTCTCCGTGCAGATTTCTGCCAGGAAAATTCCTCCCCGGAGAGGGGAGATCATCACCATCAACACCATCATCAAGCTAGGCTTCATCGGGATCATCATCATCATCCACCCCATCATCTCCACCAGCACCATCATCACCACTCTGTCCTGATGTAACAATCGTGTTGGATCTTGCATTAGTTTTTAGGGGAAACTTTTCTGGTGTTGATTACTATTGTAGTTAATGCTTATGAGTGGAACCATTGGATTATCGTTTATGTTCAGATTGTTATCCATCACCATATCATCTTTGATCTTGATCCATATGATGTCTTGTGAGTAGTTTGTCTAGTTCTTGAGGACATGGGAGAAGTCATGTTATGAGTAGTGGATTTGTGTTGAGATATTATTCAATGGTTTAGTATTTAAGTTGTGGTGCTATTCTTCTAGTGGTGTCATGTGAACGTTTACTACATGATACTTCACCATTTATGGGCCTAGGGGAATGCATTGTATATTTGGCTACTAACTGTGGGGTTTCCGGAGTGACAGAAACCTGAACCCCCGTTAGGACACCATTGCACAAGGGAGTGTAGGATCTCAGAGTTTAAGGCTATGGTTAGGTTTATATCTTAATTACTTTCCTGTAGTTGCAGATGCTTGCAGGGGATTTAATCACAAGTGTGTATTATTCCAAGTAAGGTCGGTACATTAGTACAGGTTCACCCACACAACACTTACAACACCAAAGAAGGGTACTCAGCTATTTGAAGCGAAAGCACTTGACAGAATTCCCATGTGTCATCGAGAACGTTTGGTCCTTATAATTATTTCCACCGGCTTGTCCTTTGCTAAGAAAGGATTGGGCCACTTGCTGCATTTGTTCGTTGTCTTTAGTACTTGTACTTTGTTTTGTTGCTTTATCTGAAAACCCCTAAAAATCTATTTGCTAAGTATTTACAGAGATTTCCTGCTCCATACCACTAGTCAACACCTTGTGCTCCTCGTTGGGATCAACACTCCTATTTATCGAAAGTACTATGATACACCCCCCTATACTTGTGGGTCATCAAGAATATTTTCTAGCGCCGTTGCCAGGGAGTGAAGCGCCGTTGAAGAGTGGAACTGGTAAAGAAAACTTCTACTCTGAGTATTTATTTTTGTTTCTTTTTGTTGCTTTGTTTCCAATATGGATAACCCACTTGGTTTTCTGTTTGGGAAAACTACTACCGTTAGGGTAGTAGATGAATCACCACCGTTGAGATAGATCCTTTTAAGATACCTATAAGTATTATTGATCGTGTTATGGATAATTATTATTTAGGGATGGAACTATTCATCCGGTGATCATTTGCTTTTTATCCATGAATTATGGATTGTTTAAGTGTGCAGGTATCACAACTGAACAGGTGAAGAATAAGTTACTCTATATCCTTGAAAGGGAGAGTTGAAGAATGGAATAAGCTGCTGAAGAATGGACAATCCATGGAATGGGAGGAAATGGATTCTCTCTTTTATTCTAAATTATATCCTCCCAGTGAGATTCATAAGGATAGAAATATGATATATAACTTTTGGCCTCGTGATGGAGAGAGTACAGCTCAAGTTTGGGGGAGATTGAAGCTACTTATGCTTAAATTTCCTATTCATGAACTCCCTAACAATATTATTATCAATAATTTTTATGCTAGGCTTTCTCTTCATCATAAAGATTTACTAGATGCTTCTTGTGCTGGATCATTCACACGTATCAAGGAAGAAGCTAAATGGGATTTATTAGACCGTATTCAAGAAAACACTGAAGCTTGGGAGAATGGCAAAGGAAGAAAGTTAGGTATAAACTATGATTATGAATGCATTAAATCTTTTATGGGAACTGATGACTTCCGTGATATTAGCAATGAGTTTGGTCTTGATTTCCAAAGTATTGCCAACTCTTTTAAGGCATTTGCCTCTTACATAGAAATTCCCAAAAAAAGAAGTGGAACAAGTACCATGCACCTTATAAAGATGTTGTTAATCATGTTCCTGATAGAAGTGTTGAAGTTTGTACTACTAATCATATTGTGCCTAAACCTTATGTTGAGAAAATACCTTTCCCGGCTAAGGTAAATGAGTATTCTATGATGATTAGTGCAGATAATAAAGGTACTAAGAAAACTGTGGAGCCTGATGAGCATTTGAAAAATGAACATGTGGTAGCTATTGTGAAAGACCCTTTCGCTAGAAATATAGAGGATGAGCACATTGTCTTCTGTGAAGATGTTTCTAATATTGTCTCTCGTCTAAAATTGGTGATCATTGCTATTATGGTTTATGTGATACTGGTGCAAGTTCTAGTGCTATTCCTTATGAGATTTATAGGGAAATTATGCATGAAATTGGTCCTTGTGAGCTTGAGGACATTGATGTGGTTATTCACCTTGCTAATAAGGAAACCATATGCCCTATTGGTATTGTGAGAGATGTGGAGGTTCTTTGTGGTAAGATTAAGTATCTGCTGATTTTCTAGTGCTTAATTCAGCAGCTAGCAAAACTTGCCCTATCATTTTTGGTAGACCTTTCTTGAACACTTGTGGATATATTATAGATTGTAAGAAGGAGAAAGTTTTACTTAAGTTTGATGGAGATTCTTATGAGTTTAACTTTTCCAAATTTGCTAAAGCTCCTTGTGAAAACAACTTGCCTAATAAAGATTTCAGGATGGAACAACTTGCTTCTATTGATCCGGTTTATGACCTTGGACCTCTTTTTGGTGATAGTAAGTATGCTCATTCTGATGATAGAGTTGTTTCCTATCACAGTTATATTGTCAACTTTACTCAAAGTGCTACTGAAAGTTATTATGAGAGAGGGAAACATGGTTTTATGCATCTCAATAATGTTAAATTTCCCTGTTTTATGTTAAAATCTTTGAAGTTGCATTTTTTGTCTTCCTATGCTAATGCCTTTTTGTTTCAACAATTTGTTTTCTCATGATACCCCCATGCATAGGAAGTGGGTTAGACTCAAATGTGTTGGTTATTTGCTTCGTGATGCTCTCTTTCACTCCAGATATATATATCCTATGTGAGCATCTTTGAAAGTTTCAAGCCTAACTTAAAGGCATTAAAGAAAAGTACTTGTTGGGAGATAACCCAAGAGTTTGGTTGAGTCTTTGAAGTTATTACCTCTGTAATAACCGCTCATTATCCTTTTTGTTTTGGTTTTCGAAAAAATCAATCGTTACCTGCTGGTCTGTTTTGATAGATTGCTATCAATTGCATTTGCCTCTTACAAGAAGCCTTTGTTTTATGGATTTGGTGAAGTGTGAACCTAAAGGTTTATTGTTTTTGCTTACACTAATGTTGTCGTTGAATTTTGTGTATTGCCTTGTGAGAAAAGAATTTCAGAGAAGGAGAAAAGGAGTCTCAGAGTTCATCTTTGATTAGGTAAAAGTGGTGAAAATGTATGTCTGTCAAATCAATATATTTTTATATTTTTGATGTTTTTATTACATAAGGGAAGTTACGAGATGGAACAGAGGAGGAACCGGAGGCCGGGGTGGCCTCACCCACCCCGGGCGCGGGCCCCAGCTGGCCACGCCTGGAGGGGGTGTGAGCCTCCCGAGCTCCGTCTCCTCCTCGTTTTCAGACAAGACCTTCCTTATGCATTGAAACTTCGTAATATATAACCCCCGGATCACCCGAGGTTCGTGCATCGTGTTCTCGTCGTGTTTTCGTTTCAATCTGTTTCTGTCAGGAAATCTTCTCAAGTTTAGAGCACCATGGTCTCCGCCAACAACAAAGGCAAGAATCCCATGGAGGAGATAAAGTTGGAAGAACAAACTGCCGTAGGGACAAGGGAAAGGAAACCTAATTTTTTAGGAGCAATTAACACGTGCTATTTCTCGTAACATGCAGGGGATCATAGCATCCGTTCCAGACTTCAGATCCTGTCCTGAGGCAGTGGAAGCCCTTCGAACCACTTACTAGTTTTGTGATAAGTAACATGATTTGAGAATGAAGGCGGACATGCTTCAAGAGGCGAATAACAGGCTTCATAAGATGCTGGAGGATTTTTTGACCCTAAAAAAGGGAACACCACCACCACCGAAGGAGTAATTCGTCATCAGGTTTGGCATCCCCTTAGCTTGTTCCAAGCGTGGGGGGTGTCGCGGTATCACCACCATTATCTTTTATCTTTTACCTTTTTAGTGGATTCATGTCTTTGGTAGAGAGGTTATCTTATAGTTTGGTTTCCATGTGGAAGTATCTCTCCTTTAGGTGATTATCTATGTATCCCTTGGTGTGAGTACCTTTATGGAATATTATTGAGAAGTTTCATCTTTTATTTTTTGCACTTCTTATTTTAGTTTGCAATCTCTATTATATGATGGATCTTGTTGATCTGGCATCACTTTGGGAGCATCAAGTAAATCTAAATTGGTTTTGGCAAACCGAGCTCTGGTCAGTAGCAACACTTTTTGAGGTTTGAAAGAAAAAGGTAAAAAAGCTTACAGGTATTTGTATCATTTATTTTCTTTCTTGTTGGCTCATAAGCTCGGTATTCTTTATTTAAGATCTTTTTGTGTCTTCAAGGAAGATTGCATGTTTGGCTTTATCACTTGTAGGTTTGCTTGCTTATTTCAACTATTTTGCTTGCTACCCAGCCTTACTAGCCAAAACCTGTTTTGAGAAGGCATACTTCTCATGTTTCCAACCCCTTTGAACCAAAACTCGTGTCATTTGTGTCCACTATATCTACCTATTAGCATTTTCTATTCCAAGCAAATTCTCAAGCTTCATCTATCTTTCGAATTAAAAAGTATTTTGTTATGTGAAAACTAGTTAGTAAAGCTCTCACGAACTTGATGGCACACCTTATTTTCTTGCCCCTAATAGACTTGAACCATTGTGTCATCGAAGTTGTATATGCTTGCATCTATACGTTGGAATTAGCAAAACCGTGTTGTCACGGGGAACGCTTTCAACATTGCACATGTACGTTGTACATAGTTGATATCATGCTCTTTTGTTTGCAGATGTCGACGGTGTGAAATAAAGAGGGAAATTGAAAGTCCATGGAGTGATGTATGTGTATTAGAGAAATGCCTGGGCCGCTAGCCTAGGCCATGCCTAATCATGGTGGAAACTTGCAGCGGCACCATAATGAGCATTTTGTGAAGTATCCTCAATAAAAAGCTATGCACATAGTAAATAAAAAGATCCCTGAGATGCTCATTGTCTTCTTTCCTTATCATTTTGGTTATGGGATAGCTCCTGTACCATGTGCAAGGGTACCCTACATGCGGTTCTTTATGATACACATGTACTTACAATTACAAGAACTTATCGGTGACCAAAGTTGAGTAGCATGAGGAGCGTCCCTCGTACTCAAGGGACATGAGATTGCCAAGTTATATTTCGTCAAGCATATACTCCATCCTTATTCACTTTAACCTTAATCATCTCAAGATGCCTATGATAGGGGCAATGAGGGCTCAAAGCTAGTAAGTACCATAATATTTTGGAAGCTCTTTATGACTTGAAATCCTTGCTTCCCTCTATGAAGGGACCTTTCTCCTATTTTCTAAGTTAAGTAAGTAAACCCACTTCCTCTCTATCTCCAACAAGCATTTGAGTTGTTGTGTTGAAAGCATTCATATGGTGATTTATTCAATCATGTTCTTTATCTTCCTTGTTTGCACAAGACTCTTATCTATTGGGTATTACTTTGAAAGCCTTCATTTTGAAAAACCATTTTGAGCAAAGAGTACTCCTATTTTAAAACTTCTTCAAAAGCTTTATTTGTGAAACTATTTGCCAGTTGTTCTCTGACCAAGAACAGAGTTTACCAATTCCAATTATGATTTATCTTTATGCATCTCTATTGTGACTCATGTACTTGTTGAGAGCTAATTTATATAATGGTGAGTTGCTTTCTTCTATGAGTTGTGTAATCGTAAGTGTGATGCTTCTTGTCTATATTCTTTTATCAACACTTCACTCCATAAACCTGTGGACATGTTTACTGAGTTCGGTTTTTGCTTGGGGACAAGCGAAGGTCTAAGCTTGGGGGGATTTGATACGTCCAATTTGCATCACTATTCTATATCATAATTTGCTCTATTTATTGATATATGTCTTATTATGAGGTGTTACTTATGTCTTCTCCTCTGTTTTTGCATGTTGGATGATTCTTAGAGGATGGACTGCCAGAGCTGTGTTTCGATGGAAAAGAGGTGTTTTGATGCAATTTCGAAGATCATAAAATACTGAAATATATTGGAAAATTATATTTTCCCAAAGACGGAGGAAGCGAAGGGAGGCTCACTGGTTGGGGCCCACCTTGCCCCTGTGCCTAGGGCAGGTGTGGCCCACCCGACTGCTCCGACTCCTCTCGCATATATCTTTCTCACGAACCCTAATACCAGGAGATAGACCACGAAGATTTCCGCCTCTGGGGCGGAAAACACCGAGAGAGAGAGCTCTCGCAGAGAGATTTATGTCGGGTAAATTCCTTCCCGGAGAGGGGAGATCGTCATCAACACCGCCATCAAGCTAGGGTTCATCGGGATCATCATCATCATACACCCCATCATGTCCACCAGCACACCATCATCACCACTCCGCCCGATGTAACAATCGTGTTGGATCTTGCATTACTTAGAGGAAACTTTCCGGTGTTGATTACTATTATAGTTGATGCTTGTGAGGAACCATTGGATTATTTTTATGTTCCGATTGTTATCCATCACCATATCATCTTTGATATCGATCCATATATTGTCTTGTGAGTAGTTCGTCTAGTTCTTGAGGACATGGGAGAAGTCATGTTGTTAGTAGTGGATTTGTGTTGAGATATTATTCAATTGTTTAGTATTTAAGTTGTGGTGCTATTCTTCTAGTGGTGTCATGTGAACGTCGACTACATGATACTTCATTTATGGGCCTAGGGGAATGCATTGTGTATTTGGCTACTAATTATGGGGTTGCCGGAGTGACAGAAAACTGAACCCCCGTTAGGACACCATTGCACAAGGGAGTGTAGGATCTCAGAGTTTAAGGTTGTGGTTAGGTTTATATCTTAATTACTTTCTTGTAGTTGCGGATTCTTGCATGGGGTTTAATCACAAGTGTGTATTAGTCCAGGTAAGGTCGTTACATTAGCACAGGTTCACCCACACAACACTTACAACACCAAAGAAGGGTACTCAGCTATTTGAAGCGAAAGCACTTGACAGAATTCCCATGTGTCCTCGAGAACGTTTTGTCCTTATAAGTATTTCCACCGGCTTGTCCTTTGCTAAGAAAGGATTGGGCCACTTTCTGCGTTTGTTCGTTGTCTTTATTACTTGTACTTTGTTTTGTTGCTTTATTAGAAAACCCCTAAAAATTTGGTTGCTAAGTATTTACAGAGATTTCCTGCTCCATACCACTACTCAACACCTTCTGCTCCTCATTGGGATCGACACTCCTATTTATCGAAAGTACCACGATACACCCCCTATACTTGTGGGTCCTCAATGCATGCATAATATGGGCACATTATCATAAACTATGCCTTGATTCTAGCAATAACATTGGTCATTTGACCCAAAAGTCAGGAAACCTCGAATGAGATAGGTCATTTTGTGAAGGTTTTTTGACACATAATCAATATACCAAGTTTGATATTTTTTCTTGCAACTATGACACATAATATGACACCACGCGAATGTTTCGCATTGTTTCGATTATTTTGAATTTCTTATGCCTGTTTTAAACTATCGATGACTTTGTCGAATGGCGGTATAAAAATTCTTAGCTCGGCTGAGCCTATTTAAACTTGCATTGGATATATGATAAAATAGCATCTTGTGAACCTAAAATGATTTTTGTAAAAATCATGAACATTAGATCATGTACCGGTTCATATCGACCCACTTCCTACCGATTTGGCAGAATTTGTCTTTTTACAGGTGGATAAAAGGTTTGACATCTCCTTATTTGGACATTGTCCATGTAAGGTGGTCTACTATTTTGAAAAATGGGTGGTAGCATTTTGAATTAGCCATTTGGTGGTTGCTTCACAAAACCCTTGTTTTTGGCTCTTGGAAAATGAAAATGACTTTTGGTGCTACGAAAAACCTCCTCGTGCAACATTGTTATACACATGCATGCATAATATGGGCACATTATCATAAACTATGCCTTGATTTTAACCATAGCATTGGCCATTTGACCCAAAGTCAGAAAATCTCGAATGAGATAGGTCATTTTGTGAAGGTTTTTTCTGAGACATAATCAATATAACAAGTTTGATATTTTTCCTTCCAACTATGTCACATAATATGATACCACGCGAAGGTTTCTCATTGTTTGGATCATTTTTGAATTTCTTATGCCTGTTTCAAACTATGGTCAAAACGAAGGTCATGAAGATTCTTATGTCGGGGCCGAGCCCCGCTAAACTTGCATTGGATCTCTGATGAAATAGCATATTGTGAACTTAAAAATAATTTTTTAATAAATCATGAGCATTATATCATATACCTATAGTTTATACTTGACTCACTTCCTATCGATTCAGCATGAATTTGTCTTTTTCACGAGGGTGGAAAAGTTTGAGATCCCCTATTGGGACATCGTCCATTTAAGGTGGTCTAGTATTTTGAAAAATGGGTGGTACAATATTAAATTAGCCATTTGGTGGTTGTTTCACAAAATCACCCGTTTTTTACGCTCGGAAAATGGAAAATGACTTTTTGGTTCAACAAAAAGGAAAACTTCCTCCTGCGACATTGTTCGCTATTCCATGATGCACATGCATGCATAGTATGGGCACATTATCACAAACTATGTCTTGATTCTAGTAATAACATTGGTCATTTGACCCGAAAGTCAGGAAACCTTGAATGAGATAGGTCATTTTTTGAAGGTTTTTTGACGCATAATCAATACACCAAGTTTGATACTTTTCCTTGCAGCTATGTCACATAATATGACAAAGCGAAGGTTTCGCATTGTTTCTATCATTTTTGAATTTCTTATGCCTGTTTTAAACTATCGACAAACTTTGTCGAATGTCCGGTGTAAAGATTCTTAGCTCGGGGCTGAGCCTCTCTAAACTTGCATTAGATCTCTGATAAAATATCATATTATAAACCTAAAAATTATTTTTGTAAAAAATCATGAGCATCAGATCATGTACATGTAGTTCATAAATGACCCACTTCCTACCAATTCGGCAGGAATTTGTCTTTTTACGAGGGGTGGACGAAAAGGTTTGATATCTCCTTGTAAAGTGGTCTAGTATTTTTTAAAAATAGGGTGGTAGCATTTTGAATTAACCATTCGGTGGTTGCTTCACAAAATCCTCTTTTTGCGCTCGGAAAATAGAAAATGGCTTTTTGGTGCTCCGAAAAGGAAAACTTCCTCCTGCAACATTGGTATACACATGCATGCACAATATAGGCACATTATCACAAACTATGCCTTAATTTTAGCCATAACATTGGCCATTTGACCCGAAGGTCAGGAAACCTCGAATGAGATAGGTCATTTTGCGAAAGTTTCTGACACATAATCAATATACCAAGTTTCATATTTTTTTTCTTCCAAATATGTCACATAATATGACACTACGCGAAGGTTTCACATTGTTTTGATCATTTTTAAATTTCTTATGCATGTTTTAAACTATTGTCAAAACGGCAAGCATGAAGATTTTTATTCAACATAAATATCTAATATTTGAGTGTAGATGGATAGATCTTATTTTTCTGCAAATTTTGATATGTTATTTGTATTTTTCTGAATTAGAATGATTTTTTTATGATTTTCCTAAGAGTAATGTGATAAAAGGGAAAAAGGGAAAAAAAAAGGACTTTGCCATATCTCTAGTGCGGAATATATGCGACAAAGGCCCTTTGTCGTATATACTATGGAATACACACGACAAAGGACCTGCGAGAGCACACCGCAAAGAGGCTGCCGTCTGCAGCCGCTAGCTCCTCCCGTCAAGTGGATCTGTGGGGTCGCGGGTCCCATCTTGTTGTCGTGACGACATCTATGCCATGTGCCACTGTCGACTTTGCCGAGTGTGTTTTCTTCCTCGTGTTCCTTTGTGGATCTTTGCCGTGTATATTTCTTTGCCGCGTTCCTTTTCAGAAATTTATCGTGTTTGCGTACTTTGCCGTGTGTTTCTGAATTACTCACGGGCAAACACAAATTTCACCATGTTCTGGTCCATTTGGCATACGCCAAAGTGGTGTTTACACGGCAGCGGTATTTCTTTTCCCCGTAGTGACAGTTCGGCAACGTGCTCCCCAACACGATCAATAGCTAGCGATACTCAAGCTGTGACTGCATCACGAAACACATTCACTTGCTTAACTGATTCGACACCACATGTCCCAAATGTGCCACTTATTATTCATCTCATGTACGTAGAAAATTTATTTAACCGCCTGCCTTACGTGCAGGGGCTTTTGCATTATATATTCTTAAAGTCACCTTATTCATCAAATCCATAAATTATAAAGCAAATGTTCCTCGTCTTGCGTTTCGATCCGTCCTGTTCAGAAGGTGATGGAGTAGGCCGGCGATTTGTCCGGGTTGAAGAGCCCAAAGTGCCTCTCCGTCTCAAGCCCGGTCTTCTTGTCCTCGTTGAACATGGCAAATATGTATGTCTCGATCGCTCCGGACCTCTTGGGCGTCCCCTGCCCGACATGGTTGATCAGGTTCTGGTTGTATGTCTGCGCGTTTTCTGTGGTGGCCGCTGGGTCGCCGGCGGACGGCCACCCGCTCTCTGACACCACAATGCCGACGCTCGCAGCCCCGGCGCTCTCGAGCGCGGAGTACGTCGTGTCCACGAACGCGTCGAACAGGTTCTGGTACTGGTTGCCGTTGTCGTCCGTCACCACCGTGCCCGGCGCGGTGAAGAGGGCGTAGTCGAGGTGGATGTTGGTGGTGTCGCCCTTGTAGGCGAAATAGGGGTATATATTTGCGAGCGGCGCGCCGGTGCTGGCGAGGTACTTCGCGATCGGCGGCATGTGGGAACCGGACTTAGAGAAGGTGCCGTGGGAGGGAGGGAACCCGGTGGTGACACCCGAATGAACGGCCGTGGACACCTTGATGCCGGCGAGGCCGGCTTTGGACAGCGCATTGTTGACGTTCTGCATGGCCGGAAGGATGTCCTGCGTGTTGCCGCCTTGGTCGGGGACCTCGTTGCCGACGGCGATGTACTTGATGTTGAGGCCCTTGTGGGACTGGATGTTGGCCTGGACCCAGGAGTCCGCGTTGGCGGCGCTGGCAGCGAGGAAGCTGAGCTGGTCGTTGCCGGTGTCGATGAGGAGGTCGATGTTGCTGCCGCTTAGGGCCTGGAGGATTTCGTCGTTGACGTTGTAGATGCGCATGCCGCTGATGCGGTTGGACTGATACAGCTGCACCAATCGCTCGCCGAGGGCAGGTTGTCGCCGTTCACGCCGTACCCCACGCCGATGGACTGGACAGCTGCCGGGATGGCGGCGAGCACGCCGAGCGCCAGCGCCACCGCGAACATGGAGGCAGCAGCACGATGATGCCCTGCCATCTCCACTGATCTGCTTCGTGCAACCACAAAGAGTACTATATATCTAGCTGGAAAGCTTTGTAGTTTATCAGCTATATGTACTTTTTGCATGGATTGCACCAAGAATTCAGCCCCTATATATACACACGCACTATCGCACGCCTAGTAATTGGAGGCACTTTTTTTAGAGACACTATTTGTAACCACCTCTAATTATAGTTTTTTGTGGTACTTTGAAAAATAGTGTCTTAAATTGTGAGCTTTTAGAGTCAATTTTTAATATGCCACTAAAAGTTAAGCCTTTAGAGGTAATATCAATAATGCCTCTAATATTTTAAAAAATAGAGGCACAGTCTAGTGCCTCAATGTTGAACTATTTGTGACATTTTTCTTTGTGCCTCAAAAGAACAGTTCTTTTTTTTAAAGAGTATATATTAATATCATGGGAATACCAATTACACCCTTTCAATAACGCATGTCCTAGCGGATCTACGGATGCACACAACCCAGAAAAAAAAAGAATTACAAAAAAAGAAAAGTCCCGCTATAGAGAACTAGTCCACAAAGTAACGACGGTGACATCATCAGAACAACACCAGAAGTCCTCCACTCCAATAACAACGCCTTCAAGAAGGAAACAGTGCCCAAGCGCCGTTGTTGTTCGATCAAAGATCATAGGTTTTCATCCTGGAGAAAGTCCTTGCTCACAAAACAATGCCTTTAACAAGGTCATTGCCAGGCACAACCAGTTAAGGCCGGACCTTGGATTTTCACCCTGCAAGATAAGACCGCACTGGTGGAAACAACCCCATGCGTCCCGGTTGGTAAGCGGCATTAGTCCCGGTTGCCCAACCGACGGGCAATCGACTAAAGTTCGAACTTTAGTCCCGTTGCCCCACCAACCGACAAAGATCATACACGTGGCAGCTGCACCTGCGCGAGAGGGCTTTAGTCCCGGTTCGTATCTAACCGACTAATAACCTTCGCCGCTGCAGATTTGTTCATTTCTTCGCCGCGTAGAATTCATTTTGCATATTTTGTTGCCGCGTCCGCATTTTCGCTACTTTTTGTGCTGCGGCAGAGAATTCATTTAGGTTGTTTTATTGTTTATTTAGTGTTTTCCACTTATCAACGAAGGCACCTTATATTACACAAGATCATCATGACAATATTACATTCAATACACGGATCGAGTTCATGCACTACATACAAAAGTATTCCCTTGTCTATACACGGATCGAGTTGCTATTTTTACAATCCCTATTGTCTATACACAGAATAGTACTCCCTTCGGGTCTAGGACTTCAGATCCAAGAATCCCGCCAATTCCTCCTGAATTGCTCGACGCGATCCTTTGGCGTAAGACCGTCCCGTAGACGCTCGATCTGATTTAAAAAGGAGTCAGTCTATATGAATGAAACTAAACACAATTTGTTTAAAATAAAACTATAGAAATTGTTTACATACGGAGTTGCTCTAAATTTCTGCCCTTCTCATCGCACGCCCCGGATGAACTCGCAAACATAGTATCTACAGAGATTGTTACCTGGTCCCTGTGTCAGGCACTTCACAAGAACATAGTTCAGTCAAAATAATAATCAAGCATGATAATAACTGTATCAAAACTAGAATCAAAGAGATGCCCAGATATAGCTAGTGGTGCTTACATCTAGTGGTTGAAATGTAAGCTCCTCTTTCCAAACACCCTAGCCTTCTTGGTGAACCGCTTTTCAGCGCTGCCAAGAAAACGAATAAAAGAAGTTATTAAGTACTTGATATCATAAAATTCACTTAACGTTGCCGATATAGTGTCGTAATGATTAGAATTACGCTGGAGAAGTATCTGCATGTCCTTCCACGCCTCAAGGGGTTTATGTTTCAGTCCATGACTAGTACACGCCTTTGTCAAGTTGAATGATTAACAGAATATAGTGGAAGCTGCGAATGCATAACTAATCAATTATATACTTAACATCGAGTAAGCGAAATAGAAAGTGTATACAAGACAATAACACTCACTCGGGTTGTAAGGAAAAAGTATTTCCTTTTGGTTTCTTGAAACCTTAACGCTGTACTATATTATCCTCCGTATCCCGGGGCTTATTTTGAGATTAGCTTCATGAACCCAATATGGGTCAATGAAGCCAATATCATAGATTTGTCCTCTGCATTCGAGAATCTTCATTCGCATATTAAAGTATGATTATATACATGCAATAAACAAAGTGAGATAGCTGGAGACTAAGTTAATTACAGAATTAGTACTTATGCACAATAGGCAATCGATGAGCGATTTGTCCAAGGCGCCTTGATTGAATAATTGAAATAGCTCAACAAATTCAATGGATATCATGTCATCACTTTCTTTCCCATGATGCTTTTTGTAACCTCAAAGACTATCCAGTTAGCCCCGCACTTGTGGCGTGTATGTACCAGTTATGCAATCTTCGATTTTTGTTGAAAGATTATTTACCTCCTCAGGTTTGACGAGAGGTTTGCCGACGGTATTTGTATGCTACTTCACCACGGGAAGAACTCTAATCGATAAGTATTGGGCAATACTCATACCTTGAGTGGCAGCTTCTCAGACAGTAACTACCTCGGATCATACCGCTCTTCGCCCCATATTTGCTCGACCCACATTGGTTTGAGAAATCACCTTGAGAGGGGCGCAAGTCTGTTTGCTTGTTCTCCGAGCTGGGCAACAGATTTCCGCTTGCAGATCTTGCTCTTCGAGGCTTTTTGTGCCGCATGTGACTTGAGAATAGAACGCTCATAGTCTGATGACAGCTTTGGCTCGGGTTGATGAAGAGTCTTTAGCATTTTCAACACTTTGGCTTTTTCTTCTTTGGTCTGGGAACTCGCTTTCGACCGCCTCAGCTTAGCGAAAACGCTGCTTCGTCAAGATCAACCCGAGCCGCGGTCTCCTCTTCAGTACAGTCATAAGCTCTCTTGGGAGGAACCGTTGGTACTTTTGGAAGAGGCTCTTGTTTACGTTTCGGCGATCGCTTACGACGCACAGTAGCGGTACGCTTACGCTTTTTATCCTGAGGTGCCGTCGATGGCTCCCTGGGCGATGGCTGCACCGAGACGGGTGAGGCGACGGAGCCGGTGAGGCGACGAAGACGGCTGCGGGCGGCGACCTCACCGGAGACGGTGAGACGGCGGCGAAGATGGCCTTGGCGTGTGATTTCAAGCACGATACAATCCTTCGCCATAGAATGGTGACGCTTTTTGGCCACCCAAAGATCCACATCCCCTTCACCAAAGGGTAGTGAAGATCCAAAACCTCAAAGGTGGGCATGATTTCATCCACGCCGACAACAGCGAGCCCTCGAACCGGACGACGTGGTAAGTTGGTGTGGGTCCAATTGGTAAGGCATAGCCGACCGCCACCTTCATTGATATGTTCACAACTTTGACATGTAGCTCGCAGCAGTGTCATCTCGTGATATCATCCATCGGGTAGCCAACAGGAGCCATCGTCGGTGCATCATCGGCATCGCCATTGTCATCACCCGGACCTCGTGGAAGCCACATCGCTTTTCGATTATTCGATAGGCCGGTAGCATCGAATGCAAAGTGCCGAGATGGGGCGCCGTAGTACTTTGCTCTTTAAGTGAGTTAATTTCATCTTGTTGTTGCTTTAATCGTTCTTCAATTAAACGCATTCGCTTTTCCGACTTTCTCGCTTCAACCGCCGCCTGCCTTACTCCTCCGACGGCTTCTATCAGATATTTCTTCCTCTTCGGAAACCCAGTCCTCCATGATTGGGAGCCTATTGTGCCTCGTGTTCGCCCATCATGTTCCTTATTTCCAAGGGCAGTGTGAGCTCATCATTCTCTCTATCGGGAATGAAGTCCCCATCTTTAACAGCCTTTTATCGCTTTTCTCATCCTCTCGATTGGCAAGGGTCTTCTTTATGTCGTATGGTATATATACACCTCCTTCCGAGTCCAACGTGCCCCATGCCCGTAAAAACAATTCCTTGCACGTTTCTACCCAATCGTCTGCCTCTGGGTGATATTTTTATCACGCAGTTCCTTCTCAAGTTTCTCCCACTTAGGAATGCCACCAGAGCCACCTTGCCCCATAGTATGGTGATACTTTGTTAGCAAGATTCAGCTTATTCTTTGCGTACATTTCCTTAGCTTTTTCGATGTCTTGTATTCCACAAACTCAGCCTAATGGTTTTATCTTCAAACTGAGTCTTCTTGAAATCGAGTCTTCTTCACGACATAGTCAAGGTGCAATCTTTTCTTCCGCTTGAAACATCGGGCCATCTTCTTCAAAGCCCACTCGACCTTAGCCTCCATGGCTCTCCCATGTTGTAAGGCGTCCTCAATCGATCCTCCGCATTTGGATCCAGCTCTATCTTCGTAGTTTGAAATTAACCATGAGCCTCTTCCACAAGAAATCTTTGGCGTGGTTAGGGACAAATAAACATGTTCCTCTTCATCCGCATTAGCAGGCCTATTCCAATTTCTAATGGTGATCGGATTAAGTCCCTAACGATTACTCCGCATTGTGCCACAAATTTGGTTGCGATAACTTCGAGCGGCCGGTCTGCTCATGTGGACATCTTCGATCTGAACCTCTCATGGTCTTCCAACTTTTGGTTGGGCCTCGCGCTCATTTCAAGAGATTCCTTCGATCCGAGGGCTAAAAGAAGAAAGATCGTCACTTATTTCTATATAGATAGCAGATGATTAATTAATGAATTGATTTATATTACATGCACCTCGCCGGAGCGGTCGCCTTTCTCGGTTACACAAGGCATCGCCTTCTCTCATGGAAGGCAACACCTTCAACCTCAAACAAGTTGTCTACTCCGTAAAAAGAGGATCACCCTCACCGGAGTTGTTCGTAAACGTTGATACGCCTAAATTATCTTCCCCACGGATCACACCTTGGATCAACTCTTCCTTTCTTCGTCTCCGACGTGTGGATCCATATTTTCGCATAGGTGGAAAACGAATAAGTCAAAGCGGCTAAAGGAGAAAGTTAAGGAGAAACCCGATATATACATACACAATAATAAAATGAAGAGAAACCCTAAACCTAGCTACAAAAAGGAAACCGTAGTAGATAGGTAACTCTAGCTAAAATCAACGGTTATCAATATTCCGGAGTTCCGAGGGGTGTAACCTAGTTCGGAGAAACCTCCGATGCATATGAGAGGGGAACCCACATGCACCTAAGGGGTATTAATGATTCCTTATCTAACCACATTGACTGGCAATGTGAATCGGTGCAGGGCTACCCACATTGACTGGCCAGTGGGGCCGAAGACCAATAATACCAAACTAATTAATAAACCTAATAATACCTAACTAATAATAAACCTAATAATCGAAACACCGAAAAGAAAGGGAAACAATCAACACATGGCATCGATGCAATGCTCAAGCAAGTGATGATATGACAAGTTAATTTGCATTGAATGTAACCCTAAGACATGCTCGACGATTTAATCGGGTTCCGACGGGTGAAAACCCTAACTCGGGAAACTCCTAACATATGAGAGGGGTGCATTTGTTCTTCTAATTATACTTGTCATTTAAATTGTTGAACAATGCATGATTATAGGATAAATAGATAGGTTTCATTTTTCTGAACAATTTGATATATTATTTGTATTTTTCGACTTATAAATAAAAAGATATTGAATTTACAAGTTTATATCAATTTCGAATTATTAAATCATTTAAAATTGAATTATCGTGTCAATATGACATCGAAAGGTTGGGTTTTTTACCAAGACAGAACCTAGCCATCACTTTGAGTGCTGGGCCTATGCCACATCGCAAGCCACCGTGGTGGTCAAAGGTCAGGCGTACGCCGGCCACGCCGTGACGCGGGTGACATCATCTCGGCCACCGGGTGCTCACCGGCTGACTGTGGCGGCTACAACAAGCAAGCCGGGAGGTGCAAACGGAGGCTCACCGCGTAGAGTTAGAGAGAGGCGGCGCCGCTCCTTCTTGGTCACCGGAGCGTCGCCTCCGTCGAGCTCGAGCGGCGGCGGCGTCGAGTTATAACCAAACAACTAAATCATCTAACAACGAAATCATCTAACAACTAAATAATCATCTACACATACACTTAAAATAATCATCAACTAAATCATCTACATCATCTAAATACACCTAAATCATCTACATCATCTAAATACACCTATATCATCTAACAACTAAATCATCTAACAACTAATACACCTAAAATAATCATCACCTAAATCAACTAAAAAACTAAAAAAGGGGAGCCCTGCACGCGTGCATGCGTGCGGGCGGCACTATGGCGATCGGGGAGGAGGGAGAGGCGGCGGTGGCGCGACCGAGGCTGAAGGCGGCGGTACGTGGAGGATGGAGGCGCCTGGCGGTCACGGAGGACGGAGGCGGCGCACTGGGACGGAGGCAGCGGGCGATGGACGGAGATGAAGGGAGGCGGGCGGTCGACGGCGACACCGGGCGCAAGGATGGGGCAGCGCCGGCGTCCGGGATCGGGCGGCGGCATCTATGCGGCGCGGGTTGCGAGAATGGAGAGGGAAGAAGAAGAAGAGGCGTGATTATAAGGAAGGACCTTTAATCCCGGTTGGCTCCAACCGGACTAAAGTCATACGTCCTTGAGCCACCAACCGACCTATACTCCAAAATTTTCAGAGCCAAGCGTTGCCTTGAGGGTCTTTAGTCGGTTGGTGGCTCCAACCGGACATATTCTGCTTTCAAAAAAATTGTGTGTTTTCTCTCTGTTCCCGCCTTATTTTTTATTTTGGGGTTTAAATTTGTATTGTTTTTAAATGATAATTAATTTGGAATTTAGAAAAAACTTTAAACATAAAAAGTGTTTGGATTTGAATAAATAATTCAAAACCATTTTCTGTTTTAAAAAATAATTAATGTAACCATTTAAAATATGAACCATTTGCAATTAAAAATGAATTAACTTATATTTTTTTAATATCAATTTGGAATTTAGAAAAACTATAAACATAAAAGTGTTTGGATTTGAATAAATAATTCAAAACCATTTTCTTTTTAAAAACAATTAATGTAACCATTTAAAATATGAACCATTTACAATTAAAAATGAATTAACTTTTATTTTTTAATATCAATTTGGAATTGAGAAAACTTTAAACATAAAAGTGTTTGGATTTGAATAAATAATTCAAAACCATTTTCTGCTTTAAAAATAATTAATGTAACCATTTAAAATATGAACCATTTACAATTAAAATGAATTAACTTATATTTTTTAATATCAATTTGGAATTTAGAAAACTTTAAACATAAGAAGTGTATGGATTTGAATAAATAATCCAAAACCATTTTCTATTTCTAGAAAATAATTAATGTAACCTTTAAAATGAATTAACTTATATTTTTAATATTAATTTGGAATTTAGAAAAACTTTAAACATAAGAAGTGTATGGATTTGAATAAATAATCCAAAACCATTTTCTATTTCTAAAAAATAATTAATGTAACCTTTTAAAGTTAATTAACTTATATTTTTGAATATTAAGTTGGAATTTAGAAAAACTTTAAACATAAGAAGTGTATGGATTTGAATAAATAATTCAAAAACATTTTCTGTTTTAAAAAATAATTAATGTAACCATTTAAAATATGAACCATTTACAATTAAAAATGAATTAACTTATATTTTTTTAATATCAATTTGGAATTTAGGAAAACTATAAACATAAGAAGTGATAGGGGATGGCCATTGTTCGGATTTTTTCCTTTCGAAACATGATCAATATACCAAGTCTGGTATTTTTCCTTTCAACTATGTAACATAATATGACACCACGCGAAGGATTTTCATTGTTCGGATTTTTTTTGAATTTATTATGCCCGTTTTGAATTATTTGAATTTCTAACTATGGTCGAACCGGTGTGCATGAAGATAGGGGACGGGCATTGTTAGAACTTGCATTGGATCTCAAGAAACCACATATTGCGAGTCTAAAATGATTTTTTCAAAAATCACGGGCGATAGATCATGTACTGTAGTACAAACCGGACCCACTTCCCGCCGATTCGAGACATTTGTCCTTTTACCCGGATGGACGAAAAGGTTTGAGATGCACCGTTGGGATATAGTCCATGTAAGGTGGTCTAGTATTTTAGTAAAATAGGACGATAGCATTCGAAACGGCATTTTGGTGGTTACTTCAAAAACGACCCGTTTTTCGCTCGGAAAATGGAAAAGGGCTTTTCCGTGCGACAAAAGGAAAACTTCCTCTGCAACATTGTTCTCCATACCAATGTCCACACACATGCATAATATGGGCACAACATCACAAACTATGCCGTGATTCAAGACATAACATCGGTCATTTGGACCGAAAGCCATGAAACCTCGAACATGATAGGTCATTTTGTGAAGGCTTTTGAAACATGATCAATATACCAAGTCCGTATTTTTCCTTTCAACTATGTAACATAATATGACACCACGAAGGATTTTCATTGTTGATTTTTTTGAATTTATTATGCCGTTTTGAATTATTTGAATTTCTAACTATGGTTGAACCGTGTGCATGAAGATAGGGACGCATTGTTAGAAATTGCATTGGATCTCTGAAAAACCACATATTGCGAGTCTAAAATGATTTTTCAAAAATCACGGGCGGTAGATCATGTACCAGAGTACAAACCGACCCACTTCCTGCCGATTCCAGACATTTGTCCTTTTACCCGGATGGACGAAAAGGTTTGAGATGCACCGTTGGGATATAGTCCATGTAAGGTGGTCTAGTATTTTAGGAAAATAGGACGGTAGCATTCAAACGGCATTTTGGTGGTTACTTCACAAAACGACGCTTTTTGGCTCGGAAAATGGAAAAGGGCTTTTCCGTATGCAAAAAGTAAAACTTCCTCCGCAACATTGTTCTCCATACCAATGTCCACACACATGCATAATATGGGCACAACATCACAAACTATGCCGTGATTCAAGACATAACATCGGTCATTTGACCGAAAGCCATGAAACCTCGAACATGATAGGTCATTTTGTGAAGGTTTTGAAACATGATCAATATACCAAGTCTGGTATTTTCCTTTCAATTATGTAACATAATATGACACCACGAAGGATTTTCATTGTTCGGATTTTTTGAATTTATTATGCCCGCTTTGAATTATTTGAATTTCTAACTATGGTCGAACCGGTGCATGAAGAGAGGGACGGGCATTGTTAGAACTTGCATTGGATCTCTGAAGAAACCACATATTGCGAGTCTAAAATGATTTTTCAAAAATCACGGCGGTAGATCATGTACTGTAGTACAAACCGACCCACTTCCGCCGATTCGCAGACATTTGTCCTTTACCCGGATGGACGAAAAGGTTTGAGATGCACCGTTGGGATATAGTCCATGTAAGGTGGTCTAGTATTTTAGGAAAATAGGACGGTAGCATTCGAAACGGCATTTTGGTGGTTACTTCACAAACGACCCGCTTTTTACGCCGGAAAATGGAAAAGGGCTTTTCCGTATGACAAAAGGAAAACTTCCTCCGCAACATTGTTCTCCATACCAATTTCCACACACATGAATAATATGGGCACAACATCACAAACTATGCCGTGATTCAAGACATAACATCGGTCATTTGGACCGAAAGCCATGAAACCTCGAACATGATAGGTAATTTTGTGAAGGTTTTTGAAACATGATCAATATACCAAGTCCGTATTTTCCTTTCAACTATGTAACATAATATGACACCACGCCAAGTATTTTCATTGTTCGGATTTTCTTTGAATTTATTATGCCCGCTTTGAATTATTTGAATTTCTAACTATGGTCGAACCGTGTGCATGAAGATAGGGACGGGCATTGTTAGAACTTGCATTGGATCTCGAAGAAACCACATATTGCGAGTCTAAAATGATTTTTCAAAAATCACGCGATAGATCATGTACTGTAGTACAAACCGACCCACTTCCCGATTCGGCAGACATTTGTCCTTTTACCGTGGATGGACGAAAAGGTTTGAGATGTACGGTTGGGATATAGTCCATGTAAGGTGGTCTAGTATTTTAGGAAAATAGGACGGTAGCATTCAAACGGCATTTTGGTGGTTACTTCACCAACGACCCGTTTTTGCTCGGAAATGGAAAAGGGCTTTTCCGTACAAAAAGGAAAACTTCCTCCGCAACATTGTTCTCCATACCAATGTCCACACACATGCATAATATGGGCACAACATCACAAACTATGCCGTGATTCAAGACATAACATCGGTCATTTGGACCGAAAGCCATGAAACCTCGAACATGATAGGTAATTTTCAAGGTTTTTTCAAAACATGATCATTGTTCAAGACACATTTAGTCCGGATGTAGTCACAAACCGACTAAAAATATTTTCCGCCATTTCCCACCTCTTCCCGCCAAGTTTTCCCGCCTTTCCTTTCTACTAGAGCTTTTAGTCCCGGATGTAGTCACTAACCGACTAAAGATATTTCCGCCATTTCCCAAAGCTTCACGCCAAGTTTTCCGCCTTTC
The DNA here is from genome assembly GCA_030063025.1 of Avena longiglumis. Taxonomy (NCBI): domain Eukaryota; kingdom Viridiplantae; phylum Streptophyta; class Magnoliopsida; order Poales; family Poaceae; genus Avena; species Avena longiglumis. Next base: position 63,891,830 of record CP125973.1, read on the forward strand.
CTCTATATTTAGGGTGATCGTGTCATGGCTATCCACACATACACACCTTCCTCTCTTAGAACAATGGACAACGCCCTCGGGCCATTCTCGACCTCGAGGAGACCGGTAGGCGCCTCAACTACCCTTGTCCATCAGTACCGCCGCCCGCCGGCTGGATGTTGAGCCGAGGGGTTCTGCCCTCTGCCCTCAAGGTTCCGCACGCCAGCGGCCATCACAAACCACTTCTACCACGATCTCACGCCGAGCAGCGATGGATCCCAGTGGGATCTCGACAACTATGACACTGGAATGCCTTCTTCGCTAATAGGCGGAAAGGGAGATCGCCAGTACGAGGGTGATGGCCCGCCACCGTGAACCACAACGAAGTCGGCCGTCGTGGTGGGAGAACCGTACTATCATCAGTGATGCGCTACATCGCCGGGAGACCATCCTCGCCACGGTGCCCACGAGTCCACCCGCCTCAGCCCCACACTGTCCCGGCCGGTAGCGGCATCGTCTTCCAGAGACCCTCTCCCACCCGCCGTGAATCCAAGGCTGGAATGGCCTGGTATATGCCATGGATGGCCGAGGATCCCGGAGTGGCGGTGTGACGATGGCGATGATGATGACGACGATGAAGACCACAAGCTGCGTACTATAGGACTAGGCATGATTATGACTAAAGGCGGCTTTAGGCCTGAGTGTTAGCTAGTCCCGATTTGTCCTGGTTTTAATATTAATAAATGTCTTAAGTGTTACCTAATAAATAGAGGGAAATGCCTATATAAAGAGAGGGTTCATATTTAGTCCCGATTTGTACGGTGTTGGGATATAGTCCATGTAAGGTGGTCTAGTATTTTAGGAAAATAGGACGGTAGCATTCTGAAACGGCATTTTGGTGGTTACTTCACAACGACCCGTTTTTGCGCTCGGAAAATGGAAAAGGGATTTTCCGTATACAAAAGGAAAACTTCCTCTGCAACATTGTTCTACATACCAATGTCCACACACACATGATCATTGTTAAGCACATTTAGTCGGATGTAGTCACAAACCGACTAAAGGGATTCGGCCAGTGGGCGAACAACACTAATAATAGGGGTGAGTGTCGACATTATGTCGTATGGCTTGTACCTTGTCCCGGATGGTGTCACCAACCGACTAAGATGAACCTTTAGTCCCGTTGGAGACACCAACCGACTAAAGATGAGTCAACACTAATAATAGGTGAGTGTCGACATTATGTCGTGAGTGTCGACATTATGCCGAGCTTGTACTATAAATATGCATCCTTGTGAGTCCAGTCCTCCAGCCAGTTTGAGGCATCTCCAAGATGGTTTTAGAGAGCAGGACACCACTACGGCCAGCCTGTGGAGATGCCGATGAGCCTCGGCATCTCCAGAAACTGTCATAGAGGCACTCCTAATATGTGAAATTAGTTAGCTCGAGGCGTATTGATCTAGTTAGTGAAGTTACAAGCTGCAAGATGGTTTTCGAGGCGGGGACACCACTGCGGGTTTCGAGGAGATGCGTGAGCCCAGTCCTCGGCATCTCAGAAAGCTGGTCATAGAGGCACTCCTAATATGTGAAATTAGTTAGCTCAGGAGTATTGATCTAGTTAGTGAAGTTACAAGCTGCAAGATGGTTTTCGAGAGGACACCACTGCGCCAGTTTCGAGGGATATGCCGGGCCAGTCCTCGGCATCTCCGAGAAACTGGTCATAGGCACTCCTAATATGTGAAATTAGTTAGCTCCGAGGCGTATTGATCTAGTTAGTGAAGTTACAAGCTGCAAGATGGTTTTCGAGGCGAGGACACCATCGAGGCCAGTTTTAGGGAGATCTTGACGGGCCAGGTCCTCCGGCATCTCCGAGAAAGCGGTCATAGAGGCACTCTAATATGTGAAATTAGTTAGCTCGAGGCGATTGATCTAGTTAGTGAAGTTACAAGCTGCAAGATGGTTTTCGAGCGGGGACACCACTGCGGCCAGGGAGATGCCGACGGAGCCCAGTCCTCCAAGATCTCCGAGAACTGGTCATAGAGGCACTCCAGCCACAAAATGGGACTAACACTCAAGACATTTATTAATATTAAAAGCGAGACTACAAAACCGGGACTAAAGGCCACAAACCGAAAGATATCCTTGGTCAAGCCACAAACCGCGAAAGACATGAACTAGAGTTACATAATATGAGCATGAACTTCTTGGCATATGTCATTCCTTATGACCGCTTGACGTAACCATGGAGCATCTTCTTTACTTAACGGAATGCTTGGGTCAGTTTTCCTTTGTGAAGGCGAATTTCATCAAACTTATTATAATCTTCGACATGTACATCTTGCCCTCGATTCCACGATGTTTCTTTTCCTGAAAGAACTATGTGGCGCTTTGGATCATCATATGATGTATTCGTTTGCATATTTTTTCTTTTTTTGCGGAGGACATGTCCTTCACATAGAAAACACGAGACACATCATTGGCTAGGACGAATGGTTCATCTCTATAACCAAGATTGTTGAGATCACTGTTGTCATTCCGCACAACTGGTCTATCTTTACCCTTCCCCATTCAGGTTGACCCATTTGCGTGAAACAAAGGGACCTTAAAAGAGACTCCATAGTCTAGTTCCCATATCTCCTCTATGTAACCATAATATGTGTCCTTTTGTCCATTCTCGTCTATTGCATCAAAGCGGACACCACTATTTTGGTTGGTGCTCTTTATCTTGGCGATCGTGTAGAATGTATTCCCATTTATTTCGTACCCTTGGAAATTCAATACAGTAGAAGATGGTGTGTGACCAACAAGTATAGCTGATCTCCAAGTGGTGTCATTCAAGAGATGTGTCGCATCCAACCAGACAGACTTCATGTGTTCATCGTAATCCATGATTCAAGCTTCCCGGGTTTTGGGCGTACAATATTCTTGTGTTCCTCCATATCTGGAGCTGCCAAGGTGGAATTATGTAGAAGCTGTAGTGTGCTTTAGTGAAAGAATCCCGTCCCTACATATCATTGCTTTCTTTCCCAGTGCCTTTTCCACTTAGTCTTCCCTCATGCCGCATGAGTCGAAACACCAATCGGCTTAAGGTCGGAATAAAGTCAACACAAAACTCAATGACCTCCTCTGTTCCATATCCCTTGGAGATGCTTCCTACAGTCTAGCACGGTTATGAACATATTTCTTTAAGACTCCATGAACCTCTCAAAGGGAACATATTGTGCGAAATACGGACCGAGAATGGCAATCTCTTCCACTAGATGAACCGGAGATGCGTCATAATATTGAAGAAGGATGGTGGGAACACCAATTCAAAACTAACAAGACATTGTACCACATCATACGTAACCTTGGCGAATATCCGGATTGATTACCTTCGAGATATTGCATTGAGGAATGCACAGCTTCACAATGGGTACTCAAACATTTTCGGTAGAAGCCCCTCAATGCAATCGGAAGCAAGCTGCGTCATAATCACGTGTGATCATGAGACTTGGGTTTTGGAACTTTCTCTGTCATATTTATTATCCCCTTTATATTAGATGAGAAGCCCGCGGCACCTTGATCTTGTAAAGGACTTCAAAAGATTTCCTTCTGCTTTGGTAAGAGCATAAATGGCACGACTTAAGTGGCGCCCTTTATCCGTCTTGTTATCTGTATGCATGTTCTTTGGGTCTTTCATAATTTGTTGGTCCTCCGTGCTTGGTGTATCTTTTGTCTTCCCATACACGCCTAGGAATCCTAGCAGGTTCACACAGAGATTCTTCGTCACGTGCATCACGTCGATTGAAGAGGCGACGCAGGACTTTCCAATATGGCTCCCAAAATATAGATTTCTTCTTCCACATGGGTGCGTGTCTGTAGTGACGTCGTTCGGGCGATTGACCGGGACCCTTTCAAAGATTACTTCTATGTCCTTGACCATACCAAATACATCATCACGGTGGGAGTTCAGGCTTCTTCGGTGATCTGCCTCACCTTTGAAATGCTTGCCTTTCTTTCTTACGGGATGATTGGTCGGAAGAAATCGTCGATTCGCTAGGTACACAACCTTCTTGCATTTATGCAAATATGTACCTTCGGTCTTATCTAAGCAGTGGGTGCATGCCTTATATCCTTTGTTTATGCGTCACGAAAGGTTACTAAGAGCAGCCAATCATTGATGGTTACGAATAACAACCCTCGTAGATTAAATGGCTCTGTTTGTTCTCATCCCGCACGTACACCTGGTTTGCCCCACAACTGTAAGAGTTCTTCAACTAATGGCCTAAGGTACACATCAATGTCGTTGCTCGGTTGCTTGGGCCTTGGATGAGCTTGGCATCATAATGAACTTACGCTTCATGCACAACCAAGGAGGCGAGTTGTAGATACATAGAGTCACGGGCAGTCTTTGTGTTGCAGCTCTGCTCCCCAAAAGGATTCATGCCATCCGTACTTAGACCAAACCATAAGTTCCTTGCGTCACTGCAAAGTGCAGGAAGTCTCTCTCGATTTTTCTCCACTTGTGACCCATCGCAGGTGTCTCAACTCCCGTCTTTCTTACGGTCTTCTTTGTGCCATCGCAACAACCTAGCATGCTCTTTGTTTACGAACATGCGTTTCAACCTTGGTATTATAGGAGCATACCACATAACCTTAGCAGGAACCCTCTTAGGGGCTCTCCTCAACATCACCAGGTCATCTCGTGCGATCTTATACCGTAGCATTGCATACCGGGCATTTATCTAAATTCCCATACTCCTTACCATGATAGAGGATGCGATCATTAATGCATGCATGTATCTTTTGCACATCTAATCCAGAGGATGAGAGTCTTCTTTGCTTCAGAGGTACTCTCGGGAAGTTCGTTATGTTTTGGAAACTTGACTTCATTATTTTCAGCATCTTTTCAAATGAGGAGTCAGTTAGACCACACTCGCCTTCCATCGCAACAATTCCATTGTGGTACCGAGCTTTGTGCCATCTTCACAATTTGGGTACAACAATTTCTTGTGATCTTCTAACATGCCCTCTAACTTCAACTTCTCATTTTCTGTTCACACCTCGCTTTGCATCGAAAATGACCCTACCAAGTTCATCATCCGCTCATCCGATGCCCGTTCTTCACCTTTTTCCTCCATTGTCTTCCATAGCGGTATCACCGTATTAGGAAACATATGATGATAGTTGTTATCATCATCTTCTTCTTCACCATCTTCCATCATAACCCTCTTTCCGTGCTTGGTCCAGCAATTATAGTTGGGCATGAAACCTTTCATAATCGGTGGCCGCGAATGATTTTCGAGGAAGAGTACTCCTTGTTGTTCCGACATTGAACACATGGACAACGATAAATCCATTCTCTTTGTTTGCCGTAGCCACATCGATAAATTTATCCACGCTTTGATATACCGGCTACCCGCCGTCACCGTACATCCATTCCCGACCGTTCATCTGCATCATATAAGTAAGTTTATCAAAAACAGGACATCGTAAATAGTGAAATAACCAATTCACACCGACATGAATTGTATCAATGACCTAGAAAAGATAGGATTGCTAACCTCGATCGAGGGAAATAAAGAGGAGAAAGCTCATGCGTCTGACACCTTCTATATTTTTGTTCTATGAGAAATTCAACTGGATTTTTCACTCAAACATTTCAACAAACACCTTCAATGCATGCATGAGAAAAACTAGCACACCCTCACACCTTACACCATTCGAAAAAAAGCAGTGGAGAGCGGGGCGTTGCATTTATAGAGGGCAAGGGTCTTTAGTCGGTTGGAGCCAAGAACCGGGACTAAAGGTGCCACGCCACGTGGGCTGTGGCCAAACCTTTAGTCGGTTGGTGGCTCCAACCGACGCATGCCCCTTACCAACGGGACCCATGCCCTCGGCCTCGTGCGGCTCCAACGGACGTGCCAGCATTAGTCCCGGTTGGTGGCGCAACCGGGACTAATGATCCCAGGGGTGGCGAACGGATGGCCCTTTTTCCTCTAGTGCCGGGAACTCCCCTGTGTTGTCTTCCCGCACCAACCGTTACGAGTCCCGATCACGCAATGAGATCCCGGCTAAAAGAACAAATATCACCATCGCTATCCTCATATTTCCGCTATTCGATATTCTCGCATCTCACTTCACCATGGCTCTAAGAATGACGCTTGGGAACAAACAACGAGCTTAACGCCTCCCGCTCCGCTGGAACCAAACGACCAGAAAACAAGGTGCGGACCGAATACCTTCCGATCCAGCAATCTCCGGGCATGACGCCCATGGGAGTTCGCGGAGCCTTCCGAACCCGCCTCTCCGCACCAGATCAACAAGGCGGACATCAAGCAGATTCGTCTTTGTGCGGAAGAAACCAAAGGACCACCACCTTTATTAGATCCGACACGATCCCCACACCGGCCGATTTCCGGAAGCGGATCGGCGCACAATTAGGAAAGAGAGCCGATCTAGGACTTCCAACGGATTCCCATCGCTGGCACCTCCTCCACCAGATTACCACCCGCACCACTCCGGCAGAGGCCGCCGCCTCCAGATCCGATCTCTCACCGCCGGCCGGAGCCATGATGGCAAGGGGACCCCATCCAGTGTCGGCGAACTCCATCCCACCACCGCTCGCCAGCTCGTGCCGCCGTGCGCCAGACCCCGATCGCCGCGCCGGAGGCAGACCATGTGCGCGTCACCGAACCCTCCCGAGGACCTCCACCCACACGCTAAAGAGGGATGCGAGGAGAGGCCCCACGCCGCCGTCGTCGGTCGCAGTGGCTTTGCTCGACGGCTTCCTCCGACGGCGGCGCGGGGGAGGAGAGGGACCGGCGGCTGGGGACTAGGGTTTGGAGGACGCCCGAGTCGCCACAGGACGAGGCGACCAGGGTAGGCCCGTGTAGTCTCTGTGTGCTCCAAAGCAGTTCTTTTAGAGGCACTATTTATCAAAGTGCCACTAAAATATAATTTTGAGGCACACATAAAAGTACCACAGATGCTTTTCCTTTAGTGGCACTCAAATGTGTCTCTAATGGTTGACCAATTGTGACACCATTAGTCGTCTCAAATGGATAATTTTTGAGACACACATACTACCGCCTCTAATGTTTTGAAAATAGAGACACAATTTAGTGTCTTAAAGTTGAACTATTTGTGTTATTTTCGATATGCCTCAAATGAGCAGTTCTTTTAGAGGCACTACTTGTGAAAGTGCCACTAAAGTATTCCACGCCATGAACCAGCGCCTCAAAAGAGCAGTTCTTTTAGAGGTAATATCAATAATGCCTCTAATGTTTTAAAAAATAGAGACACAGTCTAGTGCCTCAATGTTGAACTATTTTTTACATTTTTCTTTGTGCTTTAAAAGAACAGTTCTTTTAGATGCACTATTTATCAAAGTTCCACTAGAAATATATTATTTGAGGCACACATAAAAGTATCACAGATGGTTTGCCTTTAGTGGCACTCAAATGTGTCTCTAATGGTTGACCAATTGTGGCACCATTAGTTGTGTCTCAAATGGATAATTTTTTGAGGCACACATGCTACTGCCTCTAATGTTTTGAAAAATAGAGACACAATTTAGTGTCTTAAAGTTGAACTATTTGTGTTATTTTTCTATATGCCTCAAAAGAGCAGTTATTTTAGAGGCACTATTTGTGAAAGTGCCATTAAAAGTATTCCCTCAGTCCATACAAGGATGCCGGAGGTGTCAATTTGCAAAAATGCCCTTGTAAAAATTCCGACCAAACCCGTAGTCCTTGGTCGTCATCCTCTCTCGCTCGCTTGCTTCCCTCACCTCGCCGGCCGACGTTGCTGTTGCCCTCTCCTCCTAGCCCGCCGATGCAAAGACGCCACGCCCAAAGGTTTTTTTGGTCTAGCCACCGCCTCCTCGTCTCCTCTCCCGCGCCCCACGGACGTGATCCCGCCAGCTACCGCCCAAGGTCGGATATTTGGATCCAGTCGCTGACCGAATCCTGGAGCCCGTGAGCGTGTTGGTCGCCGCCCGAGTCCTAGAGCTCCAGGGGCTTGCCTAGAGGATTTCCCCGATGGCCGCCCCCAACCTCTGCATCCCCAACCTGCTAGCTTTATGTGGTAAGTTAAAATCGGGATTTTGAAATTAGGTGATATATGTGGTAGGCTCCTGATGAAATTGGGGCTCCCTAGTTGATGAAATTGGGTGATTTATCTGTTAAGCTCTTGATATCTGCAATGAACTAAATTTCATCTGCCTGACGTTGCAATGCACTTCGACGGCTCCAAGCGTGAAGCTAGAGCAGGAGCCGGGGTCATACTGACCTCCCCGCAGGGCGACAAGATGAAGTACGTCCTTCGGATGAAATTCTGAGCTTCCAACAACGAGGCCGAATACGAACCCCTCATCCACGGCATGAGGATGGCGAAGATATGCGGCGCAACGCGCCTGGTCATCTACGGTGACTCCAACCTCGTTGTCCAGCAGACAATGAACGAGTGCGACGCACACGCCGAAAACATGATCGCGCACCGCACACTCTACAACGCACTCGAAGGAGAATTTGACGGCTGTGAGCTTGACGCGTTGGAAGAGAAAGAAGAAGCCGACAGACCGCCAACATCGGCTCCACTGCGCAAAGGTACCACCGTGTGTTCCTAACAGATCTGCGTGCCATCCATCAGCGGAAATTCCCAAGGATCACCAAGAAGCGTAACACTGGGGCTACGCTACCCGAGGGTCATGAAGGACCAAAACTAGACACGAGGTCGCCATGGTCAACTTTGATGCAGGTCATGGCGATCGAAGAAACCGGACGCGACCGCATTCCAGTTCTTGATAGATGGAGAACTGCCTGACAGCCCGACGGATGCCCGACGCATATCTCGCCGGTCAAAAGCCTTCACCATCATCAACGGTGAGCTGTACAAGCGCAGCATTACGGGTGTACTACAAAGGTGCGTCACCATCAGTGACGGAAAACCATCCTCCAAGACATCCACGAGGGCGTCTGCGGCCATCACGCAGGCAGCCGCTCCCTTGTCGCCAAAGCTCTACGAGCTGGATTCTACTGTCCAACGGCCATGAGCGACGCAAAGGACATCGTCCGAAGATGCAAGGGGTGCCAAAGGTTCGCCGAAAAACCACATGCACCCGGGTCAGAGCTCAGGCCCATACCTATAGCTTGGCCCTTCGCTCAATGGGGCATCGACATGATCGGCAAACTGCTAAGGTCCTCGAAAGGGGGGCACGTCTACCTCCTAGTTGCAGTCGACAAATTCACCAAGTGGATCGAGGCCATGCCGGTCACTAACCAAAAGGGCAAAACTGCCATCAAGTTCTTTGAATCCATTGTCTACAGGTTCGGCGTACCGCATAGCATCATCACCGACAATGGATCAAACTTCATCTCCAAAGAATTCCAAGACTTCTACGAAGGCCTCGGAATCAACATCACATACGCCTCGGTGGCACTCCCGCAAACGAACGGGCAGGTGGAAAAGGCCAACGGCCTAATCGGCGCTGGCATCAAGAAGCGCCTCATGAGCCCACTCGAGCGAAAAGCTGGAGCCTGGACGAAAGAGCTACCATCCGTCCTATGGACCTTGCGTACCACGCCAAACAGCTCCACATGCTACACGCCATTCTTCATGGTGCACGAGCGGGCCGCTACCGGCGAAATACGCCACTGGCCCCGGGTCGCTTACAGTGAAGACGAATCCACGGCTGCACTCGAAGACGCCGTCGACACACTTGACGAGGCACGAGACATAGCAACAGCTCGATCAGTGGTGTACCAGCAGAGTCTCCGCAACTACCACAGCCGACGGCTGCGCCCAAGGTCCTTCGTCGAAGGAGACCTCGTCTTGCGACTCAAGCAAGAGCGACCGAAGAAATTCGAGTCACCATGGGAAGGACCCTACATCATCACCGAAGTCATCCCAGGTGGCGCATATCGCCTCAAGCATGTGGAGTCTGGAGTCGCATACTCCAACACATGGAACATCGCACACTTGCGACGATTCTACCCCTAGCTACCTACCCCTTTACTTTCAATAAGGCTATTCAGCCAAGGCTACTCAGCCTAACAATGTACCTCCTCCATTACGATATAAATAAATCTAAGTGTCTCGCCCCAAAAATTTTGTTTTCCTATTCGCACTTTTACTTCATGCTACAAACGCACTCGGGGGCTCCCCCTACCTCACGATTTCGTCGACTAAGGATAACACGTGCACACCTGAGTACCTGACCATGTCAGGCTAACGAAAAGGACATGTACGCGAACAAAGCACTACGTGCCAAAACAAACAACAGCCAAACCTTTATGTTGAACTATTTGTGACATTTTTCTTTGTGCATCAAAAGAACAGTTCTTTTAGAGGCACTATTTATCAAAGTGCCACTAAAAATATATTATTTGAGGCACAAATAAAAGTGGCACCATTAGTTGTGCCTCAAATGGATAATTTTTTGAAGCACACATGCTACTGCCTCTAATATTTTGAAAAATAGAGACATAATTTAGTGTCTTACAATTGAACTATTTGTGTTATTTTTCTATATGCCTTAAAAGAGCAGTCCTTTTAGAGGCACTATTTGTGAAAGTGCCACTAAAAGTATTCCCTCCGTCCATAAAAGGATGTCGGAGGTATCAATTTGCAAAAATGCCCTTGTAAAAATTCTGACCAAACCCGCAGGTTGGATCCATTCACCAAACCCTGAATCCGTGAGCGTGTTGGTCGCCGCCGAGTCCTACAGCTCCAGGGCTTGCCTAGAGGCTTTCCCCCGTGTCACAAGGCATGGTTCCACATCATCCACCCGCCCGTCCACGGCCCCTGCTCAGTACGTCGTCACCATCGTTGAGCGCATCCAGGTAGCTGAATCTTATCAATACCACCATCGTCATCAGCCCCGCCTTAATCTGTGGATAAGTTGTTTGTGTAATAACTATTATTGACGTTTTGCTGCAATTGTGCACTCCCTAGACTGAAATTTTTAGGTCACTGGACACTTCCTAAATTTGTAAATAGTTCAGGTAATTGAGAATCATGAAACTGTTTTTACTCAAGCTACATGAGCAAAACCTTGTAAATGTCGGCAATACATTAGTTCCTCTGACAGAGAAGTAAATGGATTTTAGTTTAGCTTGAGATATATTTACTGAATTTTCAGAATATACATTGAGAATATAGCGGCCCTTAAGTTGAGAATATATGTTTACTGCATTTTTGGAATGTGTGGCATGTACATACACAACCAATCAGTACATGGGCTTTCTAAACCTGAAGATGAGCTACAGTAATACATCGGCTTTCTAACTGAAGATAAGCAACAACAGTACCTAAAATTAATGGACAAGTGTAGCTAATTTTGTGTTAGTGGAGTATGTCTACTTCTCAAATTCTAGTTGTCATATTGGTCCTTTCTCATGGCTTCTTTGCCGTTACAAATGGTCAATTGTGTGGTAGTGGAGTATGTCTAATTCCCATAAAGAGGTTGTTCATGCTTGCATTTTTTCACTCTAAAACCTGAAGTATTGCTCAAGAAATGGTTATTACCAAGTTTCTGAAACTGAAAAATATTGTAAGCTACTTTCATAATTCAATGTGGCCACTTAACATAATTTGTTAACTTTGACAACTTAACATAATTTTACGTGCCTCAGTGTGGAGCATGCTTGGTTTGCATTGATAACATGGCATGTCTTCCTAGCCACTTTGTTTTCTGACAGTTGAACACTATATACTTGTGTTTTCTTTAGCACAGAAAATTCTCCAAATCCAAATTAGCACATTCATATGCAATAGAAAGTATCTTTGCAAGTATTATAACCGTCCTCAAAGTTTTTTTTGATAAAAACACCTATACAATAAGAAAATTAAGAAACCGTCGTGTCTAACATGGTCAGTTAATTCTACCAGAAAATATTCTACTCCACTATAGACTGACATGACACTAGACAAAATATTGATATTCTTTGAGAACTCTTTAAAATATTGATATTCTTCTCCACATTGATAGTCTTTGATGTCATATATTCCTAAAGGCAATGGCGTCAAGTCTATAGATAGGTTATATTGTGGTTCTGGTAGTTGTAAACTAAATATGTAAATCTGATTTAGATCCTTCAATGTTATAAATCCTCTCATTTTCTTGAATAATGGGAAACCGAAAACAATTCTGAAATAAGGACCATGGAAACTGATAAGTTAACGAGGAAGGTTTTTCTGAATGAGTGAATCACAGAAGAGGCAAGGCCAGATTCATAGCTACTTCTCTGAATGAGTGAAATAAGGAGACTATGATATCTGCTAGACCAAGTTAAAGGTTTCATGCTAATTGTGAAACTACTTATATGCTTAAGTTTGATGCGGTTACATGCATTATTTGATCTTCAGGTTCATGCAATAGACGGTGTCCTGATGTCATGATATCCTAAAATCTGTCTTTTTAAATATTCAAGTATGTTACTGCCAGGTTCATAAGGACCAAAAGGCACCATGTTGATGTCTGGTTGCAAGGCTGCAGATAGCTATGGCTCTATGTTGGTGAGTATCACTTGGATTGGTTTCCAAGTTATGAAGAGTTCATCTTGTTGCTTTTGTATTGTACAATTGAGTAGCTACTGATATGCATCTTATGATCGCCTTCATAAGAGGGTGTTGGGTTCACATTAATATGGGATCCCGTCATGTGTCGCTCATTGCATGTGTCTGAGTTTTAGCTTTATTGCATTGTTTGTCCAAATTATTTGTTTACATGTTATTATTTGCAGGTTGGAGAACTATTTAAGGCAAAGCCATATACAGCTAATTTAGAGATGGTGAAGTCGATCCTCAAAGTAAGAACCCCCTTGAACTTTTATACAACTCAGTATGATAGCAATACATTTGCAATCAAACGCACTTGTATAAATCTGCTAATATTTCATATTTGCCTTGAACTAGGATCTGTTAAACTCTCTGAAGTATCATTTGGTTGCAGTATTGGTTAAGAAACACTACATGTTGTTGGCTTGTTGCATCTTCTGGTATTGCCAAATAATGATTCTACAATCTACATCTTGCACTTAACTAGACTGTTGCTAACTCAACTCTTTTCCATGGGTTGTGGTAGCATGTTATCTGCTAGACCTAGTTAAAGATTTCTAGAGCACTAGTGTTTGTGAGGTTATTTTGGAAAACCTACATTTAATTTGTGAGGTTATTTTGGACAGTGCACTAGTGTTTATTGAGCAGTACTTTCTAGAACTCAACTGAATCTTTAGTGATGTTCATATCTGATAGTGCTTTAGTGTTGTTTATATCTTAAATGGAGCTTGTGGGGAGAACATTGAGCATATATCTTTCTTACACATCGCGCTACAACTGTCCACTCTCCTACATGAAACATGATGCTATAAGTTTATTGAGTAGATGTTGACTTACTCTAACATCTACTCCAGCAGTTCTTCGTTGACGGCGCCTCCAACCTGCTCCTATCACCTCTGCCCCGACCTCCTCAAGCAGTCAAGCAGCTCTGACCAACAACCAGGACCCCCCCGTCCGTCCCGCATCACCAGCTCAAGAGGTCATCACACATCCGTCCAGGGTATGTGTTATTGTTGACCCCGTCACCCATGTGTGCAGCGAGGAGCAGATCCAACCACTACATCACACAACCATGGAGGCCATATTGTGAACCACGGAGCGGCCGCGTGCGTGGGCGTTTAGATCGGTCGTCCCCTTCGCCAAGGTGTAATTCCCGCGCGCCCCTGTCCCATCCTGCGCCTTGCGCCACCATGACGACCACTGAGCTTCCCCGTTCAGCTCGAGGAGCAGAAAATTGAGGTGACCCCCCTTTCGCCCACTCTCCATTTTGCTTATAGCACTACACCAAGTTCTGTTTCAGAGTTGTCGTCATGGATTTAAAGGCGTCGTCTAGGTGACGCTTAGGCCTCCAGGCGCTCCTCCTCCGTCTTGAAAAAATGGGCGCCTTAGACGCCTAGGCGTCCAAAGCGCCCGCCTAGGCGTCAGAGCGCCCCTGCATCGCCTTATGACGCCTTAACGCCTTGAAAACCATGGTTGTCATCATCTTCTTGTTATTCTCGCTAGCCCATTTCTATGCTTGGAAGTTGTAACTATCTTTGGCATATGTATATACAGATTCGTTGGCATGTGTTATGGACACATCTATCTTGATTCTCAAGAGATCCCATGGGTTTAGATTCAGTTGCAGCTTTTAGAGATTCAGAGTGTTGTCGTGCTATGTTTGTAGCAAACTTAGGTCTGGCTGATCTTTTTTAGCAATGCTGAGGTCGTTCCTTTGTCAATAAACAACAAAACTTAGTATGATTGTGGCGTTAGAATCTTGTTTGTTTACCTAAACCAGTAGCTATATTCTTGGCACCATGAAACAACTCTCCCTTTCCAGCCAGCACATCAAGGCCGGCACTAGGCGTGCGTGGGCTCCCAGGCGTGCGGGCCGGGGATCTGATTCGTGCGACTCAAAGGAAATTACTGTTTGCAATGTTTTTATGAACCAATAGATAATGAACTGTAGTTATTCATCCAATTTACAAGGTGGCTGCTGGTTTTGGCCAGGTGATTGTTGATCTGGTCGCTGTTCAAATGGTGGTATACAAACTTGACTATACCGAGGCAAACCAAAGAATTAATCATTTATTGGCATGTACAGGGATCATGGTAGCTATTTGTTGGCATATTAAGTTACATATCCGGGGACCATACTATTTGCATGTTTATTAAATTTTATATCCATGGATCTTAGTTGTTTTTTTTGTCTGATTATTAAGTTACATATCCAAGTATCATAGTTGTTTTTGCTTCTAATTAAGTGGCATATCCAGGGTTCTTAGTTGATTTTTTATTTTCTTATTAAGTTGCATATCTAGGGGACATTTGTTGCTTTTTGTCTGCTTATTAAGTTGCATATCACTAATGCTTCTTAGTTGCTTTTTATGTCCTCACTAAGTCGCATATCCAGGGACCTTAGTTCCTTTTTGTTTCTGATTATTAAGTTGCATATCCAGAAATCAAGGGGTTATCATTTTTTTACGAAGCTTATCAACATAACAAGATTGAGAATGGCTGAAGTAGGAGAACCAAAGGGTTTCATAAACTAATTATTTCACGAGATTGCAGGTATGAGTTTCTTTGCAACCAACCAAGTCCTTTGTTTCACTCATTTTTGTACTCGAAAGACGAAACAATGTAGCGGTTTGATGCATCAACCCTATGTGACCCATACACGTATTGATTATCAGGAGCCACAAGACATTGGATGTGGATGCCAAATGATCAAAGAGACTAGTCAGCATCACGACACAGCTGAATTTGTTGACTGATCTTGCGTGCTTAGTATTAGTTCTCTTGAATTTATGATGCAAGGGTGGAATTAGGTCTGGAAAGTTACATCCGTTCGACGCTAAAAAATGTTAGAATTAGGCCTGGAACGAGTAAGGATTCTCTTAGGTCAACTCCAACGCAGCCCCACAAACGGACACCGCGGGTCTGATTCGGTCTGGCCGGACACAGACCACCTCCCAACGAGCCACCGTAAATCGTTTTTTTTACCGGAGGGGCGCATTTCGATCGACTTCTCTCTCAATCCCCTTTCGGCTCTCTCCCCTGACGCGCGATGTCGCTGGCGCACCTGCTGCCCGGCGATCCGGCCATCGCCGGCCAAGTCTGTCGTCGCTGCTAGTATGCTCGGCTTCGCCCCATTCTCCTCCACCTTTCCACCATATCTGCGGTTCTTCTCAGCGCCTCCACGCAGCCCCGTAGCAAACCCTAAATATGATCGCCTCCGGCTGCCGCCGCACCGTCAACAACCACTGCTCCGGCTGCTATCCGTCGACGACTACGGCCTCCTCCTCACCGATCTCAAGTCCCATCTCGAACCTAGGCGGGGTGCTGCTGTTACTGCCTCTAGGGTTTGAAATTTTCAATTCTTTAAGTCCTTTTTATATGTGAGTTCGTTTTTCTTAAAGTAAAATAATAAGTAATTAGATGATTGTTTATTTTGCTTTCTATTATTTTATCTGTGCTTTGTTATTTTTATTTGATTTTTTGGGTTAACTCTATTTGAATACTTAATAAAATCTAAAAATAAAAAAATAAAAAAATAGGAATCCTAGGCTTATTGGGCTTAGCCCATTTTTCTACACGGACCGGATCCACCTGGTCCAACCGGACCAGAGGCCTCCCTGGACCGACCCTCCTCTCAACCCCGTCTCTCTCTCTCCCACACAATCGCACGCACGGACACAGTTTCTCCCCCTCTCACGATTCAACTTTGCCGCGATGCACCGCCGCTCACCCCCTTCTAGCCACCGCCGCTACTCCGCCACTCACCGATGCTAATCCGCCACATTGACTGTTGGCATGGCTGCGGCATCGCCACGCCTAGGGTTTCTCCTCCACGACGCCTCCGACGTCATCCCATCACCACCACCAGGCTAGCACGCCTCCTACTCGAACCCTGCACAAGCCCTAGCTTGTGGTTTGGCTCGGCTTTCAGCGCTACTTCCCCTACCTAGCACCTCCGGCTACTCTCCGACCTCGCCTACCCCGACGAACTCAAGCCCCTGATCGAGATCCAGGTGGTGCTCCTAATGGCCTTGGCCTCCTGCACTGTGGCACAGTGGTAGACTGCAGCCGCTCCACCCTTCTACCTCGACTTCGGCTACCACAACTACTTCCCTACCTTAGGTATAATTTTCTACTGTGACCAGCCCTCGAGCTGAGGAACTTCTATGTTTAGAATTTAGGTTTAGGCTTATGGTGATGATGTCCTGATTGGTGTTTGCCAATTGGATAGAGGATTTTTTTCTATCTGTTGTGCTAGTTCTTAGTCTAAGATTATAGTTTTTATCTCATGAACATGTGAGATGGAAACTAGGCCACCAGCGAGGTGGTTGCCATGAAGAATAACGATGTTGTATGTTCTAAACAATTGACGTCTTTTCTGTTCAACTCCATAGTTATTTTTATAATGATTAGCTGAAAGCGTGAGCTGGTTTTTTGTTGATTATGTGAGTCCATCTCCAAATCATAAGCATGCGGTTTTTCTTGGTTGAAGAACTATAGTTTCATGTACTGCATCTGAACTGTTTTCCGAAAGGTTAGGATCATCTGCCGTTGTATTTTTGCAGAATTACTGGTTACAAGTAGAGGAATTTTAGGCACTGTATTTTGCAAGGTAGTGTTCTTTAGATTGCCACTAGTTACAAGTAGAGGGATTAGAACTTTCTCAAATTGGTAACTCAAACTAATTTGCCAATTTGATCAAGTACTCCTTATTTAATTGAGCTTGTATAGGAATCTGGTGGCAATCGTGCTAATTTGTGAGTGCTAATAATGCATGCATGTTTGATGGTGTGCTACTGTAAATTTGCAATCATGCTACTCCAGTAACTGAACTTGAACAATAGTCTATAGCTTAATGAAGGCAACACAGTAAATTTGCTTGGTAGCACAGCTCATCTCCAGGAGCATGTGTCTTCTCAATTTGCTTTGTAGCACAACTCATCTCCAGGAGCATGTCAATGATTATTTTAGCTACTCCAGCACTTCTATTGCTTGCGCAAAAAATACTCCACTCAATTCAATATAGTAGTACTCCACAAAAGAAGTGCTGAAAGTAGATTGGTTCAATATAGGTAATAAAGAAAGAAGTATTGTCAATACAAACTGTCAATATTCAGTACTATCAATATTCATGTTATCTTGTCCACAGGTGATGTGTTTGTTGAGGAACAGGATGAGCTGATAGTGGTGGCCGGCCGTGGAGACCAATCTATGGTTTAATCCATGCCCGGTACATCTTGACACTAAAGGCTTGGCTGCGATGGTAAGCTAGCTACCCTTCTCTACTCCTATCTATGGTTCACAGAATGGTCGACATGGTTTGTGCCCTTCTGGTTTCAATCACAGCAGATTGTCTCTCATTATTCTACATCTGCATGTTAGTTTCTGATCTGGTAAGAATATTAATTGCCATGGTGCCTACACTTATTGTTATTCTGCCTTCGCAGTATCACACCATAGCTTTCAATAGCTATTCCGCTATGAATATATTGCCCTGACTTTGAATTTAAATAGAAATACTGTTGTGAATATAGAGTATCCTCTAAGAGCTCTAAGCTCCCTGGAAACAAAGAGCTCTGGTTGCTCTTGTTTTTTTAGCGGTGGACCCCGCGTGTCATCAAGTGAGGGAGGTCGGTTTGCTTCGATCCAGGTTAGAGCGTCGTGGCGTTCTTTGCCTCTGTGGGTCACGCCATTAGTCCCTGCCGGCAGATCGGGAAGGGGGGAAAAGCCTCGCCGTTTCCTGGATAGGCGGTGCGCGCGGTGCCGGCTATGGTTGGTCGTCCTGCTGTGTCTCTACACGAGGTCGTGCGCGTGGACTAGGGGCTTCGAACGGCGGTGTTGGTCCAGCCGGCGAGCTGTCCGCGCTTCACCTGGCGATTTTTTCAACCGCTTCTTTGTTCTGATTTGCTTGTGCTCCAATTTTTCTTCTGCTTTCCTTCCTAGGTACGTCCATTGATTCTGATTTTGACCAGGGCCATCTCATGTTGCGGGAGCCATGTTAGATGGGATTTGGGGTTCGAAGCATCTGAGATTTGAGCAGAATAATGAATCTCTTCAGAAAAATAAACCTCTCTGTCCGCGAAACTGAGACACCCGACGTGCTGCTGCAGCTCCTCATCTCCGGCACTGTTTTCCCCTGCTCCCTCTTCCCAGCATAAGCTGCATCTCTTGGGTACCCGTGGAGTTCCAAAATTCAGCCCATTCTAACACCTGTTGCCACAACAGATGAGCAGTACGTTTTTTGATCGAATACAAGTTCGTTGTACTGGATGTATGTCCCGTGCCTAACATTATAGTTGCCCACTCTAAGATGTTGTATAAATGCCAGAGAGAAAATATTATGCATGCGTTGAAGAGAAAATCTCTTATTCGACACTACTTCTTAATATAGTTCCTTATTTGACACTACTGTAAAATTACTTCCTTATATGATCACTTGTGTAATTTGTTTGCCTTATATGACACCGCCGTCGGTTCCATTAGACTGTTCTGTTAGTTTATTTTTTCAAGGACCAAATTACCCTCCCGCTGATTTTTTGTTTTCCTCCGCCTTTTTTTGATTATTACACAGGCGCGGAGCTTCGATCCGTCCGCAAGGAAGCCGCTGGCAGCCTGACACCATAGTATAGTTCGGTCAAGTTTCTGTGTCATGCCATGCCTCGTTCCGTCCACACCGCAAGGAAGGCGGCGGACTGCAGCTCCTCACAGACCATGTAAATGGAGGGTGGAGCTATGGTGGTGATGAAGCCAGTAGCAGCCCCGCCCATGTCCTCCAGCCGCCGTGATCTCCATCCCTCACGATTGGCCAACGTGTTGAACCTGATCTTCAAACTGAAAGGATCCGACTATTACTCCGGGTTCCGTATTGCCCGTATTTTCAATTTTGTCTATGGCAGTCAATTAACTGAACAAGAAATACACGCATACCAACAAGAAACCTTGAGTAATTTTTTGACACATACGCATGAACTAGCGATGGTGGTGATGCATGGCATTCACGGTGGAGGCGTAGCAGGCCGACGGTAGCTGATGGACGAGGTGCTAGAATGTGTGACACATGGCCTTGTTAAAGATGGCTGTGGTGTTCCCTGCCGAGGCGAAGCTGGGCCAGGTGGCGGTGCTCGTCGTGCTCCCACCGTCCTTTGCTCCAATCGGCGGTAGGATGCAGCTCGGCGTCGTTCCAGTGGAGCGTCATCGACGACACAGAGCTCGGGCGTGGCTGAGCGTGCACCGTGGGGATCGACAAGGCTGTCCTGGCCACGTACCTGCTCCTCAGAGGCGACCGGCAAGGAGAAGAAAATGCCAGCACGGCGACGGTAACGGCGACGGCCTGGTGAATTAAGCGGTGTGCCTGGTGAATTACATGGACGACGACGAGCTTGCCTGGCTCCTGGGGTGCCGGCACAACTTCCTAGTCCGGCCGCTAACACTGAAGAGTCCCTACTTGCCGATGCGACGCTGGCGCTGTCCGCCGCCGTCCGACGAACTTCTCCAATCTTGACAGCAGTACGTCCTCTTACAGACGGTTACTAGTATTTCCACTATACTTTTTATTTGTTTCTACCTGGAAAATAGGCAAGTGGGGAGGGAAAAAATAGGACCACACGATGTTGTAGGAGCGGCCGCGCCGCACGGATGGGCGCATAACCGCGGCACATGCAAGCCCCAGACGAGCCATGCTCATGGGATAAATATACATGTGATAAATATATTTTTTACCTATATATATGTGTGTGTATACGAGGATAAATAAAACAATGCGTAGAACACGAAAATACACTAGCATATATTTATTCATGCGTGTCAATTTAAGCTCTGCATGCTTTGGCAGGCCCATCACAAGTGCACACGCTAAATAATACATACCATGCATTGAATTATATACTCGGTTCCATCACATGTATAAGCATTTCTTGTAATTTTGTCACACTATATACCAGGGGCAAAAGTGTCTTTATAGGTCCCATCTAACCCCGTTAGCTCTTAAAATGCACTAGAGTGTTATATAAGGCAAATGTTTTACACAAGTGGTCAAATAAGAAAATGGAAAAAATTTAGTGCCAAATAAGGAATCATATTAGAAAGTAGTGTCAAATAAAGAATTCTCTCTATGTTGAATGCAAGGAGCACAACAGAGTAACCCGCAGAGCATTGGGAAAACAATGTGTGTTTGCTAATGTGACTCTTTACGTGCTTTCTGCTCTTGTCTGATCAGCAAGATTTTTTCTTAGATATGGCCTATACCACTGCATAATTTCTCTTGAATTGTCTAATGATTCAGTTTTCATTTGTTTGACCAATTTGTGTTCATGACTAGATAAAAGTCAGCTGCCATTTGGAATATAAGTCATTTCCTGTAGAATTCTACAAAAAAAAAATTGACGAAAGCAATCGGCACTGCATTAGTTTATATAGAAGAAGAAACGAACCAAACACAAATATTACAACAAAGGGTCCGAAGCACCCTGATGTTGTATCAGGCCATCTATTTTAGATGGCCATAAATACCATTGTGATCTCTAATCCAGCTCCCTTGGTCTGAACTTTCCATCCATAGATAGGATCTAAAATTGATAAAAACATTATGGACAAAAAGGTATATATACATTTATTCTTCGTAGCATCAAATATCAGTTAGTGTTTTGTATTTAGTACTATGGTTCTTCTAATCCCCCTTTTTTTCATCCGTATATCTTTAGAATGAATATTTCTGCAAAACATTGCTACTCCCTCCGACCTATATTAATTGACTCACATTTGTCTAGATTTGGATGAATTTAGACACTATTTAGTATATAGGTTCATCCAAATTTTGACAAATCCAAGTCAATTAATATGGGTCGGAGAGAATATATCTTTATACTCCGACTGCCAGCAGCCACTTACGCCCAATCGACGACGGCCTCGGGGACTACTGATGGGGATATGCCTACTGGGGTATACCCAGCAAGGCGTTTCCGACTGGCCCGTGAGCTGGCGAGTGGGCCTGCAGAACGGCGAGTGGATTGAAGCCCAGCAAGGTACCAAGCGACTGGAAGCTGAAGGCCCAGGCGAGTAGATAGGCCCAGTCGGACTGGGTTAAACGACTATTGAAGCTGTAACCGAATCGGTTAAGATATGTAAACTCTAGGGGAGGTGAGCCTATATAAACCTCCCTAAAGGGTGAGTAAATAGACGTTCCCTCATACACCCAAGCGACTCGCCGCCTAGCCGCCGAGCTCGCCCATTGTAACACCTCCATAATACAATCTAGCAGGAGTAGGTCTTTACCCTCCGGGGGGCCGAACCTGGGTAAAACCCTGTGTCTTTGCCCTCATCTCGCACCGCAGATGGCTGGCCGCCTTCCTCGTTCTACTACTCGCCGATAGCAGCATCTGCGTGACCATTCCCACGGTGGCGCCCACCGTGGGGCCTGGCGGTGTTACGCGGCGAGATCCAATCTGCCCATCAACGAGGCGGTCGCCACCGGCCGCATGATAGCGATCGGCGAGATGCTCCAGATCTTGCCGAGCAGCTACGTCCGGCACGACCCGTCACGCGGCGTGATCCCGCCAATCGGCACGATCAGCCTCTTCGTCGGCCTCACCGACGTCATCGTCTCGGAGGACTCGGCTCGCATCCGCGAGTCGCCGCCACGCGATCGGCTCTCCGAGAGCCGGATCCGCACGATCCATCGCCTCGCCTCCGAGTACAACTCGGCCACAACGTGGCCGGAATTCAGCGGCCACGAAGATGCGGCCCTCACCGACGACTTCGGCGACCCGGCGTCACTCGCCGGATCCATCACCAGCCTCGTCGCGGGCTCCATCGCCAGGTCTCCAGCGCGGAGACTTGAGACCCTCCATCCTCGGGATCTTCGAATTCGACTCCGGGTCGGAGAACTCCACCGACCTCCGCGATGGAGCCAGTCGCCACGCCGCGGCCTACATGGCCACCGGCGCCGATCCGCCGGAAGATCCTTTCTCCACCCCAATCCCTCCTAACGCCACGGCGACGGAGGTCGAGGAACTCCGCTGGCAGCGGCGGTGCGCAAGCAAGCGGCGAAAAATTTCGCCTCGGCGGTGGCGGCGCGAGGCTATCACGCTACCACCAGCGGATCAGGTCACGCTGAACCCCACGTTCAGGCGTGCTGAACTTCGACGAAAACGACCCGGCCAGCGTGGCTGGCGCAATCTGCGAGCAGCGCCACCGGGAGAAGCGCCCGGCACCGGGATCAACAGCGATGGCGCCCACCTCCACCCAACCGCACCTCCCGAGGACCAGCAGCGGCTAGTAGTCTCCTCACGGGAGGCGAGGCAACGGCCTCCCATGTTCTCCACCCGATGGACAACCTCGTGGCAGGCGAGCGGCCGACGACATCACGGCCACCGGCGGGCGCCCTACATATCCAATACGTCAGGGCCACCTCGCGAAGGTCGTCGAGCCAAAGCGGGCGCCGACTCGCAGGTCGAGTATACTCGCGTTCCTCGGGAAGCGAGCGGCCTCCGGCCGCCCAGCGGCAAACACCCTCAGCGCCCGCCACGAGCCACTGCAGCTCCAACACCGACCCGCGAGCGGCACTCTCCTGCTGACCCGGGCGGCGACCAACCGTCGCCGCTAACGGGCAACCCATCGACGCCCGCACCCACATCATCAACAACCAAAGTGGCGCGCCGCGCCAGCCCGGCGACTGCGGCACACCTAATTAATCGCCATGACGGCGAGCCCATGGGGTCACTCGATGGCTTCGGGCCCAAGTGCTTCGGACCAATGATCCGGCGAAGTACCGCCAAACTTCAAGGCGCCAAAGGAGATGAAAAAATCGACTCCTCGTGCGACCCGCCGTCTGGCTCGACACATACCTCATGGCAATGGGGATCGCGGGTCACTGTGACCTACTCGCCGCCCGTTACCTCACGATGATGGAGGGACGTGCGGCGATGGATCAACACTCTCCCGTGACGATGTCGATTCACGGGAGGAAATCTGGCGCCTTCGTCGAGCACTTCGAGTGCTCCTACACCCGCGCCACCACTATTGAGGACCTGGGCGATCGTCCGGGGACCCGCGAGTCGACCATAGCTGGGTCCAACGGTGGCAAGAGCTTTGGTACAACGCGGTCGGCATCCACCGGACACCGCGATCCATTGCTTCAAGACCTCGTGCCTCGAGCCTCTAGTCGCCAAGCTCAAGCGACACTCCCGCTCGACAACATCCCGACCTCCTCGAGATCGCCAAGCGATGCCGAGGAAGATCCAAACCGAAGCGACGGCGAGTCGGGAGGGCAACGCCGCGGCGGCAACGACGGCGGACGCCCGACCTACGCTGGCGGCACTTCGCCTCACCGGCAAGCGCCCGCGGACGGGCGAGTCGACTTTCGCCAACGCCGCACGCAGCCTGAGCCCAAGAGCTACCGCGCATGACGGAGAACAGCGCGCGATGGCGGCAACTACAAGAACAAGCCAAGGTTCGATCCCGCGGCCCTCCTTAACCAACCAAGTGCGTTCCATAGCAGGGAAGGGAAGCCCGCAACGCACACCACCGCCGACTGCCACACCCTCAGGGAAATCGAGAAGGCACGGCAAGCGCGGGAGGACCCCGACAACAACCCGCCAAATGGCGGAAAATTCGGCAAAGTAGCCGGCTCGCTCCACACCTTCACAGGCTTCAACACGAAGCGCGAGAAGAAGGTCATCGCCCGCGCCGTCGCCGTCAATGCTGTGGCCCAAATAGACGTCCCCGGTTCTGAACTGGTCGGAACAACCATCACCGAGCGGCAAGATAACTCGCCGCGCGCCAGTACCGGGGCGAGTCGCCTTGGTGGTCAAGCCCAAGGTTGGCGACTCTGGCTCCCCAAGACAGCGATGGGCGGTAGCTCCATCAACATCCTCTACCTCGACACCTTGGCGTTGCGGCTCCGCGATCGATGATCGAGACGACCCACACCACGTTCCACGGCATCGTCCCCGGTCGGAAGGCGTACCTGATCGGCATTGTCACGCTGTCAGTCACTTTCGGCACACCGGCAAACTTCCGCACCGAGCGGATCATCTTCGAGCTGGTGCCCTTCGATAGCCCTTACCACTGCGTCCTGGGGCGCCAGGCGTTCGCTAAATTCATGGCAGCGCCCCACTACGCGTACAACGCGATGAAGCTCCCCGGGCCGTGCGGCGTCATCACCATCAACGGCGACCCCGACATGGCCTCCGAGTGCGTGGCCAAAGGATTCGAGCTCGCCGACGCCGTCATCGCGGAAGAGACTAATCACGCCGACGAGCTCGCCAAATACGCGAGCGGGGTCAACAATGACGACCCCACAATACTCAAGAAGCCCAACTCAGAGGGCGCAAACACCTCAACCTTTGAGGCAACGGCCTTTTTCGTCGAGCTGGTCCCGCGACTCCGGCCCGACGGTGACGATCGGGACAGGCATGAGCCCGGCATAGGAAGCGCGCTCATCGAGTTCCTCCGTGAGAACAGGACATCTTCGCATGGAAACCCTCGACATGTCCGGTGTCCCTAGGGAGCTCGTGAGCACAAGCTGAGCCGACCCCAAAGTGCGACTCAGCGGTCGCTACGGCCCTTCAATGAAGAACGCCGTCGAGCAATCGAGGAAGTACAGCGTCTACCGCTGCCGGCTTCATCCGGCCAATCAAGTACTCAAGTGGTGGCAAACCCAGTCCTGGTCGAGAAGAAAAGCGGGACACGGAGAATGTGTATCGATTACACAAACACGAACAGCGCTTTGCCCAAAGGAGATTCGTCCTCCCGCGGATCGACCAGATAATCGATTCAACCGCGGGTTCGGAGTCGCTCTGTTTCCTCGACGCATACTCTGGGTATAACCAGATCAAAATGGCTGTCGAAGACGAGGAGAAGGCGGCGTTCATCACGCCATTCGGAGCCTTATGCTACACCGCCATGACCTTCGGCCTCAAGAACGCCGGGGCGACCTACCGGTGCATGCAAGAATGCCTCGCGAGCCAAATTGGCGCAACATCCGTCTACATCGACGGCGTGGTCGTGAAATCCGCCGCCAAGGCGACCTACTCGCCGACTGGCGGAAACCTTCGCCAACTGCGAAGGTACAAGATAAAGCTCAACCCAGCAAGTGCACCTTGATTGTACCGCGGACAACCTTGGGGTATGTCGTCTCCAAATGAGGGATCGGCGAACCCAACAAAGATCGACACGATCGCCCGGCTCGGCAAACCGAGTGCTGCGCGTCGAGCTGGCGGGCGAGTAGCGGCTCTCGCTTCATCCCGCTCACTGGCGAAAGCGATGCCCTATACCGCTGATGCAGAACCCCACCGATTGGGACAAGGAGGCGACGGCGCTCGCGACCTCAAAAAGGTGCTACTCGCCGCACCACTACTCGACGCCCCCGCCGACAAAGAACCCATGCTGGTTTACGTCGCGGCGTCCGAGCGCGTCGTCAGCGCCGTGATGGTCGTCGAACGACCAGAGGAAGGAAAGGAGCGCCCGGTTCAGCGCCCGGTGTACTACATCAGCGAGGGCCTCACCGAGTCGCGCGGTAGTACCTGATACCAAAAGCTAGTATCGCGGTCTTTAGGGCTCGGCGCGCGCTGCACTACTTCGAGCACCCGATCACGGTCGTCTCCTCGGCACCTGCAAGACATCATCCGAATCGCGGCGACCGGACGGGTCGCCAAGTGGGCCGTCGAGATTGGCGTCCACAACATTAAATATTAGCCAAGAAGGGCAATCAAATCGCAGGCGCTGGCGGACTTCATCGCCGACTGGGAGGAGGCCCAGCAGCCAGAGAAGTTGCCGTACCTCCATTACTGGAGCCTGCACTTCGATGGCTCCAAAGCGGACGGTGCGGGAGGCGAGGATAGTGTTGACTTCACCAAAGGCGACAAGCTCCGCTACATCCTGCCTCGACTTCACGCCTGCACCAACAACATGGCTGAATCGAGGCCCTACTCCGGCATGCGAGCTGCCAAGGAGATGAACGTCAATCGCCTCCATGCTACGGAGATTCCGACCTCGTCGCGGGGCAAGTCTCCGGCACTGCGACGCCGTATCCCCTACCATGGCGGCGTCGTAGCGGTGGACAAGTTGGCGGCCACTTCACGGCTACTACCGAGTGCATCGACAGCGGAAAACGAGGAGGCCGACGCCCTCTCGCGCCCGGGTCGGCTCGACTCGCACCACCGCCCGTGTTCCTCGACACAATCTCCAAACCATCAGTTTCTCCCGAGGGAGATAGACATGAGTCCCACTCAACGAGGCAGCCTTGGTGCTTTTCGTCACCGAGCGAACGATTGGACCAAGCCCTACATCGCCTACCGAAGGCGGCACTCGCCAGACGAGACAGATGCTCGAATGATCGCTCGTCGATGCAAGTCCTACACCATCGACGGCGAGCTACACAAGCGCGGCGTCACCGGTGTTCCAACGCTGCGTCCAACGGTGAAGGGCGCAAAATCCTCCGACATTCACTCGGTGACTGCGGCCACGCCGCCCTTTCGCCTCCTGGTCGCCAAGGCTATGCGACACGGCTTCTCTTGGCCCACCGCTGCGCCGACGCCGTCGACATCGTCCAGCGATGCGCGGATGCCGGCATGCCAATCGACGCCGTGCGAGCTCGGCGCTCAAAACAATCCCCATTACCTGGCCATTCGCCGTATGGGGCATGGACATGGTAGGCCCCCTCCGGCTACACCCACCTGCTAGTCGCCATCGACAAATTCACTAAGTGGGTGGAGGCCAAGCCAGTCCGGAAATGCGACGGGAAGACCGCCACTAAATTCCTACGCGAGCTCATATATCGCTACGGGTTCCCAAACAGTATCATCACGGACAACGGCACCAACTTCGCCAAGGGAGCGATGGCAGAATTCTGCGAAGAGCACCACATCCGGCTCGACCTCGCGTCAGTCGCCCACCCGGAATCCAACGGCCAGGAGGAACGGGCCAACCAAAGCATCCTCCACGGCCTGAAGCCGCGACTCCAAGTACCACTCGAGCGCACCGCCGGGTGCTGGGTCGAGGAGTTACCCTCCGTCATCTGGGGAATCCGTACCTCGGTTAACAGGTCGACGGGATTCACTCCCTTCTTCATGGTCTACGGCGCCGAAGCAGTCATGCCCACCGACCTCGAACACGACTCGCCACGAGTCGTCCATTATACGGAGGCTGCAAACGAGCTGGCCCGCCAAGATGGGGTCGACCAGCTCGACGAAGCACGCGACCTCGCTCGGTCACGCACCGCCATCTACCAGCAAGGACTCCGCCGCTACCACAGCCGGCGGGTGAAAGCTCGCACCTTCCAGGAAGGCGACCTGGTGTTACGCCTCATCCAGGACAAGAAGGGCATGCACAAGCTCTCCCCTCCGTGGGAAGGCCCATTCGCTATCAGGCGCGTACTCGGCAACGACGCCTACTACCTCATCGACGTCTGTGGGACGGCGAGCTCGGCGTCAGCGACCATGGAATGTAAACCTCCTCGGAAGTTCTACTCCTAGAACCCCACATGTACTCTCCAGTCGCTATGAAATAAAAAGCGGTTACCAAATTGCTACTCTCCATGACTTGTGCCACTCGCACTCGTAATAACAGCGTTATGCTAAATGCAGAAGTCAACCTTTGGTACAGCAATCGGCACGGCTAAGTAGTGCGGTGTAAGAGCACCGAATCACCTCAGGTCTTGCATCGTCCATGAAAAACGCCCACCCGGAGCCCCATTGGAGTCGCCTAGCTCGACTGGTTCTACGATCCAAGACAACTGCCCTCGCTTCTCACAGCGACCTTGGTCCTCCGCATCCCCGGCATAGCGACTCAAACGGCTAAGTACCACGCTCGGGGGTGAATACGGTTCGTCGCGGCGGTCGAAACGCCAAGTAAGAGAGCATGCCGGGACTCGCCACGCGATGACCCCGGGCCAGCAAGTGACGCTCACACCAACGCGCTAAGTCCTCAACCACCCTCGAGTCGCGCCTAGAACTACCAAGTACCACGCTCGGGGACTCGGCCACCCGACCTCGTTCGCGTACGGGAAAACGGTAAAGTACAGAGCACTCAAGGGAGTCGCCTTGCGACTGGCTCTCCGAGCTCGGGCGAGTCGACCAAAGCAACAAAATACATGATAACAACACACACACATCATATACGAGGTAAACCCCACAAAAGGGCGGACGCGCTCGGGGACTCGTCCAAAATTAATCCAAAGCACACAAACAAATACCAAAATAGACACGACGTCCCATTCAATCGCATATTGCATTGTCTTATGTTACAAAATATGCCCGCGTGGCAGAACTGCTGCTAACGCTTCAAGGCAAACTACCCTACTCTGCAGGCTTCGATGACGACTCGCCAGCATCCCGGCGATTACGGATGAACGCGGTGTACGGGTTTGATGGATACGTCGTCAGTTCACCCGCCATCGCCGCGCGAAAAGGCTGCTCGACCTTGAAGTCACGATGCGGCGGCTCGGGGTCGTTCGGCGCGACGACCGTCTCCTGGTATGGAAGGAGGTCGCCCATCGCCCAGACACGCTCCGAGTACGTGGCGGCACGCTCTTGCAACTTGAGAACCTCGGACAGCTCCACCGCGCCAGTTGACGATGGGTACCCACTCGTCACATCGTCGATGTCGAAGTCTTCGGGGAAGTGGGCGAGTCCAAGGCTCAGGGGAGTCGATGCTCCACGCTGAAACGCCGATCGCGTCATAAATTCAACGACCGCGGGTGCCTTCTCCAA
This sequence comes from Avena longiglumis, assembly GCA_030063025.1. Lineage (NCBI taxonomy): Eukaryota > Viridiplantae > Streptophyta > Magnoliopsida > Poales > Poaceae > Avena > Avena longiglumis. Next base: position 63,921,058 of record CP125973.1, read on the forward strand.
GTACTTCCACACCTCAACGAGGTCGCTGGGAATCACCTCCGTGGGTGATATCTCTTGGAGGTAGGCGCGGATGCAGGTCGCCGACAGCGTCGCCGAGTCGACGAGCATGCTTACGCACTGCCTTGCATCGAGCGAGCTCGCCTCTTCTTCGCTATCAATGATGCGACCTGCGAAGAAAAAGACAATGATGAGTATGACGGACACCACAAAAACCACAACTATAAGAAAGGGAGGATGCACTCACCAAGCAGCGGGCGGGCGAGTCCCGTGATGAAGCACTGAAGCGACGTGTGGTCGTCCTGAAGCCCAGCAATAAGGACTTCCGACACCTTGCGATCCTCCTCTGCGGCCGCAATGGCGGCCTTAGCTCGCCTGTCCGCCAAGCTAGCTTCTTCTCTCGACTCCCGCAGTTCGCGCTCGAGGTCGGCGATCCGTTGTTCAGCGGCACCCAGAGCAGACCGCGCCGCCATCAACTCACCAGCGGGGACAAGTCCCTGGCGAGCTTGATCTGCCTTCGCAGCAACAGCCTGAAGCCCTTTGTTCGCCTCCTGGACGATGGCCAGCTCCTTCTCCGCTGTTTGCGCCAATCGTCCGACTCAAGCTGCAGACCCTGCACATCACCGAAAAAGTTAGTTAAAACGAACTTCATAAGTGCACACCCGCTGAAATTCAGCGAGTGCGCACTCGGGGACTGGCGATCAAGAAATTCCTAAGTGCCCACCCGCTGAAATTCAGCGAGTGCACACTCGGGGACTGGCGATCAAGAAATTCCTCAGTGCCCACCCGCTGAAATTCAGCGAGTGCGCACTCGGGGACTGGAGATCAAGAAATTCCCAAGTGCCCACCCGCTGAAATTCAGCGAGTACGCACTCGGGGACTGGATACGAAAATAAAATACGAGAAATTATAAGAATCACGCCGCTGCAAAACACCGACCTGATCCTCGGGGACTGGATGTACCTGGATGGCTGCGCCAAGCATGCCGTGGAGTTGGATCGCGTCCACGGACGCGAGTAACGCTGGCGTGTGCCCACGACGCTGGTCGACTTCAGCATCGGCGGTCCCAGGAGCGTGGCTCGAGGGCGCAACCCCACTCGCCGTGGCCGCCTTGGTCACGAAGCGGGGGAAGGTAGCGATGGAGGCACCCGCTCCAAGGGAGTTCGCCTCCGCCGCGGGCTCCTTCTAGACGCGGCTGCCTCCACCGCGGGCTCGACCGGCGCGGCCGCCGTATCATCAGAGATGGTGACGATGTCGTCGCCCTTGGCCTTCTTACTGCCATACGCTGAGGCGACGACCTCGTCCGCCTTCCTCTTGCGTGAAGGATCCTCCTCGCTAGCGGCGGAGGGCACTTGGCCACGGTCGGAAGACCCATCCTTTTCACTCCGGTCCTGCGCATGAATCGAATCAACAAAGACAATTGAAATAGTTATGGAAAATAAGGAGGGGTGAGCACACTCACTTGGCGACTGGGATGAAACGTAGCCCCGTCTGAAGGCGGCGGTTTTTCAGCTTCGGCCCCGATCGTGAGCCCCGTTCAGGACATCGCGTGCCCAAGACACGGACGGCTTCTTCGTCGTTGAGGCTGCAGCTGGCGCCTCTGGGACATCCTCGAGGGGGGCTTCCTCGTGAGTCGAAGCTGCTACAGCCGGAGCCTCCTTGCGAGGTGAAGCCGCCGCAGCCGGAGCCTCCTTGCGAGGCGAAGTCGCCTCCCTAGCCCAGTAGGCGAATGGCGGAGGCAATGAGGCCAGCGGCACCTCCATAGTCGCCGTGTCCAGCGCGGTTGTCGCTGGTGGCGCGCCGTCACATTGGCGGGAGCCGGGCTGCTTTCGCCGAGTGTGGCGGTGAGGCCGTCTTCGGCAACCGTTTTCTTCTTCGGGGCCCTCTTCCTCTTCTCCTTCTTCTTGACGGAGTGGCAGCGGTGAGGTGGTCTCTGGGAGCTCGTCGTCATCGTCATGGCGCCGAGGCTTCGCCGCTTGATCTCGCTGCAGCGTTGCCGCGGGTCTTTCGGACCAGCGGGGCGACCTCCTCTTCGGACTCGTCCTCGTCGTCTTCGTTGCCCCTCGCGGGTGGTGATTCGCCTATGTCCTGGGCGGATGGGCCCGGGCTCTCATCATCCGAAGGTGGGAGCCACCCTTCCACCACCTGGAATAGCTGCGATGAATACAAAACAGAATCAGGATTACCGCGACTGCATACACTGCGACTGCGAACAAGGTAAAGAAATTACCGTTGGAGCTGGACGCTTCGTGGTGTAGGGGGCGATCCCGGCCTGCGCATCCAGGTACACCGCCTGGGTAATCTTCTTCAACGCTGGGAGGTAATCTTCCAGCCTCCACTCGTCGAGGCAGGCCTTCGTCGAGTCCCCCCGGCCGGTGTATTGGTACATGTAGTGGTCGCGCTAGGCGAGTGGAACAAGCCGCCGCCCAAGCCAGCAATTGTACAAATTTATCGTTTGGAGGCCCTTCTTCTTCAGACCACGGATGGTCTGGAGCATCTCGTCAATGACCATCCGTTGGTCGTTGGGGAGCTTGCCGACTTGGAGATGGCGCGGCTCCGAACGACAAGCGGAGTACCGCGGGATCGCCGCCTCGCCCTCCGGGGTCGCCTCGGTCACGTAGAACCACGACTTTTTCCAGTCGCTCGCTGCCTTGGCGGGTAGCATCAGGTCAAAGAAGGAGGCTTTGGACTTGAGCTGGAATGTCAAGCCGCCCGCGGCTAGCATTGGGCCGCCTGCCTCCTCGCGGCTGATCCGTCCATGGAACAGATCTTGCCACAAGGGAAAGTAGGGCCGGCAGCCCAAGTAGCATTCGCAGAACGCCACGAAGATGGCGAGCTGCTCGATCTTTGGGGACCCAGATCTGAAGGATGGATCCATAGTAGGCGCAAAAGCGCCCGGAAGAACAAGGACGTGGAAACCCTAGCCCTCGCCGAGATGACTGTGCAACAGACAATTCCCTCTCGCGGGTTTGGGGTCGTTTCTCCGGCTGAGGATACGCCAACAGCCCGGTTCGCGGGATCCCTCCTCGAAGGAGGCCACCGCGCTGTGCACTTGGACCTACCCATGGTTCGGTGGAAAGGGCCATGGCCGAGAGGTTGGTTGGAGATCGGAGGATTTCGGTCGACCGGATCACGGAGCAAAGGAAGGAAAATGCGCTTTTCGGAAGAAGTGGTGGGCAGTTGGCTCTACGATTGCGCCATTCCTCTTTATAGCGGAGTTATCCGCCAAATCAGAGGCCGTTACAGCGATGATTACGCCAAAGTTACCGTTGGATTACCCCAACGGCTAGTTTGACCGCGCCTGACGGTCCAACTCCAGCCACTCGGCTCGCCAGGTCAATCACCATGACCGCGTCCCGCCGACCCGACTTGCCCAAGCCGCGACTTGGTTCACCGGATTTCCTCCTTTATACAGGAGCCCGCCGACGATTCGACTGGATGCCTACTCTGAAGCCGTATACTCCGACTGCCAGCAGCCAATTACGCCCAATCGACGACGGGGACTACGATGGGGATATGCCTCTGGGTATACCCGAAGGCGTTCCATCGCCCGTGAGTGGAGTGGGCCTGCAGAACGGCGAGTGGATTGAAGCCCAGCAAGGTACCAAGCGACTGGAAGCTGAAGGCCCAGGCGAGTAGATAGGCCCAGTCGGACTGGGTTAAACGACTATTGAAGTTGTAACCGAATCGGTTGAGATATGTAAACCCTAGGGGAGGTGAGCCTATATAAACCTCCCTAAAGGGTGAGTAAATAGACGTTCCCTCATACACCCAAGCGACTCGCCGCCTAGCCGCCGAGCTCGCCCATTGTAACACCTCCATAATACAATCTAGCAGGAGTAGGTCTTTACCCTCCCGGGGGCCGAACCTGGGTAAAACCCTGTGTCTTTGCCCTCATCTCGCACCGCAGATGGCTGGCCGCCCTTGCCCCTCGTTCTACTACTCGCTGCCGATAGCAGCATCTGCCGTGACCATTCCCACGACAATTTACTATCATACTTAAGAAAAAAAGATCATCGTTGTTATAAAGTGTGCATGACTACATGTTGATTTCTATTGTTCGCCATGTTCACTTAGTCTTCCGTGCCAGTATTGTATGGTTGACTACCTATGCTCTGAACTTTCAAGTCGTTGTATTTGTTAACATGCTGCCATAGTGAGTGATAGATCAACCATGACTATGGAGAAGAGTTGTTTGTGAGGAGAAAATTACCCCAGGTCTTGCTGTACATGTTCTTATTGGCCAATACTATGTGTTTCCAGTTAAGAAGAAAACATCCTCATGTGTTAAGGAAGGTATTCTCCTTTTGGTGATGTTCACAGTCCACACTTTTCTGTTGTGATTATGGAGGAATATATAACTATTTATGGCATAATAGTAACTTGGGAAATATCAAGTAGCTATGTCCATATATCACTAGCTTGGGAAAGTACAGGCTGTTTTGTGTAGATCTTTAGATACAATTGTAGTCTAGATTTGCCGTACACTCATTTCAGGCTTTGGTGTGATTGCTGGATATAGGTGTTTTGTTTTCGTTTCTCCATTGCATACACAACTATCATATGCATCAAGTGAGTATGATAATTGATACAGTTAGTTGTCTCAAGTACCTTTCACATAAATCGTCTCTTTATAATCTATACATTTACTTCTACATGATGCAAATACAGTTAAAACTTTCCCAGAGACACTTGGGAGAGAAGATCAGTTAAATACAGAAAGAACAGCTGGGGATTTATTTCCGAGGTCGTATTGTAGACATTGTAAAAAAAGGGATTTTGTTCATATCAGTGTGATGCGTGATTCAGATAAAATAGCGCATCCAATGTATGCTGGATTAGTCTCTTATATTGATTTTTTCATTCCAAGTCATCTCATTTTGTTAAGCCTTTTGGCAGGTTCCCTCCTTTTGTTTGATTACATTTTTATGCTAAGTAAATGTGAAGCTAAATGATCATATTCTACTACCCAAGTTATTTTTGAACTTCTGATAGGAAAAAATGAAGATCACATGCTTTAATCTTTGTGGTTCAAGTGCCATGGTATTCCAGGATACATGGTGCCTAGCCGCTATACTGCTGTAGATACTCTAGAGAGCACTACAAGATGCCGATGTAGTTGAAACAATGGCTAGCAGTGTCTTGAGTAGTGAATCCTACTGACAACAGTGTTGCATGAAGAGACAATAAATATTTTTTTCTGTTTAATGGGTCGGATAGATGTATTTGTTATATGATTAAGAGTAAATATCAGTTCCTGTATAGGTTCTGCCACATCGCCACTTTTTTCTGTTCCTCCAAACCTTCTATAAGAAGGCGTCTGCCTTCCTTGAATTGATGCTCTAATTCATGTCATTGTTTATTCAACATTTTATAAATGCATTATTATGGTAATATTATAATTCTATTCTATATTAAGTTGCAATACAAATTCTAAAAGCTTTTACTGCACCCACTATTTTATATTGATTTCAAACCTTACTTCTATAATTCAGTAAGTTGTGTTGGTCATTACATAAGTACATTGAAGCATTAACCAATGTACGGCTGTACACTGCTAAAAACTTGCATCTTTTCATTGTTTGTTAATTTTAAAAAAATGTTAGTCGTATAATATTTTATTTCTTCATATAAAACTGACTACTAATGCAGAAAGCACATTAAGCATGTTATCACTAAAAGTGGAAACATCTGATTCTTGGTAGCAAAAGAAGAGATATAATATGAGTTCAACGGCTATTGTTATTTTGTATGAATAGTTTTCACAATCTGCGGTTCTGGAGTTTGAGATGCACTGTATACTATAATATACTTACCGGTATGGAACATCAAATACCTTGGACATTAGTGTGAGGGACATGACTTTGATTTGCATCTGTATGTCCATGTAACTGTAATGAACAATAGGTTCTATTTCAATTCTTCGTCTCTAAAGTTGCTAAGGGTCGTCGAGTAAAGAAGTGTAGTACTAGAAGTTATTCTCTATCAAATCTATTGCTATAGCAAAGGTTTTTCACCGTAGAAGCTAAACAATGCATGTTTTAAATAACTCTGTGATATACTTTGCTTTTCGCCTTCATCTATATTTTTCTTTTTTCATTGCACTTGAATAAATAGAAATGGATCCGTGGAATGGAGCCAATAACAAAAATACAAAAAACATTTGGAATTTCTGAAGAAAAAAATACATATCTGTAGCAATGACAAGAAATAATGGGCGCAGCAATGCGCGCGAGGTCCTTCTAGTAAGTACTGCTATAGCTCCCCATATTCTGGAGTAAATATTTGAAAATATTGCTGTGAATATATTGTTCTGAAATTTGCTTACATAAGTGGACATTTATGTTGGCCCAGCACAATTATGTGGATATTTTATCCTACGTCATCGTCCAGCCATCCATCGTCTTTCGAAAGACACTCCAAATATCGACGTGTCAAGCATGCTTCATGGATCCCCACCAATCTTATGTTTGTAAGGAAGACCTGATGTATTGTTTAATTTCAGTAAAACTAATATTTTCGCAATAGCATATGGAAGAACTGAGATATTACTTCATACAGAGACCATGTAATATTTCCAAGCAATATTTTTCTGATGCGGTAGTGACGGTAACATATGGAAGAACCGATCTGTCTAGTCGAACTTTTGGCACAATGAACATGCACAATTTCTTGGTGCACCCGTTGTTTTGTGCTTGTCAGTGCCTTCTCAAGCAAAAAGTATAGCTATGCTGCACTCACGTACCTGAACAGGATAGTTTGGTGATGCTCTGCTTTATGAAGGCTGCTGATAGTATAGATGGGGCCAGTTGGGGATGTGGTTGATGAGGAAGAGGCTGCCAGAGAGGCAGGTTGGAGTTGATATTAACCGTGTGGGGGCAGCGTAGATTTAGGACATGTAGTAAAATCCAATAGCTTCAGGGGATTTGAAAACGGTGGGTAGTTTACTTTGTCCCCCTGTCAAAATAGCCAAATTTACTTATCCAATTGATTGTCATTTGTTTCTATTTTGTTTAGTTTACATGACCAAATAGTTCATGTGAACAAATAAAGATAATTGAATCATAATTTTTTATATTGTCACGTAAAAAGCTATTAACATGCTGTTGCCACTCCTTTCTGGTTGTTTGTCACTGGCTTGTATCTTGTTCAGGCTTTGCTAGCTAAAATGTCTTTCAAGTGTGCACATTGTGGGAGAGTACTGATGGACAGGATCGATTATGTGCATTGAAGGTACAATACTTTTAGTTAAGGTGATACTTTTAAACGGTTTCTACCATGGTGAGACTTTTCAAATGGTGAAATATAGTCATTTAACTTGTGTAAGGCTATTGCATTGTCATGCACTATTTTGTGATAAATTTCATCTGTTTTGTCAGGAAAAAAGAAACAATTTTACTGATTTGAACTGATTCACTATGGAAGAACCACAAATGTTCACTGGGAACATAGATAGGCAAGTTTTCTTCTAACTATTTCACTATCACTATTGCTAGAAGTTTGGTACTGGCAATAATGTGGTTTAGCAATAGCAATGAAGAAATTATAAGGGGTAGAAACGAACATACTCACAACTAGGTCAACGAGGATGAATGGTTAGATTATGTCTCCCCTTCTAGTATCTAGAGTCAGTTTGACAGAAGGTATTTTCTCTCTATTTTGCTATGTTGGAACATCATTCAATCGAAGGAGTCCATTTGAAGTATAGTCGTTTCTCCAAAATACTACTTACTGTATGTGCAATGTTTGTTGTTCACACATTCATATTTGTGCTACTACAATAATATCATTTCTATTAATGATGGTATACAGTAAGTAGGTATTTAGACTTTTAATGGGTCAACGATATATGCTGTTACAATTTTATTTTTCCTTTGAGCTGGCTGGCTCAACAATATGGATCACTTGCATTTGTATTTCAGAACATTTGCTTGTACCTGATGATTGACCTAGCTAGATAGTGCCAGACTCACACACTTCAGATTTTGTTGCTGAGACTTAGTTAGGAGAATAATGTTTTCCTCAGTTTGTTCTTAATTAGTGTCACAATGTGCTTATGATGCAAATAGCTACTTTCTGTATGTAGGTGCTTGTTTCGACAGAAACCTTCATGGTATTTTTGCGGCTCCTAGTTCTGGCCAGAACTCTATTGACCCATATGCTTGGACTAATGATTGCACTCTACATACACCTTTTTCTACACAGGTATTAATAAAATTGTGAATCTCTAAACAATGTTCACTGTTTTCTTGGTGTGTGTATAAATAAGGTTGTTTCCATTTTATTATGCTAATAGAAAGCAACTGCTTGTGTTTGTAATGTTCATATTTGCACAAGGACTCACTATTTGCCTCTGCTTGAGGCCCAATACAAAAAGTGATTAAAGATAACTAATGTGACAATAAATACTATTTTGAGCTAGACCTTGCACCGACTAGAGATTTAATTGCTTTGTTCAAGTTAGTTGTTGTCCAAGCAAGTCCTTAATGACTAAGGCTATTCTAAATCATGTTGTGTAATATAGCTTCCTGTTAAGACTTCTATTGATAGTTTGGTAGTTGCTTACCCAACTTCTTATAGCTGGCACCAGCAAGGTATTGCACTTTGTAACTGGTAGCACATGGTTTTGGTAGTCAAAGTCATGGGTTTAATCTCTAGTTAATTTTATAGTTACAGAGTAGTTCCTCCTATATATTCTAGTTACTTTTGTGACATGTTTGATTGCTTGCAGCCCATCAATGACATGGATTTTCATAAGCCAGTCCAAGGTTGATGTTACAACATGGTCTCAAGCTATAGCTACTAATGATGTTCCACATCCTTAGAAGTACAATTTGATTCCACTACAACTCTAGCTATGCAATCACAATGCTATTTAAAGTTTATATGTGCAATCTATTGGTCTCAAGCTATGTATGGCTATTGTAATTTGTGATAACAATTTGAACCTTTGCATAAACTACTGTAATTTGAGTGAGCTATGTACTGGTTTGTATTACTGTGATTTGTATTGATGTGATTTGAGTGCAATACCTACTGTAATTTGACTGTTGTGAGCCATTTTGAAAATTTGACTTCTGTTGGCTAAATGGCTACTGTAACTTTACTGTTGTTATCGTTTAGAGGTAATATGGAGAGTGCTTTAAATGGTTGATGGTTGGATTTTAGAGGCACTATGGAGAGTGCCTTAAATGATTGATAGGGCTTTTAGAGGCAGGCAGTGGTGATAGTGTCTCAAATGGTTGGCTTTTAGAGACACTATTGAGAGTGCCTCAAATGGTTGGCTTTATAGGCACTCTTGATAGTGCCTCAAAGGGTTGGTTTTTAGAGGTACTATTGAGAGTGTCTCAATTGGTTGGCTCTAGAGGCACTTTTAATAGTGCCTCAAATGGTTAGCTTTAAAGCCATTATTTAAAGTGCTTCAAATGTTTAGTTTTAGTGGCACTCTTTAAGATGCCTCAAATAATTAGGATTTTAAGGCATTTTTTAAAACTACCTCTAATGACTTTTACCTACATGACCATCCCGGCGTTTTTTTTAGTGTCTCAAATCAATTATGGCACTAATTTGACTATTAGAGGCAGTTTAGAGTGTCTCTAATTGCTGCACGTGCTACAGTGACGTACGCTACCTGTTGGGCACGGCACCCGTTCCTAAGTTCCACGATGGGCTCCCAGTTTCCACCCTAACGGACTGGTACGTAGGCATCGCAAGCCAGCCGGCCAGCGTGCTTGACCCATCCCACGCCGTGGCCGTGTGCTCCGAGCTTGGAACCATCTATGGAGGTCGCCATCAGGTTCGGCCAGAACGATCGCCCATACGTGCGCCCCGCTTGGAACCATCTATGGAGGTCCACCACTCGCGGCACGTGCGTTGTGTATGTATGTACGTACACAAATCTGGGAGGAAACAGCTGTGCTACGACGTCCTGCTCGTGGAATTTCACCGTACTATGTGTCTGACCCTGACCGAATTCGCCCGTTTTACGGGTATATGCTCATAATGGCTTTGAACTAGGGTGTCAGCTACAAATGGGATTTAGGTAGGATCCACTTGACACCCTACTTTGAACATTTCTTCCAACTTCTGGAAGACAAGTGGGGGGCTCCTATACGCCGCTTAAAGCGACGCTGTGCGGGGTGCTGCGGCCCATTATGCGTTTTCTTTTTTTCTTCTTTCTCTGTTTTCTTTTTTTTTGCTGTTTCTTTCTGATTTTTTGTGTTTCCAAAAATCGGATAAAAGTATCTGAATATTATTCAAATTTTCAAAATTTAAAATCAAAAGTATTTGTTTATTTATTTTTATATGTGATATTCTTAGAAAAATAATAAATTCGAAATCTGAACAAATATTCAGTTGGAACATTTTCAATTTTAACAATTTATTATTTTAAAATCTACATAATTTCAAATTTGAAAAGTTACAAATTTAATAAATGTGAATAATTTTTTAAATCTGAAAATAATCAAAGTTATAAAAACCAAAAAAGAAATCCGAAAAGAAAACAAAAAAGAAAAAATGTAAAAGAAAAAAAGAAAGCAAAAACAGAAAAAACAAGCTTATGAAATTGCAAACTGGGCGACCCATACAACACAATAACGGCCGACCCAGTCGGTAAATAGGAATTTCCATACGAGTTTTTTTTTTTTTTTGAACGGAAAATGCTTTCCACTAAACATGTTGCTCAGCAATATCGCCAGCAACCAAGCCAACTACAAAGTCTGGAATTTCCATACAAGTTGCATCGGCGCAGAAGCTCTGTCAAAACAGGCAACATAAATACATAGGTGGGTCGAGGCGAGCATATACAGGCCTTCATGCAACAAGGATAAACAACGCCCGTCTGAAGGAGTTTTGACCTTCATTTTTTTGCACCGATCTCAAATTTTGTTTGTTAATATTTTTTATATACTCCCTTGTCCTAAAAAGGATGTCATAACTCATAAATTTATATAAATATTTATATATTTGCCTCATGCGCTGTCTCAAATATCCGGAGAGTGATGTGGTGGCCGTCAGCCCAGATCTCCACGTAGAAGATGCTGGTCGAGTGGGCACGCACTCCATTGTAGCCAGAGACGGGTGAAGGCATTCCGGCGGCGTCGCTGGTGCACGGGCGCCGAGGCAGGTCTAAGCGGTGTTGCACAGGCGCTAGGGTGGCGATTGAGCGGTGCGGAGGAGAAGAGGAAGAAAGTTTCGGTGTTGCGGTTGGTGTGCGCACATACGTGTTTTATCACGGGCACTCGAGCCATCACATCTTTTAGCGCGTGTAACTTTGCCACGTACTAGGGCCAGATCCACCATTCCTCATGCTCGGGCAGTCGTCCAGGCTTGCCAACGCACGACGCATTATATTTTTTGACTGTCTATGATGATTTTGTTTGAAAAAATGGTGTTTTATACATGTTGCCCAGGCTTCTAGAATTTTCTAGGTCCTCTAGTGCCATATACACGGTTTTGTGTGCGCACTAAGGGCATCTTCACCGGGCCGACACATCCCGTACGAGCGTGTTCGAACTTGTCCGGCCGGACTCGCGGGGCGTGCACGGCGTCCCAGTAGGTCGACCCATCCGGACAAATGCGTCCGGCTCGACCCATCCGTATATCTAATCTAGATAACGGTTGGGTCGGCTCGGACATGCGCGGACAGCTCGGGGTGTCCTGCCCGTTGGTGTCGTAGGCCCACCCGTCAGTCACCATGGCATTGATTCAGACGCGCGCAGCGGCACCATTTCAGACGCAACTGCGACAGCGATTCAGAGACACTGCGTGGAAGGCTGATCGGCGGCAGCCTGCGCCATTAATGGTGACGAGACGGCACACTAACTGACTGGACACTTCAATTCCGTCTCTTTGGCCTCTGTGTCGGCATTCGATGATGACCCTTTTTAACTGGTCGTCCACGGCCATCTTCTCCCCACAGAACACCATCTCCTCCTTCTCCTTTTCGTTCTCCACTACCTGTAGCTAGCCATGGCCGACGACGCTGGATCGAGGGGAGGGCGCGGCGGCCATGGACGTCGAGGGAGGCATGGAGGACGCGGCCAAATCATCGCGCCACCACGCTCTCCCTCACCGCCATCGTCGCCCGAAGATTTCGACCCAGGCACCCAGTTCGCCATGGCCATCCACCTCGGCATGCCGTGCGACAGACTGCTCCTCCCCCGCAGGTTCGTGAAGCTGATCGACCATGATCCGCCACCGCTTGTCATGCTACGGGCGAACGGCTTCAGGACCAGTAGGCACCCCGGTCGATCTGCAGTTCGACCATCTCGGCCAGATGTACCTCGGCAACGGCTGGGAGTGCTTCGCCCGCTTGCACCAGATCAAGGCGGGCAACATCCTCGTCTTCAAGTACGACGGCGAAGGAAAGTCCGATGTCAGCGCCTTCGACCACACCATGTGTCGCCGCTGCTATCACTCTGACTCCTCCTCTAACTCCGATGAATAGGCTAGGCTACGCACGCGCCATGTATGATCTATCAATGTAGGTATTGGTCATTTGCAATGAAAAACTTTATTCACTTCCTAGAACATTTGTTACAAGCACTCCATACACCCTAAAACTACGTGTGGTCGTCGGTGTTGAAGGCGGCGGATGCGACGCGTTAGATACACCATTCGTCATATATAGAACGAATGATCGCCTCCTGCACCTACGTGTCCTCTTCAGCTTGGTCGAGGCAGGCACACAGGAAAGCGTCGTCGGGATTGGACCGCACCGCGTCCCGGAGGTCGCCGCAGACAAATGCGATCTGGTTCCATCACTGGTACTTCGGCAGAAAGACGCGTTCCACTACCTCCATCGTAAAAGGCTCGCCGGTGGTCATGATGGGGATATGCCTACCGGGGTATACCTAGCGGGACGTTTCCTACTGGCCCAAGCGTCAGCGAGTGGGCCTGCAAGACGGCGACCTGATCAAGACTTGGCGTGGACTCAAGCGACTGGAAGCTGAAGGCCCAGAAGCGTAGCTAGGCCCAGTCGGACTAGGTCATAGAATCTCCGAATCCTTAATTAATTCGGTTGTGATCTGTAAACCCTAGCGAGGTGAGTCTATATAAACCTCCCTAGAGGACGCATAGAGGGTACGTTCCATCATACACCCAAGCGACTCGCCGCCTAGTCATCGAGCTCGCCCCATTGTACTCTCACCATAATACAATCTAGCAGGAGTAGGTCTTTACCCTCAACTGGGTAAATCCTTGTGTCTCCGCCCTCATCTCGCACCGCGGATGGCTGGCCGCCCTTGCCCCATGTTCTACTACTCGCTGCCGATTGCAGCGTCTGTTGTGGTCATTCCCACGACAGTGGCGCCCACCGTGGGGCCTGGCCGGTCAGGCCGGTGTTCTGCGGCGAGATCCAATCTGCCCATCAACGAGTCGATCGCCACCGGCCGCATGATCGCGATCGGCGAGATGCTCCAGATCTTGCCGAGCAGCTACGTCCCGGCGATGCGACCCGTCACGCACAGCGTGATCCTGCCGGTCGGCACGATCCACCGCCAGCGTGGTTCCATCTCTGAGAGCCAGGTCCGCACGATCCACCGCCTCGCCTCCGAGTACGACTCGGCCCACAGCGACGTGGCCGAGACCACCGCGGCCGCGGACGACGCGACCCTCAACAAAGACGCCGATTCGGCGACCCCGGCATCCCGTGCCGGATCCATCATCGCCGCGTCACCTGCGGGTTCCATCACCCAGGTCTCCAACGTCAAAGACTTCGAGGATCCCTCCATCCTTGGGATCTTTAACTTCAACTCCGGATCGGAGAACTCCGCCGACCTCCACGACGGAATCGGTCGCCACGCCGCGACCTATATGGCGACTGGCGCCGACCCACCGGAAGACCACTTCTCCACGCCGATCCTGCCAAACGCGACGGCAATGGAGGTCGAGTAACTCCGCATGAAGTGGCGGGCGATTCGCAAGGAAGCAGCCGGCGAAAAATTTCGCCTCGGCGGCGGCAGCGCCGCGATATCACCAACTCCGAATCAGGTCCCGCTAACCCGCCATCCGGCGCGCCTGAACCGGCGACGAGAACGACCGGCTCAGATAGCCGCCGCGATCTGTGAGAACGCGCCGCCAGGAGGAAGCACTCGACCCCCACTAGGGGCGACGGCCAATGGGGCCCCACCACCACCCAACCGCGCGCCCCCCAGGGACCAACCAAGGATCGTGGTCTCCTCGCGAGAGCGAGACGCAAACGGCCTCCTGTTGTTCTCCACCCCAATGGACAACGTCGTCGCAAGCCGAGCCGCGGTTGACAACATCCAAGTAACCGGCGAAGGTGCCCTGCAGATCCAGTACGCCAAGGCTTTACTCGCCAAAGCAGTGGAGCAACAAAATGCGGGTGCCGACTCACAGGGTCGGATGTACTCGCGCTCATCGGGCAGCAGGGCAGCCTCGAGCGGTCGCCCCATGGTGGCAAATATCCTCAACTGCCCGCCACCCGAGCCCCTGCAGCTCCAACACCGATACGCGAACGCAGCACTCTCCACCAACTACCCGCGCCTAGTGAAAAACTTCGTCGCCGCCAACGGGCAGCCCGTCGACGCACGCACCCACATCATCAACAACCAGAGCTGGCACGCACGCCAGCCCGACGATCTGCGGCACACCCTCACCAACCGCCGCGACGATGAACCAAGGGGATCGCTGAGCCAAATCGGGCCAGAGTGCTTCGGTTCGATGATCCGAGGTGAAAGATACCCGGCGAACTTCAAAGCGCCGAAGGAAATAGAGAAGTATGACCCCTCGTACGATCCCTTCGTGTGGCTGGATACTGTAGGGTTTCGTAGCATGGAAAACAAAAAATTTCTATCGCATACAAACAAACAAGCCAAGATCTATCTACTAGATAGTAGCAACGAGTCGATGGAATAACTCACCCTCGAAGATTCCAAAGTGTTTAACGAGAGCGGATTCTCGTGGGTGATGTAGTCGTACTCTTCTCGATCTCAAGATCGCGTAGACAATCCTTCCGGCGTTGCGTTCCGGCAGGGCTCCCGCATTCGGTCACACGTTCGGTACTCGACGAAGACCTTCCTCTCCCTTGTTCCAGCAGGCAGCGGAGGTTGTAGCACTCTCCTCACGATTCCGGCAGCAAAACGGCATGGTACCGAAAGTAGAGGGGAGATCTCGCAGGGCTTCGCCTTAAGCCGGAGCGAGTATGGTGGACTATGAGAGAGCCCTCGACGATCTAGGGTTTAGACACGCCGAGGAGGAGGCTTGGCCGACGGCGGCGGTTTGCCCTAGGGCGGCGGCGGCAGCAGGAGGTGGCGGCGCCGGCGGCTAGGGTTTAGAGGTGGAGGTGTTGGGTGTCTAGGAGGGGAGCCCTACCCCTCCTTTTATAGGTGGAGGGGCCGGCCAAGGGGAGGGGAGTCCCTCCCCAACTCGGCTTCAACATGGGCCGGCGGTGGAGGGGAGGAACTCCTCCCCAACTCGGTTTCCACCTCCCTCTCCACTTCCCAAAAATAGTCGTTTGACTTTCAAATTGGCGTTTGACTTTTTCAAACTAGGATTTGATTAAACCCTTTATTTTGTTCAGCGATGACACCTAGTACATGATGCAATCATACCAACTTGATATAACACATTCATGTACCCTTCCCCTCCGGAGTGCCGGACATTCCGGAACCTTCTAGAACATTCCCGATGAAAACACCGGAATCATTCCCCAACTCCGAAACAGGACTTTCCTTATATGAATCTTATTCTCCGAACCATTCCGGATCTCCTCGTGACATCCCGAATCCCATCCGAGACTCCGAACAACATTCGGTCTCTTTCTCATCATTCCATAACTACTCAAACAACGTCGAATCCTTAAGTGTGTCTCCCTACGGTTCGTGAATTATGCGGACATGATCGAGACACTTCTCCGAACAATAACCAATAGAGGAATCTGGAAATTCATATGGCTCCCACATATTTCTACGATTAATTTGCGATCGAATGAACCACTTACATACGATACCAATTTCCTTTTGTCTCACGATAGTTTACTTATCCGAGGTTATGATCGTCGGTATCTCTGCATACCTAGTTCAACCTCGTTACCGATAAGTACTCTTTTCTCGTTCTCGTGATATGTGATCCCTTGTGATCCAGTCACATGCTTGCAAGCTAATTGGATGACATTTCACCGAGAGGGCCCAGAGTATATCTATCCGTCATATGGATGGACAAATCCCACTCTTGATCCATGTGTCTCAACCAATACTTTCCGAACACTCAATGCCACCTTTATAGCCACCCAGTTACGGTGTGGTGTTTGATGTCATCAAAGCATTCATCCGGTAAAGGTGATATGCATGATATCATGGTCGAAGTAATTAGGTTACTATGTATCAGAAAGCATATAGCAATTGAACTATTAAAATGACTTGATCTTTATGCTACGCTTATCTATAGGAGTATGTCCACCATATCATTCTCCTGACGATATGATCTTGTTGTTAATAACATCTCAATGTTCATGATAGGGAAACCACAATCATTTATTAACCAACAAGCTAGTGATGTATAGAGGCTTTACTAGGGACTTAAATTTAAGTTTACAAATCACACAAGTATTAATGTTTCCTTGTTAATACTATTATAGCATGAATGTAAACATTTATCACAAACACAAAGATATAATAATAACTATATTTATTATTGCCTCTAGGGCATATCTCCAACAAATACCTACCTCATGGCGATGGGGATCGCCGGCCACACCTACTACGCCGCTACCTCCCCGATGATGGAGGACGTGCAAGTGATTAACACCTCCATGGATAGCATCGACTCCTGGGAGGAGATGCGCGATGCCTTCGTCAGGCACTTCGAGGGTTCATACACCCGCGCCACCACCATCGAGGACCTGGAACGGTGTATCCAGGGACCCCGCGAGTCGACCCGCATCTAGGTCTAACGGTGGCAAGATCTGTGGTACAACGCGGCCGGAATCCACCCGGACACCGCGATCCACTGCTTCAAGACCTCGTGCCGCTACGAGCCCCTGGTCGCCAAGCTCAAACGAGCGTACCGCACACTCGACAACATACCGGACCTCCTGGATATCGCAAAGAAGTACGCGGAAGAGGACCCGAACCAGGAAACCGACGACGAGTCAGGAGGACATCGCCTCACAAGCGGCCACAACAACGGGAAGCGGCCCGAGCTACGTTCTGAGCACTTCGCCACCGCAAGCGCCTTGCTGAAGCGAGTCGACTTCGCCGCTAACGTCGCAGTACGCGAGCCCAAGAGCTTCCGCCGAGGAGACAGCCATGACGGAGGCAACTACAAGGCAAAGCCGAGGTTCGATCCCACGGCCCTTCTCGACCAACCCTGTGTGTTTCATAGCAGGGAAGGAAAGCCCGCCATGCACACGACCGCCGAATGCCACTCTCTCAAGGAGATCGAGAAGGCACGGCGCGCGCGGGAAGACCCCAACAACAAGCCGTCAAACGGCGGAAAGTTCGGCAGCGTCGCCAGCTCGCTCCACACCTTCACAGGCTTCAACACGAAGCGTGAGAAGAAGTTCATCGCCCGCGCCGTCGTCGTCAACGTGGTGTCCCAGATAGACATCCCTCAGTTCCTCAACTGGTCCGAGCAACCAATCACCTGGAGCCGCGAGGACCACTCGCCACGGATCGAGTATCTGGGCCGAGTCGCCCTGGTGGTCAAGCCAAAGGTGGGGGACTACTGGCTCCCCAAAACGCTGATGGACGATGGCAGCTCCATCAACATCCTGTACCTGGACACGTTCAGGTGACTGCGGCTCCCGCAGTCGATGATCGAGACGACCTACACCACCTTCCATGGCATCGTCCCCGGTCGGAAGGCGTATCCGATCGGTAAGGTGACGCTGCCAGTCACCTTCGGTACACCAGCAAACTTCCGCACTGAGCGGATCGTCTTTGAGCTGGTGCCCTTCGACAACCCCTACCACTGCGTCCTGGGTCGCCAGGCGTTCGCCAAGTTCATGGCGGCACCCCACTACGCATACAACACGATGAAGTTACCTGGGCCGTGCAGCATCATCACGGTCCATGGCGACCCCGATATGGCTGCGGAATGCGAGGCCAAAGGGGCCGAACTCGCCGACACCGTCATCGCGGCGGAGGCCAACCACGCCGAGGAGCTCGCTAAATACGCGAGCGGGGTCAACAGCGACGACCCCACCATACTCAAGAAGCCTAACTTCGAGGGTGGCAACTCCATCGCCTTCGAGGCAACGACACACACCCGCACCGGCGAGCTGGTCCCAGGCAACTCCAACCAGACGGTGACGATCGGGACGGGCATGAGCCCAGCATAGGAAGGCGAGCTCATCGAGTTCCTCCGTGACAACAGGGACATCTTCGCATGGAAGCCATTCGACATGCCTGGTGTCCCGAGGGAGCTCGCTGAGCACAAACTCAACGCCGACCCCAAAGTGCGACCTGTCAAGCAGTCGATGTGGCCCTTCAATGAAGATCGCCGTCGAGCCATCGCCGAGGAGGTGCAGCGTCTACTCGCTGTAGGCTTCATCCGGCCAATTAAGTACTCCAAGTGGCTGGCAAACCCAGTCCTGATCGAGAAGAAAAATGGGACCTGGGGAATGTGTAGCGACTACACAAACTTAAACAGCCCCTGCCCGAAGGAGCAATTCGTCCTCCCGCGGATCGACCAAATCATCGATTCCACCGCGGGCTCGGAGGCGCTATGCTTCCTCGATGCCTACTCTGGGTACAACCAGATCAAAATGGTTGTCGAGGACGAAGAGAAGACAGTGTTCATCACGCCATTCGGAGCCTTCGTCTACACCGCCATGACCTTCGGCCTCAAAAACGCCGGGGCGATTTACCAGAGGTGCATGCAGGAGTGCCTTGCGAGCCAGATTGGCCGCAATATCCACGTCTACATCGACGACGTGGTTGTGAAATCCGCTCGCCAGGGTGATCTACTCGCCGACCTAGCGGAAACGTTCGCCAACCTGCGGAAGTACAAGATAAAGCTAAACCCAATAAAGTGCACCTTCGGTGTGCCAACTGGACAGCTACTGGGATACGTCGTCTCCAAGCGCGGGATCGAGGCAAACCCCGCCAAGATCAACACGATCGCTCGACTCGGCAGACCCGAGTGCCTGCGTGACGTCCAGAAGCTGGCCAGCAGTCGCGTCTCGATCGCTTCATCCCGGCTAAGCGAAAAGGCGATGCCCTTTACCACCTAATGCGCAAGAACCCCACCTTCCGGGGACAAGGAGGCGAACGCGCCCACGCCCTCAAGGAGGTTCTACTCGCAGCACCGCTACTCGCCGCCCCCGCCGACAAGGAACCCATGTTGGTCTATGTCGCGGCTTCTGAACGCGTCGTCAGCGCCGTCATGGTCATAGAACGGCCAGAGGAAGGAAAGGAGCGCCCTGTGCAGCGACCAGTGTACTACATCAGCGAGGTCCTAACCGAGTCGCGTCAGCGCTACCCGCAATACCAGAAATTGGTATACGCGTTCTTGAGCACAAGTGATCGCCGCACTACTTCCGTGAACACCGATAACGGTCGTCTCCTCAAAGACCGCAGGTGACATCATCTGCAACCGTGAGGCGACTAGGCGAGTTGCCAAGTGGTCCGTCGAGATCGGCATCCACAACATCAAGTACGAGCCGCGCAAGGCGATCAAGTCACAGGCTCTCGCAGACTTCATCGCCGACTGGGAGGAGGCCCAGCAGCCAGAGAAGCTGCCATACCTCCATTACTGGAGATTACTGTAAGGATCGTATGGGCACCTAGAGGGGGGGTGAATAGGTGCTACTTCAAATTTTACTCTTTTTCAAATTAGGGTTTGACAAGGTAAATTCTCTAGAATATGCAACTATGGTGAATTTACCTATATGTCAAACAAGCACAAACTAACACAACACTAAGCAAGAACAAGTAAGTAAAGTGCGGTAAAGGATAGAAGTAACCAAGGGAGTGGACGCGGAGACACAAGGATTTGTTTCCCGTAGTTCCTTCCTTTGAGGGAAGTACGTCACGTTTGGAGGGGGTGGTTTCAAACCACCAACGCCACGAGAGGCCTCCCTTGTTCTCCGATAAACCTCACCCCAACGGGCTCGATTCACCTTCCACTATATCGGCAACCTTCGAGGTGGAAGTCGGCACCTTTACAACAAGTTCGGGGCACACATCCACAACTGAATTGGAGGCTCCCAAATACAAGCAAGCTGTCAAGACAAATCAAAGACAAGCTTGTAAGAACCAAATCAAAGTTAGGGTTTCCAAAGAAACACTAGAGCTTGGGGGCCCTCAAGTGAATGAGGGGGAAATGAAGATCTCTCTTGGTGAAGATGTAAAACAAGGCCTCCTCCTTCGATTCTCCAAAGATCAATGACTTTGGATGGTTGGATGAAGAGATGTTGTGGATTTGGTGGCTCTAATGGGGTTGGTGTTTTTGAGCAGCTCGAGCAACTGGAGGAAGAAGATAAGGGTCCCTATTTATAGACATCCCCCTCCACGAACCGTTTTCGATCACAGTAGAAAGTCGACGAGACTCCGGTCTACACCGAGACTCCGCCAATCTCGGATCGCCTTCCGACCGACTCCAGGCTTCTTCATCAAAGAAAACCGAGAATCCGGCCTTCCAACACCAGAGACTCCGGACTGACCAAAGTCTGGAGACTCCGGAGTAACCTCCGGTGCAGCCTCTGGACCCCTAGTCAGAATGTCCCAGTTGTTCGAGGCACCACTGAACAAGAACCGAAACTCGGACCACACCGAGACTCCGTCTGGCGGCATCGGAGACTCCCTGGAGTTTCGAGCGACAGTGGCAAATGTGGTCTTTTCCCAAGAGTGTGTGATGTTTATCAATGATAATACCAACCTGTGGACAATAGCACACTGTAAAATGATCTACTTGTTGTTAACGAACACCAAAAGTGATTATGACAATAAATGCCCTTTCAATCTCCCCCTTTTTGGTGTTCGATGAAAACAAGTGATTTGGATGGAATAACATATAAATGTAGATCCCCCTGACTATGTGCAGCAAGATAATGAAGTAAATCATGTAAGGAAGACAATATCAACGATAGCACACATAGATCTCACATGAGTTACAATAGGTGTTACACACAAGCACATAGTCATAGACACACATAAGAACAGCAGATAGCACACATAAAGTTCAAGTTCGAATATCCAAATAAAAGGCAAATAAAGGCAGATAGTAGCAAATCCCAAGTCCCATGCAAAGCGATGAGAAGGTTTTCTTCCCATTTGGCATCGAAACGCCGAAAAGGGAAAAGACCTATACTAGCGCCCCAATAACTCAGTAGTCATCGTCATCCTCGGCATCCTCATCCTCGTCCTGGTCATCCTCGTCCTGGTCACCCTCATCCTGGTCATAGTCATCATCATCATCCTTAGGGATAGCAGGCCCTTTGCCATGAGGGCAAGAAGAGGAAGTACCCTGGTATCCAAACCCAGAGGTGACATCAGCAAACGTCTTCCAGTCCACCAAACTATCTTGTTGGGCATTCCATGCCCCAAATGAGAGAGTGTGATCAGACTATGTGGACTGTTGAGCCTCATGCTCATCATTGTATTCATCTTCACCTTCCTCAGTATTAGCAGCACCCTAGTCCTTGATCTCTTTGAGGAGCTTCTCAATGCGGCGGTTGCTTTGGTAAGATGCATGCTGCTGCTTGCGAATGTCAACGTTCATGCAACAAAGGGTCCTCTCCCAAAAGCTGGCCTTCTTGATCCTCTCATGCACATAGTCTCTAGTCATGGTAGGCACAGGGACATTGGAGGCATTCTTCCCCCGAACTCTAGGTGGAGAGGGGGCCCTCTCCGTCTCAATCTCCTCATCATCATCATTGCCATAGCAACGCCTTGGAGCAGGCCCCAAATTGCCCCTTCTGCTGCAGAGAGACCAGAGTGTGCACAATGAGGTGTGGTGGTACGCCATGTGGAGAATCATGCGCCTGGGAGTTGATGAGCCCCATAATCAAGGGTGCATATGGAGGAGATTTCTTGTAAAGAATGGCATGGAACATCTCCTCGAAAATGAAGTCCATCACATCAATGGGTGCCGCATCAGCCTCTGGTCCAGCATTGAAGGTCCGGTGAGTATGGTATAGGAGGTTGACAAGCCCACCCCTGATAGCATCATCATTTCCAACACATGGAGCAATAGTGTGACGGAAAATCCTCAGCATAAGGTTGTAGAGGGTCTTGAGTCCCTTGGAGGCCCCCACAACACCATCATCATATAGAGGTGCCAGCTTTAACTTGTTCTCACCCAAAGCTGCTGAGTGCATGCGCTGTCCCACAGGAGTAGAGACTCCGTGAAAGGTCTCAAAGATGACATTGGAAAAGTCATGAAAGGTAGATGTGCAACGAGTAGTGCCAGTCATCCACACCATGGTCCTGTCAAGATCAGACCCAAACACCACAGTGGCATAAAACTGCTGAACAAGGTGCACACTGTAGTCTTCGCGCAGCTCCATCAAGTTGTAGAGACCCAGCTTCTCACAGATCCATAGGGAATCATTGAAATAAGGGCTCTGACGCATTTGCTCAATATTCATGAACTTCTAAGGGCAAACAGGTGATTTGGTGAGTACACCATATACATCCTTCATGAACACACCATGTTCTTTCCTCCAGAAACGAGGGTCATCACAGTGCACGAGGTTGCATAGAAATCTCTTCCTCAGCCACGGTACTCTCTTTAGACATCTTGGCTAGGACCGGAGGTTGTCATACTTGGCTCTTTGCACATTCCTCCTGCTCACCCTCTCCGATCCCTCTTCATGTAAGCCATCACGTGCCAAGTTTCGGTTGGAGCCAGTCACGATGAACTGACCCTGAGCTTCATCATAGCGAGGATTGCCCCTTTGGGACTTGGCCTTGGTACGACGAGGACGACTAGAACCATCACCTGTAAACAGCAGTGAGGGAGATAGCATGGAGATGAGTATATATGTCCCAAAGATGCAGTACAGGAGCTTTGTGAAGGGTTTCGTAGCATAGTAAATCAAAAAAATTCTACGGATGCGAACAGGAAGGCCAAGATCTAATCTAGGAGATGCAAACAACGAGGGGGATTAGATGAGATCTTCATACCCTTGAAGATTCAGACAATGAACGTTCACGAACGTGGGTGATGTAGTCGACTCGCCTCCTCCTCGATCCGATCCGATCTAACACCGCAAGTGGCGATGCCTCCGAGAGATGCACACGCAAGACCTCGACATCTCCTCCTTCCTCGGTCCATCAAGTAGGGTGGAGAGACGGATTGGATCTAACGCGACGGCGGTGCAAGTGGTGGAGAGTTTCATGTGGCTTCCTACGTGCGATGAGGGAGAGAGAGAGGAGGCGGCAGGCGGCTAGGGCTTGAGGAGGAGGTGTGGGAGGGTGCGCCTCAGCCCTCTTTATATAGAGGGGGTGGCCAGCCCTGCCCCTCCCCAAGCCCTAGGGTCGGCCAAGGAGGGAGGAGTGGGGGGCAAGTTTCCCCCCTTCTAGAAGCTTCCCTAGGGTTTGCCCTAGGTTTGGCCGGCTGGGCCCTATGGGGCCTTGTGGCCCTGTCCCAATGCGTCCAGGTCACTCCCTCATAGGCCCATGCCCCCTCCCGGCAGGTGGGGCCACGTTGGTCCCCCTCCGGAAGGTTCTAGAAGCTTCCGGTACAATACCGATTAATCCGAAACAATTCCGAACTCCAAAAACTGCATTGCCTTATATGAATCTTATTCTCCGGACCATTCCAGAACCTCTCGTGATGTCCCGGATACCATCCTAGACTCCAAACAAAAACTCATAAACCAATTATCCAATCTATCCTAGCGTCGAGACACGTTAAGTGTGTGACCCTTTGGGTTCGAGAATGTGCAGACATGATCTTATATCAATAATCAACAACGGGGTCTAGAAACCCATATTGACTCCCACACATTCATCGATGATCATATCGGATGAACCAGGATGCCAGGATTCAATCAATCCCATATATATATATTCCCTTCGTCTCGCGATATTTTACTTGCCCGAGATTTGATCGTCAGTACCGTCATACCTAGTTCAATCTCGTTCACAGCAAGTACTTTACTCGTTCCATAATCCGATATCACTTTGTGATTAACTCCTTAACCACATTCTTGCAAGCGGTGTTGATATCGATTACCGAGTGGGCTCGAAGTATATCTATCCGACTTGGGAGGGACAAATCCCATCTCGATACATACAACCCAACCGGTACTTTCCGATCACCTGAGAGACACCTTTATGATCACCCTCTCATAGGATGACGTTTGATGACCTCAAAGCTTTCTTCCGATACCAGGGAGTTGTATTATCTCATGGTCTAAGGAATACAATATTTGACATAGGAAAAGCTTCGCAAAGATGAACACGATGACACGATCTAATTGCTCCGCTTAGTTTGGGTTTGTCCATCATATCATTCTCCCAATGATATGATCTCATTATTAATCGACAACTCATGTCTATGGTTAGGAAACATTAACCATCATTAATCAATGAGCTAGTCCATAGAGGCATACTAGGGACACGGTGTTGTTCACAAACCACACAAGTATTAAAGTTTCCGCTTAATACAATTCTAGCATGGAATATAAACTTTATCATGAACAAGAATTATAATAATAACATCTTTATTATTGCCTCTAGGGCATAATTCCAACAGTCTCCCACTTGCACTAGAGTCAATAATCTAGTTTAAATCTGGCAACAATCTAACACCCATGGCACTAAGGTGTTGATCATGTTTTACACGTGGAAGAGGTTTAGTCAATGGATCTACGACAATTAGATCTGTATGTACTTTGCTAATCTTCAGATCTCCATCTGCTATATAATCTCGTATTATATGAAACTTGTGGTTGATATGCTTGGTCTTTGGATGATATCTTGGTTCCTTAGCGGGTGCTATCGCGCCAGTGTTGTCACACAATATCTCCAGTGGTTCCAATGCACTTGGAACCACGCCAAGATCAGTGATGAAGTTCCTGATCCAAACTCCTTCACTTGACGCTTCTGCAGCAGCCATGTATTCCGCTTCTCCTGTAGATCCCGCGATCACGCTTTGCTTGCAGCTTCTCCACCATGCCTCCATTCAAAATATAAACGTATCCTGTCTGAGATTTAGAATCATCATTGTCGGTGTCGAAACTAGCGTCGATGTAACCCTTTACAACGAGTTGTTCATCACCTCCATAGACCAAGAACATTTCTTTAGTCCTGTTCAAGTACTTTAGGATGTTCTTCATGGCTATCTAGTGTTCCATTCCTGGATCACTTTGGTATCTGCTCGTCAAACTAAGAGCATTGAACACATCTGGTCTAGTACACAGCATGGCATACATGATAGAACCTATGGCCGAGGCATAAGGCACTTTGCTCATAGCTTCTCTATCATTCACCATAGCTGGACACTGAGCCTTGCTCAATATCTTACCTGACAACATAGGCACTGAACCTTTCTTTGCCTTATCCATTCTGAACCTTTTCAGAACTTTGTCTAGGTATGTACTCTGGCTTAAAGCTATCAGGCGTCTTTGTCTATCTCTATCGATTTTGATGCCCAGTATATAAGCAGCTTCACCTAGGTCTTTCATTGAAAAACACTTGTTCAAATAACTCTTCACATCGTTAAGCATGTTAATGTCATTTACAATAATCAATATGTCATCCACATATAGTACCAGAAATGTCACTGAGCTCCCACTCACTTTCTTGTAGATACAAGCTTCGTAGCAATTTGGAACAAATCCAAAGCTCTTGATCACTTGATCAAAACGAAGGTTCCAACTCCGAGATGCTTGCTTCAGTCCATAAATGGAACGCTGAAGTTTGCACACTTTATCAGCATCCTTAGGATCGACAAAACCTTCGGTTTGCATCATATACAACTCTACATCAATGTTGCCATTGAGGAACGCAGTCTTGACATCCATCTGCCATATTTCATAATCATGAAACGCAGCAATTGCTAATAAAATCCGAATGGACTTAAACATCGCTATGGGAGAGAAAGTCTCATCGTAGTCAACACCTTGAACTTGTCGAAAACCTTTCGTGACAAGCCGTGCTTTATAGATGATAACATTACCATCCGCGTCCATTTTCTTCTTGAAGATCCATTTGCACTCAACGGCCTTTCGGTCGCTAGGAGGGTCCACCAAAGTCCATACTTGGTTTTCGCTCATGGATCCCAATTCGGATTTCATGGCTTCTAGCCATTTCTCAGAGTCTGGGCTCATTATCGCTTCCTCATAGTTCGTAGGTTCACTATCTTCTACCAACAAGACAGTCAAGACAGGGTTGCCGTACCACTCAGGAGGGGCACGCGACCTTGTCGACCTGCGACGTTTAGTAGCAGCATCGTCCAAAGCTTCATGATCCTTGTCATTAGCTTCCTCTATTGTTGGTGCAGGCGGCACTGGAACAATTTCAGGTGATGTGCTACTCTCCAACTCAAGAGAAGGTTCAACAACCTCGTCTAGCTCTACTTTCCTCCCACTCACTTCTTTCGAGAGAAACTCCTTCTCAAGAAATGAATCGTTCTTTGCGACAAACACTTTGCCTTCGGTTCTGTGATAGAAGGTATACCCAATAGTTTCCTTAGGGTATCCTATGAAGACGCATTTCTCCGCTTTGGGTTCGAGCTTGTCCGGCATCAACTTCTTGACGTAAGCTTCGCATCCCCAAACTTTAAGAAACGACAACTTAGGTTTAGCACCAAACCACAGTTCATATGGTGTCGTCTCAACGGATTTAGATGGTGCCCTATTTAAAGTGAATGCAGCGGTTTCTAATGCATAACCCCAAAATGATAACAAATCAAGAAGAGACATCATCGATCGGACCATATCTAATAGGGTTCGATTCCTATGCTCAGACACACCATTGTTGTGGTGTTCCGGTATGTGAGTTGCGAAACGATTCCGCTTGCTTTAAGATGCGTGAGAAAATGATAACTCAAATATTCACCTCCACGATCGGATTGTAGAAACTTAATTTTTCTGTCACGATGGTTCTCCACTTCATTCTGAAATTCCTTGAACTTTTAAAATGTTTTAGATTTATGTTTCATTAAATAGATATACCCATATCTACTTAAGTCATCGGTAAAAGTGAGAAAATAGCGATATCCACCGCGCGTCGAAACACTCATCGGTCCGCATACATCGGTATGTATGATTTCCAACAAGTCCGTTGCTCGCTCCATCATTCCGGAGAACGGGTTTTGATCATCTTGCCCATGAGGCATGGTTCGCATGTGTCAAATGATTCAAAATCAAGAGACTCCAAAAGTCCATCAGAATGGAGTTTCTTCATGCGCTTTACACCAATATGACCTAGACGACAGTGCCACAAATAAGTAGTATTATCACTATCTACTTTGCATCTCTTAGCCTCAATGTTATGGATGTGTGTTTCATCCCTTTCGAGATTTAGAAGAAATAAACCATTTATAGCAGGTGCATGACCATAAAAGATGTTACTCATATAAATAGAAGAACCATTATTCTCCGATTTAAATGAATAACCGTCTTGCAATAAACACGATTTAGAAATAATGTTCATGCTCAACGCAGGCACATAATAACACTTATTAAGGTTTAAAACTAATCCCGAAGGTAAAACTAAGGAGAGCGTGCCGACGGCCATCACATCAACTCTTGATCCGCTGCAACGCCGCATCGTCACCTCATCCTCGCAAGTCGCCTATTCCGTAGCTCTGCTTGAGTTACAAATATTTGTAATCGAACCAGATCAAATACCGAGCACTACAACGAGGGCTAGTAAGGAAAACATCAATAACATGTATATCAAATATACCTTTGATGGTGCCAGCCTTCTTGTCCGCTAAGTACTTGGACGATTGTCCTTCCATGACCCTTGTCCTTGCAATAGAAGCACTTTCAAAGGTCCGTCTTAGGTCCAGACTTGAGCTTCTTCTCGGGGGCAACGCGCTTACCGCCGCCTTTCTTGAAGGGCTTCTTTCCACCCTTACCTTTCTTGAAGGGGGGCTTGTTGACCATCAACACATGATTATCCTTTTAATGTCCACCTCAGCCTTGACTTTGCGAAGAGCCTTGATCGATCGATGGAACCAATCGATTATGAGTCACTACAAAACTTTTGTAGCTAGGAGGGGTGATTGCAGAACCTGTCAATCTTGAGCTCCTCCGAATCTTGCCGTCCAGGTTGCTCAAGGCGTTGAGTGTAGCCCCACATCTTTATGGCGTGCTCACTAACGGAACTCCTTCCTCCATCTTGTAGTTAAAGAATTTCGGAGATCTCATATCTATCGAGCGGACTGAGTCCGAAACATAGTTTTCAGCCTCGAGAATCTCAAAGGGCCCGGATAGTCTTCAAAACGATTTTGAAGGTCCGATTCCATAGCAAACAACATGGTGCTCTTAATCACACCATAATCATCTTTCTTGCTGATCGACAGCTTTCTCATCGGTAAGCGCATCTACAAAGGGCGTCACCTAGCGCATTCTCAAGGACATAGTCCTTTTGACCGCCAGAGAGAATGATTCTCAGATTGCGGAACCAGTTGGTGAAGTTAGACCCATTGTTTCTAAGCGTTTCCTTCTCAGCAAAAACGTTGAAGTTGAAGTTGGACTTAGCCATTTGATCTACAATGTTTGCAAGTACAAATTATACTATGTTCATGATAACTAGTTCAACTTTAATCAAATTACTAGATGAACTCCCACTAAATTCAACATCCCTCAAATTGTTTAGTGAACATGATCCAAATTCACCACACCTAATCCGATCTTCACGAGAAGAGATGTGGTTTTAGTGGTGGACAACAAGTGTCGATCATATCATTCATATGACTCATGCTTAACCTTTCGGTTCATGTGTTCCGAGGCCATGTCTGTACATGCTAGGCTCGTCAAGTCAAACCCAAGTATTTCCGCGTGTGCAAAACTGGCTTGCACCCGTTGTATGTGAACGTAGAGTCTATAGCACCCGATCATCACGTGATGCTTGGACACGACGAACTTTCGCAACGGTGCATACATGGGGAGAACACAGTTTTATCTTGATCTTTAAGTGAGGAATCATCTTATAATGCTACTGTCACGATCTAAGCATAATAAGATACATAAAAGGATAAACATCACATGCATATAACTTTATGTGACATGGTATAGCCAATCTTCGCGCAATGATCTCCATCTTGTGCATGTCGGCATGATCTCCATCACTCCACCATGATTTCCTCCACCACGAATAGCAACTATAACTATTGCTAACTACTTAGCGATGAAGTGAAACTATTACATGGCGTATAACAAGTTGACACACAGGTCATACACAATTATAAAGACAACCATATGGCTCCTGCCGGTTGTGTACTCATCGACATGCAAGTCGTGAAACATTACAAAACATGATCATTGCATACAACATACACATCACATCTTGGGCCATACCATATCACAGAAAACACTCCTTGCAAAAACAAGTTAGACGCCTCTACTTTGTTGTTGCATGTTTTACGTGGCTTATGGGAGTAGCAAGCTAAGAACGATTCTTACCTACGGAAATCCACAACGGTGATATTATGGTTTCCAAACTCCGGTGTAAATCCCATGACAACTATAGTGAGAGAAACTGGCATCCACCAGCCACATGTGTGGAACAAGCCACACGTCAAGTGCGGAGACGGTCTCGCGAACGACGTCGCGTAAAGTTGGCCTGGACCGCTTCAATCTCACTATCTCACGTCATAAGAAGAACACAAACAAGAGGCTTGCAACAGAAAACATCAATGCCCGCAACAACCATGTTGCGTTCTACTCGTGAAACACATCTACGCATAGATCTAGCTCTGATACCACTGAAGGGTTTCGCAGCATAGTAAATCAAAAAATTCTACGGATGCGAACGGGAAGGCCAAGATCTAATCTAGGAGATGAAAACAACGAGGGGATTAGATGAGATCTTCATACCCTTGAAGATTTGCACAGCGGAACGTTCGACGGAACGTGGGTGATGTTGTCGTACTCGCTTCTCCTCCTCGCGATCCGATCCGATCTAACACCGCAAGTGGTGATGCCTCCGAGAGATGCACACGTGCAGCACCTCGACGTCTCCTCCTTCCTCGGTCCAGCAAGTAGGGTGGAGAGACGGATTGGATCTACAACACGACGGCGCGGTCCAAGTGGTGGAGAGTTTCTGCAGCAGGGCTTCGCCTACGTGCAGTCGGGAGGGAGAGAGAGAGGAGGGAAGCAGGGCGGCTAGGGCTTGAGGAGGAGGTGTGGGAGGGGGTGTGCCCCCAGCCCTCTTTATATAGAGGGGTGGGCGGCCAGCCCTCCCTCCCAAGCCCTCCTAGGGGCCGCCAAGGAGGTAGGAGTGGGGGCAAGTTTCCCCTTCTAGAAGCTCCCTAGGATTTGCCCTAGGTTTGGCTTGGGCCCTATGGGTCTTTGCCCTGGCCCAATGCGCCAGGCACTCCCTCATAGGCCCATGCCCCCTACCGGCAGGTGGGGCCACGTTGGTCCCCCTCCGGAAGGTTCTAGAAGCTTCCGGTACAATACCGATTAACCCGAAACAATTCTGAACTCCAAAAACTGCATTGCCTTATATGAATCTTATTCTCCGGACCATTCCAGAACCTCTCGTGATGTCCCAGATCCCATCCGACACTCCGAACAAAAACTCATAAACCAATTATCCAATCTATCCTAGCGTCGAGACACGTTAAGTGTGTGACCGTTCGGGTTCGAGAATGTGCAGACATGATCTTATATCAATAATCAACAGCGGGGTCTGGAAACCCATATTGACTCCCACACATTCATCGATGATCATATCGGATGAACCATGATGCTAGGATTCAATCAATCCCATATATATATTCCCTTCGTCTCGCGATATTTTACTTGCCCGAGATTTGATCGCTTGCATCATCATACCTAGTTCAATCTCGTTCACAAGTACTTTACTGCTCCATAATCCGATATCACTTTGTGATTAACTCCTTAACCACATGCTTGCAATCGGTGTTGATATCGACACGAGTGGGCCCAAGTATATCTCTCCGACTTGAGGGATAAATCCCATCTCGATACATACAACCCAACAGGTACTTTCCGATCACCTGAGAGACACCTTTATGATCACCCTCTCATAGGATGACGTTTGATGACCTCAAAGCTTTCTTCCGATACCAGGGGGTTGTATTATCTCATGGTCTAAGGAATACAATATTTGACATAGGAAAAGCTTCGCAAAGATGAACGCGATGACACGATCTAATTGCTCCGCTTAGTTTGGGTTTGTCCATCATATCATTCTCCCAATGATATGATCTCATTATTAATCGACAACTCATGTCTATGGTTAGGAAACCTTAACCATCATTAATCAATGAGCTAGTCCATACAGGCATACTAGGGACACAATGTTGTTCACAAACCACACAAGTATTAAAGTTTCCGCTTAATACAATTCTAGCATGGAATATAAACTTTATCATGAACAAGAATTATAATAATAACATCTTTATTATTGCCTCTAGGGCATAATTCCAACACTTTGATGCATTTCTGGACAACTTTGATTCACCCAACACCGGAGTCTCCGCACCAGATACCGGAGTCTCCGGTTCAGACCGGAGTCTAAGTCCGGAGACTCCGGTCAGGAGGCTCGGGTATGCGATGGGTAGATGCTGGTGAGGGTGAATCTAGTAGATCGGGCAATGCAACAAGGCTAAAGTACTAGAGTGCATGCAAGCAAGTGATTCCAATGGTCAAATCAGCAACAATCCTCAAAAACACATCTAGGGATGAACCCTAGGAGGAAAAAGGAGAGGAGAGGTACCAGATCTGTCCATGGGATCAATTCCTCCGGTGGGAATGGCCCAATAGAGGAGAGGGGAAGGTTGGCCGGCTGCATGGCGGATCCCGGTGGCTTGTTGACCTTCGGGGAGGATTTTTGGAGGAGGAGGCGACGGGTTTGGAGGTAGGGGACGGGGTGAAGAATGAGGAACTGCTGTTCCAGTTCACCCCGTGCCCCCTTCTTTAAGTCATAGAAACCATCCAGACCGGAGACTCCGGTCTACACCGGAGACTCCGGCCTACACCGGAGACTCTGGTGTTTGTACACCGGAGACTCCGGTCCTCCTCGACCAAAAGTTCCAGGAAAGGTGTTTGGGGACATATATGAGAGATATATGGTTTTTAATATAGGAAAAGGGCTTGGGTTGAGACATCAAACTGTGAAGAACCAACAAGAGCCATAGAAGTTCGAAAATAATCAAAAAAACTCCAAGATACTAAAATCAAGAAAATGACAAACATGAGTAAGTGCCAACCTCTCAAATGAGAGAGGGCGGTGGCCTAGGCCACCATATTTGAGTATACTTGGCTTGGCACCACGAATATATATCTTGGGTCCATTACCAAAACTCATCATTAAGCTCACATATCACTAAACGATATTAAGAGGAATGATTTTGATTGCTTTGGGAATAATGGGGGGAGGGATGGTCCAATCAATTAGGACCGCACTCCCCCTATATCCATGCCTACACCTAGACCAAATATGAGATGAAACATAGGTGAGAGTGCAATAACATCAAGTCAAGCTCCTTGAATCTACGATATTTAGTTCATTCCTCAAGTAGCAAAACCTTGCTTCATCAAGTGGCTTCGTGAAGATATCGGTAAGTTGATCTTTGGTTGGTACATATGATAGATCAATATCACCTCGAGCAACATGATCTCTAATGAAGTGATGGCGAATCTCAATATGCTTTGTCCTTGTGTGATCCACCGGGTTGTAGGAAATCTTGATGGCACTTTCATTGTCACATAGGAGAGGCACTTTGTCACAATGGACACCGTATTCCTTTAAAGTTTGCCTCATCCATAGCAATTGAGTGCACGCACTAGCTGCCACATACTCGCTTCGGTGGAGAGAGATATACAATTTTGCTTCTTGGAAGACCAACATACCAAGGACCTACCAAGGAATTGGCAAGCCCCGGATGTTGATTTTCTATCATCCTTGTCACCCGCCCAATCCGAATCCGTGTATCCACAAAGAGGAAATGTTGAGCCTTGAGGATACCAAAGACCATAAAATGGGGTATGAACCAAATATCGAAAGATTCTCTTGACCGCCATTAAATGGCTTTCTTTAGGAGACGCTTGATATCTTGCACACACACCTACACTCAACACAATATCGGGTCTAGATGCACAAAGTTAAAGCAAAGAACCAATCATAGACCGGTATACCTTTTGATCCACATCTTTACCATTTGGATTTTGTTCTAGATGAGTCTTTGTAGCCATGGGAGTAGGAGCTCCATTCAAATCTTGCATTTTGAATCTCTTGAGAATATCTTGAGTATACTTGGCTTGATTGAAGAATGTCCCTCCTCTAACTTGCTTGATCTCAAAGCCAAGAAATACTCTCAACTCCCCCATCAAAGACATCCGGAACCTACTAGTCATAAGCTTTGAGAATTCATCATTAAAAGCTTTGTTAGATGAGCCAAAGATAATATCATCAACATATATTTGGCATACAAAAAGCTCCCCATTGACCTTATTAGTAAAAAGAGTGGGATCGATTTTCCCAACCTCAAAGCCACGGTCAAACAATAACTCTCTAAGGTGCTCATACCACGTGTGTGGGGCTTGCTTGAGCCCATAGAGCGCCTTATCAAGTTTGTAGACATGGTTTGGGAAGTTGGGGTCCTCAAATCCCGGGGGTTGCTTAACATATACCAATTCATTTAAAGAACCATAAAGAAATGCACTTTCTACATCCATTTGTTGCAACTTAAAGTTATGATGTGCCGCATAAGCAAGAAGGATATTGATGGACTCAAGGCGAGCCACGGGTGCATAAGTCTCTCCATAATCAATGCCTTCAATTTGAGAATACCCTTGTGCAACCAATCTAGACTTGTTCCTTACTATAATTCCATGCTCATCTTGCTTGTTCTTGAATATCCACTTTGTTCCAATAACATTGCGGCAATCCTTTGGCTTCTCAACTAACTTCCACACTTTGTTTCTCTCAAAGTTGTTGAGCTCTTTGTGCATAGCTTCTAACCAATCTGAATCTTCAAGAGCTTCCCACACTTTCTTTGGTTCAATCATGGAGATGTGTGCTTGGTGTTCACTGAACCTCTTCAATTGTGCTCTTGTGGAAATTCCTTTCCTTAGATCTCCAACAACATTTTGGAGTGTGTGGTCTCTTATTGCCAACATTCTTTCCTTTCTAGCTTCGCGACGAGCGTGGATCTCCTCATTGTTTCTTGGAGGACCCTCTTCATCATTTTGATCCTCGTCTTGACCATCAACTTGACCTTGATCATCATTGGAATCATCCTCTACATTGGGAGGCAAGGATTGACCTTGGTATTGATCAAGTGCTCTTCTAGCATCAATTTGAGCTTGTCTCAAAACAGTTTGGATGGATCTTCCTTGACAAATTGGCTTGGCACCACTTGACAACCCATCGAATGGACCAAGATCCCTTTGACTAGAGTTCACACATTGATCACTATGTTGAGGGTACACATCTTGTCTTTGGCTTGAGTCAATGTCCTCTTCGGTAGATGGAGCATGTTGATGTTGTGAAGATGAGGGCTCCACTCGAGTGGAGCATAGTTCTTCTCGATCCGCCATAAGGGGTTCCTCAACGGGGCAGATATAACCCACACCCATTCTTCATATGGCATCCTGAGGCATTTCATCATCTGCATCACAAGCATCAACACGCCCCCCTTGGTTACCAACATATTCTTTGAAGGTCACACTACAAGATTCTATGACGGCTCCGGAGAGCTTGTCATAGATTCTATAAGTGTGAGATTCGAGACCATAGCCACCAAAAATACCCTCTAATGCTTTAGACTCGAATTTAGACAAACGAACACCTTTCATGAGATAGAAACACTTACAACCGAACACCCGGAAATAAGATATGTTGGGCTTGTTACCGGTAAGTATCTCATATGGAGTCTTGTTGATTTTCTTGCGGAGGTAGAGTCGGTTTGAAGCATGGAAAGCGGTGGAGACGGCCGCCCGTAAGTTGTATGGAGATTTAAACTCCGCCAACATGGTCCTAGCCATCTCAATAAGAGTCCGTTCTTCCTTTCGCCACACCATTTTGTTGAGGGGTGTATGCAATGGAATATTGATGTTTAATCCCTCATCACTAAGGAAATCATTCAAGGTGTAGTTCTTGAACTCGGTGCCATTGTCACTTCTTATAATCAACACGGAACATTGTGTTGACGTTGAACCAAGTTGATGAAGTCGATAAAAGTCCTTTGAGTTTCACTCTTCAACTTGAAGAAATAAACCCAAGAGTATCTTGAAAAGTCGTCAACAATCACCAAACAATATTTCTTCCTCCAAGACTTGCATGAGATGGAGGACCAAATAGGTCCACATGGAGGAGTTCCAAGATCTTGTTAGACTTTATTTGGTTCGTGGGCTTGTGAGGAGCGTCATGCCATGCATCTTCCTAGAACACATGCCCCGCAAACACGATCTTTGGCAAAGGAAACATTTTCTTTTAGTCCAACAATATGGCCCTCTTTATGGAGACTTTGCAAAGTTCTCATATTGACATGGGCTAGTCGGCTGCCATAGCCAACCCACATCGGCCTTCCAGGTATAAGCACATGGACTGCGGTGGCTTGCCCGAAAAGTCCACCACATACAAGTCATTTTCGACGTACCCAACGAAAGCGACCTTGAGAGACTTGCTCCACATGAGGACCACAATATCATCATCAATAAAGACGGCAAAGCCCATCTTTCCAAGAGCACGGACAGAAAGTAAATTGTATCCAAGGGTTTCAACAAGCATGACGTTCACGAGTGTAGTAAGCCACCACTACCTTGTCGAAACCCATTACCTTAGACTTTGACTTGTAGGCATATGTGACGGTGATTTGATCTTCATTTGACACCAAGTCCTTGACAATAGACGAGCTTCCGGTCATATGACTAGTGCAACCACTATCGATCACCCATTTTGACCCTCCGGAAGCATAAGTCTACAAAAAGATCAAGCTAGTTTTTAGGTACCCATTTTTCAATGGGTCCTCTTTTGTTAGTAACAAGGGTCTTGGGAACCCAAGTAGAACAAGCAATATAACCATCATAAGGGCCAACATATTGTGCATACACATCACCATAATAATCATGCATTAGAACATAGTGAGGGTTAGCACTCCCGCAAAATCATCATGAGACATAGTTTTACCATTTGTGGTCTTACTCTCCACAATGGTCTTGTTGGTATCTTGTGCGGGCTTGTCCTTATTCTTCTTATTGTTCTTCTTCTTTGTTTTGGAAACAAAACCAATGCCCCCTTTATCACCATTACGCCTTTGCTTGCTCAAAAGATCATCAATAGACTTGTTGCCTTATGGAAATGTGGCCTTAGCAAGCTCCCCCTTCAACCTAGCATTCTCTTCAAGAGTAGTTGTGCTACTAGATGGAATGAAGTTACTAGGTGAAGGAATATTGGCCAATTGAGTTTGAAGCGTTTCATGGGACTTTGTGAGTGACAAGAGTTCACTCTCCAAGGCCTTGTGGGCCTTGTTAAGCAAGCTGAAGTCCTCGGCAAGTTTTTCATGAACCACACCAAACTCAATCTTGTCCTTTTTAGCTCCTTTATATTTAGCAATAGCATGATCACGCTCTTTGATGAGTTTGTTAACAATAATGTCATTGGCCTCATCAAGCCCTTCAAGTTTTA
The DNA here is from genome assembly GCA_030063025.1 of Avena longiglumis. Lineage (NCBI taxonomy): Eukaryota > Viridiplantae > Streptophyta > Magnoliopsida > Poales > Poaceae > Avena > Avena longiglumis. Next base: position 63,957,807 of record CP125973.1, read on the forward strand.
ATTCAATTGACAACCTAGTTTCTTGTTCTTCTTCTAGAGCATTGTTTAGGGCCTCTAGCTCAATCATATGTTCATGCCCAAGTTTACATCTTACATCTAGAAGCTCTTGAGTATGTGATAGTTGATCTAAGATGTTTCCAAAATGTAGCTTAGCATCACATTATAGGTTAGTCATAAACTCATCAAAGGCAATTAATTCCTTTTTAACATCAAGAGACATCTCATCATCAATTTCAACATTATCTAAGTGAGTAGAGCGGGATGATGAAGATACCTCCATTCCTCTTGCCATAAGGCAAGTGGCGTTCTTGGTGGAAGAGTTCTCATTTGGAGAATCGAAGAGTGAGAATGTCGGAGTAGAGGTGGTGGCAAGAGCAGCCACACCATGAGAAGTTTCCTTTTCGTCATCTTCATCATCTTCATTGTCGGAGGAGTAATCTTCATGATTGATCAAGACAATTTCTCCCGGCTTCTTGTTGATGGGATTCTTTTTGATGAAAGGTTTCTTGTACGGTCCCTTGAGAGTCTTATTCAACACAAGCTTTCCACCATGATCTTCTCTCTTCTCATAGGGGCAACTAGCTACAAAGTGGTAGCGGTCACCACAATTGAAGCAAGTTCTCAATATTGTGGTATTCTCTATTTTCCCATTTGGATTGCTTCTCCGTTCCATTTCCATCTTGGCCTTGGCGGGGTTCTTCCAAAAGTTCTTTGCATAGAAAGCCATATATTGACCATGAGAAATCTTGAGTTCATCGGGATGGTCCATGGAAATCCCTTCATCACTATCATCTTCATCCCCATGGTGCACAACTTTGGCCTTCAAAGCAACATTGACAACATTGCTCATACCAAGGGCACGAGCACGGGCATCTTTGGCATTCTTGGCGGCAACCTTGAAAGCAGCCATCTCTTGCATAACTTCATTTGAGTTCATGAGATGGTAGTTGTGTCTTCCTTGTAGGCTCTTCAAGTCGGTGGGCTCAAAAGGCATGAGTGCACTCACATATTTCCGTTTTATCCATGCATCATCCACATGTGAGGCACCCACATTCCTAAAAGCAGTGGTGGTGGTCTTGAGCCTTCGGTACATATCTTCATGATCTTCACCTTCTTTAATGTAGAAGCCTTCAGCTTCATTGCTTAGAGCATCATATCGGTTCCTCCTTATACTCTCATTTCCAATAAACAACACAGTGAGAGCATCCCAAGCTTCCTTGGCAATGCTAAAGTGCTCAATGTGTGGATAATCCTTTGTCCCCAAACCTTGTTGAATCATATGCAGAGCAGTGGCATTGAGTTGACTATTAACAATCTCTCTTCTTGTCAAGTTGTTTGGATCCCCAATAAAGAGTACATGCTCGATGATGTTCCATAGTTCAATACAAGAGTTGCGCATATGAGTTCTCATTAGTGATTTCCATTGAGCAAAAGTAGCAGATTCTTCAAGCTTAGGTGGTTCACCTCTATTGTATACATGAGGGTGAGGGATTGGAGGGTCGGGAGAGTACCATGAGTCACGGTGCTCACCCTTCCCACCATTATTGTGTGTGGAGGAATTAACGTTGTCAAGTTTACCCCCCACCACCATACCCTCGGGGGATACCGGTGTATTCCCTTTAGGTAAAATGGATGCTTGATCCTGTTGAGGAGATGGAGGTGATGAGCTTTCTTTGTCTTTAAGAAGTTGCTCGAGCATCTTCTTGACTTCGTTGACCAAGGAAGAGCTCAATCTTGTTTCCAAGTTTTTGAGATCTTCCATGGTCACCGGTGTCGACTCACTACCACCATTCCCATCGTTGCTACCCATATTCTCTTAGGCGGTAAAGCCCGAATAAAGAGCCGAGGCTCTGATACCAATTGTAAGGATCGTATGGGCACCTAGAGGGGGGTGAATAGGTGCTACTTCAAATTCTACTCTTTTTCAAATTAGGGTTTGACAAGAAAGGTAAATTCTCTAGAATATGCAACTATGGTGAATTTACCTATATGTCAAACAAGCACAAACTAACACAACACTAAGCAAGAACAAGTAAGTAAAGTGTGGTAAAGGATAGAAGTAACCAAGGGAGTGGACGCGGAGACACAAGGATTTGTTTCCTGTAGTTCCTTCCTTTTCAGGGGAAGTACGTCTATGTTTGGAGAGGGGGTGGTTTCAAACCACCAACGTCACGAGAGGCCTCCCTTGTTCTCCGATGAAACTCACCCCAACGGGCTCGATTAACCTTCCACTATATCGGCAACCTTCGAGGTGGAAGCCGGCACCTTTACAACAAGTTCGGGGCACACATCCACAACTAAATTGGAGGCTCCCAAATACAAGCAAGCTGTCAAGACAAATCAAAGACAAGCTTGTAAGAACCAAATCAAAGTTAGGGTTTCCAAAGAAACACTAGAGCTTGGGGGCCCTCAAGTGAATGAGGGGGAAATGAAGATCTCTCTTGGTGAAGATGTAAAACAAGGCCTCCTCCTTCGATTCTCCAAAGATCAATGACTTTGGATGGTTGGATGAAGAGATCTTGTGGATTTGGTGGCTCTAATGGGGTTGGTGTTCTTGAGCAGCTCGAGCAACTAGAGGAATAAGATAAGGGTCCCTATTTATAGACAACCCCCTCCACGAACCGTTTTCTGACCGTTGTAGAAAAGTCAGACCGGAGACTCCGGTCTACACCTGAGACTCCGGCCAATCTCCGGACCAGTCTCCGGACTACCCTTCTGACTGACCCAGGCCAGTTCTTCACTAGCAACACCGGAGACTCCGGCCTTCCAACACCGGAGACTCCGGAGTAACCTCCGGTGCAGCCTCTGGACCCCTAGTCAGAATGTCCCAGCCAGGTTCTGGGAGGCACCACCGGAGCCAGAATCGGAAACTCCGGACCACACCGAAGACTCCGGTCTGCAGTTTCCAGAACAGTGGCAAATGTATGTGGTTCCCAAGAGTGTGTGTGATGTTTATCAATGATAATACCAACCTGTGGACAATAGCACACTGTAAAATGATCTACTTGTTGTTAACGAACACCAAAAGTGATTATGACAATAAATGCCCTTTCACTTACAATTCGACGGCTCCAAGAACGCGGATGGTGCAGGAGCAGGGATCGTGCTAACATCTCCGAAGGGTGACAAACTCCGCTACGTCCTCTACCTCGACTACACCCCCTACACCAACAACATGGCCGAGTACGAAGCGCTACTCCACGACATGCGAGCTGCCAAGGAGATGAACGTCAATCGCCTGCGCTGCTACGGAGACTCGGACCTCGTCGCCGGGCAAGTCGTCGGCACCTGCGATGTTGTCTCCCCCACCATGGCGTCATACCGCCAAGCAGTGGATCGGCTGGGTGGACACTTCGCAGGCTACTCTGTCGAGTGGATCGACAGGCGGAAGAATGAGGAGGCCGACACACTCTCTCGCATCGGCTCGGCTCGACTCGCACCACCCGTCGACGTCTTTCTCGACACCATCACCAAGCCTTCCGTCTCTCCCCTAAGGGAGATCGACATCGGAATCCCGTTGCAACCAGAGGCAGCCCTGGTCGCACTAATCGCCGAGCCAAACGACTGGACCGTGCCATACGTCGCCTACTTGGAGGGAGGCACCCTGCCCGTGGATGAAACAGACGCCCGGATGATAGCACGCCGCTGCAAATCCTTCGTCATCATCAACGACGAGCTCCACAAGCGCAACGTGACCGGAGTGTTCCAACGTTGTGTTCAACCCGCTGAAGGACGCAAAATCCTCCAAGACATTCACTCCGGCGACTGCGGCAACCACGCCGGCGCCCGCTCTCTGGTCGCAAAGGCTATGCGACACGGCTTCTACTGGCTCACCGCACACGCAGACACTGTCGACATCGTCCAGCGGTGCGTCGTATGGCAGAAATACGCCAACCAGACCCACGTGCCAAGCTCGGCGCTCAAGACAATCCCCATCACCTGGTAATTCGCCGTATAGGGAATGGACATGGTAGTCCCCTTCAAGAAGGCCCCCTCCGGATTCACCCACCTCCTAGACGCAGTCGACAAATTCACAAAATGGGTGGAGGCCAAGCCAGTCCGCAAATGCGACGGGAAGACCGCCACCAAGTTCCTACGCGAGCTCATCTATCGCTACGGGTTCCCAAACAGCATCATCACGGACAACGACACCAACTTAGCCAAAGGAGCCATGGCCGAGTTCTGCAAGGAACACCACATTTGACTCGACCTCGCCTCAGTCGCCCACCCGGAGTCCAATGGCCAGGCGGAATGCGCCAATCAGAGCATCCTCCATGGCCTGAAGCCACGGCTCCAAGTCCCACTTGAGCGCACTGTCGGGTGCTGGGTCGAGGAGCTAACCTCCGTCATCTGGGGCATCCGCACCTCCGTCAACAGGTCGACAGGATTCACCCCCTTCTTCATGGTGTACGGCGCCGAGGCAGTCATGCCCACCGACCTCGAGCACGATTCACCAAGGGTGGTCAACTACACGGAGGCCGCAAACGAACTCGCATGACAAGACGGAGTCGACCAGCTCGACGAGGCACGCGATCTAGCTCGCTCCCGCACCACCATCTACCAGCAAGGGCTCCGCCGCTACCATAGCCGGCGAGTAAGGACTCACACCTTCCAGGAAGGCGACCTGGTACAGCGCCTAATCCAGGACAAGAAGGGCATGCACAAGCTCTCCCCCCCCCCCTTGGGAGGGACCATTCGCCATCGGGCGAGTCCTAGGCAACGACGCCTAATACCTCATCGACGTCCGAGGAGACGGAAAACTCGACATCAAGCAGCCATGGAATGTAAACCTCCTACGGAAGTTCTAATCCTAGAACTCCATACATGTACTCTCCACCCACTATGAAATAAAACAGATCGGTTACCGAAAATTGTTTCTACTCTCTGTGTCTTGTGCCACTCGCACTCGTAATAACAGCGTTATGCTATTCGCAGAAGTAAACCTCTGGTAAAGCGACCGGCACGCGGTAAAAGCGGCACGAGGGCACTGAAACCGCAGGCCTCGAACGTCCACGAAACGCCAACCCGAGCCCCATTGGAGTCGCCTAGCGACTGGCTCACCGAGCCAAGACAATCGTGATTCGCTCCTCAAATGACAAGGTCCTCCGCATCCTCGACACAATTAACGGCCAAGTACCACGCTCGGGGACTGACACCCAGCCAAATACGAGTGACTAGGGAAAAATGACAAGTATGAGAGCACGCCCAGGACTCGCCACGCGATTGATCCTCCAGATCAGGCAGGATAGACGCACTAACAACGACGCGCTTAGTCCTCATCTACCTTGGAGCTGCGACTAGAACCACCAAGTACCACGCTCGGGGACTCGGCAACCCGACCTCGTTTGCGCCCGGGAAAACGGTCAAGTAAAGAGCACCCCTAGGAATCGCCTTGCGACTGGCTTTCCGAGCCATGGCGAGTTGACCTCAACTCATTAAAAGTTAACAAACATATAACAACGAGGTAAACCCATACAAAGGGCGGACGCGCTCGGGGACTCGTTCAATCAAAATCCAAAATCGCAAAACGAATGACAAAATAACACGAGTTTCCTTTATAGCAGCACCCAGTTGTTCCAAATACAAGGAAAGTTCAATAGTTATCTTGTACTAACGCCCAAGGGCACATACACTTCTACTCCGCAGGTTTTGACGCAGAAGCGCCACTGTCCCTGTGGCTACGAATGAAGGGCACGTACGGGTTCGACGGGTACGTCGTCAGCTCGCCCTCCATCGCCGCACGGAACGGCTGCTCGACCTTGAAGTCCCGATGCTTCGGTTCAGGATCATTGGGGGCGACAATCGTCTCCTAATAGGGGATGAGGTCGCCCATTGCCCAAACGCGATCGGAGTACACCGCGGCCCGGTCCATCAGCTTCAGCACCTCGGCAATCTCCACAGAGCCCGTCGACAAGGGGTAGCCGCTCGTGACATCGTCGAGGTCGAAATCCTCCGGGAAATGGGCAAGCCCAAGGCTGAGCGTCGTCGCCGCCCCGCGCCGGAAGGCCGACCGCGTCATGAACTCGACGACTGACGGAGCCTTTTTCAAGTAGCGCCATACCTCGACAAGGTCGCTGGGGATTACTTCCGTGGGCGATATCTCCTAAAGATATGCTCGAAGGCAAGTCGCGGACAACGCGGCTGAATCGACCAGGGTGGCCACACATTGCCGCGCGTCGTACGACTGCGCCTCCTCCGCGTTATCAGTGATCCGACCTGCGGCACAGAAACAAGTAGTGAGCAAACCAACGACGTCACAATACAGCTATTGCGGGTAGAGGGAAGAAGAAGGAAGGTTTACCAATTAACGGTCGGTAGAGGCCCGTGATGAAGCTTTGAAGAGAAGAGAAATTGTTCTGTAGCCCAGCAACGAGCACGTCAGACACTTTTCGGCAGAAGTAACAGCAGACTTCGCTCGCCCTTCCGCCGAGCTAGCTTCCGACCTCGCCTCCTCAAGCTCACGCTCGTGTCGCGACTGCGTTTTTCGTCACTTTTCGAGCGGTGAGCGTGTCAAATCACCCACCGGGACAAGGCCTCGGTGGGCCTCCTTCACCTCAGCCGCAACCGCTTGAAGCTCCTTGTTCGTCTCCTAGACGGCAACGGGCTCCTTCTCCAAGCGACACTTTGCAGCAAGCCGATCGGCTAATTCGTGCTGTAGGCCCTACGCACAAACTGCAGCGTCAACAACAATGAAATTCCTAAGTGCCCACCCGCTGAAACTCAGCGACTAGGCAATCGGGGACTGGACAATGAAATTCCTAAGTGCCCACCCGCTGAAATTCAGCGACTAGTCACTCGGGGACTATACAATGAAATTCCTAAGTGCCCACCCGCTGAAATTCAGCGACTAGACACTCGGGGACTGGACAATGAAAATCCTCAGTGCCCACCCGCTGAGATTCAGTGACTAGGCACTCGGGGACTGGATGATATAAAAACATTAAGAATCCGACCACTGAAATTTAGTGGCCCGATCCTCGGGGACTGGACATACCTGGATGGCAGCGCCTGGCATGCCGTGAAGCTCCAGCGCATCCACAGACGCAAGCACGACCGGAGTATGGCCGTGACGTTGCTCAACCTCCACCTCGGCGACCCCAGGCATCCGGATCGTCGGCGCCGAGGCACTCGCTGCGGCCGCCTTCGCCATGAAGCGAGGAAAGGTCGCCGCAGATGCGGCTGCGCCACTCGGAGTCGGCTCGGCCACGACGGGTGAGTCTGCGATCACCATATGTTGTGACCCAACACCCTCCTTGATCTTCAAGGCCACTTCCGCTGCGGTCGGAGGATCGCTAGGAGCAACCACCTGATCATCAGAGACGGTGAAGACTTCGTCGCCCTTCATCCTCTTGACGCCTTCGGCGGGAGCAGCGTCGTCACCGGCTTTCCTTTTCCGTGAGGAATCGGCCGACACTTCGGAGGCGACTGGCGGAACCTTGGCCACAGAAGGATGGCTGATCTTTTTAACACCAGTCCTGCGAAACAGTTTGGTGAATGAGACCGTTTGATCAAAACACAGAACAAGCAGATGAGTAAGGGACAGAGCAGCACTCACTTGGCGACTGGCAGGAACCGTAGACCGGTGCGGATACTGGCCGGCTTATCCAGCTCGGGCCCTAGCCTCCGAGTAAGGCCCGTCTCGAACACGTCGTGTGCCCAAGACACTGATGGCTTCTTCGAAGATCCGCGGCAGGAGCCTTCGTGGTAACAGCTGCGGGAGCACCCCTTGATGGCGAGGCCCCTGCGGCCGGAGCAGCCCCCAAGCTAACAATTGGGGTGAATGGCGGTGGCAACTACGCCAGCGGCGCCTCGTCCCTGGGGGTGGTAGCGCCTGTAGCCACGGTCGCGTGTGCCGCTGCGTCCTCAGCCGAGCTGGTGGCATCGGCTGCTTTCGCGGATCGGTAGATATCTGCCTTCTTTGGTGAAGGTTTCAAGGCATAGTAAATCAAAATTTTCTCACGGTAACAGAGGAAAGCCAAGATCTAATCTAGGAGATGCAAACAACGAGAGAGATTGGATTAGATCTTCATACCCTTGAAGATTAAGCGGTGAACGTTTAACGGGCGTGGGTGATGTAGTCGATTTCGCTTCTCCTCCTCGCGATCCGATCCGATCTAGCACCACAAGTGGCGGTGCCTCCGTGAGATGCACACGTGCAGCACCTCGACGTCTCCTCCTTCCTCGGACCAGCGAGTATGGTGGAGAGATAGATTGGATCTACAACACGACGGTGTGGTGTATATGGTGGAGAATTTCTGCTGCAGGGCTTCGCCTACAAACAGTCGGGAGGGAGAGAGGAAGGTAGCAAGGCGGCTAGGGTTTGGAGGAGAGGTGTGGAGTAGTTGGGGGAGGGGGCGCACCACCCCTCTATATATAGAGGGGGGCGGCCAGCCCTTGCCCCTCCTCCAAGCCTATCTCTAGTTTAAACAATTTAAACTCTCCCTTATCTAGAAATCTTATCTCTAGATTTAAACGATTTAAACTCTCCCTTATCTAGAAATCCTATCTCTAGTTTAAACGAGTTTAAACTTATCCAGGATCGGCTGGGCCCTATGGGGCCTTGTGCCCCTGGCACAATGCGTCCAGTACACTCCCTCATAGGCCCATGCCCCCTCCCGGAAGGTGGGGCCACGTTGGTCCCCTTCCGGAAGGTTCTAGAAGCTTAGATGCAATACCGATTAATCGGAACAATTAGAACTCCAAAACTGCACCGCCTTATATGAATCTTATTCTCGGACCATTAGGAACCTCTCGTGATATCCGGATCCCATCCGAGACTCGAACAAAAATTCATAAACCAATTATCCAATCTATCCTAGGCCGAGACACGTTAAGTGTGTGACCTGAGTTCGAGAATATGCGGACATGATCTTCTATCAATAATCAACAGCGGGTGCAGGCACCCATATTGACTCCACACATTCATCGATGATCATATCGGATTAACCACGATGCGAGGATTCAATCCCATATATATATTCCCTTAGTCTCGCGATATTTTACTTGCGAGATTCGATCGTCGGTATCGTCATACCTAGTTCAATCTCGTTCACGGCAAAGTACTTTACTCGTTCGTAATCCGATATCACTTTGTGATTAACTCCTTAACCACATGCTTGCAAGCGGTGTTGATATCGATTACCGAGTGGGCCCGAAGTATATCTCTCCGACTTGGGAGGGACAAATCCCATCTCGATACATACAACCCAACAGATACTTTCCGATCACCTAGGAGACACCTTTATGATCACCCTCTCATAGGATGACGTTTGATGACCTCAAAGCTTTCTTCCGATACCAGGGAGTTGTATTATCTCATGGTCTAAGGAATACAATATTTGACATAGGAAAAGCTTCGCAAAGACGAACACGATGACACGATCTAATTGCTTCGCTTAGTTTGGGTATGTCCATCATATCATTCTCCCAATGATATGATCTCATTATCAATTGACAACTCATGTCTATGGTTAGGAAACCTTAACCATCATTGATCAATGAGCTAGTCCGTAGAGGCGTACTAGGGACACGGTGTTGTTTACAAACCACACAAGTATTAATGTTTCCGCTTAATACAATTCTAGCATGGAATATAAACTTTATCATGAACAAGAATTATAATAATAACATCTTTATTATTGCCTCTAGGGCATAATTCCAACAGTCTCCCACTTGCACTAGAGTCAATAATCTAGTTTACATCTGGCAACAATCTCACACCCATGGCACTGAGGTGTTGATCATGTTTTACACGTGGAAGAGGTTTAGTCAGTGGATCTGCGACATTCAGATCCGTATGTACTTTGCTAATCTTCAAATCTCCATCTGCTATATAATATCGGATTATATGAAACTTGCGGTTGATATGCTTGGTCTTTGGATGATATATTGGTTCCTTAGCGAGTGCTATGGCGCCAGTATTGTCACACAATATCTCTAGTGGGTCCAATGCACTTGGAACCACGCCAAGCTCAGTGATGAAGTTTCTGATCCAAACTCCTTCACTTGACGCTGCGGCGACCATGTATTCCGCTTCCCTGTAGATCCCGATCACGCTTTGCTTGCAGCTTCTCGACTCACGCTCCTCCATTCAAAATATACACGTATCCTGTTCGAGATTTAGAATCATCCTTGTTTGTCGAAACTAGCATCGGCGTAACCTTTACGACAAGCTGTTCATCACCCCATAGACTAAGAACATTTCTTTAGTTCTATTTAGGTACTTTAGGATGTTCTTCACGCTGTGTCGATGTTCCACTCTGGATCACTTTGATATCTTTCGTCAAACTAAGAGCATTGGACACATCCGGTCTAGTACGACATGGCATACATGATAGAACCTATGGCGAGGCATAAGGCACTTTGCTCATAGCTTCCCTATCATTTACCGTAGTGGACACCGAGCCTTGCTCAATATCTTACGTGACAACATAGGCCTTGAACCTTTCTTTGCCTTATCCATTACGAACCTTTTAGAACTTTGTCTAGGTATGTACTACGGCTTAAAGCTATCAGGCGTCTTTGTCTATCTCTATAGATCTTGATGCCCAATATATAAGCGACTTCACCTAGGTCTTTCATTGAAAACACTTGTTCAAATAACTCTTCACATCGTTAAGCATGTTGATGTCATTTCCAATAATCAATATGTCATCCACATATAGTACCGAAGCGTCACCGAGCTCCCACTCACTTTCTTGTAGATGCAAGCTTGTATCAATTTGGAACAAATCCAAAGCTCTTGATCACTTGATCAAAGCGAAGGTTCCAACTCGAGATGCTTGCTTGATCCATAAATGGAGCTGAAGTTTGCATACTTTATCGACATCCTTAGGATCGACAAAACCTTGGGTTGTATCATATACAACTCTTCATCAATGTTGCCATTGAGGAACGATCTTGACATCCATCGCCATATTTCATAATCATGAAACGTAGCAATTGCTAATAAAATCCGAATGGACTTAAACATCGCTACGGGAGAGAAAGTCTCATCATAGTCAACACCTTGAACTTGTCGAAAACCTTTCGCGACAAGCCGTTCTTTATAGACGGTAACATTACCATCCGCGTCCGTTTTCTTCTTGAAGATCCATTTGCACTCAACGGCCTTTCGGTCGCTAGGAGGGTCCACCAAAGTCCATACTTGATTTTGGCTCAAGGATCCCAATTCGGATTTCATGGCTTCTAGCCATTTCTCAGAGTATGGGCTCATCATCGCTTCCTCATAGTTCGTAGGTTCACTGTCTTCTACTAACAAGACAGTCAAGACAGGGTTGCCGTACCACTCAGGAGGGACACGCGACCTTATTGACTGCGACGTTCAAGAGTCGCATCGTCCAAGCTTCATGATCCTTGTCATTAGCTTCCTCTATTGTTGGTGCGGTGACCGGAACAATTTCGGTCTTTGCGCTACTCTCCAATTCAAGAGAAGGTTCAATAACCTCGTCTAGCTCTACTTTCCTCCCACTCACTTCTTTCGAGAGAAACTCCTTCTCAAGAAAGGAACCGTTCTTCTGACAAACACTTTGCCTTGGTTACGTGATAGAAGGTATACCCAATGGTTTCCTTAGGGTATCCTATGAAGACGCATTTCTCGCTTTGGGTTCGAGCTTGTCCGCATCAACTTCTTGGCGTAAGCTTCGCATCCCCAAACTTTAAGAAACGACAACTTAGGTTTAGCACCAAACCACAGCTCATACGGTGTCGTCTCAGCGGATTTAGATGGAGCCCTATTTAAAGTGAATGGAGCGGTTTCTAATGCATAACCCCAAAATGATAACGGCAAATCGGTAAGAGACATCATTGATCGGACCATATCTAATAGGGTTCGATTCCGTCGACACACCATTCTTGTTGTGGTGTTAGGGTGGCGTGAGTTGTGAAATGATTCCACTTGCTTTAAGATGCGTGAAAATCATAACTCAAATATTCACCTCCACGATCGGATCGTAGAAACTTAATCTTTACATTACGATGGTTCTCCACTTCATTACGAAATTCCTTGAACTTTTCAAATGTTTGATTTATGTTTCATTAAATAGATATACCCATATCTACTTAAGTCATCGGTAAAAGTGAGGAAATAGCGATATCCACCGCGTCGAAACACTCATCGGTCCGCATACATCGGTATGTATGATTTCCAACAAGTCCGTTGCTCGCTCCATCATCTGAGAACGGGGTTTTGATCATCTTGCCCATGAGGCATGGTTCGCATGTGTCAAATGATTCAAAATCAAGAGACTCAAAAGTCCATCGAAATGGAGTTTCTTCATGCTTTACACCAATATGACCTAGGCAGCGATTACCACAAATAAGTAGTATTATCACTATCTACTTTGCATCTCTTAGCCTCAATGTTATGGATGTGTGTTTCATCCCTTTCAAGATTTAGAAGAAATAAACCATTTACAAGAGGTGCATGACCATAAAAGATGTTACTCATATAAATAGAACAACCATTATTCTCCGATTTAAATGAATAACCGTCTTGCAATAAACACGATTTAGAAATAATGTTCATGCTCAACGCAGGCACATAATAAGACTTATTAAGGTTTAAAACTAATCAGAAGGTAAAACTAAGGAGGCGTCTTGACGGCCATCACATCAACTCTTGATCCGTTGCCAGCACATCGTCACCTCATCCCTAAGCCGTCTCATTAGTAGCTCTGTTTGAGTTACAAATATTAGGCTGAACGGTATCAAATAACCGGGCACTAGCGAGGGCTAGTAAGGAAAACATCAATAACATGTATATCAAATATACCTTTGATGGTGCCGACCTTCTTGTCCGCTAAGTACTTGGACGATTATGCTTCGATGACCCTGTCCTTGCAATAGAAGCACTTTCGATTACTTAGGACAGACACGAGCTTCTTCTCGGAGGGCATTAAGCTTGCGCCCTTCTAGAAGGGCTTCTTTGCTCCTTACCTTTCTTAAAGGAGGGCTTGTTGACCATCAACACATGATTATCCTTCTTGATGTCCACTTCCGAGCCTTGACTTTGCGAAGAGCTCGGTGATCGTATCGATGGAACCAATCGATTATGAGTCACTACAAAACTTTTGTAGCCGGGAGGGTGTGATTGCGAATCCACATCAATCTTGAGATCCTCTGGAATCGTGCATTCCGGTTGCTCAAGCGTTGAGTGTAGCCCGACATCTTTATGGCGTGCTCACTAACGGAACTCCCTTCCTCCATTTTGCGATTAAAGAACTTCTCGGAGATCTCATATCTCTCGGAAGCGGGTTTGAGTGAAACATGGTTTCGGCTCCTCGAGAATCTCAAAGGGCCGGGATAGGTTTCAAAGCGATTTTGAAGCTCGGTTCCATAGCAAACAACATGGTGCTCTTAATCACACCATAATCATCTTTCTTGTCGATAGACAGCTTTCTCATCGGTAGCGATTGCGCAGTGGGTCACCTAACGCTTTACCAAGGACATAGTCCTTTTGTCCGCCAGACAGAATGATTCTTAGATTGCGGAACCAATTGGTGAAGTTAGACCCATTGTTTCTAAGCCTTTCCTTCTCAGCAAAAACGTTGAAGTTGAAGTTGGATTTGGCCATGTGATCTACAGTATTTGCAAGTACAATTTAGACTATGTTCATGATAAATAGTTCAACTTAATAAAATTACTAGATGAACTCCCACTAAATTCAACATCCCTCAAGTTGTTTAGTGAACACGATCCAAATTCACCACACCTAATCCGATCATCACGAGAAGATATGTGGTTTCAATGGTGGACAACAAAGTGTCGATCATATCATTCATATGACTCATGCTTAACCTTTCGGTTCTTGTGTTCCGAGGCCATGTCTGTACATGCTAGGCTCGTCAAGTTAGACCCAAGTATTTATGCGTGTGCAAAACTGGCTTGCACCCGTTGTATGTGAGCGTAGAGTCTATAGCACCCGATCATCACGTGATGCTTGGACACGACGAACTTTCATAGCGGTGCATACTTGGGAGAACACAGTTTTATCTTGATCTTTAAGCGAGGAATCATCTTATAATGCTACCGTCGATCTAAGCATAATAGGAAACATAAAGGATAAACATCACATGCATATAACTTTATGTGACATGGTATAGCCAATCCTCGCAATGATCTCCATCTTGTGCGTTTGCATGATCTCCATCACTCCACCATGATTGCCTCCACCACGAATAGCAACTACAACTATTGCTAACTACTTAGCGATAAAGTAAAGCTATTACATGGCGTATAAGAAGTTGACTCGGGTCATACACAATTATAAAGACAACCATATGGCTCTGCCGGTTGGGTACTCATCGACATGCAAGTCGTGAAACATTACAAAACATGATCATCGCATACAATATACACATCACATCTTGGGCCATACCATATCACAGAAAACACTCCCTGCAAAAACAAGTTAGACGCCTCTACTTTGTTGTTGCATGTTTTACGTGGCTTATGGGAGTAGATGCTAAGAACGATTCTTACTACGGAAAGCCACAACGGTGATATTATGGTTGCCAAACTCGGTGTTAATCCCATGACAACTATAGTGAGAAAGCGGCATCCACCGGCCGCATGTGTGGTACAAGCCACACGTCGGTGAGCGGTCTCATGACGACGTCGTGTAAGGTTGGCTGGACCGCTTCAATCTCACTATCCGCGTCATAAGAAGAACACAAACAAGAGGCTTGCAGCAGAAAACATCAACGCCCGCAACCATGTTGCGTTACTCGTGAAACACATCTACGCATAGATCTAGCTCGATACCACTTGAAGGGTTTGGCGGCATAGTAAATCAAAATTTTCTACGGAGCGAGCGGAGGAAAGCCAAGATCTAATCTAGGAGATGCAAACAACGAGAGAGATTGGATTAGATCTTCATACCCTTGAAGATTCGCACGTGAACGCTCAACGGAGCGTGGGTGATGTAGTCGTACTCGCTTCTCCTCCTCGCGATCCGATCCGATCTAGCACCACAAGTGGCGGTGCCTCCGTGAGATGCACACGTGCAGCACCTCGACGTCTCCTCCTTCCTCGGACCAGCGAGTATGGTGGAGAGATAGATTGGATCTACAACACGACGGCGTGGTGTATATGGTGGAGAATTTCTGCTGCAGGGCTTCGCCTACAAACAGTCGGGAGGGAGAGAAGAAGGTAGCAAGGCGGCTAGGGTTTGGAGGAGAGGTGTGGAGTAGTTGGGGGAGGGGCCGCACCACCCCTCTATATATAGAGGGGGGCGGCCAGCCCTTGCCCCTCCCCCAAGCCTATCTCTAGTTTAAACAATTTAAACTCTCCCTTATCTAGAAATCTTATCTCTAGATTTAAACGATTTAAACTCTCCCTTATCTAGAAATCCTATCTCTAGTTTAAACGAGTTTAAACTTATCCAGGATCAGCTGGGCCCTATGGGGCCTTGTGCCCCTGCCCCAATGCGGCCAGGACACTCCCTCATAGGCCCATGCCCCCTCCCGGAAGGTGGGGCCACGTTGGTCCCCTTCCGGAAGGTTCTAGAAGCTTCCGGTACAATCATTAATCGGAACAATTAGAACTCCAAAACTTTGCCTTATATGAATCTTATTCTCGGACCATTAGGAACCTCTCGTGATATCCGGATCCCATCCGAGACTCGAACAAAAATTCATAAACCAATTATCCAATCTATCCTAGCGTCGAGACACGTTAAGTGTGTGACCTGCGAGTTCGAGAATATGCGGACATGATCTTCTATCAATAATCAACAGGGTGCAGGCACCCATATTGACTCCACACATTCATCGATGATCATATCGGATTAACCACGATGCGAGTTCAATCAATCCCATATATATATTCCCTTCGTCTCGCGATATTTTACTTGCCCGAGATTCGATCGTCGTATCGTCATACCTAGTTCAATCTCGTTCACAGAAGTACTTTACTCGTTCCAATCCGATATCACTTTGTGATTAACTCCTTAACCACATGCTTGCAAGCGGTGTTGATATCGATTCGAGTGGGCCCAAGTATATCTCTCCGACTTGGGAGGGACAAATCCCATCTCGATACATACAACCCAACAGATACTTTCCGATCACCTGAGAGACACCTTTATGATCACCCTCTCATAGGATGACGTTTGATGACCTCAAAGCTTTCTTCCGATACCAGGGAGTTGTATTATCTCATGGTCTAAGGAATACAATATTTGACATAGGAAAAGCTTCGCAAATACGAACACGATGACACGATCTAATTGCTTCGCTTAGTTTGGGTATGTCCATCATATCATTCTCCCAATGATATGATCTCATTATCAATTGACACCTCATGTCTATGGTTAGGAAACCTTAACCATCATTGATCAATGAGCTAGTCCATAGAGGCGTACTAGGGACACGGTGTTGTTTACAAACCACACAAGTATTAATGTTTCCGCTTAATACAATTCTAGCATGGAATATAAACTTTATCATGAACAAGAATTATAATAATAACATCTTTATTATTGCCTCTAGGGCATAATTCCAACAGCTGGCTTCGTCTTCTTCTTTGGCGGAGCTTTCTTCTTCTTCGACGGCGTGGCCTCGCGATGTAAGGTGTGCTCGGGAAGCTCGTCGTCGTCATCATCGTAGGGCTCGAGGCTCTTGCTCTCTTTGAACTCGCGCTGGTGTTGCCCGCGGGTTTTGCGAACCGTGGGGGCAGCAACCTCCACGGGCTCGTCTTCTCTGTTGTCATCGTCGCCGCCCCCGTCGCTCTCGGCGTTGTCTTTGGCGGGTGATGACTCGCTTCCGTCCTGGATGGACGAGCTCGAGTTCTCATCATCTGCGGGTGGAAGCCACCCTTCCACCACTTGGAACAACTGCAACAAGAACAAACAAATTTAGCACGACCGCGAATGCACAAGCTGCGACTACAAGTGTTAACGGAATGATAACTTACCGTTGGATATGGGCGCCTTGCAGTATAAGGGGCGACCCCGGCCTTTGCGTCAAGGTATACGGCCAGGGTAATCTTCTTCAGGGCCTGCGTGTAGTCGTTGAGTCTCCACTCAACGAGGCAGGACTTCGTCGGGTCGTTCTTACCCATATACTCATACATATAGGTGGCGGGCGGCCAAGGCACGAGCCGCCAGATTGTAGAGGTTGATGGTGCAGGCCTTTCTTCTTGGTAGCGGATGGTTTGCAACATTTCGTCAACAACCATCCGCCGATCCGGGGAGCCTTGCGACGACTGACGGTAGCGGCTCGGGCCGGTCGGCCGAGTATCTTGGAAGCGCTACTTCATCGCTTGGAGTCGACTCGGTGACGTAGAACCAAAACTTCTACCATTCATTCGCCGCCTTGGCGGGTAGCATCAGATCGAAGAACGAGGCCTTCGGCTTCAGCTGGAACGTCAGGCCGCCCGCGGCTAGCATTGGACCGCTTGTCTTCTCGCGGCTTATTCTCCCGTGGAACAAATCTTGCCACAGGGGAAAATAGGGCATGTAGCCCAAATAGCACTCGTAGAACGCCACGAAAATGGCGAGCTGCTCGATACTATGCGCACCCAGATCCGATGGCTGGATTAGTAGTAGCGCAGCCGGAAGAAGAGGAAGTTGGAAGCCCACCCCGCTCTGGTGGTGAAGCAGATGAACTCTCCTCGCGCGGATCTGGAGTCATTTCTCCGGCCGCGGGGATGCGCCATCTGCCGGCGCGGAGGATCCCAGCCTCCTCGAAGGATGCTAGTAGCGCCTTAGTGCACTTGGATCTGCCCCACGGCTCGGTGGAGGGGGCCATCGGTTGGAAGTTCGTGGAGGTCGAGGATCTACGGATTGTTACGATCATTGGCGGAATGGGGAAAGCAGAGATGGCGGAATCGGAGGAAGAAAGAAGAAGCGTTTCCCGTTCTCCTTTCATCCTCCTTATATAGCGTTGCTACCTTGATTGAGGCCGTTACTACGGTAATTACGCCTAAGTTACTGGATTACCCAACGACTAGTTTGACCCCAATTAAGTCCAACTTCATCCATTCGACTCGTCGCTCCCAAATGACTCGACGACTCGCCAATTCGATCACTATCTTGTTGACTAAGTATTTGCCGACCGTTCACGAAATTGTGATGCGATTGGTCGCCGTTATTGTGACTAAATGACTAGGTCTTTCCTTTGTTCATGAGTCCGCCGCCGATTTGACTAGGCATCCGCATTGGACACGCATACTCTGCGCGGCAAACACTGCGGCGAATCAACGGCGGCCTCGGGGACTCGATGGGATATGCCTCAGGGGTATACCCAATGACGTTTCCTCTTGGCCCAAGCGTCGTGATGGGCTGCGAGACGGCGATCGGATCAAGACTTGGCGTGGACTCAAGCGACTCGAAGCTGAAGGCCCAGAAGCGTAGGCCCAGTCGGACTAGGTCATAGAATCTCCGAATCCTTAACTAATTCGGTTGTGATCTGTAAACCCTAGCGAGGTGAGTCTATATAAACCTCCCTAGAGGACGCGCCGCATAGTGCGTTCCATCATACACCCAAGCGACTCGCCCCTATAGTCATCGAGCTCGCCCATTGTACTCTCACCATAATACAATCTAGCGAGTAGGTCTTTACTCGGCTGAACATGGGTAAATCCTTGTGTCTCCGCCCTCATCTCGCACCGCAGATGGCTGGCCGCCCTTGCCCCATGTTCTACTACTCGCTGCCGATTGCAGCGTCTGCCGTGGTCATTCCCACGACAGGTCACGTGACGGTTGTAGAAAGGGTGACGCGGCGAGGGGTTCATCTTATAAATTTGTGGGCTCCCCGAAATCAGAGGCGGTAACACGTCCAACAACTCCGGCGGGTTCCACGAGGGCTCGGGCACCTCATCTCTGTCGGCGTTGGGGTTGCCACGAAGCTCGTCGGTCGGCAGCTGAACATGGTGGTTTTTGTCTTTGTCGGTGGTGCGGGTGCGGTGCAGAGATAAGCTTGACGACCTTTCCTATTTATGGTTGCGCCTGGACGCGGCGGAAAACGCCAAGAACTCGCGGGGAAGCGACGGGAAAAAAATAAGGGAGACAGGAAGTCACTGAAAATACGCTGACGTTGACGATGGTCAAACGCGGACAGGTGGATTGATGACGCGATCGGCCAAACAAGCCGAACCACGGCTCCAAATCAACTATGACCCGACTCAAACGAACAACTGAGAGACAACCGAATAGCTCGGTCCGATGAAGATGCCCTAAACCGTGGTTTTTGTGTGGAGTCTTTTTATGCATCTGTCGGAGATGCTCTTTTTGGGTTTTGTTGGAACGCCGGCACACCGCCCCGTTCTCGCACTGTTGCCAGCACAGCAGTGCGTTGTGGAGAGGACCACAAGTCAGCCACTTTGGGCCAACATGTGATCGGTCAAGTCCGTTACCAGTCCCTTCTCCCGGCGTTTATTTCTAGCCGCGTTTGGAGAGAGCGACAGAGGCAGAGTCAGTGGGAGAGGTCGAGCGTGAACTGGATCTCGCGGCGGGGGCCGACCGGCCTCCTCCCAGAGGCCAGAGCTAGGGGGCGGAAGGGAACAGGGTCGGATCTCGCAGGGCAGGGATCTGAAGAACCAGCGAGAGGTATAAATCTTTTCTACTCTCCTAGTAGATTCTGGCCGGCTTGAGTGTACTGTGCATCTTCAAGTGCGAAATCACTGGTCAACCACCGTAGATCTACAGTTTTTATATCTAGTCAACATTGAATCATGAGTTCTCACCGTAGATCTACAGTATTAACTGGTACTATAAGGCATAAGCTTGCACCCTGGTGTGTGTGCATCTTAAGTGCAGATTGTTGCTCATCCGCCATAGATTTACAGTGTTCGGTATGAGCTAGACCCTAGTGTTTGATCCGTTGCTCCAGTCTGTTTGTTTCCCAGGTAACTCCACGGTTCAGTATTGTCCTCTCTTTATGGACAAACATTAGATGCATATTGATTCATCGGCACGCCAACTGTTACAAAAACTTCATTTACATCGGTGTCTAAGTGTGGGATGAAAATCACAATCATTTACTTTAGTTTCTACAAGTAAGCCATGCGCGCCAGACACTACTCTTTTGGTCTGGTGTGTGCATCGATCTTAGGTGCTGCTGTTGGTCATCCAGTATAGATCTACGGTGTGGTATAATCTATATAGATTCATGTTGTTTGATGTAGTCCATTTGTTTCCTAGATAACTCATGATTCATATTTCTCCTTGTTATAAAGAAACATTAGATGCATGTTGATTGCGTTTTCAACTAATCGTGGCAAATAACTTCATATGCACAGGTACCAATGTCTTCTGTTGGATCGGATATGGTCACTATTTGTTTTCCCTCACGGCAATGATATATTAGATCAAGAACCATATCATGGACACAATAAGCTTGGACTCTGCCTTTATCGTTGATGCCTACCGGTTGGATCATGCTTCTGTTTACTAGCTAATTGAATTAGCTCTCTCCTAGCTCATATGGCTCAATTTCTCGTTTATATGATACACAAATCCTTCAGCTATCCATTTCCATATCAGTTGGTCTCTCTTAATTTTGTAGTCTTCTGGAAATATGCTTAGATATAATAAATGATGTGAAGGTAGATCATAAAGCAATGACTTCATCTTTAGCCTAAAAAAGTCAATGTAGACTAGAGATAGAACACAATAGGAGACACACACACATACGATGATAAATACTGTAGATATAGTAGAGGAGGCTTTTGACTTGTAGATTATGTAAGTGATAATCTAGAAGTGGAGCTTCTTTCACTACTACTTTTGGATTCACCTTCTCATCTATAGGATCTGTTATTATTTCTAAGTATATTTTCAGAAGATTATAGGATTAAGCAAAATTCACTTGATATGTAAGTGGATAGTTGAATGGTTTGTTTATCATTCAAACAATAAATTACACTATCTGAGCTAGGAAAGAGTTATTCCGTGAGCTAATAAGCAGAACTATGATCAAACCAATAGACATTAACGATGCTGACGAGGCACGAAAAAATCTTACCGTGCACATGATGTGGTGGTTGCTCTAGTATGTTTTTTGCCAAGTGAAGAAAACTTTGTGACACAATTGCATGACACCGAGCAAAACATCGGTCAAATACAAAGGCAAGAGATTCAAGATATGACTACCAGCAGCAGCATGCCTGAAATGTGGTCTCTTGCAGTTCCCATATGATTGTTGATCCAGTGGTTATGTCAAGCGTTCATGTTCTACCCGTGCTGGTTTTGGAGTATTGTGTTGCATGCCTCCACCTACCAATCGAGATGGTTGAGTCTCCCGAATTTATTGCATTTGCCTTGGTTTGTCTTCCTTCTCCAACCGCATGAAGCTCTCATTGTGATCCAACCCACTTCTATCTGAATTCTGTCCATTCAAAAACCATTCTGTGTCGTGGTTTCTCCTGCATTTTGCTCACTGTGAATTTCCTTATTTCCATTTCGGCTGCATGTGCCGAGGTTCGCTACTCGCCAACATGCTACATCTGTTCAAATTCCTTGTTTCTACACCAATTGTATGTTTCGTACCACTAACTCCATGTAGTAGCAGTACCTAAATATTTTTTTTAGCATTTCCTTTAGCATGTTTATCGTGTGACAATCCAAAGTCACCTGCTGCTTCTGTTCCATTTGATCTGATTCTTCTGCTTGATTCCGTTCAAGTGTTTTCGTACGAATGGCCAGCAGGGCTAAAGCCTCATTTTTTTTATTTGGGACTCATCAAATAAATCTTCAGTTTGTGCCGCTTTCCCCTGTATTGGCTATTTTTTTCTCAGTTCCTACTGAATTTCCACGTTATGTTTGTATTGCCTGCCCCTTGTGTTCTCCATCTCATTGTATTTTTCATGCTGGTTTGATGTAATACACTTGTTAACCTCCGTGAACGGCAGCCTGCGCCGGTGCTCGTGGAGGACGAGGGAGAGCTCTGGGGCGCCGCACCGCGCGCCGCATGTCGACCGCGAGGCTGCGAGCTCTGACGACCTCCAGGTCGGTAGCCTCTGACGAACAGCTGCACCCGTCGTTGATCAAGCGCCAGTGCTCAGCGGGAGTACAGTGTATTCTACGTGGGAACTGGGAAGCCGCCAGAAAGCAGTCGTCATAGCTACTGGATTAAAATCGCCAGAGTCGCCATAGGCATATCTTTCAGTATGTTCATAGCCTGATTAAAATCAAGCAATCTGATTTGTCCTTAGCTAGCTAGCTCCGTCGTAGCCAGGTGAGTGCTGCACAGCTGCGGAGGATGAAGGCCAATGTGGCGCCACTTAATTGTTTCGGGCGCATGCGGCACATATGCGGGCACCCGCATAGTGTCCCACTTGCAGCCTGAAACTGTATCCTGGGCTGTGATGCATTTGTTAACCTGAAGTGATGCTGCACTCCACTTGCATAGCCTGCACTGTCCGAAGTGCAGCCAAGATGAGGCAAGAATGATTACTCCCTGCCCCCACAGAAACTTTACCAAAGCTCAGAAGCCTGAAGCATAGCCACTCTAGTCTAGCACATCTTGGCAGGATGCATTTTTTCTTCGTCGAAACTGCTACCTGTTCATATATAGTCACCTTAATGCACGTCCAGCAATCTCCAACCAAAATAATTGGTGCTAATAACAAATTCTGTTCTGTGACCACATATTTATTCCAAAACGTGGCCAAGCTTCTGCTGGCTTCCAGGGTTACTCTGCAGTCGTTATGTCCAGAAGGGAAACAGATTGGCTGCCCTGCCCTGCCCTGTGGCCATGCCGTGGATTGACCGAGCGACCACATTGTTGTTCTGAGCCTGAAGCTCGAATGGAATGGCACACATAGATGACCTGCGATTTGGTATGGGAAGCTCATATTCTGGAGCGCTAGTGTCCCTAAAGCAAGGTTGAGTTAGTGCAGATGTTGTTGAAGCACAAACATAGGTTGTGTAGTAAGTTGCATTGGTCAACAAGTAGTTTGAGTCCGTAATCTCCGTCTTGTTAGTACGATACTGTACATATGATTTGGCGATCAAATTGTTTCCGTGCTTATTGGTCTTGGCGAGATAGAAGTTGATAGCTTATATGACATGTTTATCGCGCCAGAAGTAATAGAGTTCGTGCGTGTCTTGCCGAAAACTTTATCCTCGGTCTTGGCGTAGCATTGTCTTCTTAGAAGCCATTGCCGTTCTTCGCAGGAAGGTCTTAAGCGTAGCCTCGCTTTCAGCGATGGGCTCGAGGAGATGCTTTGGCCTCGAGTGTGTCCGCTGGGTCACTTCGCGGATGCATCCGTTGTCGTCGCTCTAGTCATCAGGAGCGTTTCTGCCGCGCGCGCTTTCTTGTCGCTCGTTCTCGCTCTTCGGACACTCGTGCTTGTTCTCCGGACGATCATGCTCCTGCCGTGAGCCACCCGTCCTTCGGCCTCGTTGTCCGTCGTCACGAGTTGGGCTCAGGTCGTGTCCCACTCGTTGCGTGCAACGGTGTCGCCAAGTCCCTCTCCTAGGTGTTCTGAGGAGTTCAAGGTCAACGCCAGTTTGGACTTCTTATTTCAGTCCCAGGTTGCGTCGATGCGCTTGGAAATCCTTTAGTTGGTTCATGTTTGCATTGAGGAGGCGTTTCGCCCCATTCGTGAGGAGCTGGCAACGCTTAAGCGGTTGTTGGCGCACGATGGTGTTTCTTTAGAGACGATGGAGGTGCGTGCTTCATTTTTGTTTGACTTCGTTGAGCAGAAGTCGTATGTGATTGACGAAGAACATCTCTATGATTGTTATCTCTTCTCGTGGCAGTCCCTACTCATTGTCACAGCTTGATGTGTCGGCTGTCTCCGAGGGTGCGGGCTTGAGAAGGCTCATAGCTCCGGTGTTGCAGATCACTCCGAAGCTTCATAAATTGTGTGGGAATCCACTGTGGTGCTTCCTATGGAGTCGGGCTCTTTTGAGGCCTTGGCGGTGGCTTCAGCGCCTATGATGTTCTCGCCACCGCAGTTGCCTGCCTCTGTGGTCAGGGGGAGAGTGTTGGCGCATAGCTTCGAGGCTTTTTTTTTGCGAGAGAGCTTGGCGGCTTGCTTGTCAGTTTAGAGGTGACGAGCCTCGGATATGGCAAGGACATTGATTGCGTCCTGGCGAGGAAGGCTTCAGAGAAGTTAATCAGAAAGGTGGAGAAGTCTCTCAGAAAGGTTTCTCTCAGAGGTAGAAGAACAAAGAGAGGTGTAGCAAGAAAGACTTTTACTGATGATTGATCGTTGGAGCTTCTCTTGGGTCATCCGTTAAGTGGGTCTTCTTTGCGTTGTCATGCTTCAGGTGTCGTAAGTTTGCGGTTGTAGTAGGTTGTGGGTGCTTGTTGGTTCTTGAGTTGCGTTTTTAGATGTTACTGTCTTGTGGTTTGGTGTTTGTTGTAGCGGTTTTCGTCCGGTTTTCTGTTAATTAACTGGACAATTCTCTTCTTCTTGATTAATAGATCGAAAATCTTCTGCCCCTGTTTCAAAAGCAAAACTTCAACCTCGGCTGTCTTTGAAAATCACTTGACGGTAGGGGCTGCGAGGCGGGGCCGGAGCCAGCAGGGTGTAAGGGTGGGCCTAAAAATTGGGCCCATACCATACGTATTACTGAAAAAGAAAACCATAAAATATGCAATTTGTGATTGTCCCCCTGCATCATTTTAACGATTTAGCTAGATGCCACAATAAAAGCCAGCGAGTCTCCAAATACGTTGTTTTCTCCTATTAGCCATGCATGGAGCCTCTTTTGAATTTCCTTCAAATTAATATTTTTAGTTTCAAACAAATTGAAAATAAAATTATCGGTGTTGATAATGACCAGTATATGGACGTCAAAATTTCAGCACGAAATACTTTCTATAATGGCTTACACAAAAATAAAAAATTCTAACAAATCTGTTTTTTTAATTTAGCACTGTTCACCCTCTCAGATTTCAAAATTAGTCATTTTACACTGCCTAAAATACGGAATATTTAGCATTGATTTTTTGCATGCAGGTAGAAGTTATCATTATCTACATCAAAGAATTTTTTCAGAATTTATCAAAACTTCAAAATGTTAATTTTTGAAATTTGAAAAACATCCTATGAAAGGAGCTCCATATTGACACACTCAGTATTAGCCCTAGCTATTTGCAGTGGTGGCAGTGGGTGTCATTTGGCCAAGCAAGTGAAAGTTGTAGCTAGGCTGGGCTCCTTGCAAAGTAGCTATTCTCGTTTCAAATTATATGATATTTTATTTCTTTTTTGGTACATATCTACACATCTTTTAGTTTATAGGTTTGAAACAAAATAAGTGAATATATTTTATATGTTGGAATTGTAGGGTTTCGTCGCATGGAAAACAAAAATTTTCTACCGCATACAAATAAACAAGCCAAGATCTATTTACTAGATTGTAGCAACGAGTCGATGGAATAACTCACCCTCGAAGATTCCAAAGTGTTTAACGAGAGCGGATTCTCATGGGTGATGTAGTACTCTTCCGATCTCAAGATCGTGAGCGATCCTTCCGGTGCTCCGTTAAGCGCTTCATGATCGGTCACTGCGTTCGATTTTCGGAAGACCTTGCTCTCCCTTGTTCCAGTGACGGAGGTTGTAGCACTCTCCTCGCGATTCCGGCAGCACAACAGTGTGGTACCGGAAGTAGAGGGGAGATCTCGCAGGGCTTCACCTTAAGCCGGAGCGAGTATGGTGGACTATGAGAGAGATCCTCGGCGATTTAGGGCTTAGACGCACCAAGGAGGGGGCAAGGCCGGCGGCTAGGGTTTTCCCTAGGCGGCGGCGGCTATGGAGGGCGACGGCGGCTAGGGTTAAGGTTTAGAGGGGGGCAACTTGTGTGCTAGGAGGGGTAGCCATGCCCCTCCTTATATAGGTGGGAGGCGCCGGCCAAGGGGAGGGGAGTCCCTCCCCAACTCGGATCCCAAGTGGGCCGGCGGTGGAGAGGAACTCCTCCCAAGTAGGTTTCCTTTCCTCCACCTTCCAAAATAGTCGTTTGACTTTTCAAATTGGCATTTGACTTTTCAAACTAGGATATGATTAAACCCTTTATTTTGTTCAGCGATGACACCTAGTACATGATGCAATCATTCCAACTTGATATGACACATTCATGTACCCTTCCCCTCCGGACATTCCGGAACCTTCTAGAACATTCGATGAAAACAGGAACCATTCTCCAAACCCAAAAGAACTTTCCTTATATGAATCTTATTCTCCGGACCATTAGGATCTCCTCGTGATATCCGGATCCCATCGAGACTACGAACAACATTCGGTCTCTTACTCATCATTCCATAACTACTCAAACAACGTCGAATCCTTAAGTGTGTCTCCTACGGTTCATGAATTATGCGGACATGATCGAGACACTTCTCCGAACAATAACCAATAGAATCTGGAAATTCATATGGCTCCCACATATTTCTACGATTACTTTGCGATCGAATGAACCACTTACATACGATACCAATTTCCCTTTGTCTCACGATAGTTTACTTATCCGAGGTTATGATCGTCGGTATCTACGCATACCTAGTTCAACCTCGTTCGATAAACGCTTTTCTCGTTCCGTGATATGTGATCCCTTGTAAGCGGTCACATGCTTGCAAGCTAATTGGATGACATTCCATCGAGGGCCCAAAGTATATTTATCCGTCATATGGATGGACAAATCCAACTCTTGATCCATGTGTCTCAACCAATACTTTCCGAACACTCAATGCCACCTTTATAGCCACCCAGTTACGGTGTGGTGTTTGATGTCATCAAAGCATCCTTCCGGTGAAGGTGATATGCATGATCTCATGGTCGAAGGAATTAGGTTACTATGTATCAGAAAGCATATAGCAATTGAACTATTAAAATGACTTGATCTTTATGCTACGCTTATCTATAGGAGTATGTCCACCATATCATTCTCCTAATGATATGATCTTGTTGTTAATAACATCTCAATGTTCATGATAGGGAAACCATAATCATTTATTAACCAACAAACTAGTATTATAAAGAGGCTTTACCAGGGACTCTATTTTAGTTTACAAATCACACAAGTATTAATGTTTTCTTGTTAATACTATTATAGCATGAATGTAAACATTCATCATAAACACAAAGATATAATAATAACTACATTTATTATTGCCTCTAGGGCATATCTCCAACAGTCTCCCACTTGCACTAGAGTCATCTAATCTAGATTACATGGTAATATACCGAACACCCATGGTAGTTTGGTGTTGGTCATGTTTTGCCCTCGGGAGAGGTTTAGTCAACGGATCCGCCACATTCAGATCTGTGTGTACTTTGCAAACCTTTATGTCCCCATCTTGGACATGTTCTCGAATAGCGTGAAAACGTAGCTTGATGTGCTTCAGCTTCTTGTGTGACCTTGGTTCTTGCGCTTTGGCTATGGCGCCCATGTTATCACAATATATAGACATTGGGTCCAGCGCACTAGGAACCACACCCAGCTCTGTAATGAACTCTTTCATCCATATCGCTTCTTGTGAAGCCTCCGAAGCAGCCATGTATTCCGATTCAGTTGAAGATCTCGCCACAACGCTTTGCTTTGCACTCCTCCACTAACTTCCGCACCATTCAAAGTAAATACGTATCCAGATTGTGATTTAGAATCATCCGGATCGGTGTTCCAACTAGCATCGGTGTAACCATTAACAACGAGTTGTTCATCACCTCCATAAGAAAGAACCATATCCTTAGTTCTTCTCAAGTACTTAAGGATGTTTTTGACCGCTATCCAATGATCCACTCCTGGATCACTTTGATATCTGCTAGTTAAACTAACATCATATGCAATATCGGGTCTGGTACATAGCATGACATACATTAGAGATCCTATGGCTGAGGCATAGGGAGTCTTACTCATCCTTTCTCTATCTTCCGCCGTTGTTGGACTTTGAGTTTTACTCAAGGTCGTATTGGGCAACATGGGCAAGAACCCTTTCTTGCTATCTTCCATTCCAAACCTCTTTAGAACTTTGTCCAAATATGTACTTTGTGACAATGATATTAGGCGTCTCGATCAATCTTTATGCCTAATATGTAAGCTGCTTCGCCAAGATCCTTCATTGAAAAATTATTATTCAAATATTCCTTGACACTATTAAGAAGGTCTACATCATTCCCAATCAACAATATGTCATCCACATATAGTATTAAGAATGCTACAGAGCTCCCACTCACTTTCTTGTAAATACAAGCTTCTCCATAAGTTTGTATAAAACCAAAACTTTTGATTACCTTATCAAAACATTGATTCCAACTTCGGGATGCTTGCTTCAATCCATAGATGGACCGTTGAAGTTTGCATACCTTGTTAGCATCTTTAGGATCGACAAAACCTTTGGGTTGCATCATATACAACTCTTCATCAATGTCTCCATTGAGGAATGTTGTTTTGACATCCATCTGCCATATCTCATAATCATAATATGCAGCGATTGCTAACATAATCCTCACAGACTTCAGCTTTGCTACCGGTGAGAAAGTCTCATCGTATTCAACTCCTTGAATTTGTCGAAACCCTTTTGCGACAAGTCGGGCTTTATAGATAGTAGCATTACCATCAGCATATGTTTTCTTCTTGAAAATCCATTTGTTCTCGACAGCCTTTCGGCCATCCGGTAAGTCCACAAAAGTCCATACTTGGTTTTCGTACATGGATCCAATCTCGGATTTCATGGCTTCTTGCCATTTATTGGAATCTGGGCTCATCATTGCTTCCTCATATGTCGCAGGGTCATCGGTGTTGTCCACCAACATGACACTCATAACGGGATCATACCAATCAGGAGTGGTACGAGTTCTCGTTGACCTGCGAGGCTCTGTAGCAACTACAACCGAAGTTTCATGATCATCATCATTAGCTTCCTCTCTTATTGGTGCAGGCACTAGGGAACTTCTTCCGGTCTTTGCGCTACTTAATTCGAGAGAAGGTTCGACAACCTCGTCGAGTTCTACTTTCCTTCGTCACTTCTTTCGAGAGAAATTCCTTCTCTAGAAAGGATCCATTCTTAACAGCGGAGATTTTTCCTCGGATCTATGATAGAAGGTATACCCAATAGTTTCCTTGGTATCCTATGAAGACGCATTTTTCCGCTTTGGGTTCAAGCTTGTCCGTGTAACTTCTTTACATAGGCTTCAACCCCAAACTTTAAGGAGCGACAATTTAGGTTTCTTCCCAAACCATAATTCATACGGTGTCGTTTCAACGGATTTAGATGGTGCCCTATTTAAAGTGAATGCATTTCTAATGCATAACCCGAAAATGATAGCGGTAAATATGTAAGTGACATCATAGAACGAACCATATCTAAGAGAGTTCGATTCGACATTCGGACACACCATTCTGTTGTGGTGTTCCGTGGTGTCAATTGAAAGTATTCGCATTTCTTCAAATGCTCGCCAAACTCGTAACTTAGATATTCACCTCCACGATCAGAACGTAGAAATTTAATCTTCTTGTTACGTTGATTCTCTACCTCACTTTGAAACTCTTTAAACTTCTTGAAAGTTTTAGACTTATGTTTCATGAAATAGATATATCCATATCTACTCAAGTCATCCGTGAAGGTAAGAACATAACGATAACCACCGCGCGATGCTACACTCATTGGACCACACACATCGGTATGTATGATTTCCAATAAGTCCGTAGCTCGCTCCATCATACCAGAAAATGGAGTCTTAGTCATTTTACCCATCAAACATGCTTCGCATCTTTCAAGTGATTCGAAATCAAGTGATTCAAGTAGTCCATCGGAATGGAGTTTCTTCATGCGCTTCACTCCAATGTGACCAAGATGACAGTGCCACATATAGGTCGAGTTATCGCTCGATTTCAAACGTTTAGCCTCAATGTTATTAATATGTGTATTTCCACTATCGAGATTCAATAAGAATAGACCATCTATCAAAGGTGCATGTGTATAAAACATATTACTCATATAAATCGAACAACCATTATTCTCGGACTTAAACAAGTAACCGTCTCGCAATAAACAAGATTCCGATATAGTGTTCATGCTTAACGCGGACACCAAATAACAATTATTTAAGCATAAAACTAATCCCGATGGTAGATGAAGGGGTAGCGTGCCGACCGCGATCACATCAACATTTGATCTGTTTCCCACGCGCATCGTCACCTCGTTCTTTGCTAGCTTCCGTTTATTCTGCAGCACCTGTTTCGAGTTACAAATATGAGCAACCGAACCAGTATCAAATACCCAGGCACTACTACGAGTACTAGTGAGATACACATCAATAACATGTATATCGGATATACCTTTCTTCTTGATGTTGTCGTTCTTCAAATCCGCCAAGTACTCTGGGCAATTCCACTTCCAGTGACCTTCTCCCTTGCAGTAAAAGCACTCAGTATCAGGCTTAGGTCCAGCCTTGGTCTTCTTCGTCGGCGCGTTAACTTTCTTACCACCCTTCTTGAAGTGTCCCTTTTGCTTAGACTTGCCTTTCTTGAATTTGGTGGTCTTATTGACCATCAACACTTCATGCTCTTTCTTGATCTCCACTTTTGCAGATTTCAACATGGCAAAGAGTTCTGGCAACTGCTTGTTCATGTTTTGCATATTGTAGTTCATCACAAAGTTCTTGTAACTTGGTGGTAGTGATTGGAGGACACGATAAATCCCCAAAGCATTAGGAATCACTATACCCAAGCTTTGAAGTTTGTTTGTGTGCCCAGACATCTTAAGCACATGCTCCTTGCAGCTGCCCTCTTCCATCTTGCGGTTAAAGAACTTTTCGAAGCCTCATAGCTCTCAATTGCGTGAGTCTCAAAGATCAATTTCGGATCACGGATAATATCATGTGGTGCAATTCTCAAACCTTTTACAAGCTCGATTCTAAACCATACAAGATAGCACACTGAACTATGGAGTATTGAGTCTTTCGAGCGAGATAAACATTCTTTACTTCATCGGTAGCAGTAGCTGCAGGTGGGTCACCCAGCGGTGCATCCAGCACATAGGTCAAATTACCAGCTGTGAGGACAATCCTCAAATTGCGGAACCAATCCGCGAAGTTTCTTCCATTGTTTTTCAACTTTTCTTTCTCTAGGAACGCATTAAAATTGATGGTAGGGGCCGCCATTGATCTACAACATATTTGCAATAGTTTAGACTAAGTTTATGACAAATTGAGTTCTAATTAACAGTTAAATTAATCTAGGTGAACTCCCACTCAAAACAATATCCCTCACATTATTTTAGTGATCACACGAACCAAATCCACCACATCAACACCGATCATCACGAGAGTTGATGTAGCTTCAACGGCGAACAATCGACATGTTCATCATATCTACTATATGATTCATGCTTTACCTTTCGGTGATCCGTGTTCCGAGACCATGTATGTACATGCTAGGCTCGTCAAGATCAAACCTTAGTTTCTGCATGAGCAAATCTGGCTTGCTCACGTTGTATACACTTGCGGAATCTAACACACCCGATCATCACGTGGTGCTTCAAAACAACAAGCTTTAGCAACGGTGCTTACTAAGGATGAACACTTTAGAACTTGAAATTCATGTGCATGAGGGATCATCTTATAATGCTACCGTCGTTAACTAAGCAATACAAGATGCATAAAGGATTAACATCACATGCAATTCATAATATATGATATGATATGGCCTTTCTTCTTTGTGCTTCCGATCTCCATCTTCAAGCACGAACATGATCTCCATCATCATCGGCATTGCATCAAGGTCAATGACGCCGCTCCATGGTTGTCGTCCACCGGCTTCAACTATTACAACTACTTTGAATAGACACGCGGGTCTTAACAAAATTTAAAAACAGCCATATGGCTCCTGCCGGTTGCCAACTTACAATAAGGAACATTGCATACATCAAATATAATCACAATCATGGCCATATCACATCACAGCACACCCCTGCAAAACAAAGTTAGACGCCTCTACTTTCTTTGCATGTTTTACGTGGTTTGGGGCTTTCAATAAGTGTCGTTCTAACTTACGAACAAGAACCACAACATTGATACTAGTATTGTCAATCACCCGTTGTAAATTGAATCTTAACTATGCTGGGAGAAACGGGCACCCGCAAAGCCACTTATGCAATACAAGTTGCATGTCAAGCGTGGAGAAAGTCTCATGAACGATGTCATGTAAGGTTAGCGGGCTTCATCCCAACATCCGCAAGATGCAAAGTACACAAGAAGCAATCGACAATAAAAGCATCAACGCCCATAATGACTATTGTGTTATACTCGTTACAGCAGATCTATATATAGACATGGCTCGATACCCTTTGTAGGGTTTCGTAGCATGGAAAACAAAAAATTTCTACCGCACAAACAAACAAGCCAAGATCTATCTACTAGATTGTAGCAACGAGTCGATGGGATAACTCACCCTCGAAGATTCCAAAGTGTTTAACGAGGCGGATTCGTGGGTGATGTAGTCGTACTCTTCCGATCTCAAGATCGCGTGAGCGATCCTTACAAGGCTGCGTTCGGCGCTTCATGATCGATCACACGTTCGATTTTCGGCGAAGACCTTCCTCTCCCTTGTTCCAAAGGTGACGGAGGTTGTAGCACTCTCCTGCAATTCCGAAGACAACTGGCGTGGTGGAAATGCAGGAGATCTCGCAGGGCTTTGCCTTAAGCCAGAGCGAGTATGGTGGACTATGAGAGAGATCCTCGGCGATCTAGGGTTTAGACGCACCAAGGAGGGGGCAAGGCCGGCGGCTAGGGTTTGCCCTAGGCGGCGGCGAGTTGGCCCTAGGCGGCGGCTATGGAGGGCGGCGGCGGCTAGGGTTAGGGTTTAGAGGAGGCAACTTGTGTGCTAGGAGGGACAGCCCTGCCCCTCCTTATATAGGTGGGAGGCGCCGGCCAAGGGGAGGGGAGTCCCTCCCCAACTCGGATCCCAAGTGGGCCGGCGGTGGAGGGAGGGAAGTCCTCCCCAAGTAGGTTTCCTACTTCCCCTCCACCTTCCAAAATAGCCGTTTGCCTTTTCAAATTGGCGTTTAACTTTTCAAACTAGGATATGATTAAACCCTTTATTTTGTTCAGCGATGACACCTAGTACATGATGCAATCATTCCAACTTGATATGACACATTCATGTACCCTTCCCCTCCGGAGTGCCGGACATTCCGGAACCTTCTAGAACATTCCCGATGAAAACACCGGTACCATTCTCCAAACCCGAAACATGACTTTTCTTATATGAATCTTATTCTCCGGACCATTCCGGATCTCCTTGTGATATCCCGGATCCCATCCGAGACTCCGAACAACATTCGGTCTCTTACTCATCATTCCATAACTACTCAAACAACGTCGAATCATTAAGTGTGTCTCCCTACGGTTCGTGAATTATGCGGACATGATTGAGACACTTCTCCGAACAATAACCAATAGAGGAATCTGGAAATTCATATGGCTCCCACATATTTCTACGATTACTTTGCGATCGAATGAACCACTTACATACGATACCAATTTCCCTTTGTCTCACGATAGTTTACTTATCCGAGGTTATGATCGTCGGTATCTCTGCATACCTAGTTCAACCTCGTTCGATAAGTACTCTTTTCTCGTTCCGTGATATGTGATCCCTTGTGAGCGGTCACATGCTTGCAAGCTAATTGGATGACATTTCACCGAGAGGGCCCAGAGTATATCTATCCGTCATATGGATGGACCAATCCCACTCTTGATCCATGTGTCTCAACCAATACTTTCCGAACACTCAATGCCACCTTTATAGCCACCCAGTTACGGTGTGGTGTTTGATGTCATCAAAGCATCCTTTCGGTGAAGGTGATATGCATGATCTCATGGTCGAAGGAATTAGGTTACTATGTATCAGAAAGCATATAGCAATTGAACTATTAAAATGACTTGATCTTTATGCTACGCTTATCTATAGGAGTATGTCCACCATATTATTCTCCTAATGATATGATCTTGTTGTTAATAACATCTCAATGTTCATGATAGGTAAACCACAATCATTTATTTACCAACAAGCTAGTATTATAAAGAGGCTTTACCAGGGACTCTATTTTAGTTTACAAATCACACAAGTATTAATGTTTCCTTGTTAATACTATTATAGCATGAATGTAAACATTTATCATAAACACAAAGATATACTAATAACTACATTTATTATTGCCTCTAGGGCATATCTCCAACAGGAACGGATGGAAACAACCGATAAGTCTAGGGCGATCTGTCTTGTAGTTTTTGAGGGTGATAGCAACTTGCATCTTTCAATCTTATTTTGAATTCTTTATTAGTTTGTACGTGCTTCAAATTTCGTTTGAGTGTTTGGCGACAACTTTTCATATTAATGATCAATAAATATGCTATTTATTCAACATATTCGGAGAACTGGCAAATAGATTTGTAATTTTGCATAGTATCTTTTTGCATTGCATAACTGCGACATCATTTCATTAGTGACCAATGAATATTATATATATTCGAATTAATTAATTGGATAACCGATGAATATATTTCAATTTTGCATTGTGGAATTTTATATATGTACATTAGCACACTCCCTCCGTTCGTATTAATGGACCCAACTTTATTTATATCTGCATCTATCTAGTTCAGTATTTATACTAGATGCATATGTATCTAAACAAAGTTAAGGCCATTAATATGTATCGGATAAAGTATTCTATTTGTGGTATTGAAAAAAAACATTGCACCACCCTAGCGTAAAATGCTAGATCCGCCACTACTCAAGAGCCAAGCCAGCCCAATGCATGGAGACCAACAAACTAAAGCGCTTTGCCATGGCAACTGTTTGCCCCTGCGAGATTTCAGAATACTAGAGCGGAATAACTCCCGTCGTTTCAAGACCCCACGTCATCCTCAAGTTCACCATCCTTGTCGCCCTCTCTTCTTCTTTGTCGTCGGTTGATAGGCCGTCGGAGTAGTGACATTACTTCTATCTTCTTGTGGTAGTGACTGGTGAGGTCAAAGCCGGAGAGCACAGATATCATGGCCGCATCGCGGAGTACCATAAGGAATGGGCAAGCTTGTGTTTGTCGCATTCGTATGACGCGAGTATTAGTGCATCTCCACTGCATGGCAGAATGGACGGAAATAACCCCAAAAAATAACAATTTCACGAAATGAACTCCGGCCAGAAGAAATTCACGGAACTAACCCTTTTTGCGCATATACGGCTGGCGCGCGCCTTGAAGCGGCGCCATTACGCTGGCGCGCCGCACCTGGCGTGGAGCCCTCATGGTCCCAATAGTGCGGCGCCTTGAGCGTGGCGCGACGTGTAATCTTGGCGCGTTCTTGGCGCCGCACTTAGGTCTTGTACCGGCGCAAGGCCCCCACCCGACCAGTCCACTTCCTCTCGACTTACAGAGTTCTAGCGGCGGCTCTTCTCCCCTCCACCTTCTCCCTCCTAGTGTCCAAATCGGAAGCCTCTCTCTGTAGAGTTCGATCCCCCCAAGTGCCTTGAGGTATTCTTCCCCTTCATCTTTGATTTGACCCATTAATTTCTTGTTTTTGGTCCATATCTTGTAAACCCTAGTTTGTTTTGTAAGATGCATGGTAGAATGTTCTTGTATTGGCATATGGGTTGGTATTGTGTTCATGTTGTTAGCATGGGTATCTATTAAGTGTGTTGACCATGGTATTGTTGTTGTGATTATGTTAGGCATGGCAAGAATTGTTCATGTTCACCATGTAGACAAGGATGCTTTTTTGAGAGGTAACATAGAACCGGACCCGAACGAGCTCGATTTGGTGTTTGGCGTACTCAACATATCTTGAGGTCTTGGAGCAATTGAGGATTGAATTGAAATGGATGGACCCAAAGGATGATATTGAGTTGGAGGAAGACATAATGTTGGCTTGGGAATGCATGTCCGTTGGAAGACCATGCGTATCTTCTCCGAGGCGTTGGCTTGCATACAAGGAGGTGGTGGCGAATCACTAGACAAGGCTCTTGAGCTATTTGCCACCAAGAAGGTTGGTAATTCATTGTCTTTGGACTTAAACCGTATGGCATCCCCATTGCGTACTATGAGTCCTGCACCCGTAGACCAAGAGCTAAGGCGTGAACCTCCCTTGACCCAAACATTGAGCCCGATTTCAAGACAATGATGATGATTGTGGGGTGAAGATGAAGATGACAATGATGATGTTGAACTCCACGACAACAATATTGGAGATTTAGAAATATATCACACAAGATGACATGGACCATGACCTCCGTATTCTCGAGGCTATGCATCGGACTCGGATGATGATGGTCCCGAAGAAGATTAGCGAGGAGGGGTTCACGGCTAGAGGCCGAAATCCACCATACCAGTATTTGGCGGGACCATCGGGTGCCTTTGTTTCGTGATCTCGTCTGCGGATGAAGCCACGGTTGATGGTGGCAAAGGCATTGTGCTCGGACCAAGGACAAGTTCTTACCGGATGGCAATGAAGTGAATAGTGGCTTTTGCAAAGGATCAAGGTTCAGGACCTTGTTGGAATTTAAGCAATGGATAAAGGACTTCTCGGTGAAGCATCATCGTCCTTACGATCGTGCACTCGGACATCAAGCGTTACACGGTGAAGTGCGAGGAGGAAGGATGTCCTTGGATAGTGCGTGCAAGACCATTCAAGGGAGGTCTGAATGGCACATATCTAGTTGTATCAACTCACATGTGCCTAGGCGGTGTTGGATGGGAAGGATGCGAAAACGAGCACCGACAACTCACCTCCGAGTTCCTCGCTTATAGGATTTCCAATGACATCGTCGTTTCCAATAATGACCATCAAGCGGGTTATAGAGTTTGTGAAAGCCCTCTTTCTACGAGGTGAAGTACGGGAAGGCATGGAAGGCAAAGCAAGCCGCATTCAAGATGTTGTACGGTGATTGGGAGGAATCTTATAACGAATCCCAAGGTTGTTGTTAGCGATGGCCAATGCTAACCCGGCATGGTTCATGTGGTTGAACCTTATGGGAACAAGACAAGGGTTGTAAACGGAAAACCGTGCAGTATTTGGCCGTGCATTTTGGGGTTTTGAGCAATGTCAAGCTTTTGAACATTGTAGATCGGTCATATCATTGATGGCACCTTTATGACCGGACAATTCAAAGGCACTATCTTGATTGCAATAGCCAATGACGCGAACAACCGGTTGATTCCTTTGGCGTTTGCTTTGGTGGAGCGAGCAATGATAATTGGGAGTGGTTCTTCTATCTTTTGAGAACCAAGATATTAACCCCTCAAAGGAGATATGTGTCATCTCGGCCGTCATCAAGGAATTCTCAATCTTTGTGATGATTGATATTCGGCCATGCTCCATTGCACCATCGTTGGTGCATGAGACACTTTGTTCAAACTTCTATAGGGCATGCAAGAGCAAGGATTTGTCCGATGATCTACAGGATTGTTGCCTCGCTTTCACGAACGTCGTTTCTCTAACTTGTACAACAAATTGCTAGTCAACAAAGAACTCAATGCCGGTGGCGAGTGGCTCAATAGAAATATTGAACATATGGGAAAGTGGGCACGAGCTTTTGATGACGGTGGCGGAGGTATGGCCAAATGACAAGCAACATGGCGGAGGCATTTAACAAGTTGCTAAAGGTGTCCGTGCATTGCCCGTCACGGCAATAATCCGATATACATTCGACATGATGAATGAGTATTTTCTGAAATACTCACATGAAGCGGACCGACATATTGCGGGGACAACAAGAACAACTACAAATACAAGTTCCTCCGAAGGTTGATGATTGGATGCAATTTCGGACAAGGAAGCGGATTCCCAAGTTGTCACGGAATATGACAATGACGAGCTAATTTACCAAGTTACGGAGTCTGAGGTACAGCGATGGTGTCCAACGGAGGCCGAGCTTTCAAGGTATCGCTCAAGACACAGTGAGTGCACATGTGGAAGGCCATCATTGCTTCATCTTGCGTGCTCGCACTTGCTCGTGGCGTCGCAACGACATTTGGATTACAATAATCCGCTCACGGTGCGAGAGGTGAGTTCTCTATTGAGACTACTAAGAAGACATGGGCTCCTAGATTTCATCCATACTGGACCAATCACAATGGACGGAGTACCATGGAATTCAACTATGGCCCGATCCGAAATGGAAGGTTGTTGGGCGTGGAAGGCAAGACAAAGCGTTTAGGGGCGACATGGGCGGATGGGGATGTGGTGGTGGTGGAAGCGGGCAGCGACCAAT
The DNA here is from genome assembly GCA_030063025.1 of Avena longiglumis. NCBI lineage: Eukaryota > Viridiplantae > Streptophyta > Magnoliopsida > Poales > Poaceae > Avena > Avena longiglumis. Next base: position 63,995,968 of record CP125973.1, read on the forward strand.
TCCAAGAGCCTCGTGAGAGAGCAGGTGTGGAACATGCAATGGTGAAGGGCACAATGCAAGAAAGTGTTCTCAAAGGAAAAGAGCAAAGGAAATCAAGGAAGTAGTAGCCAAGTAGTAGCCAACAAGCTCCAAGTCATCCAAGTAGTAGCCAACAAGCTCCAAGTCATCCAAATGGTAGCCAACCAAGTGGTAGCCAACCAAGGACTAGCCAACCAAGTGGTAGCCAAGGACTAGCCAACCAAGTGGTAGCCAACCAAGGACTAGCCAACATGCTCCAAGCCAACCAAGGACTAGCCAACATGCTCCTAGACAACAAAGAGGTCGACAACTTGGGCTACGAAGAGGAAGAGGCGTGGTGGATTTAATCCGCTAGTATGATAGGTTACTTAGCGGACCAAACCCGTATGCTCGTGGGTATGTTCACATTTATGCATATTTTACTATCATTCATGTTTATTGGGTTAAATGCATCCTTTACTAACTTGCCCTTTTATTCTTATAATAGGTATGGCGACTCAACCCAACAAGGCCAATGATGGGAAGGTGTGAACTACTCGAAGATCTGGGCGGATGCTATGGAGGTGGTGGCGAGGAAGGAGGCGGAAGAGAGGAAGAGGAGGAAGAGAGGAAGGAAGGCGAGGAGGAGAAAGGAGGAAGGCATTGAAGAGGTAGTTCAACTTGCTCGCCGCAAGATAGAGGAGGAAGAGAATCGTCGCTAAGGAGTCTCGGGATGCCGAGAGGGAAAGGTTGCGTCAGCGGCATGGCGTTCCATGGAGGAAGAGGAAGAGAAGAAGAGGAAGGGCAAAGGGCCTATGTTCTAGACTTTGAGTATGGCAAGGGAGTCATGGACTTGTATGTTCTAGACTTGCTCGAGAACCTTGTTATTTCATGAACTTGTATGTTCTAGACTTTAAGGGCAAGAAACTTCGTGTTATTTCGTATGTGTCAACAAACTTGTATTTTCCTCGAAATAAAAACACAGAAACTTTGGTGGCACCATCTTCAAAGTCTTGGCGCAGTGAGGTGTGGCGCCGCACATGCGCGAAAATAGGCGAAGCTTGTCTATTTTCAGCGCATCTTGGCGCCACACCTCGACGCAACCTGTCTTTCGCAAGCGCATGCGGCGCCACACCTCACGACGCGCCGCTGGCGGGCGCCACCAGATCGCGTTGCGTGCGGCGCTCGGCGCCGCACATGCGCTCAATAAACAGTATCTATTCGGCGCATATGCGGCGCCAGCGCCGCGTAGCAGGTGATGCAGTGGCGCCTGCATGCGGCGCCGACATGCACCGAAAATAGAGAATTCTGCATCTTGCACCATGTGCGGCGCCAGAGGTCATGGCGCCGCACATTCCTGACTCAACATCCAAGTTTTTTCGATGTTGTTCGAGCATTGAAGTTCACGACAACCATTCAAGTTCATGACAACAACATCCAAGTTCACGACAACAACATCCAAGTTCACGACAACATCGAAGTTCACGACAACAACATCCAAGTTCACGACAACATCGAAGTTCACGACAACAACCATAAGTACTGAGTTCACGACTACAACCATCTACTCTACTTCCCACGGGTGGTCTTCGCCCCTCGGCCCCTTCTCGTGGGCATCTTCCTCCTCCTCGGTTCCTCTTCATCCTCCACCTCTAAGCGATATGGATTCTTGGGCTTCTTTGTCTTGGTCGTGGAAGGGTTGGGTGTGTAAGGCTTCTTGGGCTGCCTTGGCTTGAACATGTAGTCGGACCGCTCGTGTACCTTGTAGCAGTGTAGTTGCCCAATGTCATCTCGTCGGGACACTTTCCTCATCTTGCGGTCATCAACAAAGAAGATTGGTAAGGACAAATTCGGGAGAAATGCAAGGGAGGTGGGGATGCAATGGTTGTACTACCTCGGGTGTGTTCGCCCTCGTCCTCGTCCTCGGATGTGGAGTGATGATCGCGAATTGTCACCTTGGCGTGTTGGGCCGTGAGCCGGACGGTGTTGCCACCTCAGTCACGGCAACTAGCAAGTTCGATGACCTCCTTAACATGGCCACTTCTTAACGAACTCACGAAACAGACCCTCTCCCTTCTCTCCGCGAGGGTATGTGTCCAAAGCGTCCTCGCATGCATCGGCGGACTTCCTTACATGATCACGCTGTAATAGACAAGAAACTAGTAAGTTATCCATGCAAGGTGTGAGAAGGACGGAAAAAATATTATTCGGCACACTTTACCACAAAGTTGACCAAGGGAGGAAACTCGGTTTGTCGCCCTTCTCTGACCATGATGTTGTATTGTTCGGTTGAAAGCTCATCAAACACCAATGGCTCCTCCAAGATCGAATCCCGAAATGCCCGTGGGTATATCTCCACCCGCGCGTTCTCAACGAACCATGCGATGTAGTTGTTGAAAGCATCCCGATTGAAGGGCCTATCCTGTGCTCCTTTTGCTTTCCTAGCCTCGGTCACACACCTCCTGAATTTCTCAAGGTGCTTCCTATGAAGCTTGGGCCAATCCTTCTCCTTCCTCTGCTTCTTCCTGTCCAAGTTGCACACAACAACAACAAGTCAAAAAGCGTTATTTGGCGAATGATACGCACATCACATGGTAAGGCAGTTAGTAGCTTACCTATGGAGCCCTATGTCCGTGTCCTTCCACTCAGGCGGTACAATCTGAAATAACCCAAACTGGGTCATGACACGGTGAGGCTGGTGATACTCAACAACCCACATGCACACCATGGGGCAACGCATTAGCCACATACGAGATTCTCTGAGGCAAATAGGGTTAAGGCGATAGTCCTCCGGAACACCAAAGCGGTCCCCTCGACCGTATGGCTCCCACGTCACCTGCATCATACCACAGTCATGTCAGGGTCAAAGATTACAAGTCCAAGACATATAATTGACCGCCGTCGCTGAAATTACCTGATCCATGGTGATCGTGTCAAACTCGTTCGTGTACCTCTTGTACGCCTCCAGTGGGTCCGTTGGCGGTTCGGAGACCACATCCCACTTGTAAGCCCACGTGGGGAAGGTAGTTGTTGCCGTTATCAATGTAAGATTGAATGACAACAATCTCGGCCGTCCAATGGAGAAGCGTTCGCTCCACACGAAGAAGGAGCAAACAACCACCAATCCACAGATCGTGAGCTCCTAAGGCAAGCGTCATCCATTGCGGATGAAGTGAACAACCATTTGGTAAGAACAATTTTTTTGAGATAGTGCAAAATATACAACAACATTTGTAAATAACTCATTACCGACGGCAGTGCAACCGAATAGCGAGAACCCCAAGCGAAGGTAGAGTCGAAAAAAACCGGCAACTTGAGCCAATGCCACCGAGCACGATCCCCACCGTCGGAAGCGAGTCCTCGTGATAATGTACCACACATACACGAGTGTATGTCTTGATCGTCTCCTCGGCATCCTCGAGGCAAATCTTGAAATTCTGGATGATCCAAGTAAAAGTAGCCCCGGCAACAACCCTCAGTTTTTCCCCCTTCTTGTTTATAGCCTCGGGTGGATCCTTCCCTATAAGGGCGACCATCTCCTCACGCCACCCGTCTGAATCCGAGGACATGCACAGGTTTCCCTCGATTGGGAGTGCAGGATCATGCTCATGTCCTGCAAGGTGATCGTAGTCTCACGGTCCTAAGGTGAAATGTGTGCGTCTCGGCCCATCATCCACAAGAGGTGATCGCAGTAGGGTTGAAGGCCGGTGTGGACCGAGTGACCATGTGGATAAAGGGGAGGAGTCCTAGCTGCTGGATGTACGGAGTGTACCGCGCATCATAACGCATCTTGCCGGACGAGACCTCGTGGTACCTAAGTCGAAAGGGTTGAAGCTCCTGCAAACATATAATGGCAAAATGTTAGATTTCCATCTAAACAAACATGGCATCTTGTTCGACTTGCATTGAAGTTTTTAGTACCTGTCTCTCCTCCGACATCTTGTAGGCACGGTGTTGAACATCATAGTGAGCATTGTTTAGAAGGGGGTTTAGAGCCATCCTACATATTCAAAACAATAGAGAGAATAACAACAATTATAAAATGTCCATCTTATAGTTCCAGCATCTAGAATTGCAAGCTAAATCAACCATCTTATAGTTCTAGCATATAGTTCTAGCTTTTGTCCATCTTATAGAGACATCCTACATATTCATCCTACTCTACCTATAGTTCTAGCATCTAGAATTGCAAGCTAAATCAACCAACTAGACTTCTACCATATAATTGTAAGATAAATCAAAACACCAACTAGAGTTCTACCATATCTCCATCTTACTCTAGCCATATGGAATTGCTAATATGAAAAGCACCTAACATGTACTTTAAAGATAAATAACCCAACTAGAGTTGTACCAAAGAGTACTATGCCATATCTAAACCTAAATATCAAATAAGCATTGCAATGGTTCATCTCAATCTCTACATCTAATTGAACCTAGGGTTTCACCGAAATTTGAAGAAAAGGGGAAATTAGCAAGAATTTTTTGGACAAATAGCAAGGGATTTGAGAGGAGATACCTGGGGGAGGGATTGGGAGCAAGAACCTTGGACAAATCTGCGGATCTTGCGATTTTAGAGGGATTCACCGAGGTCGAACCCTAGCCGCCATGCCTTCTGTTAGGTAAATTTGGGAGAGGAATGAGGGTCGAGGGTGGCGCCGTCTTTGGTACAAGACCTAAAGTGCGGCGCCTTAACGGCGCCAAGACTACAGTGGTGTGGCGCCACGCTTCAAGCGCCGCTTTCTCGGGACCGACCCGCGGGCTCCACGTTGGCAGTCTGTGGCCTTGGCGTAATGGCGCCGCTCTTCAAAATCTTGGCCGAGCCGTATGGCGTTGCAAAAAGGGTTAGTTCCGTGAATTTCTTCTGATCGGAGTTCATTTCGTGAAATTGTTATTTTTTGTGGTTATTTTCGTCCATTCTGCCCCACTGCATCGACCATTCGACCATGGTCTGTCTAAAACTGTCCGTCCGGACAAAACACCCTCCTAGGCCGGGGCTGAGCTACGCCCCAGACAACAAGGACCATGGCCCGGGGCGTACCAGATTTTCCGGCCAGCTACCTATATGTATTCTGGATTTGGCCCCGGGTACAGCCCAGTACGTCTGTATTTGCTGTCGATATACCCGGCACGATCGAAGCTTTGTTGAAAACAAGCAACTGTGCCCACGACACTCCATCGTCTCTGGCCGGCTGGCTTACTGCCCCTGGCCGCATGCTCCCTGGACGCGATGAAAGCCTAGAACCCATCCATCTCCGCTACGGCTCCAGCCACCCAGGACTGCGCTGTCCTCCTTCCATTCTGGAGTTCTGCTCCTATATGCATCTCTGCCTCTCTAGTCCATGTTCCACTCGGGACTCAGATGCGACTGACCATATACAGAACTTAGGTAATATGAGATACAGAGATTTATAGAACATAAAAGGAACAAACATGGATGCTACAATTTATTGTTATTGATTTCATGTTTTTGCTAAGTATCGATTTCAAGAGTATAGTATCAAACATGGTTGATACAATTTTTTTCTGTCGATTTCATTATTTTTTGCCATCTGTATTGTACATGTTTGGATCATTAACAACTGATTTGAAATTATATCTTTCCAATTATAACAAAATTTTGTGCTATTATATGAGAATTTTAAGTTTTTTTGCGCTTGTTTTTTTGGCCCGGGGCTTGCTCTAATCCTGGCTCCGCCACTGCTCCTAGGGGAGATCCAAATGGCCACTTGTCCCAGACAGACCCATTTCTAGACCAAATTAGGGCTTGTTTGATTTATAGGAATTGCATAGGAATTGTGTAGGATTTGAATTCTATGGGAATTTTTCCTATGTTAGTGTTTGATTCATAGGAACATATCCTATAGGAATTAATCCTATAGGAATCTTGTAGTGCAATTCCTATAGGAAAACAACATTAGGTCACACCTCATGGAAAAATTCCTTTGCCACATCAAACAAGATCCCTCTTCCTATAGGATTCACATTGGCATGACATATCAATCCTATGGTTTTCCTATTCCTATACTTTTCCTATCCTATGAATCAAACAAGCCCTTAGTCTTAAAATAGGATGAGCTAGACAGGCCATATAGCATGACCTAGCCTCCTTCGTCCGGCCTGCACATGGACTGGCCCATCTGGCGGCCACCCATCCACCTTATTTATAGGTCTCCACCGTTGGAACAACCCTTTAAGCCAAACCGATTTTCTATCAGCATGAGATCCATTCAACCACAAAACGGATAGACGTTGTGAAAATAAGGCCAACTCCACCCCACCCCCACCCCCACCCCCACCCCCCCCTCCGCGCATTTCAGACATGCCTTTTGACCGATTCGGTCCGTTTGCGGGGCGGTGTGGACATGTCTCGGGCCGTCGTACGGTTTGGAATGGCTGGTGCACCCAATGATGGAACCACCCCATTTATCCGGCCCTTTCTTCACAGGGACCAACTGAACCAAATTCAGAAAGAGGACTAGTAGAGTACCAAACTAAAGCAAATTTGAAGGACCGTTGCAGTATGAAATCAGGACACATTGTTCATACATGCACGGAAACATAGATAGAGGATTAATCTACGCATCTCGCTTATAGATCATCTTCCTCTTCTTTTCGAACCAATACCGCTGAATTGGGTTCATCTCGGAGATATCCACAGTCATAATGCGGTTTTCTTCGGCAAGTCGCTGGAGCTCTATCTTCTCCTTTCTTGCACGGGCGTTGATCTCTTCTATCTCAAGACGCTTTGACTGGATCTCGTAGTAGTTCTTCGTCGCATCTTCTCTCTCCTTGTGTTTCCTCTCTTCCCTATTGTCGATGGACACCTCCTTGTCGGCAATCAACTCTTTCAACGTCTCCTAGATGGCAACTGACAAAGCTTCATGCTTGAGCTCTAGCTCGGAGCTGTTCCTCCCTCTTGGCCTCTTGGTTGCTGCCCCTTACTCGTCGATGATGATTTCAGCGCCTCCTCCCTTTGCACTTCCGCATAGAGCTCTTTCCACTTCTCGCAATCTTTGAGCTTCGTCCAACAATGGCAAACGTGAAATCTTTCTTCTCGTGGAAAGTCTTGAAGTGCTCCAATGCTCGCCACACCTAAACCAACAAGTTTAAGTCCATGTTCGAATGCAAAACTCTTATGAATAAGAACATATAGATATGATATGTATAGGAACATACCATGTCTCCAACTCCAATGCCGCTCACGGGACTTGACTTAACATGGTCATAGGAGGCACAAAACTTCGTGCATTGTTCGGAGATGGATTCCCACATATTCGTAAGTGAGTTCTCGTTGCTATCACTCGCAAGCGGTTTCTCACCGAAACGTTTTTGCTCGTGAAAGTATCTCCAAACTCGATTCCAAAATGCCCATCCCTTTTGTTCTGCACCGATTATTGGATCTTGGCTAATTTTCATCCATGCTTCGCAAAGCATCTCATCCTCGAGGGATGAGTACGATCCACCCCTTCGACTACCGCCTTGTGTTTGATTTTGCTGAACTAGTTCATCCATAAACAAAGGCTCGTGGTCGATAGAGATACCATCTTCTTGGATACCAAGGCCAGGATCCTGCAAGGTCCTATGGTTGGATCATGTACACTAGGAGATCCAAAACAAGGGACAAGTTACATGCGTCAGAGTTGGGGTCGGAGCTGGGGCTAGCGTTTCATCAAGCAGCTTGCGGGGAGCGAGCATGCTGACGGTGGTGATGCTCCTGCCGGTCTTGTTGCTGCATGAAGAGCCTCCGCCAATAGGTGCCGCGTTCAGGTCAAGGGCAAGCACTGGCGATGAGTCGCCGACAATCTCTGGCCCCCCTGTGGCCGCCGCTTCGACATAAGCTGGTTTGTTCGCGGACGCGGACGAGGTCGCCGTGCCCGTGATGGTAGCTAGCAAGGTGGCAGCCTGCGCAACGATGGCCTCGACAGTGAACTTGGCCTAGACGACCGTGGCGTGCTCAAGGGCGGCGGCCCTATCGCGGGCGGCTTGGGCATCGGCAAGGCACTACCGGGCCTTTCTCTACGGTCAATCCTCTTCCTGGATTCCCCTTCCTCTGGTCGTCCATCAATTCCTTATTCACCTTGAGGCCGACAACAGATTTTCCAGCTGATTTTGATAAACCAGCGGCGGTCGCCAGCGGCAGATCAATGACCGGTGGCGGCAGATCAACGACCAAAGCAGAGGTAGGGAGCGGCGAAGCGAGCAGCCTCGGAGGCATGAACGGGCCACGACCAGGAAAGGAAGGTGCCGGTGTAGGTGTCGGGGAGGGCGACGGATGTGCGTCCATGGCAGTGTGTGCTAGGGATTGCTAGTGCGAGTGCTGGAGACTGGTGCCCCCGTCTCTAGCTAGTAGGGCCGGGCAGGACATTGCCCGGCAACTGCCCGAACGAGCGGGCAGTCCGAGCCCCCACAAACTAGCCATAGGTTTTGGCCCGGTATATGCCAAATGGACCCCGTTGTTCAGTATGATTCGTTTGTGGGTGCACGTTGGGCTTTAACCTCGGTCTAGGAGGACACGATCGAAGTCCATTTGCGGGAGCCATTAGAGTTGGCCTAAGAGCATCTCTAGCAGACACCAAAAAACGCGAACCGAAAAATTTGTTCCCGGGTCGCGTTCGAGCTAGTTTTTGTTCAAAGAAGACGATGGCCAGAACAGAACCACAAATTTGAACCGTAAACACGAGATTTTTGAACATTCGCTGGATATTTTAAAACGTGAGCATAGTTCATACACACGATCATATGTACAAAACGCGAATTCAACCTAAATACTACGGGGGATCTGCCGTCTCCGTCTCTACCCTAGCATGTACACAGCCCGTTGCTGTCGTCTCGTCAGAGAAGTCGAAGGCCGACGACCCGTTGCTGCTGTCGGAGACGATGTAGACGACCTCCACCTCCTTCCCGCGCGATTCGCGGTCGACGGCGAGCCCCTGCTCGAGGAGGATGCCGTCGATGAGCTCGTCGCGCTGAGCTCGACGGGCCTCCGCCTCCGCCTCGGCGATGCTCCGGTGCTGAATGACCTCGACCCAGCGGTCGAAGAAGGCATCGTCGAGGGCATAGTCGGCCTCCGTGATGACGCAGCCCTCCGGGAGCTCCTCCTTTTTCACTAGCAGTGGCGGAGTCCCCGACGCAGCGAGCTTCTCGCCTCACGGCGGATGCGGGCGTCGAACTCCGCCGTCGCGGCGGAGGAGCGTGGCCGACATCGGCACGCCCCCGAAGCGACGAAAACAACGCCTCCTCCTCTCTCGACGTGAGGCGACAGGCGTGGCGTCGACGGCCCTCCGCTCTCCCTCCTCCGCCGGTCCATCACATACTGGATTGGGCGGATCTGTTGTCGCCGTCGAGAAATTGCTCGCCAGTGCTTGGCGATTTGAGCGGTGGTGCGCGGCGGAGGCGTCAAGGGGGCGGTGGCGGAGAAAAAGTTCGAGACCTAGGAATCGATCTCGGAACTGGAATTTTATGGGTCGAGGGGTCGATCAGGGGTCTAAATTTTTTTCCCGAGTCGGGTCATTTTTACGTTGTTTGTTCGGGCCAGATTTCGTGGCCGGATAAAAAAAAAAAAACCACTACTAGGGATGCTCTAAGCCGGCCCGGTAGAGATCTGGAGTGTTATTTGTGCCCGATAGACAAGAAGCTGGGGCGAAAGTCGCGGAAGCTTCCGATAGGCGCCACGCACCCTGGCCGCAAGGATGGGCGCACGGGTAGGTCCCAGCCAAGCCGCGTGCCGTTCTCGCACCTTCTCAGCAGAGCGTTGTGAAGAGGACCACAAGTCAGCCACCTTGGGCCAACACGTGATCGGTCGCGTCCGTTACCAAGTCCATGCTCCCGGCGTCTATTTCTACCGCTTCTAGCCGCGTTTGCAGACGCACCGAGTCAGTGGGAGAGGTCGAGCGTGGACTGGATCTCGCGGAGAGGCTAGATCTAGGGGCCGGACCGCTGGCGGCCTGAAGAGGCGCGCGCAGGGGAACTGGGTCAGATCTCGCAGGAGAGAGGTATACATCTTCTCTACTCTCCTAGTAGGTCGCTCTACTCTAATTTCTTCCAGTAACAACTATTTTCTTGTGCTGGCCATCCGTGGTGTGCTGTGCTGTGCGAAATCACCTATACCGTGGATCTACAGTTCTTTTTTATTTAGTCAATATTGAATACGGGTCTCACCATAGATCTACGGTGGTACTGTAAGCTAGATTACTATGGTGCCTTTTCCTCTGTTCTAGATCTTCTAATTCAGTTTTGTCAAGTAAACAGTGAACTCTACTATATAGATATTACCGTGTTTGCACTCTACTATATAGATCTGAAGTCCAGATTGCTGCTCATCCACAATAGATCTCGCGTTTGATATAAGCTAGATTTGCAGACCGGAGAGTGTGCATCTGAAGTGCTGATTGCTGCTCATCCACCATAGATCTCAGCGTTTGATCTAAGCTAGATGCTAGTATTTTATCCGTTGCTCTAGTCTGTTTGCTGTCTAGATAACTCTATGATTCAGTATTGTCCTCTCTTTATGAACAAAAGTTAGAAGCATATTGATCAACTGGTATGCCAACTAATTGTTACAAAAAGTTCATTTACATCGGTACCTTAGTGTGGGCTAAAAATCACAATCATTTACCATGTGCTGCCAGCCACTACTTTTTTGCTGGCTGGTGTGTGAATCGATCATAACTATTAAGCTCTGTTTTAGATCTTTTAATTCCTCTGTTCTAGATCTTCTAATTCAGTTTTGTCAAGTAAACAGTGCACTCTACTATATAGATATTACCGTGTTTGCACTCTACTATATAGATCTGAAGTGCATATTGCTGCTCATCCACCATAGATCTCAGCGTTTGATATAAGCTAGATTTGCACACCGGAGTGTGTGTGCATCTGAAGTGCAGATTGCTGCTCATCCACCATAGATCTCAACGTTTGATATAAGCTAGATGCTAGTATTTTATCCGTTGCTCTAGTCCCTTTGTTGTCTAGATAACTCCATGATTCAGTATTGTCCTCTCTTTATGAACAAAAGTTAGATGCATATTTATCAATTGGCATGCCAACTAATTGTTGCAAAAACTTCATATTTACTTTAGTTTCTGCAAGTAAGCTATGCGTGCCAGCCACTACCTTTTCACTGGCTGGTGTGTGGGTCGATCTTAACTCTTAAGTTCTGTTGTTGGTCATCCTATATAGATTTACAATATGGTATAATCTATATAAATTCCTGGTGTTTGATGTAGTCTGTTAGTTTCCTAGATAACTCATGATTCACTATTCTTGTTGTAAAGAAATATTAAATGCATGTTGATTGAGTTTTCAACTGACCATTGCAAATAACTTCATATGTACAGGTACCTATGTCTTCTGTTGGATCGGATGTGGTCATGGTTTGTTTTCCCTCACGGCAAGGATATGTTAGATCAAGTACCATATCATGGACAATGTTTGTAATCTGCCTTTATCGTTGATGCCTACTGGTTGGATCATGCTTCTATTTATTAGCTCATTGAAATAGCTCTCACCTAGCTCATATGGCCCAATTTCTCATTTCGTATGATACATAAAGCCTTCAGCTATCCATTTCCATATAAGTTGGTCTCTTAATTTTGTAGTCTTCTGGAAATATGCTTAGATATAATAAATGATGTGAAGATATATCATAAAGCAATGACTCAATCTGTCGCTTAAATAAGTCTAGGTAGACTAGAGATCGAACACAATATGAGGAGCACACACATAAGATGATAATTATTGTAGATCTAGCAGAGGAGGCTTTTGACTTGTAGTTCATGTCACATAGATGATCTTGAAGTCAAGCTTCTTTTACTACTAGTTTGGATTCACCTTCTCATCTATAGGTTTTGTTATTATTTCTAAATATGTTTTCAGAAGATTATAAGATTAAGCAAGGTCACTTGATGTGTAAGTGGATAGTTGAATGTTTTGTTTATCATTCAAAACAAGAAATTAGACTATCTGAGCTACGTAAGAGTTATTTAATGAGCTCATAAGCCAAAGTATGATCTAACCAATAGACATTAACGATGATAATGAAGGCATGGAAAAATCTTATCGTGTACATGATATGGTACTTGATCTAGTATGTTTTTTGCTAAGTGAAGAGAACTTTGTGACACGGTTGCATGACACTGAGCAAAACAGTGGTCAAATCCAAAGGCAAGAGATTCAAGATTATCCATCAAAAAGAGCATATGGCAGATATGACTACCATCAGCAGCATGCCTCAAATGTGGTCTCTTGGAGTTCCCGTGTGATTGCTGATCCTGCTTCCACCTACCAATCGAGAAGCTTGGGACTCCGAGGTTATTTCATTTGCCTTTGGTTCGTCTTCCTTCTCCAACAACACTCTCTTGTTGTTATTCAACCCACTTCCGTCCATTCAAAAACCATTCACTGTCATGGTTTCTCCTGCATTTTGCTCACTCTGAACTTCTTTTTTCCATTTCTAAGGTAGAGTATGTAATTAAGCAGTACTGCCAGTTTTTTGTTATTCATCGTCTCTTTCTTGATAGCAGCTTTCAAAGCGGAAATACTTTGGCTCTTAGGTGTAGATGCACCCACTACCAACAATACATACTTCAAAATGTTGAAAAAAAAATATGCGGATGTACATGTTGACATTCTGCGTACGTACACCAAGTTTCACGAAAAAAAGACATTTTATGTTGATTATGTAAAAAAGAATTTTTTTGGTGTTATAAAATAGTTTTCCATAAGACATTTTCTTGTCTTTTTTGTACAAACCTCAAAAAATATTTTCTGACTACAAAACTGAGGGCATAGCATGTTGGGATGCACAACCAGAATTTTGTTTTGGAATTTTTTAATATTTTAAAATTTATAGAAAATACATTTTTAATAATAAGTGCATTTAGACCTGGGAGCCAAATTGCCGTGTCCAGTTTATATGATTCCTGTGGAATGAAAATGAAGGTCTTTTAGTTAGTAATCTACTTTTAGTGGTTGATATTTGTTGTGAAAATTTTGGTTCAAATTTGACGAAATATAGTGGTAGTCAATGGCATTATTGGCCCTGCTATGATTTCTGGAGATAAGAATAATTTGATGAGCAAACCACATGGTGTGTCTGTATGTGATGCAGAAGGATGCCAATGCCAAGGCTGCATGTGCTGAGGTTCGCCACTTGCCCACGGGCTACATTTGTTCAAAATCCTTGTTTCTAGATCAATTGTATGTTTTGTACCACTAACTCCATGTAGTAGCAGTACATAAATATTCTTTTAGCATTCCTTTTATAGCCTGTTTATTGTGACAGTCGAAGTCCCCATTGCATCAATCTGATTCTGTTTCAGTCTTCTGGTTGTTTCCGTTCAAGTTTTTTTTCTTTCAAATTGCCAGCAGGGCAAAAGCCTCATTTTTTTATTCAAGACTCGTCAAATAAATCTTCAGTTTGTATCGTTTTCTCCTTGTATTGACTAGTTTTATTTCGGTTTGTGAGATCTTCTGAATTTTCACGTTGTGTTTGCAACTGCTACTTGTTTTCTCCATCTCATTGTATTTTTCATGCTTGTTCAATGTTCTATCAAACAAACTGTAAAGTCAGTGGTTTTGTTCGATGTGCCAGCATACAATTTCTCATTGTATGATACTTATTCCCATTTGATCAGGTTGCAGGCGGGCCTGGTTGCGGCTGGCTGCTACAGACCTAAGCAGGACAAGGCCAGTGTTGCGGACCTGCGCAGGTTGCCACAATAAGCCGCTGGAATTAGCGTGGAACACAGCGGCGCCCGCATCTGCCTGTGTTATCCCGCTTGGTGATCTCAGGCTGTTAGGACATGCAAAGCAAAACACCGGGGGCACATGCAAAATACATCCGGTTGGCCTGTGGTAGTGCGGTGCCCTGCCCCGCTTGGCAACTTGACTATTTGAGCAGAGGCTGGGACTTGCTAGTAGGCTGGGACTTGCTAGTGTACGATACTCTTGAGAATTGTTGTCCTTAAGTGATGCTGCGTACTCCTTTCCAAAATATAAGATGTTTGTATCTAGATCTTTTTAGTGTGTATGTTCACTTGAATCTACACGAACCTACACATCACAAAGTGCAAATATACGCCCTCTGTTTTAAAATATAAGTTGTTTTAGCTTTGTAAAAGAATTATATCTTTATCCTTTTAAGTGTTTAGATTCATAATGAACCTACACAATAAAAAAGGTCTTGATACACTCTTTTCATAAAGTTAAAACATATTATATTTTAAAACAAACGGAGGAAGTACGTACATGCATTCCTCTCTTCTGTATTGATTCTAAACGTTGCCGAAGCTTGAAGCCTGAAGCCTAGCCTACTGCAAGCTCAACCAATCTGTGTCGAAACCCTATCTGTTTATAGTCACCTAGCACGTGACTACCTCTCCGACGACGAGCCCAACACATTCCAACGCACATCCCAGCTCTCCGACGATGAGCTCGGCGCGCCGCTCGCCTTTAGCGAGCAAATCGCCACCCGAAACCGTATCACGGAAAAGAGAAAGATAGAAGAGCGGCGCGTCTCCGACTGTCTCACCCGACACGTGCTAGGTGGGACCCCAGGTAGAAACTGTCGGGTCATGGGCACGATGAGGGCCATCCAACGGCCAGGAAACGAGGGCCGGGAGGAGCAAACTAGCCTCCAAGCACTTTTTAGCAATTGGGTTTAAAATATAAGTTGTTTTAGCTTTGTAAAAGAATTATATCTTTATCCTTTTAAGTGTTTAGATTCATAATGAACCTACACAATAAAAAAGGTCTTGATACACTATTTTTATAAAGTTAAAACATATTATATTTTAAAACAAACGGAGGAAGTACGTACATGCATTCCTCTCTTCTGTATTGATTCTAAACGTTACCGAAGCTTGAAGCCTGAAGCCTAGCCTACTGCAAGCTCAACCAATCTGTGTCGAAACCCTATCTGTTTATAGTCACCTTAATTCTTGTCACCAGTAATTCGTGCTAACAAATTCTGTGCCGTGACCACGTATTCCAAAACGTAGGCAAGCTTTCTGCTGACTGCTAGTATTACTTTGCAGTTTTTTTCTACAAAAAGAAACGAAACGGACTGCTGCCTGCCCCGCGGCCTGCCTTGTGGCACGTGAGGTGGATTGACAGAGCGAATACCTTGCTGTCCTGGGCCACTAGGCCGGTTCGCACTGTGCCGACCAAAGCAATAAATCACAACCTTATGACCCTCTGAACCCGGAGTGGGAGTGGGAGTCGAGGCTGCGAGCAAAGCAATAAATCACAACCTTATGAGAGCAAGTCCAGCAGGAGTCCTAAATTTTCACCCCTATATCTCCCTGTAGGGGTCTCCCCTAAAAAGATTCCTCCCTTATATTTTGTCTATCTCCAGCAGCTCCCCTATGTCATCTCCCCTATAGCACATTCTACTATATTTTACCAATATTTCATAACTAACTTATTAACGATTATTTGTTTGGAAATAGTTCATATAACACAAAAATTAATTCATACAACACATCAAATAGTTGATAAATGTGAAATAGTTCATACAACACATTGTCTCATCTCATGTCCAACAAGACAAAGAAGTTCACTCTTAATTTCCATAAACCTAGTTGATCGCCGATGCAAATTTTACGAAATAGGATGTAGCTTGTTCAATTACGTACGCTTACGTAGTACCTTAGGCCATCTATGTAGTAATTTAGCTCGTAGAAGTCTTGCCTCCTTGTTACTAATCGGTCTTGTTTCGGGATCAGCGCAAATTTCAATGTTGGGATCCATAGCAGGATCTTCGAACTTGCTTGTCTTGGCACTAGGAGTAGATGAACCAGAGGCAGAACTAGAGAACTTTTTCTGTTTTTTGTTAGACACCTCATCCTTCGAGATTGAACTCAGATCAACATTAGATGGATCCGCCATCAAATCAATCTACATCACAAAATTGACAAGAATTTTACAATAAATGGTAGGCAACAATACTCAACATTGTAAGATCATTTTATTAATATATACTTGACTTAAAATTGATAAAAGTTGACAGCATTTTGCATGGGGTAATTGGACATTAATTTGACAGATTTGAACAACTAATACAACAAGCTATATTGTACCAATATCAGTGAAAAAAAAGAAACATTTGTTCATCGCATAGCAAACATCCAGTAGAAAAATTAGAAGACAGTAGCATGGCAGGGACAGTATCACAGCTAAAAAAATTTAGATCACGTCTGACGCTCTCCCGATGCGTACATTAGATGGCGATAAGAGCAAATCATGGCCACACGGGGCTGCCCCATCTCCTTCCTCTCCAGGCACGCCTCCCTCTTCACCCATCTTCTTCCTCTCCCTGGCCTCATCTCCTTCCTCTCCCACGGCGAGGCTGCCCCATATCCATCCTCTCCTAGGCGCGCCTTCTTCCTTCCCAGTTCGCCATGGCGGTATTTGCTCCATCCCTCTCTCTCTACTTGGCGCCGTGAGAGAGTCTTCAGACAGAGCCGCCGCCATGGCAGCTCCATCCTCCCGTCCGCCCTATTGCGAGCTCGATTTGGAGAAAAAAAGGGGAGGTTGAACCTGATTCGATCTCGCGGCGGTGGCGGAGGGAACCTTCCGAGGCGGTTTCTCTGTCCACGGATTGGGGCGCGCCTCGCCCGATCGTAGGGGTTGTGGGGGGGCTGGGTCGGGGAGGCGGATTCGTCGGGGAGGCTGTAGGGGAGCTGCTGGAGGGGGTTTTCTCGTTCTCTCTCCCCTATGCTCGGTATCGGGGAGGCTATCGGGGTCCTCCTGGACTTGCTCTGACTGCACAACATCGATCCAATTCAAGAATCAATTGTGTAAACATCTTCTCCTTCCCCTGTCAGATTGATCTTGACATACATCATGTCCTGTCCGTCTCTATCTCATCCATCATCGCTCGGGCGTAGAAATCCATGAATGTCCCGGCCTCTCGGGGTTTTGTTTTTCTCGTTCTCATGTGTTAGGATTTAATTAATATATTTAGATTAATTAAAAGGATAATCCTCTTATGTAATCCTCTAAGTCGTTTTGCAAGTGGCAACCGACATATCTAGCACCCCTCGTACGGATGTGACTCTTCGCTCATGTCTCAGAATCATCAATAAAAAGGAACAGTTGAATTATTTGCTATTTGTTCCTCGATCTCTCACGATTTCTTTCAACACGTTATCAGCACGCTCTTCACCCTGAGCGATTTCGAGTGGACGATGGACAACACCTTGACGCCTCCGACGCTTGCCGTTGTCCACGACCCTGCCATGCCGCCTGGTCAAACCACTGAGTTCGTCATAAATCACAGATGAAAAAAGAAGCACACAAAAGAGCAAAGAGCAATCGACAAGACACTGGATGGATGCAAGCAGATTCAAAGTCTTGATCTACTAATTGCTACGGGAGACATCAGGTGTTATTTACCTATTTATTTTTCATTGCTTGCTGCACACAATCGATTGTACCAGGAGCAGTTGGCTTGGGCAGCGGAAGCAGACGCTCTCAGCCTACATCACCACGACGCGACGACGCCTGCAGCCTCCTTTGTCTCGAGTTCGGGGCACCTCCGGCGCGGCAGCTCTCGACGCCGATGAAGGCCGCGGATGCGGCGGCAAGGGCTCGTGGTGGTGGAGGACCTGACGTGGCCCCGGCAGCACGACTGCCGGCGTTCTGGTTCTCAAACCATGGCCGGGTCTTCTGCCCCCTGCACGGGAACGGCTCCGCCACCGGCATGGACGCGGTTGGGCAGTCGCCCACGTCAATCTTCGAGTTTGGCTCGACCAGGCGCCGCGCTCGCCGATGTTTGCATTGTCGCGCCGCGCCTTCCGTCTCCGACCCTTGCGGTTGTCGAGATAGAGGGCGACGCTCTCGCGTACGTGTCCGCGCTAACAGGGGCCTTCGTCTTCACCCTCGGCTCCGACGTGAGGACCTTGATGAGCGCCCCACGGCGTCTCCGTCCTCGCCGCGCGTCGAGGCCGATGCCCCGCGCCTACCGCCCCCAACACCGGCCACACCGCCTCCTCCACCGCGTGCATGCGCACGCCGCCGCCTCCTGGCTCTTCGCCTCCCGCTGGCCAGTCCGTCGGCGGACTCGCCAACGAGCAGTCTCGGCTGCCGCGCTGGCACCTGGATCCTAGCCGGGCTCGGGCTCGCGGATGGCGCCTCCAACGGCGTCGCTCCGGGGACCTGGCTCCCTGCGGGATCCTATGACGAGGAAGAGGACGGCCGGAGCGCAGCTCATCGTCGGTGAGCTTCGCTGCAGTAGTACCAGAGGAGGTCGTGTGGTGCTCTTCGCTGTTTCAGTGAAGGATTTTGGGATTGTTCGAGTCTCCTTATCCTCTCGCACAGCACAGGGACTCCTTATCCTCGTGCGTGGCACATGGAGTAGTGGGCATCCCGTATGACACACCACGTCCTCGCGCGTGGCATATGGAGTAGTGGGCGGACAGTACAACACATGCGGTATATCTCTGCTAATTAATTTAGTTGATATTTTAGCATGCACATATTAGATTACTAACAAGTTCCGATAGTATTCTACTTATGTTAAAGACACTATTAAATTTTAGTACTTTTTTTTAGTACTGCTAATTTCAGTATTTCAGTACTTTATAGTATTATACTATTATCTGTTGAGTACTATGTGTATTCCAAAAAATATATGTTGTAATATATTTTCGTGTGTGTACATGTTGAGATTTATTACATTCACCGTTTGCAATTGAGATTTTCAATTTCTTGCAAATATATCAATTCATCGTCTTAACTGAGTCATTTTGACTCGATATGAGCACGAATTGGTATGCAAAATTCAAAGTGATTTTTTCAAATTGATGTTTCGGAAACACAAGGTAGTGGCTAGATCTACTGCACTGCAGATTATCATCACTACTGTTTAAGACTACATTTTGTCATATTTGACATTATAATTGCTTAACAATGTGCTCTCCCAAACATTTTATTAAGTCATGACATAAGGCATTAGAAGTATGAGTATCTACTGATTTTCATCAGATTATACTCTCTAGTGCTGCGAGACGGACTCCGAATATTCTTTTGGAGATTATCTACAATGTGTCATACTTAACAATTTGAAGTTCACACTAATGATTTTCAAGCCCACTTCTTGAACTTATCATTTTTTTTGCATAATTCATTACAACATAACCATGATGGTTTGTGGTTTACCAAAGCGTAAATTCAATAATCTCTGGTTTAACCATGATGGTAATCGATGGCCGGAAAAGAGAGTCCGATTCACTCGACCTCGATGGCCACAACTACCCTACATGGGCCATGGACATCAAGATCACTCTTGCGTCCCATGGATTAGTGTGTGCAATCCAAAATCCGGAGGATCCCCTTCTGGTTGGAGTCATGCCGCTGAGAGATGAGCAGAAATATTCACCCAGATCTTAAGTCTGAGTATTTGGAGGAGGAATCCCCATTTACTTTGTTTCACGCCCTCAATCTATGAAACTCGGACTGTGGGAAATGCATCGCAAAGCAAATGTTTGTCAAAACTAAGCTTAGCGACAAATATGGATGCTACACGCATCCCACTAACAAGTGCAAGACCCGAAACATCTGGTTGTTCTCTACTAGCAATCCAAGGACACAAAGTATCTCAAGGGAAAAGGTTTGAAACTAACTTCAACCTTCATATGAATGGCACCAATGGAGCTGGTTGTTCGCAAGATGTTCCTCTTGGACCTAGCAACACCATGACTCTCCAGCCGTCAGAGGACTCTATGAGCACGGAGGACATGATCGTTGAGTATACCTCAAACGACGTGTTTGGAGACTTCAACTAGTCCCACTATCTTATTAATGATCAATTTTAGTCATGTTCATTTATGATGTTGTAATAGAACATAAGTATTGTTATCACAATATATTGTATCAGCACTTTGATATAAATGATATTGTATATTATCTATATATTTGAGAAACGATTTCCATAGCAAAAATCCTTCAACTCGATATATAGATTTCTACGGGGCTAGTCCGATGGATGAGGAACAAGTATTTGAAAAAAATACCCTATCTATTGTTTGGATTGCACTACTAGTACATCCAACCGTAGCACATGTTGCATAATGCAATTCCATTGGTCACAGTTTGCTTGAGTCCAAAATTTCCTCGGTCATCAGACTTTGTGTGTACATTGTGCAACACAGGGAAGCAAATTTTGAGGCATTCACACTTCAAAATATAAGTTGGACCGCTTCAATCCCTTGAACACATCCAGGGAGGCATTTGTTATTCCCCAACCATTGTGTGGATATTTTAAGGTATTCTGCATGGTTCTCAATTATGCATCTATACGATGCTCATACGTGTGTTTTATGTCCACATGAAACCATGCATTTACCATGATAATGATGGAAGTAATCAAGTTACATTCCCATTATCGAGAAATTCGAATTTGATAAATTCGCAAAGAAAATATTGTAGAATTCTTCTCATGTGCCTTCAATGAATATTGTATGGCCATGCGAATTGAAGTTCAACACTCTATCCCATACATCCACATTCATAATGGTTTGGTTGAATCCCTGAATAAGAGGATCAAACTCATTGCATGACCTTTGTCGATGAAATGCATTACCAACTTGACGTTGGAGTCATGCAGATTTACACACTGCTCAATGACTAACTGCATATCGCAGTACTCCTCCTCTGTAATTGATACGTGGAAATCCTTCGAGCATTTCCCATCTGCGTAAGTTTGGAAGCATTTCACGCATACCGATCTCACCACCACAACATACATCATTGGGCCCACATACTTGGGATCTATGTGGGGTACAGATCTCCATCGAGCAACATGTACCTTGAACCCCTTATTAGGGATACATTCATAGCCCAGTATATTGATTGCTTATATTAAATGATGGATTATTTCCAGGCATTAGGGGGAGACTTCATGTACCATACAGAATGCCAGGAAATCAATTGGGACTCCACGTTCCACCTTATATCCACGTATTCAAGAATTTGGACTACGTCCGAAATTCACATATTTGCAACATATTGCAAATAACCTGCCAGATTCATTTACTGATCTCAAAGGTGTTACAAAATCCTTTAGTCCGGCTAGAAATGCGCTGAAAGAGTGGAGGTACCAATAAAACCACTCAACTCTCCGTGCAGAATAGGGGAGTAGTATGGCCTCTAACGAATCTAGCTTCCTCGCAGCAACAAAGGAAATCGAGGAGATATCCTCTAAATCAAGAATGCAAGTCAACCTTGCGTTGATAAACACCTTATGGGTAGTATACACCCAGTGAAAGGAAAACCTCCACAACCCCAGCTTCAGCTTGCACACACTGGCTGGGACATCGGAACACCCGGACTCACGCGTATTGGGAAATCACGAAGAGTCATCATGGGTGCATGAGATTTCCTCCAACAATATTAATTATGGAGAATCATATAACCAAGACTACAATTGTCGACAAACATTCTCTTGTATGATTGCAAACATCCTTCAAATGATTCAGATCCAAATACCATGGCCATGGAAGAGTGTAATCCACTCGCTCGGACTGAAACAAACAAAGGATGCAATCCAAGAAGAATTAGCCTCGCTCTTCCAAATGAATTCCCTATGCATGGGATTCCATATGTTCTCTTTCAAAAATGTAATGAGAACAACAAGGTGGTGAGAACGCAAGGCTTGTAGCATAAGGTCGGGTTTTCGCAGAGATCCGAGACCTACTCTCCAGACATGATTGGGATCCTCAAAATTTTCCGATAATTATAGCATTGGCAGTGCAAAATCATCTATCTATGCAGTTGATAGATGTAGTGACGACATTTCATGTGGATCACTAGATTTGGACATGTATGGTTCCCGATGGAATCTCTATCCGAATCGAAATGTAAATGCAACATGCATTGTGTAAAATCAATAAGTCATTACATGGCTATTGTTGTCGGTATATTCTGGTACAACCGACATAGTGAGTTCCTTATACACAAGGATTATTACCCGTCCGTGTTTGTCATACAGGATTACTCCTGCAATGATGAAGCACGTGATCATATAAAAGACGGAATTTGAGATAAAGGATTTGGTTAAACCCAAACAATGCTTGATACTACAAGTCGAGCTACCTCACTCAAGTTTTATGGTACACCAAGTTTCCTATATTATAAATATTGGAGAAACCTAAAATGCACAAGTCATATCCATCTCCCATGTCGGTTATTCGATCTCTAGACATAGAGAAAGATTCACTCAAACCACGGGATGATGTAGAAGGGATGTTGGGACTTGAAGTTCCATATCCCAGTGCCATTGGACCCACCAACACAATTGGTTGGGAATCAAGAATATCTTTCGATATCTCCAAGGCACCACATATTATTTGACATGTTCTTGTAATTTCAGAGAAATCTGAACTCCAATATCATCAGAATACACTGATGTTGGCTACTTGAATGATCCCCATAATGTGTACCTACATGGTAGAAGTGTCACTCAATTGATGTCTTTGATATAGACTTCGGTGACTACACCTACCGATCATTCTGAAATACAAAGCCACATTGACATATGTAGCTTTACAGAATGATAAACCACATACATGAGTCATGTGGTATTGGTTCTCTTGAATCATCAACCATTATCTACACAGATAATGTTGCTTGTGTTGCATAGATGCAAATATGATACATAGAGAGAGCAATATCACTAAGCATATTGCCTCTAAATTGTTTTATCTCCATGAACTCCATAAGATTCAGGAAATAAACGTCTTGCGAGTCAAATCATGCGACAATAACATCGCTGATCTATTCACGAAGTCTCTACCAACTTTAACATTCCAGAAATGTTTTCATGGAATTGGTATTTGAAGGCTTCAGGGTTTGAAAGAATCAGGGGGAGTATCACTCTAGACTACTCCTATTCAAAGCATCATATTATACTCTTTTTCCCTTTATGAGTTTACTATCCAGGTTCTCATCAAGGTTTTTAATGAGGTAATATCAATACAAGATTGTATATCATACTTTCTTTTTCCCCACTGGGTTTTTTAGGAAAGTATACACGACATATATATTGTCCTCTAAACTCTATGGGGTTTTCCCTTTTACAAGGTTTTTCTCATATGGAGTTAACATGGAGGCAATAATCATTATATGTTGTATCATTTTCTCCTTATTTTCCCAGTGGGTTTGAAGGAGTTTTAACAGCATATCTAACCATTATATGTTGCACCATTTTCTCCTTATTTTCCCACTGGGTTTAAAGGAGTTTTAGCAACATATCATACACACTACTCCTCGTATTTTTCCCACAGGGTTTTTGGAGGAGATGATTCCAAAGATGATCAATCGCAAGGACATGGAAGGATTAGGGGGAGTGTTAGGATTTAATTAATATATTAGATTAATTAAAAGGATAATCCTTCCATGTAATCCTCTAAGTCGGTTTGCAAGTGGCAACCGACATATCTAGCACCCCTCGTACGGACGTGACTCTTCGCTCATGTCTCTTCCCCTTGTATAAATACTCAGAATCATCAATGGAAAGAAACAGTTAAATTATTTGCTATTTGTTCCTCGTTCTCTCACGATTTCTTTCAACATCATGGACCATGGGCAACAAGTGCACCGGAAATGGGCTGTATTACAGCTACATTGTACATACCACTGTGTGTCGACTGATCTTTACAATTAAATTGGATTTGGTGGCTCACTTTGCCCATCAAACATTGGAAAGATCTGGACCACTAAATCACCCTCAAACGAGCTCACCGAACACCGAAAGTATCGAAACCGTTCAATCTGGCCGGTTAGGCTATCCCGTCTCGCGTCGCTATTCTAGGCACAAGTCGCTAATCTCGCGTACCAAATCTTTGCCTTCCTTCTAATCGGTAGCTACCAAATACACGAATCATTATGCATATGGCCGCCTACCAAAGGAAATCTCCATCCTCTGCCTCCTGACCTCCTCCTCCACCTACCTCTTCCTTCTCCAACATGTCAGCGGTGGCGGCATGCTGGGAAGAGGAGGACGATGTGAGCAACATTGGAGACGTAGGTTCAAGCCGCCGTTGAAAGCTCCCCGGCGAGTCTGGATCCGCACCTCCGCCTCCGACCCAAGCCTCTGCCACGCGAGCGCCGGGCGCCGCTCTCCTCCAAGACCGCCTGCTCGGATCGACATCCTCCCGCTGGCCATCCTGCAGCTCTCCGGCTAGAAAGGTAATTAAAAATGCTCCTTGAGTTGCTTGATTCAGCCTCATCTTCTAGGGCGGTAGAAAGGTAATTAAAAATGCTCCTTGAGTTGTGCTAGCCGGCGGCCTTGTTCTTTCCCTGTTAGAGAGTTGCATACCTCGCAAATGGACATGGCACAACATCTAAGAGGATCTGCAAACCAAGTTCCTTGCGAGGGAAATACTAATGATGAAAAACTTCATTTGGTCATGAGTCTCATACCAGTATAATAAGAGCTCAGTCAATTGAGCTTACCCGATATGATCTAGGTAAGTAGCATCTTCAATCTGGTTCCTACTTTTTTCACTGTGTTTTTTTGCTTAAGCATTTGTAAACTGATGATTTAAATAGCCATGGATTTAGCATCTTGGATTGTGCTCACGGGACCAAGATTAGGGAAGTTATTTATGCGATTGTCTACATGGAGAAGTCATCTACTTTTGATATATAACCATACCTAATGTTTCATTTTTTTGTGTAGGGATCAAGCTCTCAAGATTATCTCTTTTCTTTCAAGGAACTACACGTAACTCCTTTGGTGACATCTCACTATCCACATCCAGGGTCTGGTCGGTGGTTTAATGCTGCATAGGAAGACAACATGCAGTTCTATGGAGCACACCGTGAGGAATGCATTAAGAAAAGCTAACCATTATGCATCCTTTTTATCAAGTGAGTAAATCATTCTAATTTTTGTGCGACTGGGTAAAATGTAATCTACAGCATCGAGTGAGCAGTTTAATTTTACATTAATAATTATGTCATAATGATTACCGTATAGCTATTACCGAACACGAATGTGAAATTGCAATCATATAGCTATTGAAGTAAGCATGGACATATGTACAAATGTCTGGAAAGTAGAATAAGATGTCTCATGTTACTATTCATTTGGTTTGTCTTCTTTTCCTTAGGTTATTATCAAATGTTTGTACATCATCTCTTGATGAAATATATGAAGCTTCAAAGAGGAAAATTTCCATACTCTAGCAATGCTTTTTTCCTGAGCTCCGATGGAAAAAAAATTCCATAAGTCAAATTGTTCCAACATTCCGATGGAAGAAAAATTCAGTATCCAGACTGTCCATCAGGTCATAGGTAAACTGCATATCTCATTAGCTTTTGTTGTTTCGACTGAAGCATCGTGAAACCCTCCAGATTCACAATATTCCATTCACAGACATATTGTTCATGGAAATGTGAAGATGTACTCTAAAGAACCTATAAAGGCCTCATAAAATTCCTGCTCACGAAGCAAACTTGGACAAGTAATTTTTGTGTGTGCCTACCAGGTAGGTTTATTTGACAATTCGTACCCTAAAAGCATTGAAATTTTGAATTCGAATCACCACAACCTTTTACTCCTACAACACATCATATGCACCAATCATTTATTTCAGATTCCTATAGATTATTGAAAAGAAACAAACTACTCTCTTCTGAAGTGATTGTTGTCACTCTAGCACTTGTACGAGCCATCTACATGAGTGCTCAGGCTCTGGTCTGAATTGTGCAGGGAAAGCTGAAAATTTACCAAAATGTTGCCATCAAGTTTCTCTTTTCAGAGTCTAAGCAAGTGACAAAAGAGTTCTTGAATGAGTTCCATAAACATGAGAGTCTTGACCAATTCGAAATATTGGATGGAAGGGGCGGTGGTGCTGAGGCGGATGATGGAGAAGGATCTTCTCAGGGCAGCTCTATAAGGAGGTATGACATTTACTCTCTAATGGAAGCAACTCTGTATTGTCATATACCAAATTATGTAAAAAGACAACTCTTTGGAACAAACAAAATCACCATTGCAGTCTGCTGATGTTTGCTATTTGTTTTGTAAAAATAATATATAACATTGAAAAGATGAAAGTTTCTACTACAACAACTTATTATTCCCTAAACTGACACCTAAAGTAAAGCTTGTACGCAAAACAAAACAACAGTTACGCTGTTATTATTTGGATGAATCTATAGATCCTTCACTGGGAAAAAATAAAGATGGGGGATTTGTACTTCTCTACTAAGAAAACTGGATGCATTTGTTCATTGTTAGATAATCAAGCTTGATGCATGATAGTATTTTTTTGTTACAGGGATTTACTAGATTGAAAGATACATAGATGGGATTTTTACATCAAAACTCTAAACTTGGTACCATATTCATTTTTATTCTCAGTTGAGCTGAAGAGAGCCTTATTAAAAAGAAAGAGAAATACTACAGGGGAGCTCTCAAGAGATCGGGAGCTGAGCACAAGATACCTGACCTCATCAAGCTTCTAAAAATGAAAAAAAACCTCTCCCTCCGAGCTACTCAGCAAAAACTGCAGTCTTAAGAAGGTAAACAAGAAGCATGATCTGAAGATCTTAAAAGGAATTATCAAAGTTCATCTTCTAATAGATTGTGTCTATATTTGAATTTTTTCCTTCTGGATTGATATGTATTTTGAGAGAGTGGAATGTTAACTGTTTTTCTAGGGTGTGTGTTAAATCAAGCAGAAAGTATTAAACCTGACCAACCATTGATGATTTTCTTTATTCTCTTTTGCGGGTAATGTATTTTTGTTGGTGCCAACATGCAAGGAGCTAATGCGACCCGTCTTTGCCAGAGGCGGAGTGAATGTAGAAACAAAGCCAACCATCACTCCCATTATAACTCAGGTGTTTCTAGGTTGACAGCCCGGGGTTTCTAATTGTGAATTGGGGTAGTTGATTGAAGACAGGTAGGGAGACAAAAATATGACCAGAGAAAGATGTGACAAGTGGCATTCATATCATGTTCGCGACGATATTGAAAATCATGTTCTATGTGCACATAGGGTATTCTTTTAGGATAATTGAAGCGAAGATGAAATGGTACACATGATGGTTGAGGGGAAAGAGCTAAAAAATATGTTCACGTCAATAGGTATGTGGTGAAAACAAATAAACATATGTGGCATCTCGGTGCATTTGACACAATAGAATTCATCCCACATGTACACCTATCACTGCCTTTCATGGATTGGGTACCGTAATGATACACACAATATCCAATCACATACACATGCTATACGAGCTACACATTATCCAATCGCATACACCAGCTATACTAGCTAGATGCTAAGCTTAAGTTCATTGGATTCAAGCGGAGGATAAATGAAGTACTCTCTCTGTTTGGAATTATAAGATGTTTTAGATTAGTGAAGCTAATGTATCTAGACATCTTTTAGTGTATATGTTCAAATGAATTAACATATTAAAAAAATGTCTAGATACATTTACATCACAAACCTAAATCATCTTATATTTCCAAATGGAGGGAGTAGATAGGTTGGAAAAAGACTAAGTTTGAGAGCGTCCAGGTGTAGATCTCAGCTGATAACAAATAAGTAGGTGTACCCTTTGTATGCATATGTCATCCAATTAGTTTTTACGAAATACAATTCAAGAAATGTGAACTTTTAGAGTTTTTGAAATATTATATAGTTATATTTTCTATGTCTATATTTTTTCACACTCATAAATACGATGAGCAACAAAAATCGAGCGACCGTAGCAACGCACGGGCACTCAACTAGTATGCCTAATTCTGGTCCCTGGACCATGACTTGTTCAAATGTTCGCATGCCTACAGACTATGGAAAGAGATATGAAAGAAGTGTGGCTCCTACCAAGTGATTCTAACCTCCGCGGAAAGCAGCATGCAGAGGATGCACACTCACGGGCAACAGAATTGATAGATCGTCCGGGCAAACAAAAATCAGAAGACTCTTGCTGATGATAAGGGACAGTGGCCAGCGCAGGACATCAACCCTGGCTAGTTTGATATTGTGTAGTCAAATACATGTATTTGTATGGACTTTTAAATATCTTTTGCATACTCGCAGCTTGTATTGCCACAAAACTGTGTAGTCAATTGACTACATAGCGTAGGGATGGCCCTGCTACTACTGATAGGGGTGGTGTTATGTTCGGGTTGCAGGAGTGGGAACTTGAGCAATCTATGGAATCCTCTTTTGCCCAAAAAATAATTTGATCTAGGAAATCTGATCTGATTTCCTTGACCACCACATAATCCAGAACATGTTCTTTTTTCTTTTGAGAATCATATAGTAACATCCAAAACTATGGTCAATGTGATGCAGTGGATGGAGTGATATAGCAGTCGTTGCTGTGTTGGGCCTCTCGAGGCTTGAGCTAAGGGCAGATTGCATTGAACGATTCTGGGACCAAGCTAAACTAGCCGGCCTCGCCTCTATCCAATTGCTCGTGCTCATAGACACGGGCCCTTCTGTGACTGACATACTTTTAATTGAAAGAGTTTTTCCTATCTTTCAAAATGGAGCTTTTTTCTTATTTTAATCTTTCGATTTCTATATTAAGGATAGACTGACAAAGTTGGCCTAATTTATTAGTTTTCACTAACCCTAGATTTTACGGTTGCTCAATTCAAGAGGACATAGTTGTGAAAAAACAATTATAAAAAGCTAGAAGAAAGAACACGATCAATTCAGTATCTACGTGTTATTCTCCATCCAGAAATGGCTTGAGGGGAAGACCATCGGTGAGTTGGTGCCCGAACTACTCACGCTGGTCCCCAAGCGCGCTAGGGAGCGCCGCACTGTGCGGGAGGCTCTGGTAGGACGCCATTGGATTGCCGACATACAGGACGCGCTCAGCCCGCTTGCCCTGTGGCAATACATCCAGCTCTGGGCCCAGCTGCGTGATTACGCGTTGGTGGACGAACCAGACTTCTTGCTGTGGAGATAGACCAGTGATGCCCAATACTCAGCCAAATCTTGCTATGAGTTTCTCTTCCAGGGATCTATCAACTCACGTTCTGGAAACTGAACTGGCAAGCCTGGGCGCCCCCACGGGGAAAAAAATTCTATCGGACCTGGTCCACCAAAATTTAGGCGTGGACCATCCTTGCTGGTTGACACGTGCTAACCAGATCTGGTTTTTTCCCTCAAAAATCCTGTATCTATTTTATCTTTGGCCACGTGTTGTTTGTTCCAGTTGGTCCACGCTCATGATTTTATAGACCGGGTCCAATAGAAATTTTCTCCCCCCACGGGTGAAGTTCTTCATCTGGCTGGCATGCCAGGATCGCTGTTGGACGGCTGCGCGGCTGGCGAGACGGGGCCTCGCCCAGCCACCCGCGTTGTCCCCTGTGTGACCAATCGGCTAAAACCATGACCCATCTCCTCGTTGGATGTCCCTTCTCCAAGGCGACCTGGCATGAGGTGCTCTCATGGACCCGATCCACGGCTTCCCCCCCGGATGGGGAAGACGACTTCGTGGACTGGTGGCTGCAGGTGTCAAGATCTACCCCCATGCTCTTCGCGAGGGCACCTCCTCGCTCATCATGTTGACGGCGTGGTGGATTTGGAAGCTGGGGAATACGGTAGTGTTCGACAATGCGGCACCTAACCTGGGTGGTCTTCTAGATACAATTCGGTCTGAGGCTAGGGCTTGGGTGGCTGCTGGGGCAATTGGCCTGCGTGCCTTGATCCCCACGCCCCGTAGATCTAGTGGGTAGAGTTGTATGGGGTGCTGGCTCCCAGTGAGCCTTTGTATATGTTGTACAGTACTCTCTTTTTCTATCAATGAATCGAAACGCAAGGCTTTTGCGTTTTCACGAAAAACGTGTTATTCTCGTGTGCGGGCTATGATCCGAGCAGTACCGCTTCACACTTCGTCACTTGCTCGCCAAAAACGATTTGTCTAATGTAAGGCGTTTTTAGTCATGTCACATGAGACATCTGTTTGTGCAGAAATATGTTCATACCACGTATGCATGCATGAGAAATATTGGAGACGATATCCGGTTTATGAAGAGGTACACGCTTTTCTACTTAGCGTAGACATGTCACATGTGAGCCTTAGTCTCATTAAGTATGGCACTTTGTGTACATGGTTAGGGCGGAGTGCTAGAAAGTCTCTTTAGTTTAGTTTGTCGAACTAGATTTTCTCATGATTCGCTTACCATGGTTTTTTCGAGTAGATCATCGACTCAATATACAAAATCACATGTTATTTAAGCATCTTGTATCTTTACTATTAATTTTAAAAGCGTGGTGAATGCCTGGTGTCACACATGCAAAAATTACAGAAAATGCCACCGCTAACAAATTGCCTAACCTCCATAAAAAAGACTAACAAACCTTATCTAACAAGACTAACAAACCTTATCTAACCAGACTAACAAATTTTATCTTATCTATATCTATTATCTAAAAAGAAGGTGTTATGTTTACTGCCGTTCCGCACTACGTCAATTCTTTTGTCGCGCGTCGCTCCGTCAAGACGCACCTAATGGCTAAGCCCAACATCGACACCCTGCCACCACCCGATCTTCCACCCTGCCAGTCCTCCCCACCTCTGCCCGCAGAGAGGATCTCTCCTTCCGACGGCGCGATTTCCCTTCATCGTTGGGATGTCGACCCTCCAAAACAATGGAGTTCGGCTTCACGTGCAGAGCGAGCGATCCACGCCCTTGTTGTCCCGCCGCAGTCTCTATCGAGCTCCAAGACGCGCTCCGGGATCATAACACCAATGGAGTGCCGGGAGGTGCACGATTTTGGCGACTTCTCCATGCCCTTGATGTCACGAGGCACGGTCTCCGTCGAGCTCCGGTGACGCTACCCCAGAATCGAGCGCCAATGAAGTGCCGGCAGGAGGTGCGTGATTTCGGCGACTTCTCCACGCCTCGTAGTCCTCCCGCCGTCTCCGAGCTCTAGGAGGTGCGCCCAGGATCGAGCGCCAATGGGTGAGAGTGGTGGTGCACAAGAACGTCTGCAACGATGAGATCAAGACCATCTTTGTGGTGGTCGCCCTGGCGGAGGCGATCATCTTTGCGGACGGATGTCATAGGTGTGAAACCAAGGTTTGTGGCGACAAGATCGATACAACAACCGTCGCCTCTACTGAATGTCGATGATGGTGATTGACACGCACTTACTCCCTTCGATCCAAATTAATGTTCTCATATTTGTCTAGATTCGGATGTATGTAGAGATACATCAGAATCTAGACAAATATGAGAACATTAATATGGATCTGAGGAAGTAATAAAGATGGGTCCGATGACCTCATTTAAAAAAAATATTCTCAGCTGGATTTTCGAAGGAGAAGATCTCCCGGTTGTGAATGGCACTTGATTTTCTCATAGTTATACTTATTTTCTATTTTTCTTTGAAAATGAAATGAATCATTGAACTCCCTGAGACCCTGACACTCAACCACATAGGCTTTTGTCCGTGCTAACTTGATTTGTTATCTCAACAAGTCAACATGGAGTTCTAATATATATATCGTGATGTGAAGGCAATTTGTTGTAACGCTGATTTGTGATTGAAAAAAGGTGTTTTATAAGTAAATTTATACATCTACAAGCAGTGTAATTTATTGAAGATCGTGTTTTTTGGCAATTTAGACCCTAGGTATATTAGGAGTACAAGTGGTACACAACACCGCACTAATAAATAAAATACTACTCCCAAGTCCATGGGATATAACTCAACACGAGGTCCACCGTGTTGTCCTGTCAATGACACTCCCACCTAGAGTCGCCATGAACTTTGTATCTGTAGAGGTCCATCACCTGCGCTGCCACTCCCACACCGAGTCGTCATGAACATTGTATCTCAGAGATGCGATCTCTGTTGTCACAAAGTTTTCGACTTCTGTATCTCCATACCAACACTAGAAAGCAACATAAAGTTGAAGAACCACCAACTCCAAGGTCCTCCCCTCCCACTCCTACATCATCGAAAGGAGGCAAAATTGGCGCCTTGTGACTACCTCATGTACAAGGTCTCACACACTCCATGACACCGGAGGATGCATCGTCACCACGACGGAGTTGGAGAAAAAAGTTGTTGTGTGGATGACATCGTAACCGCGACACCCACACCTAGCGCACCAAATCTCGCTCCATCCAAGAGAAAGCATGAAGATGTTGCTGCCAGGTACTTAACGTAGCTACGTTAATTCCGTTCATGGGATATAACTCAACACGAGGTCCACCGTGTTGTCTTGTCAATGACACTTCCACCTAGAGTCGCCATGAACTTTGTATCAGAGGTCCACTGCAATTCTTGCTGCCACTCCCACTCCGAGTCGTCGTGAACATTGTATCTGTAGATGGGTTCTCTGTTGTCACAAAGTTTTCGACTTCTGTATCTCCATACCAACACTAGAAAGCAACATAAAGTTGAAGAAACACCAACTCCAAGGTCCTCCCCTCCCACTCCTACATCATCGAAAGGAGGCAAAATTGGCGCCTTGTGACTACCTCATGTACAAGGTCTCACACACTCCATGACACCGGAGGATGCATCGTCACCACGACGGAGTTGGAGAAAAAGTTGTTGTGGGTGACATAACCACGACACCCACACGGCCACACCTAGCGCACCAAATCTCGCTCCATCCAAGAGAAAGCATGAAGATGTTGCCGGTACTTAATGTAGCCGTCAAAGTGGGCTGAGCTGCAGAGATTATTTTTCACCGTCATTGTCACCACCACGAAAAATGACAATCGAACCCTAACCCTACCACTACCTAGACGCAGGAGACACGATTTGTGGTCCTCTACTCCCACCAATGAAGTGAATGATGGAGAGGGAGGGACCCTCGTTCTGGCTTGCTACGGAGCGAGGGAAGTGGAGTTCCTCCCTTTTGCTTCTCTTTCACTATAGCAAAGGGGAAGAGACAGAGAATGATGACATCTTGTGTTGTCGGCTTAACCAAAGGGTGAATTTGGAAAAAAACAGCAAGTGAACCATATCGGAGATATTTGACAAATTGAAAGATGAAAATGCATCATGACAACTAAATAGGGCATGACATGGAAATTTAAATACCGTGGCAACGCACGGGCATTCAACTAGTACAACTAACACGTATAAGAATAAACCATGATATCAGTTCGGGTGGCATTGACATGTATTTGTAATTTGTATGGATTTTTAACTATTTTTGGCAAATTTCCCGCTCGTATTGCCAAGATATTGTGTAGTCAATTGACTACACGTTAAGATGGCTCCCCTACTGATAAGGGATATAATTTTCTATGCTTGCCAATGGATGATGAGTTGTGATGAGACATTTGAAGCTGAACTACACGCATGTGTTGAAGCCTTGAAGGTTGAGTCCCATTTTGCTTTGCAAGACTGCTAAACCCTCTTCATCATAGAGACAAATTGCATATAGTTGACGTCATCACTTTCGGTTCTACTTCAAGATCCTTCAATATATAGAATTTTTGGGATGTTGAGACTGCAAAAAGCATTTGCACAAGTGTATACAAGAACATGACAGCCGAGAGGACTGCTGGCGATTCTGGGGCGACTTTGTCCTTGGCTCGCCGGGACCAACTCTGGCAGGGCGTTTCTAGCTTCTGGTCTCCTCATCGGATGGAGAGTCTAACATTGGAAACATCGGCGTACTTTCCTCTCCCTAGGAGGGGACAAAGTCGCCAAAGAAATGAAAGAGGGGACAAAGGGTTTCGAGGGAATGAAAAAGTAGATTGTATTGATGAATGTCGATTGTGTGCTTAATTTCAATGGCCCGTCACCCTCACATATACATGGGACAACGAGTCTTTTCGTGCAAATCTAGGATAACTATTACACGTTTACAGTGAGGATTCCTTCTTACACTTTGTACTTTAGCTTAGATGTATATCATATCATATTGATACTGGTCCATGTATTGTACTCTGTACACTCCTATAAACATACTCCCTCTGTCCTAAAATATAGGACGTCTAAGCTTTAGTCGTCATTTTCCAAGTTTGATCAAGATTATATACAAAATTATAAATATTTATAATACTAAATCAATATCAATAGATTTATCATAAAGTATATTTTTCATAATATGTCCATTCCATAATGGAGATGTACATATTTTTGGCTGCTAGTTTGCTCTTGCTTGGGTTTGTTGTCTCCGTCGTGCCGGCGACCGTCATTTTTAGACCATGGTTAAGGCAGGAAACGGCTGGGGAGGCGTGAGAAGTTTTCTAGCCGGGCGAGGCGCGTGCAGGAAACGAAAGCTTCAATGGCGAAAAACGTTGGCCGCGCGGGAAGCCACCAACACTGATAGCCGATGTCGCATCGCTATTAACGTCCCATTATTGAGGGTGTAAAGCGCTGACAACGGGAAGAGTATAGGTAGATCGGACCTTTGGACGCGCTAGGTCAGACAGGCCAGACATGCCAGACAATGACCTAAAAGTGACCACGACTCGACACAAACGAATAGAAACAGACAGTTTTGGTTGAGTCGGGCCAGTGAAGATGCATTATTTGTACCCGATAGAAACAAAGCTAGGGCGAAAGTGGCAATTTAGACAAAAATAACCTATAAAAATAACAAATTCACGAAATGAACTCTGGCCAAAAGAAATTTATTCCACTAACCCTTTTTGCAATAACGTTGACGGTGGCGCCGTACTCTGAAGAGCAGCGCCATGATGCGTGGCGCCAAGCGCCACGTGGCTCACCCGTGGCCTCGTGGCCCGGTCCCGCTAGTGCGGCTTGCCGTGTGGCGCCAAGACATTGTAGTCTGGCCTTAGCGCGTGTCGTGCCGCACATTAGGTCTTATACCAGCGCGGCGCCAGCCCTCCCCGACCCATCCTCATTCTTTCTCACCCACAGGAAGCTGCAGCGGCGGTGGCTCTGCTCCCCCCTCCACCTCCTCCCTCCTAGTTCCCAAATCGGAAGCCTCTCTCCTTGGAGTTCGATCTCCCCAAGTGCCTTGAGGTATTCTTCCCCTTCTTCTTTGATTTCACCCATTAATTTCTTATTTTGGTCCATATCTTGCAAACCCTAGGTTGTTTTGTAAGACGTATGGTAGAATGTTGTTGCATTGGCGTAGGGGTTGGGTATTGTGTTAATGTTAGCATGGGTATCTATTGAGTATGTTGACCATGGTATTATTGTTGTGATTATCTTAGGCATGGCAAGAATTGTTCATGTTCACCATTTAGACAAGGATGCTTTTTTGAGAGGTAACATAGAACCGGACCCGGACGAGCTCAATTTGGTGTTTGAGCGTACTCCAACCTATGCCGAGGTCTTGGAGCAATTGAGGATTGAATTGAAATGGATGGACCCAAATGATGTTGTTGAGTTGCAGGGAAGACATAATGTTGGCTTGGGAATGCATGTCCGTTGGAAGACCATGCGTATCTTCTCCAAGGCCCGTTGGCTTGCATACAAGGAGGTGGTGGCCGAATCACTAGACAAGGCTCTTGAGCTATTTGCCACCAAGAAAGTTGATAGCTCATTCTCTTTGGAATTGAACCGTATGGCATCCCCATTGCGTACTATGAGTCCTCCACCCATAGACCAAGAGCTAAGCCGTGAACCTCTGTTGACCCAAACATTGAGCCCGATTTCAAGACACCAAGACGAAGTGTTGGAAGAGGACAATGATGATTGTGGGGGTGGAGATGATGATGTTGAACTCCACGACAACAATGTTGGAGATTTGGACAAATATATCATGCAAGATGACATGACCGTGACCTCCCATATTCTCGAGTCTATGCATCGGACTCGGATGATGATGGTCCCGAAGAAGAAGTTGACGAGGAGGGGTTCACGGCAAGAGAGGCCGAAATCCATGATACCGTATTGGGCCGGGACCATCGGGTGCCTTTGTTTCGTGATCTTAGTATCGCGGATGAAGCCACGGTTGATGGTGGCAAGGGCATTGTGCTTGGACCAAGGACAAATTCTTACCGGGATGACAATGCAGTGAATAGTGGCTTTTGTAAAGGATCAAGGTTCAAAACCTTGTTGGAATTTAAGCAATGGATAAAGGACTTCTCGGTGAAGCATCATCGTCCTTACACGGTCGTTCACTCGAACATCAAGAAGTGTTACACGGTGAAGTGCGAGGAGGAAGGATGTACTTGGATTGTGCGTGCAAGACCATTCAAGGGAGGTCCTGATTGGCACATATCTAGTTGCGTATCAACTCACATGTGTCGAGGCCCGGTGGTGGATGGCAAGGATGCAAAGCACGAGCACCGGCAACTCACCTTCGAGTTCCACGCTTATAGGCTATCCAATGACATCGCGTCATTTCCAATAATGAGCATCAAGATGGTCATGGAGCTTGTGAAAGCCCTCTTTCACTACGAGGTGAAGTACATGAAGGAATGGAAGGCTAAGCAAGCTGTTGGGGATATGCTATATGGGTATCCTCATAGCATGTCTCCTATCCGGCTAACCCGGGTAGCCCACGGTTGGTAGCATGGCTCATGGCCTGCTAGGCGGCCTAGTTAGATGGATCCATAAGGGAGGCCCATGCCGGATAAAGGAAGGCTACAGAGGATTCACCGACGTACCCGGAGCCTTGGAGTGCAGGACACGCTAGACTAGTTGTAAGCAGTGTAGGACTCTGTAACCTGTCTGGCTAGGACTTTGCCTGTAACCCTAGGACCTGGCGACTATATAAGTCGGGCCTATGGGAGCCTTTAGGGCACGATAACTTAGACTTTCTAGTCATACCTCGCACAACGAACCAATCCCTGTAACTCGGCGTATTGCCCTTATAGTGATTTATAGCAGGAGTAGGATTCCG
The DNA here is from genome assembly GCA_030063025.1 of Avena longiglumis. Taxonomy (NCBI): domain Eukaryota; kingdom Viridiplantae; phylum Streptophyta; class Magnoliopsida; order Poales; family Poaceae; genus Avena; species Avena longiglumis. Next base: position 64,032,745 of record CP125973.1, read on the forward strand.
CCACCATCGTGGGATCTGAACCTGGGTAAGCTGTGTTACCTCGTACCCGTCAACCGTATGCCTTCCCCCATGTCTCTAAACACGCACTTTGAGGACCCCTCCATGGCGTACTCGTCGGCAATACCACGACAGTTGGCGCCCACCGTGGGGCAAGAGGCGCTTCAGGCTCTTCAGCGGGTGAGGACCAAGATCTTCGCGGGAATCGGCGAAACCATAGCCATCGGTCGTGTTCTCTTCTCCGGCAATGTTCCGATCATCCCTCCCGATGAGTTCTGAATCCCGGAGAAGACGAACCCTACGCGGTGCTCGATCGTCCCTATTGGAGATATCCACCTCTTCATCGGCGAAACCGACTCGGGCACTAGTTCCCTGGGAGTCGGAGGAGCATCAAGACCCACACGGACCGCCTACGGGAAGGATACGTTCGCGGAAGGATCGATATCGGATCTCTCCTCGGAGTTTGCCGACAAAGTTTGGAAAAATTCAAGGCCCACCCAAACTGCCCATGTGTAGGATATAACGGTGGAAGATCGCTGCAAGTCTGTCGGCTTCGTTCGTGCGTCTGGATAGCAAAGATCCAAGTTCGTTGGAGTGGTGACCATCTTCGATCTAGCGCGTTGCGTTCAGAGAGAGGGCGAAACCCCCCGCGATTACCTTGCTAGGTGGCTCCGTATATGGTCCGATCTGGCGCATTACCCCAATGATGATGCCATGTATCACTTTGTGGAAGGACTGGACCAAGGTACGCTTCTCCGACATTCACTAAGGCGGCAGCATGCTTTGGGTCGCCTCACCTTCGAAATCATGGTGAACACCATCAATAGTTTCGCAGAGGCCGAGGTGGCACCCCATGCAGCTCCTGCGCTCATTGGTGGCGCACCTCCACCTCAGTCGCCGCCACCGCCGCCTCCGGTCATCGTCGCCGTAGCTGCGCCACCAACCCCAGTCATCTTCGCTGATGTTGCACCTCCACCCCCCGTCATCGAGGAATCCCCGGTGCCCTCTGACTCCATGATTGACGCGCTCTACGCCGACTTCAGCGCATATTCGAAGGAGATAGATTTCAGCCCGGAGGAGCTAGACTCTGCCGTGCACGAGATGGAAGAGGATTACAAGTGCGACGAGCAAGCCAAAAACACCGTCGCGTCATGAGAGGTGTTCGTCGCCATTGGGAAGGCGATGGATGAAGATCAACCCGGACGAGCTTCGCCTACAACGCTGGACAAAGGGAAGGGACCACCTGTTGTTGCCGACAATGATCGTGCAAAGGTCATGCCCCATCCGCCTAATCCAGTGCAACAGCCGTAGGAACTCGACACCGGTCCGAGAAACAACAACACCACAAACCCGCCGCCTCCAGCATCTACGTCTGCTGCTGCGCAAGTTACTCCAGCTGATAGAGTGATGTACGACAATCTCCACGTCGAGCCTATGACCGTGGCCCATATTCGCAATGTAGTCCAGCTTAACGAGAAGCGCCAACAGCTGTTGGAGGAAGCGCAAGCCATCACGGAGCAAGGCGCAAAGCTAGATCGAGATATGGCCAACGCACAGAAGTCAATAGAGAAAGCTAAAGCAATGGAGGCCGAGTACAAAACTCTGCTACAGCAACAGAAGGCCAAGAAAGCTCCAGCTTGCGTCATCAACGATCCTGGTGTACGACGAAACCTAGGATGGGCTCCCTCGAAGCCGGCACAGGCCAAGCCATACATTGACAGTGAAGGCAGGCAGGTAATGCCCACTCCTCTCCTTAACCTCGCCGTCGCCAAGGCCCTTCTGGAGCAAGATAGATCACCCGAAGCAGTGGACCAGGTCTACGACCTAGTGGCCAAGGCGGTGAAACAACGAAAATGCCACCTCTCGAGGCTTGAGTCGACCCGGCGTTTTGCCGGTCTAGCCAAAGACAAGCCAAGGGCAGATCTCCTCTTGATGTCGGGTCTCATACGGGTTCGTCGAGCGAGCGGAGGATGCGGCGCAATGGGAGGATGTTATCCCCATATCCTCCGACCACAGATCCAAGGCCCAACCTCATCGCCCATCGCCACTGCCCCGTTCCCCACGACATCACGAAGATACCTGCGGTGACCCAGCATACCACTACATGTGTAGTACACTATAGTCGTTGACATGACATCCACAGAACACCGTTCCGTAAATATCACATCCCTCAGAGTGGTACAACAAAAACATTGCGGGTCCATATTACAGAAGTACACACATTATTATTATTACAATATCGGAAGTTCAAGACTTCCAAAAGATCCAACTTACAAACCAAAATATAAAGTGTTCAGCGGAATTTAAAAGTAGCAACTCCGTCTAGGAGTTGAGCTCAACAGCTTATTCTATAGAGTTCATGCTGCTCGGCTCCATTGGTTACTATTAACTACGGATACTTAGTTGGACTCGTTATCATAGACACCATAGCGGATTTCGTAATCCACTCCTTCAACTCCTCCAGACAGATCAGGTTCCTCGTAGAACACATCTTGTTGGCATTCGGCTGCATACATTGGAACATCTTCGGAATCCTCAGAGTCTAAGCAAGGGATCAAAGGAAAGAATGAGTAACAGCGTTACCCAACAATTTCATTATATGCAAGGTGGTAAGTTTGATGCTATAACTACCACCTCGGATTATAAATCCTTAGCACTATGCAATTTTTGTAAATCTTTCTTCAAAGATTGATTTTATTCTGAAAAACTATGACAATCAGCCTTCACAGGTTGACCAGAACTTTCATGGAGTTCCTTTCCTGCCGCGTTCGTAGCTCCTTCCGAGCAGGGGTAACAAGTTCTGATTCTTACACTCTGTAGAGGTGCGTTACTTTACCCATGAGAGATCAACTCCTTGTTGCCTGGCCGGTACTTTTAGTCCACAATTCCATGATGTGGGGCCCGATGGTTGGTCCAAGCCAATCACGCCCCCCTTGACCCGCATGCCTCCTTGGTGTACACCATGCCCACATAATGAAATACGGCAATGGTTTGTACAAACGTTAGATGCGAGAACTATCGTGGGACGATGAGGGTTCCCACCCATATCTTTGCATATCCTCTCTGATTACCAATTAATATGAATGCTATAAGGATAATGACACGACTTGCATCCAGGCTTCATGCGAGAGGAAGAAGATACAACTGACTTCTCTGTCCCATTCCAAATCTCATGGCTAACGCGTAATATACGGCGCTAGAATCACTCATGTCAGGGGTTATTAAGTCCCTACTTGATTATCATTGTTGCAATTAGAACCCTAAGTTCCATTGCTCCATTATATCATCACTTAGGATGATATTTATGTTTTCTTTATTTGTGAAAATAATATTTTATTTTTTATAACATATATGATAACACACAATTTGCAAATACTTTGATAAAGACTCTTCAAAGGACATGAGCAAGTGATGAACTTGCCTGGTGATGGCAAGGTAGTGAAGTCTGATGCTTGCACTGGACCTTGAGATTCTAGTTCTACAAAAACATCATTATTGCCCAGCAAGGACAATATTTAAAGAAGCAAAATGATTATGCAAGTAATGTAATGCATTATTTAATTTTATATGCATTTACCCCAAAAAGTTCCTTTTTAGTAATAAAGGATTTATAAATATTACTTTTTAATAATTATAAGATATATTGTATTATTTTATTTTATTTCCTTTTTATTTGACTTTTATTGATTTAATAATTCTTTTAGGAATTATTAATTATACATTAAAAATGGTGACTAAATATTTATTTAGTATTTTTATAAAATACTACAATATTAATACATAATGAAAGTGAATTTTAATTAATTTTATCATCCTTTAATAATTTTGTAAAATTCCATAAGGAATATATAATTTACAAAATTCCTAATAAAATTTAAAAGTCTAAATTTTTATATTTTAATTTATTTGAGTAGTTTGGATTTTTTTGAATCCAAAAATATTTTATTTATAATTTTTCGACTTTTATTTCATTTTCTAGAATTTTATTAAGTCCAAGGGTATTTTGGTCTTTTCTTTTTATTGAAACAGGTCTGAAAATGTTTATGGGCTAGTTATACTTATTGGACCATGGTAGCCCATTTGTCCTGGACAAAAGGACCACCCCGAAGGGTTTTGGCCCAGCTTGGCCCACTCCTCATTGCCTCTCCTTCTCCCTCGAGTTCATCCTCTCCTCCTCTGACCCCGACCCTATGGTCGGCGATGCCGCCACCGTCGGCCGTTCTGGTCATCGACGTGGTGCAATTGGGGGTTATCGACGATGCTCTTTCATTCTATCCAATTGGATTCGAGCCTAGGGCTCCCCTACGATGGATTGATGTCGTCCCGAACCCTAGGGTTTGGGGATTGGCATGGATTCAAGTGCTGCCGTGGTCGTCGTGCGTCGAGGTGATGCTCTGCTCCTCCAGGCGTGATCGGAATTGGTTCTTGGCGCGTGCGGAATTCTGCGCCCCCTGGGGTGCTCCCCGTGCCGCCATGGTCGTTGGCCCCTCTGCTTCCTCTTCTATCCTTTAGCGAGGACCTATGGTGAGTTTGATTCCCCTCCTCTGGTGCTCTCTGTGTTTGCTGGTTTGATGCTAGACATTGGCAGTGTCCTCTCAGCTCTTGTCGATTGAGTTAGGATGATTATCCATTTAGGGTTCCTGTGATGTGATTGATCATGTACTGGATGAATTGATTCATGTTTGGATGATCTGTACACATTCTAAATGATTATTGGTCTGAGGCTTATTGCTTAAAATGATCTATACTGTTTCTAGTGGCTTCTTAGATGATTTTATGCATGGATTGCATCCGATTCAGATGATATTGTTGTTTGGGAAACATGCTTGGTAAAGCTAATGATTTGATAGCTTTCCACTGTTTATTTGATGCATGGTCATGATTATGATAAGATACATCTACTGTCTTAGTGTTGTTAGCTTGGGAATTATGATCTCAAACAGTGAAGTGTAACATAGGAATATCCTAGTTATGATTCTTGTGTTAACAGGAAAATGATTAGTTAGTTGATTGTCTGAATCTATGATGATTTACTGTCTTTCCTGATTCATATTGAATTGTTCTTGTGACACCATCATGGTATGGCACACAAGTTTGATTCTAAACCATGGATTTGGTTAGTTTATGTTTAAGACAATCTTGGCTTTGAAAGATAAATATAGATGCTCTTATCTGAATTCCCTAAGACCAATGATGTTGGTCTAAGTCTTAGGGATTCAGATCTTATCTAATTGGTTCATCTAGATAGTCCTGGTAGTGGTACCAGATATTCTTTATTGAATCAAAGCTTGGAAAAAATTATAGTGAGCTTGATCAATCTATGGATCCAAATATTTGTTTCTAAGGTGCTACCCTTCCTTTAGGGATGTGCCTAGAAATAGATCATAGGTATATGTATGATTGAATTGTAAAATATAGTTTGACAACCAGAGCAAGGATGTTGCTCACGAGCTGCAGTTGGATCTTGGTACTTTGTTGTTTGCCTTTAGAGTTTCAGAAATCCCTATGATGGATTCACCCCACTTGGGTGCTTTCTGAGGGTTTGTTTTATAAAACAACACATGCTCCTCTCTGAATAAGATGATTAGATCATGTGAAGGTTTTATGAAACTCACCACAAAATCTAATGGTGGTGTAGTAAGTTGATGATGATGACCTTGATCTGGTTTTGCTGGACTATTGTGCTTGCTCTTGAGCTAGCCTACTCCTCCTAGCTCCTGGGCTTGATCTTGATGTCCACCTGATCCATCCCCCTCCTTATGTCACCATCATGGTGATGTTTGGTTGATCCTTAGTTGGTGTGGTTGCTGGCTGTGGTGCTTGATTTAGCTGCTGTCTACACTGGCTGTTCTTGTGTGCTGTGTAGTAGGGTGATGCACTAGTGCCTCTCACGGCTGTGCTTGTGGTTTTGTGAGATTGGGCTGCTCTATGAGCTTGACAACACACCACATGCATGCTGGTGTTTCATGCTTGTGTGCTTGCTATGCACTTGTGGATATGTTCAGAATTTTGAACCTACTCTAACCAGGTTACTTTCACCTGGCTGGTGAATTTGTCCCTCTTGGATGTCATTTGACTTCTGGCTTTGAATTTATTTATGAAAGATGGAGTCTTTCATATTGGTGAAACTTGCCCCTTTTATATAAATTTCTCAATGATGAATTTGTCAAGTGCATTTCACTGACATATCTGAGAGAAATAATACTAAAAATAACCCTTTTATTTTTCTATTTAATTTTCTGTTTTCTTTTGCAAGTACAGATATGAAGATTTAGTTTAGGTTTAGTTATAGGATAGTTGTAGAATGTTTCAATGTAATTTCTTATTCTTTTGCAATTTTTCATTTTATTATTTTGTAATTTTCATTTTCTTCAATTGTAATAAAGATTATATTATTATTAATCAAGAATATTCTTATTCTCTATTCTTTTGTAAATTGTGAAGTTTGAAAATAGTTTCAGTAAGTTACATTGTTTGTAACTTGTTTATATATTAATAATATGAAATAAGTTTCATATTCATTATTGTTTTTCTTTGGATAGAATTTAAGTGGTAATATTTATCTCTTAATTAAATTAAGTTTCAAACTTATATCTAATTCATTTGAATTATAATTCAAACACTCAAGTTTTAAAATTCGAACTCATTTCAAAACACACATAATTCCTTAAAGATCATATCAAAGTTTATAACAATCCTCCTTTAAGACTAAACCTAATCTCAAAGTAAGAAATAAACATTGATCACTCGAGGTTTTATTTGGCGAAAATTTTACCCACATTTTCACAAATGAATGCATGCAACATTCCATAATTCTAAATCTACCCTTCGTTAGTTCCTAAATGCTGGGATGTTACAATACCAAGGCTCATCGTCATACGAATATGCCTCCGCCAAGGCAGAGCGGCATCGTCATCCGCGACAACGCGGAGCAGACCCGTCATGACGGAGAGCGCAACCAAGGACACGAGAGTAGGTCGCGCCATGACCCTCCGCGTCCGACAAGCATCCGCGGTAAGCGTGAGACGTCGCAGGAGGGTAACAGCAAGAAGGCTAACCCACCGCCACCTCCGCCTCCGTCGCCACCCAACAGCCACCATGGCGGAGGAGGGCCGCATCACTCACGCAGCCCATCCCCTGATGGCAAGAAGAAGAAAAGAAGCCCGGAGCCATATGATGCACGTTCACGTCTGGACAAGATCCACGAGGCCCGGGAAGGACCATACCTGGGACCACGTTGCTTTGGACCTGTAATACGGTCCGCAACTTACCCCAAAGGTTTCCGGATTGACAAGGCCATCAAGCCCTATGACGGCACCGCCAAGCCAGCTACATGGTTGCAGGACTATGGCAACACGGTCGAGATCACCGAGGGTAACCCCAACGTCGCCGTCAAGTACCTCCCATTAATGTTGGTGGTGCCGTCAATGGATTGACGACTTAGGAAGATCCATCCGCAATTGGTTGGACATGCAAGCGTTCACGAAGAACTTCGAGTGCGTATAGCGTCCTGCACTATTGGAGACCTACAGCGGTGCATGCAGAGAAATCTGAGGCGTCGCGCCTACCTCTCTCTGGTTGGATATGAAGAATTCTGCGTGGGGTACGCTCGACGCCATGGCCGCCTTCATCGATGGGTTGGAAAGGCGCATTGCTCCAACATAAGCTGAAGTGCTGCGGGACAATCACCGGCTAGACTTGAACGGATGATTCGGTTGGCGGTGAGTTCATGGCCGACGATATCATGACTCTCTGCCGGAAACGGCCGTTCCAACTCAAGATCTGAGGAACATCAGCACAAAGCGGAAGACCCAAGTCTAAAGAAAATCAAACCCCCGACATGGTCGCTATGACTTTTGCGGGGCGGTGATGGCGGGGCGTGGCGGGCGAGGAGGCGTGGGCGGCGGCGGTGAAACTACCTCGGCAGCGCTCCGTGTTCCCCAAACCTACGAAGAGTACCATGATATGCCGTGCCTCGTACACCTCGACGCCAACAGCAAATCCACCCACACCAATCGCCACTGCAAGTTCGTCAATGACCTCTAGGAGAACCCGGAGTCCGGCTACAAGCAAAGTCGGAAGAACAGACCGCGAGGCAAGGGAAAGGGGAAGAAGAAGGAGGAGGAGTCCAAGGATTCAAGTGACATGGACGAGGACATTAACCCCAAGCACGCCGCCAAGAGAGATGCCAACGGCAAGAACCCCTTCGAGAAGAAGGCGGCAATTTTCCACACTTTCCTTGGCACCCCCACCGTCCGACAAGGAAAGACCTCCATGAGGATACTGATGGCTACTCTACCCCCAGTCCCCCAGTTCTTGCGCTGGTCGGAGATTCCAATTACTTGGGACAGGAAGGATCACCCAGACCTCATCCCTACGGAGAACCAATACGCCATGGTCATCAACCCACTGATTGACGGCAATGAGTTCACCAAATATATGGTGGATAGTGGAAGCAGCATCAACATCATGTACCTGGATACACTGCAGAAGATGAACTTGACGGAGGCAAATTTAAGGCGGACCAACACCATCTTCCACGGCATAGTTCCTGGTCGGGAGGCTCTGTCCCTTGGGTGCATCACACTTCAGGTTGCTTTTGGTGATGTTAATAATTACCGCCAAGAACGCATGACCTTTGAGGTGGTCCCCTTCAAGAGCGTTTACCACGTCATATTCGGCCGCGACATATTCCACACCTTCATGGCCAATCCATGCTTCGTCTACAAAAATCTCAAGATACCCGGACCAAATGGTGTCATTACCGTATCCAGAAGCTTTACCAAAGCAAGGGACCGCGAGATTGGAGAAGCAGCCTACGCAGAAGCTGTCCTCTATAGTGAAGAATTCAAGGAGATCCAGAGCAAGGTCGATGCCTCGGAGATGCCCGCGTAGAAGAAACAGATTTCTGACTCCGCCCCAGCATTCAAGGCCGCCATCAAGACCAAGCCGATGGAACTTCTGGTAGACGATGCCTCCAAGACCACCGCCATTGGGACAAACCTGGACCCTAAATAGGAAAGCGTGCTCGTCGAGTTCCTCCGTGAGAACAGGGACATCTTTGCCTGGCAACCTGCCGACATGAAAGGTGTACCTAGGGAACTTGCCGAGCATAGCTTGAATATTGATCCAAAATGTAAACCAGTGAAACAACCTCTACGACGCTTCAGAGATGAGAAGAGACGCGCCATAGGCAAAGACATAGCTAGATTACTTAAGGCTAGATTTATCTGAGAAGTCATTCACACCCGATGGGTGGCCAATCCTGTACTTGTCCCCAAAAAGGGAACCAAAGAATTAAGAATGTGCGTTGATTACACCAGCTTGAACAAAGTGTGTCCCAAAGATCCGTTTGCTTTGCCTCGCATTGACCAAGTCATTGACTCGATGGCTGGCTCGGAGATTTTGTGTTTTATCGATGCATACTCAGGATACCACGTCCCTGGGAGGGAGGCATGTTAAAATCACTGCTTGTGTATCCAGTGTGGCTGTTTACCCTATGACTATGTTTCTCCTACATAAGTCAAATGTGGAAGAAATTGAGAAACAGACTAGAGCCTTCTTTTGGTATGGGAAAGTGGGGAAGAAGAAATATCATCTGGTTAAATGGAAGTATGTGTAGGCCTGGAAAAAGGTGGACTGGGGATTAAAAACATTAGGCTTTTTAACATTTGCTTGTTGTGTAAGTGGTGGTGGCGCCTCGAAGCTGAGGAGGGTCCCTGGCAAGTTTTTGTGAGGAAAAAATATCTGAAGAAAGGTGGAATCAGTAATGTGAAACACAGGCAGAGTGATTCTCCATGTTGGCATGATTTGATTAAGATTAGGGATCTCTATTTGGCTGGTAGGAGAATGAGAATTGGTAATGGGGAATTGACTAATTTCTGGCATGATGCTTGGTGTTTGGACTTGTGTAGCATCCCATTTGTCTAACAACTGTAATGCTACTTGGTTTAGTAATAAAATGGCTACTTCCTACATATAATTGTTGCATCATCATCATATCATGCTCATGTCATCATTCCACCTTGCATTTGAGCATCATATAAAACCTTTGTGATTTGGTTCTTCTCTCATAGGCATGGTAAATTGTATTTGCCTCTTGGTATTGTATTTGGTTCTTGATATATTGTTAAATGCCCAAGTTGAGTTGGGGGCATATCTTTTATTCAACTCCACCACCTTTCTTTCACCACCTTACAATTCCACCATTCCTTTATCCATGAGCTTGTAATTATTTTTCTTTTGTTGTTATTCTAGCTCATGAGAGATAGGGTGGGTCCAATTCTACAAATTCTTTTGCTTAGGCCTTACTCCACATTTTGGAATGCATAAGAACAATGCCATGTAAATAATCTTGTTTTCACAAAATAAGCATGGTATTAATTATTTATGCATGGCCCATGCAAGTACCACCTTTTGCTTGTCATTTGGATTTTATTTGATTTTTGCTTGGATCATATCTCTCTCTCTACCACTCCTTTTTGGCTTGATCTATTTTGATCTTGCTTAAACCTCATCACCATCTCTATCTACCCCATCACCACCTTTTCTTCTTTTCTCTCTTTGGCTATCTTGTTTGAGCTTGCGTGATCATGCTTGATCTAGTCAAATGAACCACTCCATCTATCTCTCTCTCTTACCCTCTAGCTAGGATCCTCCCTAAACCCTACCCCCTAAGCACCATACCCCCATCTAGCCCTAACCCTCACATCCCCCTCTCACCTAAACCCTAAGTCTCCCCCTCTCTCAGCATCTCCCCCTCTCACCTAGCTGGCCCCACCATGCCACCTAGCTCCCACCCAAGCAAGCCCTAGCCCGAGCCATACCCCCCTCCCCTCCTACCCTAACTCTAACCCGAGGCTACCCCTCTCTCCCTCTCTTCTCTCCCTGCCTTGTGGCCCCCTAGCCCGAGCACCTGCCTCCACGGCCTCGCCATGACCCCTGGCCTCCACCCCACCCCCACTCGCCTCGACCAAGCACGTGAGGGAGAGGACAAAGGTGGCCGAGACCACCTTTATCTCCCCCACCTCCTCACGGCACCCTCCTCTCTTCCTCCTTCTTTCCCCTCCCACATGGCAACCCTCTAGCCTCGCCCAGATCTGGCCGAGCCAGCCTCCCCTCCTCCTTCCTCCTCCCCGTCCACCAACAGCCAACATCGCCACCGCCAGCACCTCGCCTCACCACGGCTCCGTCAAGCTCGTCGAGGATGATCGGGGAAGCAGACGTCCTGTGAACCGTCGCCCGGCGAGCGGACCAAGCCCTGTGAAGCCGCCCGACGGAACCCTAGATCGCTCGACCCACCGCCTCGTCGTCGATCCGGCGCCTCGCCCAAACCACCACCGCAGCGACCTCGCGGTGAGCCTCCGTCTCCCGACAAGGTCCGCCTCGCCGTCGTTTCTGGGCCAGCGTTCGTTTACAACAGCCAAGCGGCTGCCGCTTCAGCTCGCTTGCTCCAGCATAGCGCCATAACTAGGTCGCGCCTGCCTTCCTAACCACTCCTAGCACCACTGGTTCCACCTCTCTAGCGCTTTCGGCTGGTCGAGCCTCGTCTGCCATGCTGCAGCTGCGTCTGCTATTTTTCCGTCATATCGAGGAAGAGATAAATAGTGTCGGTTTTACGAATCACCCCCTCTTTTGTTTTTCCCGTCAACCCGCGGTCCAGCCCAGGCCCACAGTCAGTGCGTGTGGCCATTTTATAAAAAAGGCTCCGTGACTTTGCGGTAATTAACCCGCAGTCCATGACGTGTCCGCAGCTGGCACCGTACGTGCACCCATCGACGCGTTGGGCCCTCTTGGTCTCTTTGTCATACTGGATCATTCATGATGAAAGCTATTGCCGCGCCAGATCGCCCAGTCAGCATGGCCCCACTGGTCATTGGCTGTGGCTAGGTTCTGTGCGTGTAACAAAAGTTTTTTTGAATATATGTTTAATTCAAATCTTTTCAAATTTAATTCAAATTCAAATTTATTTCTGTTTTAAATATCTTTCAAAATATAAATCCAAATAATGCAAATAATATATGTTTTCAAATCAGAAAATTATGAGGAATTCAAATATGCCCTTCAAAATATATTTTGCACACTTTAATTTCCAAGTTGAATAAAATTACAATAAAATGCCCTTCCCCCTTAATTAATTAATAACTTTTGTTTTATAACTCCAAATTTAACAAATGATATGTCTAAAATGATCAGCTCGATGAGACCTATCTGTTTATGCATTCCACGTTCTAAATTGCAGCATGCATCATATAAATATAAAGTAAACAGCAACTAATATGAGTATAAAATGTGGCCAAAACTCAATAAAATGTTTATTTCTTGTATTCTACACCTCACCCATGCCATGCTACATTATTGCGATGCAACTTGTGCATCATTCATCATGGCATGATTGTTTGCTTGTCGCATTTTATTCATATGCTTGTGCACTGTATTTATGTTGGCCCTTGTTTGTTTGGTTCTTCTTCGAATAGACACTGAGCAGGGGGTATATCAAGAGAACCAGGAGCACTACCCAGATCCTTCTATCGCTTCAACTGAGTTGCCAGGCAAGCACTACCACATGCTTGCATTCATATAATACCTATTGCCTCTATATTATTCTTGCATCATTGAGTCGCGATTGCATTAAACTGAATCCCAAGTATTGCATAGCCTTTACTTTTAAACCCCACCAAGCTTGTTCCTCCATCCCATGAGCCATTACTACAGGAGTTGTTTGAGTCATGCGAGTCGTAGAACAGCATGTGTAGGGTATGTGAGGGTCTGATGGATAACGAGGTACCTAAACAACTTAACCTGAGTAGTAATGGGATAACTAATGAAAGTGGCACCGGTGAGCAATATCTGCTATTTGGTTTTTCCTGCTCACTTGTGTCCCGTAGGACCCCGAGTACTTGATTCCTGTTCCTTGATTATTTGCGCTATCCACATCCGGGAGGCTTATGGGACCCCAGGCGAGATTGATTCATTCTTATTTCTTGGGGCCACAAACTAGTTTGAGGTTTTATTTACTATCTGTACTTATGCCATGCTTTCCGCTTTATTTATGATTGTGCGAGGAGCATACATCTTGTTAGGATCGGGACACGTTGCTGTGGTATCGACAAGCCCAGTTTTGGGTTCCCGATCGTTCTGACCGTCCACCCAAACCTTGGGTCGTCTCGAGTCGGCTAACCGTTGCGGTGTACTCAATGGGTGGCCCCAAATATTCTGAATCTGTGATTGCTTTGTCGTGAAGGCCTCGTTGGGTTTTGATTTGGTTTTCGAGGTTGATCGGTGTGTGTTGCTATTTGTGCACCCCTGAGGTAAAACTTTCTCAAAGCCGTGTCCGCGGTTATGGACGACTTGGAGCACAGTTTCTCGATCATAGACAAGCATAACTAAAGTACCGCTTTTAATTTGACTAAGTAACTGACTAGTAAATAGTGCAACACTCATGGAATGGATAATAAAATGGCCAACGGATGGGGGGTTGTTCGTCCGCTTCCTCGTTGGTAAGCGAGGAGGAGGATGGATATGTGGATATTACTGTTATAACTGTTGTCATTAATTCACGGACATCCATCTATCTTTGGTTAGGCGGATGGTTAGCGAGTATCTATAGAACTGTTAGGGTTTATCTTTTGCTGCAATTGCGTCACCCCAGGTTGTGTCCCCTTTAGAGGCATAAAGACTTCTTGAGTACCCTAGGGTCTCACACGATAAATTATTTGTTCGGATGAGCGGTACACTCACAAGATGGATCTTTGGGTGGAGGAGGCGGATGATGTGGGCAGCGATCGTTCGGTGTAGAGATTAGGGAGCGGGATCCGTGAGATCTGTGGGGGATGTGCTTATTTATGGGGCATCTTATGCCGATTTGCTTCTTATCCGTACTCGGATCTTGTTTGTCGCTTCCTTTGATACTACGATGTGTGATGTATGAGGAGATATCCTAAACTATTATATCTATCTAGGACATTTGAATCTTGCCGTATGGCGTTGCTATATTTCCTTTCTTTTTAGATGGAATGGCTCTGATGTACTATTGTATGGTGGCTTGCATACATACTCATTTGTGTATGTAGTTGATCCCTTCGCCTGCCGATTACGCCGTCCGTACTTGTCCCGATGATTGGAAATGGTTGGGACGGCCGAAAGGTCTACCTGTGAGCGGCATTTGGGCCCCACCATACTATTTCAACCATTTCCGCTCAACCAGGCTTGTATCTAGGAGCGTAATTCACCGAGGTAGTTACAATTGGTATCAGAGCCATCCCGCCCTTCAGGTCTCACCAAGCAGTCGTTGTCGTCTAGCAAATATTTTTGGTAGTTATGTATACTAGGGAAAAACAAAAGCGAGTAGGACTGCTTCCACTTTTCTTCTTAACCACCCACCCACCCTTTTCTGGTAAGGAAGTGTAACGTTTTCAATCCTCTTCTTAAAAGTTCAAACTAGGATTCACGTGTTCTGGGTTTCCGTAGTACCATAGGTTGTGTGTTTTTGTGTGTGTGTGTATGTAATTCCTTGTCTATCTGTTGCATCCAACATGTTATCTTTATCGGCCTTTTGGTTATCAACTATTGGTACATTCCATACCGACAGGCTTTTGCAAACCGACGCGATCTATCTGATTCGTTGTATACCGCTTGTGATCTGTCTTACTCTTTGTTATCAAGCGTTATCTTGTTTGGGGTGTTCGTTTCGTAGTTACTAATCTTTAGGTTCATCGTGAGAAGAAGGGGTTAGGATATGTGTTCCACTTATTCATGTGCGGAGTAATGATTTGAGTGCGGGATGGAGTCGACCATACCACTACTCTTATCATTCGCTTGTGTATATTGAATTGGTAGAGTCACTAATCTTGATTCGTTAAGTAATTTTGCATCTATTGGTATTTTAATGCGAAATTTGTGGAAAATTTTTCTTTGATATATTGTGTACCACACTCCTTTTCGATCGTGTGCGATATGCTTAATATCTTCTAGGTGCTTTGAACTTTGTTGATATTTTAATATCATCTTAGTAAATTGTATCCTTTAATCTTGGTTAATTCCATCTTGGTACTATTTTGGATTATTATTATTCTCCATTATAATCTTGACTTGTGTTTATATCAATCAGGATGGCTCCACCACGCGTTCGATGAGGACATACCACAGGCGGGTTCGCGTTGTCAAACATCGCCAATGCCTTGGCAAGAATGCAATGTAACCAGGCGCTTTGAGGAAAGTGTCGGGGAGAATGAGTTTGCTCCGCTACCTCCACCTACCAAGCGAGGAGACATCAAAAGCTTCCGAAGTTCAACCTCACCAATTTGATGTTTCGATCAACAACTTGATCTTGATGATTGGTTGCGTGAGATGTCAAGGCTCTGGAGACCCTGATGTTCTGAGCAAGAATGGGTAAAGTGTGCTACTCACCTTCGAAGGAGATGCGGCTCTCTGGGAGACTTACGAAGGCAAATCGACTGGTTTTCGCCTACTTGGGAGCGGTTCACTGGAGCATTCAAAGAGCGATTCATCGAAATTGTCATGGAAAGGATGAAGGAAGTGTTTCTCAACCTCAAGCTGGAAATGATAATGTCAATACCTACATCAGGAACTTCATGAACCTTTCTCGTTATGGTGGCGATGAGATATCGATGACAAGAAGAAGCAAAGAGGTTCGGCAAGGGCTCAATGCATCGATTAAATATGCAATCACACATGCAAGGCGTCTTTTGGAACTTCAAAGCTCTGACTCTACAGAGGAAGCAAGTAGGCAAGTGTTTGAGGAGTCAAAGAAACACAACCGTGATGCACCAAGCTCTTGACTATGTCATCTCCTTCTAAGCAGCGTCCGGGTTCCTAACACCCACCGTCGCTCCCGCTCCACCAAGACACGCAAGCTACGGCAAGGCCACCAAACTTCCTCACTACTGCTCCGGGGCTACAACCACTACACTCGAGCGCTGGCGGAGTCCCCAGCTACGTTGCTCCACGTCCACGGTGCTTGTTTCACGTGTGGAGACTCTGGACATCTAAGCTGGGCTGGTTGAAAACAAAGCTCTTCCTCCACCCCGCCAAGATCTGCGGCAAGCTCTCCTTTGGTTCGTGCACCACCACCTCGGGCTCTCAACATCAACACCAAGCCGGGTCTATTGTGCTCGTGCCAACTGTGTCAACGCTCAAGTGAGCATGCACACAGGTTGTGATGGGTATGCTTCCGTTAACTCGGTCCCTACGAGTTTTGTTTGATTACGGTGCATCGCATTCTTTTGTTTCTCACAAGTTTGCAAATGAGAATGAGTTAGTCTTGGTTCCTCTCCTTAAGCGGTTGGTGGTACAATCTCTGGTTCAAACATGAGGGCTGTTCATATCAGCCATGGCAATCAAATTGAGATTGGTGGCTCTTCGTTCTCGGCATCCTTAATTGTTACAGGCAATTCGACATTGATGTCATCTTGGGCATGGATTGGTTGACAAATGCATGTGATTGATTGTCTTTGAGCTCGGTTTCTCTGAAGATTTGAAGGCCATATAGTATTTTCTCCAAGTCGACTCCTATCCAGCTTTTCTCTTTGGCGGCTCGAATGATGATGCTATGGAAGCTATTGAGTGTTCCGTGTGAGTTCCCGGATGTCTTTCACGAAGAGTTGTCGGGTATGCCTCCGGATCGTGAGGTTGAGTTTGTAATTAAGCTTGAACTTTGGCGGCTCCTATCTCCAAGCGGCCTTATAAAATGGGTCCTCTTTGAGTTGGTGAACTCAAAAGATGACTTGATGAACAAGAGAAGTTGGGTTTCATTCAACACAGTACTTCTTCTTGGGGTAGCCCAACAATCTTTGTGAAAAAGCGAGACAGGACTGATAGACTTTGTGTTGACTATCGGGCTCTCAATGCTAAAACCATCAAGAACAAATATCCCCTTCCGCGAATTAATGATCTCTTCGATCAGCTAGCTGGATCTGTGGTGTTCTCTAAGCTTGACTTGAGAAGTGGTTATCATCAAATCAAGATTCACAAGGAAGATGTTCCTAAAACAGCTTTCACCACCCGCTATGGCCTGTATGAGTACACGGTCATGTCTTTCGGTCTCACCAACGCACCTGCTACCTTCTCGAGGCTTATGAACTTGGTTTTCATGGAGTACCTTGATAAGTTCGTTGTGGTCTATCTGGATGACATCCTAGTCTATTCTAAGTCAAAGGAAGAACATGAAGAACCCCTTCGGTGTGTCCTAAACAAGCTTCGTGAGAACCGCTTGTATGCAAAGTTCTCCAAGTGTGAGTTTTGGATGCCTCAAGTAACCTATCTTGGTCATGTCATCTCTGCCAAGGGCATTGCAGTCAACCCGGAAACTGTGAAGACAATTCTCGAATGGCTTCCTCCTGTTAATGTCAAAGAAGTGCGGAGCTTCCTTGGTTTGGCTAGTTATTGCCGTCGCTTCGTGCAGAACTTTTCGAAGATAGCGAAGCCTCTTACCGATCTCCTCAAGAAAGGCAAGAAATACCTTTGGACTCCTGCATGTCAAGCAAGCTTTGAGACACTCAAAGAGAAGCTCACTTCCACACCAGTCTTGGTTCCTCCGGATACATCTAAGCCTTTCCAGATATTCTGTGACGCCTCTTTGCAAGGATTGGGTGCGGTCCTTATGCAAGAAAAACAAGTGGTTGCTTATGCCTCTCGACAGTTGAAGACGCATGAGATCAACTATCCTACACATGACCTCGAGCTAGAAGCAGTTGTCTTTGCTTTGAAACTGTGGAGGCACTACTTGCTTGGCAACCGTTGTGAGATCTTTTCTGACCACAAGAGTTTGAAGTATATCTTCACTCAGCCTGATCTCAACCTTCGGCAGAGGACATGGATTGAAGCAATCAATGATTTTGATTTGACCATCAACTACACTCCGGGCAAAGCTAATGTCATGGCCGATGCTCTCAGCCGCAAAGCTTATGTCAACAACCTCATGATGGAGGAACAACAGCCTCTCTTGTGCGAGGAATTCCGTCAGCTCAACCTGGAAGTTGTGGAACAAGGGCATCTCCTGAACCTTCTGGCTACTCCTCTCTTGGAAGAAAATATTCGCTCTCGTCAGGTTGGTGATCCGCACACCAAAAAGATCATCTCCAAACTCCAGCTTCCGAAGTATGAGTCCTTCCACGTCGATGATCAAGGCACGCTTTTCTTTGAACACCGGATGTTTGTCCCGAACTACCCGGGTTTGAGAGAGCAAGTTCTCAAGGAGGCGCATGATTCTGTTCTTTCTATCCACCACGGCAAAGACAAAGATGTACATGGACTTGAAAACACAATATTGGTGGCCGGGTCTGAAATGATATTGTGCTAAGTATGTCTCGGAGTGTGATGTATGCCGCAGAGTGAAAGCTGTCGATGAGAAACCTTTCGGTCTTCTACAGCCATTGAAACCCCCGGAATGGAAATGGGAGAAAGTAGAGATGGATTTCATCACTGGTTTTCCAAGGTCGCAGAAGGGCAACAATGCAATCTTTGTTGTCATTGACAGGCTTTCTAAAGTGGCTCACTTCTTCCCCGTCAAGGAAACAATTTACGGAATTCATTGGTGAGCTCTATATCAGTAATTATCTCTCGTATGGGGTTCCGCTTGAGATCAGTTCAACCGTGGGAGCATCTTCACTTCCAAGTTCGGGAAAGTTTCCAAAATGCTTTGGGAACAAAGTTGAACTTCAGCCTGACTTACCACCCTCGGTCGCAGGACAAGTTGAAAGGATCAATCGATTACGGAGGATATG
This sequence comes from Avena longiglumis, assembly GCA_030063025.1. NCBI lineage: Eukaryota > Viridiplantae > Streptophyta > Magnoliopsida > Poales > Poaceae > Avena > Avena longiglumis. The sequence continues at coordinate 64,051,485 of CP125973.1, forward strand.
CTTTGCTTGCGTCATCTCTTTTGGCATGATGTGGTAAGAATGTCTTCCTTATGCTGAATTCTCTTACAACAACAGCTTCAAAAAGTGAAGATGTCACCATTTGAGGCTCTCTATGGCGCGATGCGAGAACTCGATTGGTTGGTCGGTGGGAGAAAGAATTTGGTTTGGCCCGACATTTGTAACTCAAGCGGAGGAGAAGGTGCATTTCATTCTTGAAAATCAAGATTGCTCAAAGTCGCGGAAGAGCAATTATGACAGGAAGCACACGGACATGGTGTATGTCCCTGGTGATCTCGTTTACCTTCGTGTCACTCCCATGAAAGGCACACACCGCTTTGGTATCAAAGGAAAGCTGGCTCCTAGATACATCGGGCCTTTCAAAGTTCGTGGAAGAAGAGGAGAAGTTGCTTATGCTCTTGAGCTCCCGGAAAAACTCAAGGTTCATGATGTTTTCCACATCTCTCAACTCAAGAAGTGCTTCAAAGATCCCGGCAGGACCGTGGATCATGAGCTAATCAATCTCCAAGAAGACCTGTCTTATCAAGAACACCCCACAAAAATCCTTGAGACCGTAGAAAGAAGGACTCGCAACAAGTCCATCAAGTTCTGCAAGGTGCAGTGGTCGCACCATTCCGTTGATGAAGCCACTTGGGAGCGTGAAGATGAACTCCGTGCCAACTATCCTACCCTCTTTGAGTCTTCTTCTTCTTCCTAGAATCTCGGGGCGAGATTCCTGTTTAGTGGGGGAGAGTTGTACCATCCCATTTGTCTAACAACTGTAATGCTACTTGGTTTAGTAATAAAATGGCTACTTCCTACATATAATTGTTGCATCATCATCATATCATGCTCATGTCATCATGCCACCTTGCATTTGAGCATCATATAAAACCTTTGTGATTTGGTTCTTCTCTCATAGGCATGGTAAATTGTATTTGCCTCTTGGTATTGTATTTGGTTCTTGATATATTGTTAAATGCCCAAGTTGAGTTGGGGGCATATCTTTTATTCAACTCCACCACCTTTCTTTCACCACCTAACAATTCCACCATTCCTTTATCCATGAGCTTGTAATTATTTTTCTTTTGTTGTTATTCTAGCTCATGAGAGATAGGGTGGGTCCAATTCTACAAATTCTTTTGCTTGGGCCTTACTCCACATTTTGGAATGCATAAGAACAATGCCATGTAAATAATCTTGTTTTCACAAAATAAGCATGGTATTAATTATTTATGCATGGCCCATGCAAGTACCACCTTTTGCTTGTCATTTGGATTTTATTTGATTTTTGCTTGGATCATCTATCTCTCTCTACCACTCCTTTTTGGCTTGATCTATTTTGATCTTGCTTAAACCTCATCACCATCTCTATCTACCCCATCACCACCTTTTCTTCTTTTCTCTCTTTGGATATCTTGTTTGAGCTTGTGTGATCATGCTTGATCTAGTCAAATGAACCACTCCATCTATCTCTCTCTCTTACCCTCTAGCTAGGATCCTCCCTAAACCCTACCCCCTAAGCACCATACCCCCATCTAACCCTAACCCTCACATCCCCCTCTCACCTAAACCCTAAGTCTACCCCTCTCTCGGCCTCTCCCCCTCTCACCTAGCTGGCCCCACCATGCCACCTAGCTCCCACCCAAGCAAGCCCTAGCCCGAGCCATACCCCCTCCCCTCCTACCCTAACTCTAACCCGAGGCTACCCCTCTCTCCCTCTCTTCTCTCCCTGCCTTGTGGCCCCCTAGCCCGAGCCTGCCCTGCCTCTCTGGCCTCGCCATGACCCCACCTGGTAGCCTCCACCCCCTCCCCCTGCTACTGCCTCGACCAAGCACGTGAGGGAGAGGACAAAGGTGGCCGAGACCACCTTTATCTCCCCCACCTCCTCACGGCACCCTCCTCTCTTCCTCCTTCTTTCCCCTCCCGCATGGCACCCCTCTGGCCTCGCCCAGATCTGGCCGAGCCAGCCTCCCCTCCTCCTTCCTCCTCCCCGTCCACCAACAGTCGACGTCGCCACCTTGACACCTCGCCCGTCCACGACGCTCCGGCCGTCAAGCTCGTTGAGGGGGTGATCGGGGGAAGCGAGACGGTCCTCTGCACAGCCCGTCGCCCGAGGAGGCGGGACCAAGCCCCAGCCGACGCTGCCCCGATGGAACCCTAGCTACGCTCGGCCCCTGCCTCGTCGTCGATCGCCGGCGCCTCCGCCCGAACCACCACCGGCAACGACCTCGCGGTGAGCCTCCCGTCTCCCCTGACAAGGTCCGCCTCGCCATCGTTTCCTGGATGCGCCATTCGTTTCGTCGAACAGCGCGCCTTGCTTCGCTGTCGCTTCTCCGCGCGCGGCGCCATAACTAGGTCGCGCCTTCCTAACCACTCCCTAGCTGCGCTGGTTCCGCCTCTCTGCTGGCGCCGCCGCGGTCGAGCCCTGTCCGCCCGCGGCTGCTGCGTCTTGGCTATTTTCCGTCATATCGAGGAGAAGAGAACGATGCGGTAGTGTCGGTTTCGAATCACCCCTCTTTTGTTTTCCGTCAACCAGCGGTCGGGCCTGATCGTGCTGTGGCCATTTTATAAAAGGCTCGCGACTTTGCGGTAATTAACCCATGTCCACAGGTCCTAGCGTGTCAGGCCACCCATCGACAGCGTGGAATCGCTTCACTGGCCTCTTGGTCATTCTTTGGATCATTCATGGTGAGAAAGCTATTGCGCGCCCAGATCGCCCAATCATGGCGCCCCACTGGTCATTGGCTGTGGCTAGGTTCATGCGTGTAACAAAGTTTTTGAATATCTGTTTAATTCAAATCTTTTCAAATTTAATTCAAATTCAAATTTATTTCTGTTTTAAATATCTTTCAAAATATAAATCCAAATAATGCAAATAATATATGTTTTCAAATCAGAAAATTATGAGGAATTCAAATATGCCCTTCAAAATATATTTTGCACACTTTAATTTCCAAGTTGAATAAAATTACAATAAAATGCCCTTCCCCCTTAATTAATTAATAACTTTTGTTTTATAACTCCAAATTTAACAAATGATATGTCTAAAATGATCAGCTCGACGAGACCTATCTGTTTATGCATTCCACGTTCTAAATTGCAGCATGCATCATATAAATATAAAGTAAACAGCAACTAATATGAGTATAAAATGTGGCCAAAACTCAATAAAATGCTTATTTCTTGTATTCTACACCTCACCCATGTCATGCTACATTATTGCCATGCAACTTGTGCATCATTCATCATGGCATGATTGTTTGCTTGTAGGATTTTATTCATATTCTTGTGCACTGTATTTATGTTGGCCCTTGTTTGTTTGGTTCTTCTTCGAATAGACACTGAGCAGGGGGTATATCAAGAGAACCAGGAGCACTACCCAGATCCTTCTCTCGCTTCAACTGAGTTGCCAGGCAAGCACTACCACATGCTTGCATTCATATAATACCTATTGCCTCTATATTATTCTTGCATCATTGAGTCGCGATTGCATTAAACTAAATCCCAAGTATTGCATAGCCTTTACTTTTAAACCCCACCAAGCTTGTTCCTCCATCCCATGAGTCATTACTACAGGAGTTGTTTGAGCCATGCGAGTCGTAGAACAGCATGTGTAGGGTATGTGAGGGTCTGATGGATAACGAGGTACCTAAACAACTTAACCTGAGTAGTAATGGGATAACTAATGAAAGTGGCACCGGTGAGCAATATCTGCTATTTGGTTTTTCCTGCTCACTTGTGTCCCGTAGGACCCCGAGTACTTGATTCCTGTTCCTTGATTATTCGCGCTATCCACATCCGGGAGGCTTATGGGACCCCCTGAGCCAGAGATTGATTCATTCTTATTTCTTGGGGCCACAAACTAGTTTGAGGTTTTATTTACTATCTTGTACTTATGCCATGCTTTACTGCTTTATTTACGATTGTGCGAGGAGCATCTGTACTGTTTAGGATCGGGACACGTTTTCGCGGTATCGACAAGCCCGGTTTTGGGTTCCCAGTCGTTTACAGCCATCCACCCAAACCTTTGGTCCGTCTCGGAGTCAGCTAACTTCGTTGCGGGTGTACTCAATGGGGTGGCCCCCTGAAATATTTCTGAATCCCGTGATTGCTTTGTCGTGAAGGCCTCGTTGGGTTTTGATTTGGTTTTTCCGAGGTTGATCGAGTGTGTGTTTCTATTTGTGCACCCCTGCAGGGCAAAACTTTCTGAAAGCCGTGTCCGCGGTTATGGATGACTTGGAGCACAGTTTCTCGATCATAGACAAGCATAACTAAAGTACCGCTTTTAATTTGACTAAGTAACTGACTAGTAAATAGTGCAACACTCATGGAATGGATAATAAAACTGCCAACGGATGGGGGGTTGTTAAATCGCTTCCTCGTTGGTAGCGAGGAGGATGGATCGTGGATATTACTGTTATAACTGTTGTCATTAATTCATGGACATCCGTCTATCTTTGGTTAGGCGGATGGTTAGCGAGTATCTATAGAACTATTAGGGTTTATCTTTTGCTGCAATTGTGTCACCCCAGGTTGTGTCCCCTTTAGAGGCATAAAGACTTGCTGAGTACCCGTAGGGTCTCACACGATAAATTATTTGGTTCAGATGAACAGGTACACTCACAAGATGGATACTGGGTGGAGGAGGCGGATGATGTGGGCAACGATCGTTCGGTGTAGAGATTCCGGGAACGGGGATCCGTGAGATCTGTGGGCGGGATGTGCTTATTTATGGGGCATCTTATGCCGATTTGGTTCTTATCCATACTCGGATCTTGTTTGTCGCTTCCGCCTGATACTCTGATGTGTGATGTATGAGGAGATATCCTAGACTATTATATCTATCTAGGACATTTGAATCTTGCCGTATGGCGTTGCTATATTTCCTTTCTTTTTAGATGGAATGGCTCTGATGTACTATTGTATGGTGGCTTGCATACATACTCATTTGTGTATGTAGTTGATCCCTTCGTCTGCCGATTACGCCGCCCGTACTTGTCCCGATGATTGGAAATGGTTGGGACGGCCGAAAGGTCTACCTGTGAGCGGCATTTGGGCCCCACCGTACTATTTCAACCATTTCCGCTCATCCATGCTTGTATCTAGGAGCGTAATTCACCGAGGTAGTTACAACTTGCCCCTAAAAGATAAGTTCCCGGATTTATTTGATATTTGTCAGAACCAAAGGATTACGGTGGCAGACATGGCAAAAAAAGGGTGGAGACTTTCTTTTAGAAGATGGCTGGATACTGATGGGTTGAATCATCAGGAGCAGGTGAGAAAGTTGTTGTCTGGGGGTTGCATGGAGAGGACGACCGGGCGGTGCTACAAGCTGGAACAGATACTCTTCAACAGAATGCGTTGTCTGATGCGGCAGCTATGGATGTGGCCCCTGTTCATTTCCTGGGACTTCCTGCAATTCCTGGAGATCGTGGTCATGAAGCTCCGGAACTGGAAAGAGGGAGGGAGAAAAGAAGGAAAACTGGAAGATAAAAAGGACTGGCTGCGTGAAGATGGTGTTGTCTTTCAGTATTTTAGTTCCTTGGTGGTGTTTTGATTTGGACGGTTTCCCACTAGCCTGAGGGCGGTGTTCTTGCGTCTCCAGCCTCCTTCTTTATTTCTGTCTAGTTTGTTTAGTGTGTAAAGTTGAACCTCTTGCTTTTCCTGTTTTGACCCCCTAGGTGGGTCAGTACTATGCCGTTATGTGTGGTTGTTGGTCCGTTGTCTGATGATAATGGAACCCGATCCCTCTTCCTGGGGGATTGTATGGAAAAAAATACTCAGGATACCACTAGATCAAGATGAGGAAGTCAGACCAATTGGCCACTTTGTTCACTACACCTTATGGCACGTTTTGCTATGTCACGATGCCCTTTGGGCTGAAAAATGCAGGTGCTACGTACCAGCGGACAATGCAGTGTTGCCTACACAATCAAATTGGTCGGAACATTCACGCCTATGTGGACGATATAGCGGTGATGTCTAAAAAATCAAATGATTTAATATCCAACTTTAGAGAAACCTTTGACAATCTCCGGAAATACAACATGATGCTTAACCCTAAGAAGTGCGTCTTCGGGGTTCCAGCCAACAAATTGTTGGGCTTCATTGTTTCCCAGCTTGGAATTGAGGTCAACCCGGAGAAAATCAAGGCCATCTTAAACATAAACCATCCGACATTCCTAAAGGGCATACAACGTCTAACAAGTTGTGTTGCAGCAGTTAGTCGGTTCGTCAGCTGACTTGGAGAGAAGGCTCTGCTGCTGTACAAGTTGCTGAAGAAGGCAGACAAATTCACGTGGACGGACGAGGCGGATGCAGCATTGAAGCAGCTCAAGGAGATACTTTCCTCAGCACCTATCCTTGCAGCACCTGAGCCTGGAGATCCCATGTTAATTTACATGGCGGCCACCAACCGGGTAATCAGCATCATCGTCATGGTAGAGCGGAAAGAACCAGGGCATGAGTACGGAGTTAAACGACAAGTTTACTATGTAAGAGAGGTCTTGATAGAGTCCAAACAGCATTACCCGCACTACCAGAAGCTAGCTTATGGAGTGTTCCTTGCTTCTCAGAAGCTAAGGCACTACTTCCAGGAGCACGCCATCACAGTTGTGAGTAAATCTCCACTGTCCGACATCGTCAACAACAGCGACGCTACAGGAAGGGTCGCGAAGTGGGGCATTGAACTTGCCACCTTCGAAATCACCTACAAAAGACGTGACGCTATCAAGTCACAAGCCTTGCCGGATTTCATCGCAGATTGGACGGAGATGACAGATGCTACCCTAATGCCGAAGCTAGAGTACTGGGTGATGCACTTTGACGGATCAAAGCTACTCAACGGCTCGGGTGGTGTACTACTGCAGTCACCACCGGGGAAAAGCTGTACTACGTTCTGCAGATCCACTTCGAGGCTACGAATAACATGGCGGAGTATGAAGAACTCATTCACGGACTACGCGTAGCCAAGGATATTGGCATCAAGCGCATAGTTTGATGTGGAGATTCCGACTTGGTTGCCCGGTGGGCGGCACACAGCGTGGAACCCTATGATGGCGGCATATCGAGACGAAGTGGACGAGATAGCCAAGTGCTTCTTGGGCTACGAGGTCAAGTATGTACCTAGGGAGCAAAACGAGGCGGCTCATCTACTGTCTAAGCTTGGATCAAGGCGCAAACGAATTCCACCTGGAGTTTTCCTAGAGCACCTACTGACACCATCCGTGAAGGGAGCAGACATAGACAACCCGGGTAGAGTTGACTCTTTCGTTCACACAGTGACAAAGGTCCCTCTGGCTTGGACAAAACCGTTCATGGAATATCTCGTACACGGAACTTTACCCGATGACAAAGTAGAAAAACGGCAAATAGTACGTCGAGCAAAGGGCTATACCATAATCATTGGACAGCTCTACAAAAGAAGCACCACTAGTGTATACCTTAAGTGTATTTCCCAGCAAGAAGGTATTGAAATCCTCCGTGAAATCCATCTCGGAGATTGCAGGCATCACGTTGCTCCCTGATCATTGGTTGCTAATGCTTTCCGGCAAGGATTCTACTGGCTGACCGTGAAGTCGGACGCCGACAAGCTGGTTGAGACATGCATGGGATGCCAGTACTATGCCCGAAAACCACATGTTCCTACTAAAGAATTGCGAACAATACCAATAACTTGGCCGTTTGCGATGCAGGGGTTGGACATGGTTGGTCCGTTCTGACGGCACCATGTGGTTTACGCATCGCTAGTAGCGATTGATAAATTCACCAAATGGATAGAAGCTAAACCCATTAGAAAGCTTGATGGGCGATCGCCCTTAGGTTTATCCGGGATCTAGTGGTGAGATTTGGTCTCCACAACATTATCACCGACAACGGCAACTTGTCACTTTCGGAAGTGGAAGTTTATTGTTGGGAGAAGGGCATCCGACTTGACCTTGCATCTGTAGCACATCCACAGTCCGACGGTCAAGTTGAGCGAGCCAATGGATTAATTCTGCAAGGAATCAAGCCACATCTGGAAGCACCGCTACATAGAGCAGCTGGAGCCTGGGCGGAAGAATTGCCATCTGTTGTGGAGTTTATGAACTACACCCAGCGGATCCATGCTACACCCTTACTTCATGGTATATGGAGCAGAAGCCATCCTTCCTTCCGACATCCTTCACGACTCACCAAGAGTTGCCGCCTACGACGAAGATGACGCTGAAGAATCCAGACGCCTAGATGTGGACCTTCTCGAGGAGGAGCATGTATTGGCATGCCAAAGATCCGCCATCTACCAGCAGAAGCTGCGCAACTACCATAGTCATCGCGTTCGGCATCCCTCGTTTAAAGAGGGCGATCTGGTGCTCCGACTCAAGCAAAAGAAGTCACACAAATTATTCCCACCATGGGAAGGACCGTTCATCATAAGCAAGGCGCTACTCAATGGGTCTTACTACCTCGCTGACAATCGTGAACTAGAGGATAGATCCAACGAGGATCATAAGCGTAAGCGACGTGACCCGGATGATGACTACCCGGAGTTTGATCTGCCATGGAACATAGCACAACTACGTCCTTTCTACACTTAGCATTTTTTTATCTACTGTGTACCTCTTATATGATCAATGAAATAAAGCTCTCTGGTTCACTCATATTTCTGAGTCTTTTACCTCCTTTAGTGTTCATTTTGGATCGTACTTGCACTTGTGAAAATTCCGCCTACGGGCGTTAGCTTAAGTTTTCTAGTCTACACGTTCTTTGTCATTTTTATGTGGATTTTGGAGTAGTGACTTTTGGCACTTGTTGTTGGTGATTTTGTGCTTAGGTTATTGACGGTGCCATTGGGCATCATCGCCTAAGCGCATAGTTTTGACAATGAGTCTTTCGACTCACGAAATGTCAAGCATAAAAATCAAAGTAATGGATAAGCCAACACTTGCTTAAAAAATATATACATGCTAGAACCAGCTCTTGAGTAGCAGGGCATAAGAACCATTGTTTTCTGCCTTAAGTTAAACAAGCAGTTTTTTTCGCATACAAATTCCAGAGGAAAACAAATATTACATATTGTCTTTCATTCCTATGGCACAGGCGACTTCGACGTAGCATCATCAGCAGCAGGAGAGTCATCCTCCTTGAAGTCGGCGGTGTTGAGGGGCTCGGAGGAGCTTTGGCTACCACCATCAATAGTTTTCATGGGCACAAAGACGTTCGGGTCGACCAACTCGGCGTGTCTGGTGTCAACACCCGCGAGTGACGTCAAGATACTCATAATCTATCTTTTGGCCATCGTCGTCCATGTCGGGGATACCAGAGGTCACCGCGTTGATGTCAGCATTTTCGTAGTGCGCCTTGACCATTGACAGGGCCATCCTCGCGCCAGCCCGGGTACATGAAGCTTTCCAGCTTACAATATGCTCGGGGGCTCGGCGCAAGATCTCTGAAAACTTCGCCACGGAATCCACTGCCTTGATGTTGATCTGGGGTGCTTGGCTATCTCCTTGGCCTGCGTGATGGCGGTCTTGATAAAGTTGTCGGCAAGGACCATGCATTCTTTTAACGAAGGAGGCGACTGGGTCAAACCAATAGGAGCTGCAAATTTCCGACAAGGGAACGCATGAGTTTAATCAAACAAAAAAGTTCAAAGTATCCAACTTACAGAAGTACAAGACAGAGAATCACTTACTGAAGATGCTAATCTCAGCTTGCTCGAGAGTTTCCGCCATAGAATCCCGTTCTTGTCGGGGGATCGTGTATGCTTCGAGATTGTGATGATTTTGTTCATCGGTAGCTTTCTTCTGCTCTGTTATCATCTCAATCTCCTCCTTCAAGCGGTTCATCTCTTCGTTGGCGGAATCCTGCAGGACTTTCATGGAGTCCTCATGCATCTTCAGCATATCCTTCCTCTCCTGCTTAAGGATCTTGTTTTTGCTATCCAGTTGATCAATATGCTTGGATTGCTCAACAATATCCTTAGCCTTGGCAATGGTTTCTGCAAGTCAGAGAAAGAATAGTACACAGTGAGTACTCGGAGAATGATTGGTACAAGACCAAGTCGGAATACAAAAAAGAAAGGAAAAACAAACACTTGCTCTTGATGATTTGTTCCTTCAAGAAGGCAGATTTACCCTTTTCAGCTTCCAAGTCTGCGTGCATCTTCCGGTACTTCTCGTTGGCCATGCCTCTCCGAGCATTCTCATTCTGTGGAAAGAAAATTTAACGTTGTTTAGTCTTCTTGGAGCATCTAGCCGGATAAATATCCACCTAAAGGCTTGGGGGCTACAGTGAGAGTTTTTAACTTGGCAATATGCTTGGTCTTTCTTTAAGCATCTAGTCGGAACTGATTCAATTTTCCACTAAAAGCTTGGGGGATACGGTATAAAGTTTTGAAATCAGTCATATGCTTAGTCTTTCTTTAAGCGTGTAGTCATAATTAATTCAGTTTTCAACTAGAAGCTTGGGGACTACAGTATCGAAATTTACAAAACACTGCGTATGCTACTCTGAAAGCATCTAGTCGGAATAATTCATTCAAACTATATGTTTGGGGGCTACAGTGAGAAGTTTTCTAGCTTATTCACTCTTAGAGCATTTAGATGCAAAGACCTATGGTTTTCCGTCTAAATCCTTGGGGGCTATAGTGGGATACTCATATGAAATGAAAAAGGCAGATAAAACTTACAAGTGCGATGATCTTGAGGTTGGTAGCGCTCTTAGCAAGCAACTTGCCGAAGGAAAGGTTGTTTCCTCGCAAGATATCTGTTTGCCAGAGAAGCTCCCCAAGACCGCATGTTGGAGATGTCGGCGCTGCACCAGGAGCCAAAGCAGAGCTACTCGGCGTAAGTGTCGGGTAGACTATCTTCGGGAACTCTACAGTTGTCTTGGGTGCGGAGACGCCGCATTCGGCAGATGTACCACCCTCCACCACCGCCTTACCGCTACCGATGGCATCCTTAGCCGGAGCTTTAGCCATATAAGTTGCAGCACTCTCCTGTGTTGCCTGTTCGCCGACAACGGCATGCTCCGCGGAGGCACCTGAGTCCACTTCCATGGCGGAAGGGCGGATGCATCTTTGGTGCAGAGCTTGTCGGGAGGCGTATCTTTGGATTGGGAGTGACAGGGGCGATGGCGGGATATGCGTGGTGGGACACGTCACGATGCAACATATCTTTGATATTTCTAGAAGCCCCCAAAGGTTTGGAGGTCTTCTTCAAACTGGTAGTGGCCTTCTTCCTGAAATGTACAAAAAGTATAAGTACGGGAATAAGACAAGCAATGGACACTGTCGGAGAGAAAGAAGCTTACACAACAGGGGGTGCTTTGGCAAAGGGGATCCCGGTAATCTTTCTTTTCTCTGCCTCCAGGGCGGCAATGGACTTTTTGGAGGATCCACCCTTCGTCTTCTTCTTGCCTCCGTCGGCAGCGTCAGAGGTGGAGCTCTTCCGCTTTCGCTCCAACAGGACATCGTCGTCGGACACGACAGTGACCTCCTTCATCTTTGGGTCATAGATTTGGACAGCCATGCTATCCTCCTCTAGACTGCTAAGTTGTTAAGTGAAACCCACGAGTGTTAGATGAAGATGGTAATGGTTAGACGGAAGAGCTGGAGTATATGTCATACACGGAAAATAAACAGGTACCTTATGGGCACTTGCCCTCCTCGAACATGTCGTAAGTAATGGTGAAGCCACGCTTCCTATCCTTCACCTTGACAATGTCCTTGAGGCGGAGCTTGACGGAGTTGCTGGAGAAATTGTCCTCGGAGATACGGAGGCTATCCTTCCTCTCCTTGGTATACTCATGCATCAACTTCGAGCGGTGCTGCAGAGGCTGGATCCGCCTGACTAACCAGCACATGGCCAAGTCCAATACGGTCAGACCCATCTCTACGAACCACTCTATCCGCCTTATAGCGCGAGAAGCATCGATGTCGGAGGGAAGGGAGGCCTGGGATCTCCATGTGGAGGCTTCGACGGCGGCTCCGTCGACGAAGTCCGGATACGTAGCTTCTCGGCCAGCCAGAGGGATATCTGGGCCATAGAAGTATGTCCGTTGCCAGTTTTTACATGACTCATGGCCGACGATGTCTGGGAATCGCCGGCCAGGTCGGATCTTAAAACTATTAGTGCCACAGTTTCTGAGCTCGTCCTTGCCGGCTCCAGCTTCCCGCTTGACGGTGAAAAAGTAGATAAAGATATCTAGCCTAGGCCTCTAAGTAACCCTTGCAAAGCGCCGCATAGTTGCTAAGCGCGATGATGCTATTGGGGGTGAGGTTCTGAGGCTGTACTCGGTAATGGTTGAGGACAGATAGGAAGAAATTGGAGATGGAAAGGGAGACGTCGCGTACCAGTTGGGCTTTGAGGTACACCTTCTCTCCGGCTTGGCAGAAGGGGTGACCTCGCCGGCCGGCGCCGCTCGCCAGGCGAGCCCCTCCGTTGTAGGGAGGTATCCCTCGGCGAGTATCTCCTTGATATCGCGGTCCGTGATGTCCGAACCGCGCCAGTCCCCCTTGTGGGAGTCATTTTCCTCCTCCAGCAGCTCCAACGCAGCTGGATTATGGTCACCGCCGGTGGATTTGACCACCATGGATTTGGGGATTACCAGGCCCACTGGGGGCACAAGGATGGTGCTCGCCGGCTTCGCCGCAACCTCGCTTGACGCTGCCATGGAGGGGGCAGAGCTGCTGCTAGCCATTGGGGAGGTTAAGATGGTGACTGAGAAAGGTTAAAAGGGCTAGGGTTTTTCGCAGTCACGCGGAGAGCTCGAGGAGGCGCTCGCTAGAGGAAGAAGATGATGCAGGAGGAGAATGAATGAAAAGTAAAAATTCCACCGCAGTAAATTTATAACCTCCGGCATCAAGATTCGTGCAAGTTGATCGAATGGTTGACGCATGGGAAAACGTGTGTGGGCGTGTGCGTGGAAATTTCGCCACGTTCCCAACCGTCGCCGCCAATGTTTCGTATTGCTCGCGCGGGAAAAACGGACATGATTGTGTTCTCTGCATGTGTGAGTTACGAGGCGACGATGACCTATGTCTATGTCGTCATAGATGTCGCTGGCAGGCGAACCATCACATCAGAAGATTCCGGCATGGACGGATCCAGTCCGGAAGAGTACGATAGAAGATTCAGCAATTCTCTGGCTTACATGTCGAAGACGGAGAAAACCTTGCGGGGTTATTTGAGAGGACTACAGGATATTGCTTGACGATTTGCCGACATCCATCTAGACGGAGCATTCAACGTGAAGAGGCAAGACGGCGCAAGATCTTGGAGTTCTCCGGAGGCTACTGTTGGGGATATGCTATATGGGTATCCTCATAGCATGTCTCCTATCCGGCTAACCCGGGCGGCCCACAGTTGGTAGCATGGACCATGGCCTGCTGGGTGGCCGAGTTAGATGGATTCAGAAGGGAGGCCCATGCCGTATAAAGGAAGGCTACGGAGGAGTCATCGACGTACCCGGAGCCTTGGAGTGCAGGACACGCTAGACTAGTTGTAAGCAGTGTAGGACTCTGTAACCTGTCTGGCTAGGACTTTGCCTGTAACCCTAGGACCTGGCGACTATATAAGTCGGGCCTATGGGAGCCTTTAGGGCATGATAACTTTGACTTTCTAGTCATACCTCGCATAGCAAACCAATCCCTCTAACTCGGCGTATTGCCCTTATAGTGATTTATAGCAGGAGTAGGATGACGCCACCATCGTGGGATCTGAACCTGAGTAAGTTGTGTTACCTCGTACCCGTCAACCGTCCGCCTTCACCCACGTCTCTAAACACGCACTGTGAGGACCCCTCCATGGTGTACTCGTCGGCAATACCACTACACAAGCCGCATTCAAGATGTTGTACGATGATTGGGAGGAATCTTATAACCGAATCCCAAGGTTGTTGTTAGCGATGGCCAATGCTAACCTGGGCATGGTTCATGTGGTTGAACCTTATGGGAACAAGACAAAGTTGTAAGCGGAAAAACGTATGCGTGTTTTTGGCCGTGCATTTTGGGGTTTCGAGCAATGTGTCCGGGCTTTTGAACATTGTAGGCCGGTCATCTCCGTTGATGGCACCTTTATGACCGGACAATTCAAAGGCACTATCTTGGTTGCAATAGCCAATGATGCCAACAACCGGTTGATTCCTTTGGTGTTTGCTTTGGTGGAGGCGGAAAGCAATGATAATTGGGAGTGGTTCTTCTATCTTTTGAGAACCAATATATTAACCCCTCAAAGGTAAATATGTGTCATCTCTGACCGTCATCAAGGAATTCTCAATGCGGTGATGATTGATATTCCCGTCCATGCTCCATTGCACAATCTTTGGTGCATGAGACACTTTTGTGCGAACTTCTATAGGGCATGCAAGAGCAAGGATTTGTCTGATGATCTACAATATTGTTGTATCGCTTTCACTGAACGTCGTTTCTCTAACCTGTACAACAAATTGCTATTCAACAAAGAACTCAATGCGGGTGGTCGCGAGTTTCTCAATAGGAACATTGAACATATGGGAAAGTGGGCACGAGCTTTTGATGGCGGTGGCCGGAGGTATGGCCAAATGACAAGTGTGGCATCCCGCAAAACCACTACTAGAAAATCGCGTTGTTTTTGTGCATTGCATCATCATGACCGCATGCTCATGTCATCATGCCACATTGCATTTGAGCATCGTCATCATCTTGCATTTTTTTGCATAAAAATATTTTCGAAACGCCTAGTTTTGTTTTCTAAATATCCCCGTCTTTTATTTCAAATCAAACCCTCGGTCCGTCTGGATCTTTTGTTTGCCTAAACTATTTTACCAAAAGAATATTTAAAACTAAACAAAATAAATAAAACGTTTTTGTCCGGGGAGACAGTCCGGCCGGTCAGGCCAGAGGCCCAACCGGACCAGACCATCTACCACCCGGCCCAACAGACCTAGCAAACCCTAGACCTAATCCTAGCCCTACATCTAACCAAACCCTAGATCCCCATCTACCCAGACCCCCCAGCTATCCTATCACCCCTTGCCGCCGCCAGCCCTTCCTGGTCCCACCACAGCGGCACACACACATGCGCCACACTCGCCGTACTCCACCCACCCAGGAAACCACCGCGCGCTCTCCCGTTCCCGATCCACCCCACACGACACACGCACGCCACACACGCCCCCCACTGCCCGCCTGTCTGGCCCCACATGCCCCACTCGGCGTCCTCGCGTGCCTCCCCCAGCACTTCGCCTCGTCCTCCGAGACCATCGCCTCGCGCTCCCCACCTACCCGCTCCTCCCTGGGTCCTGTCGCCGCAGTCGCGAGCCCACCACCACCCTGCCGCGCCTCCTCCGATCACCGCTTCTCTCACCGGGTGAGGCCTCTCGCTTCGAGCCGTCGTCGGCTTCCTCGGCCAGACCTCGCCGCCGCAGAGCTCCTCCAACCCCGCCGTCGTCGACCTCCCGCGCCTGCAAGGCCTCGCCACCTCTCTTCCCCGCCGCCAGGCTCCTTCCTCCCTGGAACCCGGACGCCACTCCCTCGTCCCCTTGGTTGCCTTCCTCCTTGGCTCTAGCCAGGCGCCCCGCCCGCCTCTCTGCCGCTCCTCGGTTGCGCCCTGGCGCCCTCGAGCCCTCCCCGGCCCCTCCCTCGCAGAGCGATGTGCCAGACGGATCCTCGAGCAGAGCCGAAACCACCTCCCGTGCTTGCCCGGCCATGTCCTCGCTGCACTGGCCTCCCGTCTGACCTCGCCCTCCCGCCTCATGGCTTCTCTCTGCTGTTGGTACTAAGCCCTCACCTTGCATCTCTGCCGTCCAGCCCCGTCTCCTCCTTCCTTCTTGCGGCTTGCTGCGCTACCTCTCGCATGGGAGGGCCTCCCCTGCTGGCGTCCCATGAGGAGCTGGCTGGTACATGCCTTGGATGACCCTTCTAGCTAGCTATTTTGCTACTTGGGGTGTACACGGTCGTCTTCCACATGTTCGATGGCGGTCCTATGTGCGAATCACAGTTCCCTTGTATTGTTCACGCTCGGAACCCGATGTCAAGCTCTACCGCTGCATCAACAAGCTCTACCGCTGACCCTATCTGAGCACATTAACAAGTCCTTCTGAAGAGATGTACGCTCGCGACAATCCTGATCTGGAAATATACCCGTCGGATCCGATGAAACCGAAGGTCACCGACATGGAACGCGAGTTCTCCATCCCGAGACGCCAAGACCGCCCCATAGAACCCGATCCTAGACGCCAAGGTCTTCTTCACGGATGCGGATCTGAAGAACGATGTGTCGAGACCGATTCCAGCAAGCTGAACCCCGTCGAACCCCTGATCCAAGGTCGCCAAACCCCCGTGTATAACCCCTATCCGAACCTTATTTTATAAATGATATATATTTGTTGCATATTAAACTGATCATGTCGCATACATATCATGTGGTTTGGGGGCATTAGGCCGATTCACCTCATAATTAATATGGCGCCTATATATGGACAAATCTAGTCTTATATTGGCCCCATTTAAATTTGTGTAGTGAACCGGTGTCATTGTTTGGCCTTGTTAAAACAACATTTAAATTGCGGGTTATCTAAATAACTTGAACCGTTTAATTAATTGTCGGGACCCCCGGTTCCGCTTAATCTTGCCTAATTGCATCGCACCTTCGCCATGTCATACATCATACATGCATCATGCCCGATCTTTTGCCGTAGTATTAAATATTGCATTCGGTGTTTATTCTAGTGTTTTGGTTCTTCGCGGATAAGGCCGTTGAGTTGATGCGAGTGTCGACCCGATCTTCGGATGAACCTTCAACAATGTTTTCAGGCGAGCACCTCCCCCTTTCTACCTATCTTACTTTTATAGTATTTATTCCCTCTTGTTGATCTATTGCTATCTGTGTTGCGTTGCTCTAGTTTTCGTACCCGTGATATCCCTTGCAGCCTTATATTGCCTTGGTCACATCCTATTACCTATTGTTTGGTAGATAGTTGGACTTGCGCGTCGTAGTCGCTTGCTCAAGTGATGTTGCGTGTCGCCAAGTACCACAGTTGTTGGAGTATTTTGCCGCATGTTTATTGTTGGAGATGATCATAACTTTAATTATTGTTTAATAACTAAAATTGAAGTAGGTAAATGTAGAGGCACAGGTGGGCAATAGATGTTATTTGGTTGTTAACCGTCCACTTGTGTCCCGTAGGACCCCGAGTACTTGATACCTGTTCCTTGAATATTCGCGCTATCCACATCCGGGAGGATTATGGGACCCCGAGAGCGAGCTTGATTCATTCTTATTTCTTGGGGCCACAAACTAGTTTGAGGTTTTATTTACTATCATGTACTTATGCCATGCCTTCTTGTTTTATTTACGATTGTGCGAGGAGCACTGTCTCGTTAGGTAAGCGGAGTGTTTTCATGATATTGACAAGCCAGTTTGGGTTCCCGATCGTTTCTGGCGCAAACCTTGAGTCCGTCTCGAGTCAGCTAACTTCGCTATGGTGTACTCAATGGGGTGGCCCCCTGAAATATTTCTGAATCCTGTGATTGCTTTGTCGTGAAGGCCTCGTTGGGTTTTGATTTGGTTTTTCCGAGGTTGATCGAGTGTGTTGCTATTTGTGCACCCCTGCAGGGTAAAACTTTCTAAAAGCCGTGTCCGCGGTTATGGACGACTTGGAGCACAATATCTCGATCATAGACAACTATAACTAAAGTAGTGCTATAAATTTGACTTTATAATGACTAGTAATCAGCTTCACTATAATGGAATGGATAAATAAAATTGCCAACAATTGCTTGTTTGGGTTGTCGCTTGCGACCATTGTATCTGACTAGTAAGTATTGCAACTACAACGGAATGGCTAAATAAAAGTACCAACAACTGCTGGGCTTTGGGATATCTCATGCTAATTGTATCTGACTAGTAAGTGTCGCAACTACAACGGAATGGTTAACTAAAATTGCCCACTGCTTATTATATCAGGATGATTATCTATACCTGACTAGTAATTGCTGCAACGATAACTGAATAAATAAAATTGCCAACTGTGTGAGTTCCTCGGTTGACTTCCTCGTTTGGTCTCGAGGGGGAAATACCAGGATGGGTATGTTTGGTGGTAGCATCAGGATGGGTCCGAATAGACCTTTCTTACCCCTCTCTGATGGCCGACAGTTGTATCGAGTCTCTATAGGTTGTTTAGTGCATGCTGCGCTGCCGCTTCAGTCCACCATACCTATGTAGGCGAGGACCGCCGAATTCTAGCCTCGCCGTGTAATGGCCTCAGTACTGACCGCTCTCTCTTTTTCCTTTGCCCTTTGCCGGCACCCCTTTTGTTTAAGCAGGTTTTGAGATCACCGTCGTTAGCAGGGTTACCCTTCCGGCTTGGCCTGGGCAGGGTTATGGACGCCATTGGTTATTCTTCAGGGCTCTTAGCCCCATTCGCATCGTGTCCGTAGTCGGACGCTGTATCATTTTACAGGTGATTTGGATCTTTGTATATTATATCTGTATTCTTGACTCATTGAGTCGCTGTTGTATATATATCTGTTCTGTGGGTCCCATCGAGGACTGTTGTGTAATGTTATTACTTCGTTTTCCACCCGCACGAAAGTGCCTGGTGGGCGTCCTTGAATCGTTTCTATGCGGGGTTTGGCGGGAATCGAAACTTGCATAGGGCCGATTCGAGGTGTTACTGAGTGGTATCGAGCTCGTGGTTGCGATACCCCACAAGTCCAGCCTGTAGGATAACCTAGCTAACGGCCGAAGTAGAGTGTCAAAAACTATCTTGCAAAATCGGTTGGATAGATCTGGTTAGGTCTGATTTTTACTCCTTACCCCTCTGCTGCTCTCCTCTCACCTCTGCGTGTTTTGAATCCACCTCTTATCTTTTCTTCGAGTCCAGGATTTCTCGTGGTTGGGTTCCATCGTACCTTCAGGGTTTCGCTTCCTCTTTTGGTAACGGTGTTTCCACATCCGGTCCTCCTGCTATCTAAGTGGTCCTTTATCTGTGGTACCATCCTTTGTTACTTGTTTGTGCCTCCCAGTGTTTTCCGACGTTACGACATCATCTACGCCAGATCCGATGCACAGTCTGCATCACTCCTTTGTTTCCGAACCTCGCTTGTCGAGATCTACAATCTGAATTCCGAGAGTTGGTTGCACAATTCGCCTATTCGTGTGCAGAGTAATGGTTTGGGTGCGCGATGGACTGATCACCATCCGACTACTCTTATCATTCGCTCTTGCACCTTGAATGGTGAATCATTGCAGTTATACTCATTCCGTGGAAGTTAGAGGTCGCCTTATCTTTTGGATACCTCTACCTTCGTCCTTTGATTCTCCGGAGTGTTCTCACGATGGACGTGAGCCCCGACCATTGTTGGTGGTGTCGCCAATTTCAAGATGAAGAACGAACCCTCGTTAGTGGTGTCGCGAGGATCTACACGAAGCGAGAAGATTCAGACCGCCGCCCTTCTTCCCGGTACCATGAGGCGGATCTCGAGGGCGAGATCCATTGTTAGTGGTGTCGAATTGTGGCATCCCGCAAAACCACTACTAGAAAATCGTGTTGTTTTTGTGCATTGCATCGTCATGACCGCATGCTCATGTCATCATGCCACATTGCATTTGAGCATCGTCATCATCTTGCATTTGTTTGCATAAAAATATTTTCGAAACGCCTAGTTTTGTTTTCTAAATATCCCCGTCTTTTATTTCAAATCAAACCCTCGGTCCGCCTGGATCTTTTGTTTGCCTAAACTATTTTACCAAAAGAATATTTAAAACTAAACAAAATAAATAAACGTTTTTGTCCGGGAGAGATCCGCCGGTGCCAGAGGGCCAACCGGACCTGCACCATCTACCACCCGGCCCAACAGACCTAGCAAACCCTAGACCTAATCCTAGCCCTACATCTAACCAAACCCTAGATCCCCATCTACCTGCAGACTTCACTATCCTATCACCCCTTGCCGCCGCCAGCCCTTCCTGGTCCCACCACAGCGGCACACACACATGCGCCACACTCGCCGTACTCCACCCACCCAGGAAACCACCGCGCGCTCTCCCGTTCCCGATCCACCCCACACGACACACGCACGCCACACACGCCCCCATGCCCCCACCCCGTCTCACCATCGCGTGCCCCCACTTCGCCTCGCCGTCCTCCGAGACCCTCGCCTCGTCGCTCCCCACCTACCCCGCTCCTACCCAGGTCCCGCGCCGCCGCAGGCCGCGCGAGCCCCACCACCACCCTGCCGCCGGCGCCTCCCTCCGCGGTCACCGCTTCTCCTCACCCGGGTGAGGCCGTCTCCGCTCGAGCCCGCCGTCGGCTTCCTCGGCCAGAGCTCCTCGCCGCCGCAGAGCTCCTCCAACCCCGCCGTCGTCGACCTCCCGCGCCTGCAAGGCCTCGCCACCTCTCTTCCCCGCCGCCAGGCTCCTTACCCCCTGGAACCCGTACGCCACTCCCTCGTCCCCTTGGTTGCCTTCCTCCCTGGCTCTAGCCAGGCGCCCCGCCCGCCTCTCTGCCGCTCCTCGCGCTGGCGCCTAGAGCCTCCCGGCCCCCTCCCGAGAACGATGCCAGATTGCCGGATCCCCTCGAACAGGAGCCGAAACCACCTCCCCGTGCTCGCCCGCGAGCGGTCCCTCGCTGCAGCTGGCCTCCCGTCGACCGCCTCTCCTTCTCATTGCTGGCTTCTCAGCTGCTGCTAAGCCCTCGCCCCGGCATCTCACCTTTCGTCCGGCCCCCACGTCTCCTCCTTCCATCGGCTTTGCACTCGCGCTCTCTGTCGCATGGGAGGCCTCCTGTCTTGGCGTCAAGGAGCCGCAAACTGGTACATGCCTTGGATGACCCTTCTAGCTAGCTATTTTGCTACTTGGGGTGTACAGTGGTCGTCTTCCACATGTTCGATGGCGGTCCTATGTGCGTATGCGAGTTTCCTTGTGTTGTTCACGCCGAACTCGATGTCAAGCTCTCACTGCATCAACAAGCTCTACCGCTGACCCTATCTCGAGCACATTAACAAGTCCTTCAAGAGATGTACGCGCGACAATCACGATCGAAATATACCCGTCGATCCGAAACCGAAGGTCACCGACATGGAACGCGAGTTCTCCATCCCGAGACGCCAAGACCGCCCCATGGAACCCGATCCTAGACGCCAAGGTCTTCTTCACGGATGCGGATCTGAAGAACGATGTGTCGAGACCAATCCCAGCAAGCCGAACCCCGTCGAACCCCTGATCCAAGGTCGCCAAACCCCCGTGTATAACCCCTATCCGAACCTTATTTTATAAATGATATATATTTGTTGCATATTAAACTGATCATGTCGCATACATATCATGTGGTTTGGGGGCATTAGGCCGATTCACCTCATAATTAATATGGCGCCTATATATGGACAAATCTAGTCTTATATTGGCCCCATTTAAATTTGTGTAGTGAACCGGTGTCATTGTTTGGCCTTGTTAAAACAACATTTAAATTGCGGGTTATCTAAATAACTTGAACCGTTTAATTAATTGTCGGGACCCCCGGTTCCGCTTAATCTTGCCTAATTGCATCGCATCTTCGCCATGTCATACATCATACATGCATCATGCCCGATCTTTTGCCGTAGTATTAAATATTGCATCCGGTGTTTATTCTAGTGTTTTGGTTTTTCGCGGATAAGGCCGTTGAGTTGATGCGAGTGTCGACCCGATCTTCGGATGAACCTTCAACAATGTTTTCAGGCGAGCACCTCCCCCTTTCTACCTATCTTACTTTTATAGTATTTATTCCCTCCTGTTGATCTATTGCTATCTGTGTTGCGTTGCTCTAGTTTTCGTACCCGTGATATCCCTTGCAGCCTTATATTGCCTTGGTCACATCCTATTACCTGTTGTTTGGTAGATAGTTGGACTTGCGCGTCGTAGTCGCTTGCTCAAGTGCTGTTGCGTGTCGCCAAGTACCACAGTTGTTGGAGTATTTTGCCGCATGTTTATTGTTGGAGATGATCATAACTTTAATTATTGTTTAATAACTAAAATTGAAGTAGGTAAATGCAAAGGCACAGGTGGGCAATAGATGTTATTTGGTTGTTAACCGTCCACTTGTGTCCCGTAGGACCCCGAGTACTTGATACCTGTTCCTTGAATATTCGCGCTATCCATATCCGGGAGGATTATGGGACCCCCCTGAGCCAGAGCTTGATTCATTCTTATTTCTTGGGGCCACAAACTAGTTTGAGGTTTTATTTACTATCATGTACTTATGCCATGCCTTACTGTTTTATTTACGATTGTGCGAGGAGCACCTGTACTGTTTAGGTAAGCGGAGTGTTTTCGCGGTATTGACAAGCCCGATTTGGGTTCCCGATCGTTCTGACCAGGCGCAAAACTTGAGTCCATCTCGAGTCACTAACCGTTGGTGTACTCAATGGGTGGCCCCGAAATATTTCTAAATCCTGTGATTGCTTTGTCGTGAAGGCCTCGTTGAGTTTTGATTTGGTTTTCGAGGTTGATCGTGTGTTTTGCTATTTGTGCACCGTAGGGTAAAACTTTCCAAAGCCGTGTCCGGTTATGGACGACTTGGAGCACAATATCTCGATCATAGACAACTATAACTAAAGTAGTGCTATAAATTTGACTTTATAATGACTAGTAATCGGTTTCACTATAATGGAATGGCTAAATAAAATTGCCAACGATTGCTTGTTTGGGTTGTCGCCATGACCATTGTATATCTGACTAGTAAGTATTGCAACTACAACGGAATGGCTAAATAAAAGTACCAACAACTGCTGGGTTTTGGGATATCTCATGCTAATTGTATCTGACTAGTAAGTGTCGCAACTACAACGGAATGGTTAACTAAAATTGCCCACTGCTTATTATATCAGGATGATTATCTATACCTGACTAGTAATTGCTGCAACGATAACTGAATAAATAAAATTGCCAACTGTGTGAGTTCCTCGGTTGACTTCCTCGTTTGGTCTCGAGGGGGAAATACCAGGATGGGTATGTTTGGTGGTAGCATCAGGATGGGTCCGAATAGGCCTTTCTTACCCCTCTCTGATGGCCGACAGTTGTATCGAGTCTCTATAGGTTGTTTAGTGCATCTTTGCCGCTTGATCCACCATACCTATGTAGGCGAGGACCGAATTCTAGCCTCGTCGTGTCTTGGCCTTAGTCTTGACCGCTCTCTTTTTCCTTTGCCCTTGTGGCACCCTTTTGTTTAAGCAGGTTTTGAGATCGCCGTCGTTAGGGTTACCCTTCCGCTTGGCTCGGGGTTATGGACGCCATTGGTTATTCTTGAGGGCTCTTAGCCCCATTCGCATCTTGTCCGTAGTCGGACGTGTATCATTTTGTGTGATTTGGATCTTTGTATATTATATCTGTATTCTTGACTCATTGAGTCATTGTGTATATATATCTCTGCTCTGTGGGTCCCATCGAGGACTGTTGTGTAATGTTATTACTTCGTTTTCCACCCGCACGAAAGTGCCTGGTGGGCACCTTTGAATCGTTTCTATGCGGGTTTGGCGGGAATCGCTGAAACTTGCATAGGGCCGATTCTGAGGGTGTTACAACAAGCAACATGGAAGATGCATTTAACAAGTTGCTCAAAGGTGTCCGTGCATTGCCTGTCACGACAATAGTCCGATAGACATTCGACATGATGAATGAGTATTTTCTGAAATACTCACATGAAACGGCTATCATATTGCGGGGGACAACAAGAACAACTACAAATAGAAGTACCCACCTAAGGTTGATGATTGGATGAAATTTCAGTCAAGGAAAGCAGATTCCCAAATTATCACGGAATATGACAATGACGAGCTAATTTACCAAGTTACGGAGCCCGGAGGTACAACGGCTGATGGTGTCCAACACGGAGGCCGAGCTTTCAAGGTCTTGCTCAAGACCTGTGAGTGCACATGCGGAAGGCCATCATTGCTTCATCTTGCGTGCTCGCACTTGCTCGTGGCATCTCGCAGACGACATATGGATTACAATAATCCGCTCACGGTGAGAGAGGCTGAGTTCTCTATTGAGACTACTAAGAAGACATGGGCTCCTAGATTTCATCCATACTTGGACCAATCACAATGGCCGGAGTATCATGGAATTCAACTATGGCCTGATCCGAAAATGAAGGTTGTTGGACGTGGAAGACGCAAGACAAAGAGCTTTAGGAGCGACATGGACGGATGGGGACGTGGTGGTGGTCGGGAAACGGGCAACGACCAATTCCAAGAGCCTCGTGAGAGAGCCCGGTGTGGAACGTGCAATGATGAAGGGCACAATGCAAGAAAGTGTTCTCAAAGGAAAAGAGCAAAAGGAAATCAATAAAGTAGTAGCCAACCGAGTGGTAGTCACCCAAGTAGTAGCCAACCAAGAACTATCCAACAAGCTCCAAGCCAACCAAGTGGTAGCCAACCAAGGACTAGCCAACAAGCTCCAAGCCAACCAAGTGGTAGCCAACCAAGGACTAGCCAACAAGCTCCAAGCCAACCAAGTGGTAGCCAACCAAGGACTAGCCAACAAGCTCCAAGCCAACCAAGGACTATCCAACAAGCTCCAAGCCACAATTTTCTTAGACAACAAGCTCCTAGACAACAAAGAGGTCGACAACTTGGGCTAAGAAGAGGAAGAGGGCATGGTGGTTTTAATCCCGCTAGTATGATGGGTTACTTAGCATGACCAAATCCTTATGCTCGTAGGTATGTTCACATTTATGCATATTTTACTATCATTCATGCTTATTGGATTCAATGCACTATTGTTCACATTCATGCATCTTTTACTAACTTATACCTTTTATTCTTATAATAGGTATGGCGACTCAACCCAACAAGAGCAATGATGGGGAAGGTGTGAACTACTCGAAGGTCTGGGCGGACGCTATGGAGGTGGTGGAGAAGAGCTAGGAAGCCAAGGAAGAGAGGAAGGGGAATGAAGCTCAGGAATACGACACTCCACCGGTATGCATGAAGCTTTTTAGTTCTTCATGTGTCCCAACTACTCCACGGTACAACCAGGCCAACGCCGCAGAACCCAACTGAGGGTAGAGTCAAAAGTAAGGAGCAACTTGAGCCAATGCCACTGAGCACGATTCCCACTACTGTCAGGAAAGAGAGTCCTCGTGATGATGTACCACACATACACATGAGTGTATGTCTTGATGGTCTCCTCATCGGCATCCTCGGGGCAAATCTTAAAATTATGGATGATCCAAGTAAAAGTAGCCCCAGCAGCGACCCTCAGTCTTTCCCCCTTCTTGTTTATAGCCTCGGGTGGATCCTTCCCTATAAGGTCGACCATCTACTCACGCACCCGTCTGAATTCGAGCTTATGCACATAGGATTTCCCTCGATTGGGAGTGCCAGGATCATGCTCATGTCCTGTAAAGTGACCATAGTCTCACCGGTCCTAAGGTGAAAGGTGTGCGTCTTCGGCCTCCATTGGTCCGGCCGGTGATCGCAGAGGTCAAGGCGGTGTGGACCGAGTGACCATATGGATAAAGGGAAGGAGTCCTAGCTGCTGGATGTACGGAGTGTACCGCTCATCATAACGCATCTTGCCGGACAAGACCTCGTGGTACCTAAGTCGAAGGGGTTGAAGATCCTGTAAACATACAATGGCAAATGTTAGATTTCCATCTAAACAAACATGACATCTTGTTCGACCTGTATGGAAGTTTTTAGTACCTGTCTCTTCTCCGATATCTTGTAGGCACGGTGTTGAACATCATAGTGAGCATTGTTTATAAGGGGGTTTAGAGACATCCTACATATTCAAAACAATAGAGAGAATAAGAACAATTACAAAATGTCCATCTTATAGTTCTAGCATCTACAATTGCAAGCTAAATCAACCATCTTATAGTTCTAGATTTTGTCCATCTTATAGAGACATCCTACATATTCATCCTACTCTACCTATAGTTCTAGCATCTAGAATTGCAAGATAAATCAATCAACTAGAGTTCTACCATATAATTGTAAGATAAATCAAAACACCAACTAGAGTTCGACCACATCTCCATCTTACTCTAGCCATATGGAATTGCAAATATAAAAAAGCACCTAACATATACTTTAAAGATAAATCAACCAACTAGAGTTCTACCAAAGAGTACTATGCCATATCTAAACATAAAAATCAAAGCATTGCAATGGTTCATCTCAATCTCTAAATCTAATTGAACCTAGGGTTTCACCAAAATTTGAATAAAAGGGGAAATTAGCAAGAATTTTTTGGACAAATAGCAAGGGATTTGATAGGAGATACATGGGTGAGGATTGGGAGAAAGATCCTCGGACAAATCTAGCAAATCTTGCATTTTTAGAGAGGGGAATCACCGGGGCCGACAAACCCTAGCCGCCATGCGCTCCTGTGTGGCTAAGAAGAATGAGATGAGTCTGGGAAGGGCTGGCGCCGCGCTGGTATAAGATCTAATGTGCTGCGCCACGTGAGTTGGCGCTGCACTACACGACAAGACATCACACTAGCGAAACCGAGGCCCACGAGGCCACGGGCAAGCCATGCTGTCAGGTGCGCGACGCCAAGCCTCGTGACGCTGCTTGTGAGGCGCCATCGTCCACAGCAGAGCGTTGTGGAGAGGACCACAAGTCAGCCACGTTGGGCCACCACGTGATCGGTCGCGTCCGTTAGCAAGTCCCTGCTCCCGGCGTCTATTTCTACCGCTTCTAGCCGCGTTTGCAGACGCACCGAGTCAGTGGGAGAGGTCGAGCGTGGACTGGATCTCGCGGAGAGGCCAGATCTAGGGGGTCGGACCGCTGGCCGCCTGAAGAGGCGCGCGCAGGGGAACTGGGTCAGATCTCGCTGGATGCGAAGAACCAGCGAGAGGTATACATCTTTTCTACTCTCCTAGTAGATCGCTCTACTCTAGTTTTTTCGAGTAACCACTGTTTTCTTGTGCTGGCCATCCGTGGTGTGCTGTGCGAAATCACCCACCGTGGATCTACAGTTCTTTTTTTATCTAGTCAATATTGGATACGGGTCTCACCATAGATCTACGGTGGTACTGTAAGCTAGATTACTAGGGTGCCTTTTCCTCTGCTATAGTGTCAAGTAAACAGTGCGCTCTACTATAGAGTTATTACGGTGTTTGCAGACTGGAGTGTGCGCATCTGAATGCAGATTGCTGCTCATCCACCATAGATCTCATCGTTTGATATAAGCTAGATTTGCAGTCTGGAGTGTGTGCATCTGAAGTGCAGATTGCTGCTCATCCACCATAGATCTCAGCGTTTGATATAAGCTAGATGTTTATCCTTTGCTCTAGTATTTTATCTCAGCGTCTCGATAACTCCATGATTCAGTATTATCCTCTCTTTATGAACATAAGTTTGATGCATATTAATCAATTGGTATGCCAACTAATTGTTGCAAAAACTTCATATTTACTTTAGTTTCTGCAAGTAAGCTATGTGTACTAGCCATTATTTTTTGGTTGGCTGGTGTGTGAGTCGATCTTAACTCTTAAGTTTTTTTGTTGGTCATCCTATATAGATCTACAATATGGTATAATCTATATAGATTCCTGGTGTTTGTTGTAGTCCGTTAGTTTCCTAGATAACTCATGATTCACTATTTTTGTTGTAAAGAAACACTAGATGCATGTTGATTGCGTTTTCAACTGACCGTCGCAAATAACTTCATATGTACAGGTACCTATGAGTTCTGTTGGATTGGATATGGTCATGGTTTGTTTTCCCTCACGGCAAGGATATGTTAGATCAAGTATCATGTCATGGACAATGTTTGTAATCTGCTTTTATCGTTAATGCCTACTGGTTGGATCATGCTTCTATTTATTAGCTCATTGAAATAGCTCTCACCTAGCTCATATGGCCCAATTTCTCATTTCGTATGATACATAAAGCCTTCAGCTATCCATTTCCATATAAGTTGGTCTCTCTTAATTTTGTAGTCTTCTGGAAATATACTTTGGATAAAATAAATGATGTGAAGATATATCATAAAGCAATGAGTCAATCTTTCGCTTGAGCAAGTCTGGGTAGACTAGAGATAGAACACAGTATGAGGCACACACACATAAGATGATAAGTACTGGTAGATCTAGTAGAAGAGGCTTTTGACTTGTAGATCATGTCACAGAGATGGTCTAGAAGTCAAGCTTATTTTACTACTAGTTTGGATTCACCTTCTCATCTATAGGCTTAGTTATTATTTCTAAGTATGTTTTCAGAAGATTATAAGATTAAGCAAGGTCACTTGATGTGTAAGTGGATAGTTGAATGTTTTGTTTATCATTCAAAACAAGAAATTAGACTATCTGAGCTACGTAAGAGTTATTTAATGAGCTCATAAGCCAAAGTATGATCTAACCAATAGACATTAACGATGATAATGAAGGCATGGAAAAATCTTATCGTGTACATGATATGGTACTTGATCTAGTATGTTTTTTTGCCAAGTGAAGAGAACTTTGTGACACGGTTGCATGACACTGAGCAAAACAGTGGTCAAATCCAAAGGCAAGAGATTCAAGATTATATCCATCAAAAAGAGCATATGGCAGATATGACTACCATCAGCAGCATGCCTCAAATGTGGTCTCTTGGAGTTCCCGTGTGATTGCTAATCCTGCTTCCACCTACCAATCGAGAAGCTTGGGACTCCGAGGTTATTGCATTTGCCTTTGGTTCGTCTTCCTTCTCCAACAACATTCTCTTTATGTTATTCAACCCACTTGTATCCGAATTCTATTGTTACTTCCGTCCATTCAAAAACCATTCACTGTCATGGTTTCTCCTGCATTTTGCTCACTCTGAACTTCTTTTTTCCATTTCTATGGTAGAGTATGTAATTAAGCAGTACTGCCAGTTTTTTGTTATTCATCATCTCTTTCTTGATAGCAGCTTTCAAAGCGGAAATACTTTGGCTCTTAGGTGTAGATGCACCCACTATCAAAAATACATACTTCAAAATGTTGAAAAAAATATATTCGGATGTACATGTTGACATTCTACGTACGTACACCAAGTTTCACGAAAAAAAGACATTTTATGTTGATTATGTAAAAAAGAATTTTTTTGGTGTTATAAAATAGTTTTCCACAAGACATTTTCTTGTCTTTTTTGTACAAACCTCAAAAAATATTGTCTGACTACAAAACTGAGGCATAGCATGTTGGGATGCACAACCAGAATTTTGTTTCGGAATTTTTTAATATTTTAAAATTTATAGAAAATACATTTTTAATAATAAGTGCATTTAGACCTGGGAGCCAAATTGCCGTGTCCAGTTTATATGATTCCTGTGGAATGAAATTAAGGTCTTTCAGTTTGTAATCTACTTTTAGTGGTTGATATTTGTCCTGACAATTTTGGTTCAAATTTGACGAAATAAAGTGGTAGTCAGTGGCATTATTGGCCCTGCTATGATTTCTCGAGATAAGAATAATTTGATGAGCAAACCACATGGTGTGTGAAGAATGTCAAGGCTGCATGTGCTGAGGTTCACCACTCGCCCACGGGCTACATTTGTTCAAAATCCTTGTTTCTACATCAATTGTATGTTTTGTACCACTAACTCCATGTAGTAGCTGTACCTAAATATAATTTTAGCCTTCCTTTAAGCCTGTTTATCTGTGACAGTCGAAGTCCCAGTTGCATCGATCTGATTCTGTTTCAATCTTCTGCTTGTTTCCGTTCAAGTTTTTTCTTTCAAATGGCCAGCAGGGCAATAGCCTCATTTTTTTATTTGAGACTTGTCAAATAAATCTTCAGTTTGTATCGATCTCTCCTTGTATCGACTATTTTTATTTCGGTTCCTGAGATCTTCTGAATTTCCACGTTGTGTTTGCATCGCCTGCTACTTGTTTTCTCCATCGTATTTTTCATGCTTGTTCAATGTTCTATCAAACAAACCGGCAAGTCAGTGGTTTTGTTAGATGTGCCAGCATACAGTTTCTCATTGTATGATACTTCTTCCTATTTGAGCAGAGCTGGTACTTGCTAGTGCATCTGAACTGCATCCTTGGCCATGATGTACTCTAGAGAATTGCATCCTTGGCCATGAATTACCACACACAGACTCAGGAATGTCCTGCGATTCAGCAAGATTCCTGGCCTCTCGGGGTTATGTTTTTCTCGTTCTCATGGACCATGTGCAACAACTGCACCGGAAATGGGTTATTACAGCTACGTTGTACATACCACTGTGTGTCGACTGATATGCCTAATTCTGGTCCCTGGACCATGACTTGTTCAAATGTTCACATGGCTACAGAATATGGGAAGAAATATGAAAGAAGTGTGGCTCCTACCGAGTGATTCTGACCTCCGCGGGCAGCAGCATGCATAGCATCCACACATGGGTAACATGAATTGATAGATCGTCCGGCAAAACAAAAATCAAAAGACTCTTGCTGATGACAAGGGACAGTGGCCAGCGCAGGACATCAACCCTGGCTAGTTCGATATTGTGTAGTCAAATACATGTATTTGTATGGACTTTTAAATATCTTTTGCATACTCGCAGGTTGTATTGCCACAAAACTGTGTAGTCAATTGACTACATAGCGTAGGGATGGCTCTGCTACTACTGATAGGAGGGTGGTGTTAGGTTCGGGTTGCAGGAGTGGGAACTTGAGCAATCTATGGAATCCTCTTTTGCCCAAAAAATAATTTGATCTAGGAAATCTGATCTTTTTTTTGACATGATCTAGGAAATCTGATCTGATTTCCTTGACCACCACATAATCCAGACCATGTTCTTTTTTCTTTTGAGAATCATATAGTAACATCCGAAACTATGGCCAATGTGATGTAGTGGATGGAGTAATGCGCCTTGATCAGACGGTTCATTCATTCATCACACTCCTTCAAAGAAAATAAGAAGAGTGGGACCCATATGCATGATTAATTCAGTTAGCCTACAGTTCAAGAAAAAATCATTTAGCCTAGAAAACCATGATCAAATTCAGTCAACTTTTTTTTTGAGAAACAAATTCAGTCAACTTGAAAGAAAAAACAAAACATTGTCAAGAGGACATAGTTGTGAAAAAACCATTGTTGCAATGGTTAGACAACTGTCCAGAACTGTCTGCCTGGCGCGGTACCAAAAAGTGGTAGTAGGTTTTGATCGGTTGTCAAAAAGCCACTTTCGGGCTAGGTATTAAAATGCGGTAGTACCTAGCACGACAGTAGCTTTTTGACCACTGATCAAAAGCTACTGCCCGCACCGGTACTAAAATGCGGTAGGTAGTACCGTGCGCGGCAGAGGCTTTTTTCAACCTATAATAGGTCACTGCTCACCCTGTACTAAAATGCGGTAGTACTAAAATGCGGTAGTACCGCATTTTAGTACCTGGCGTGGCAGTAGCCTTTTGTATGTTGGCAAAAGCCACTGGCTGCCTAGGTAGCAAAATGCGGTACCGCATTTTGCTACTTGGCGTGATAGAAAGTTTTTTGACCAAGTTGCATATTCCATTGCCCGTCCGATAATACCGGTTTCCATAAGCGGTACTACCGCTTACTGGTACCGCCAGTGATACCGCTATGGTCAGGGCATATGAAGTTTGAAAGTTGCTCTTCCGGTACCAGATTCGGTAGTACCAGAGTTTTCCGGTAGTACCGCTTAAACTTCCGATACTACCGCTGCATTAAAGGCACCAACGGTTAGATTTCTTGGAGGGGTATAAATACCCCTCCACCTACCTTGGGACAAAGTGTTCATTCACATTAAAGTCAAGACCATCATTGGAGCCACCAAATCTTCAAGATCTCCTCAATCCACCACCCAAAGTCTTTGATCTTTGGGGAATCGAAGGAGGCCCCGATCTACTATTTCACCAAAAGAGATCTTTATTTCTCCCTCATTCAATTGAGGGCCCCTTTGCTCTAGTGTTTTCTTGGAAACCCTAGTTCTTGTTTTGGTTCTTACAAGTTTGTCTTTGATTGCTTTGACAGCTTGCTTGTATTTGGGAGCCTCCGATTAAGTTGATGTGTGCCCAAACTTGTAAAGGTGTCGGCTTCCACCTTGAAGGTTGCCGATATAGTGGAAGGTGAATCGATCCCGTTGGGGTGAGATTCATCGGAGAACAAGGGAGGCCTCTCATGGCGTTGGTGGTTTGAAACCACCCCCTCTCCAAACGTAGACGTACTTCCCCTAAAAAGGAAGGAACTACGGGAAACAAATCCTTGTGTCTTCGCGTCCACCACTTTGGTTACTTCTATCCTTTAACGCACTTTACTTACTTGTTCTTACTTTGTCTTGTGGTAGCTCTTGCATAATTGTCATATAGGTAAATTCACCTTAGTTGCATTATCTAGAAAATTTACCTTATTGTCAAACCTTAATTTGAAAAGGAAGAAAATTTGAAGTAGCACCTATTCACCCCCCCCTCTGGGTGCCCATACGATCCTTTCACACATGTCAAGAGAGCTACAATGCTTGTAAAAGTTCTTCGATAGATGATGGAAGAGCACAGCTCCGTAAGTGAGCATGTACTCAAGATGTCGGGTTACGCCGATAAGCTTAATATCGATTCTCATTGACTTAGGCATCCATCGTGTTCTGCAGTCTCTACCACCTAGCTATAAGAGCTTCGTGATGAACTATAATATGCAAGGCATGAAGAAGTCTCTCCTCGAGCTTCTATCAATGCTTAAAACTGCAGAAGTGGAGATCAAGAAGAAAAATCAAGTGTTGATGATCAATAAGAACACTGGTTTCAAGAAAGACAAGAAGGGAAAACGGAAGGGAAGTAAGGGCGACAAGCCGGTTGCCGTGCCTGAAAAGAAGCCCCGAGTTGGACCTAAGTCTGATACCGAGTGCTATTATTGTAAGGGAACTGGCAATTGGAAGCGCAACTATCCCAAATATTTGGCAAACAAGAAGGCCGGCAAGGCAAACAAAGGTATATATATATGATATACATGTTATTTATGTGTACTTGACTAGTACTCGCAGTAGCACCTGGGTATTTGATATCGGTTTAGTTGCTAATATTTGTAACTCGAATCAGGGGCTGCGGAACAAGCGACGGCTAGCAAGGGGTGAGGTCAAGATGCATGTCGGCAATGGATCAAGTGTTGATGTGATCACCGTCAGAACACTACCTCTCCACTTACCGTCGGGATTAGTAATAAACTTGAATAATTGTTATCCGTGCCCGACCGAGCATGAACATTGTATCTGGATCGTGTCAGATGCGAAGTGGTTATTCATTTAAATCCGAGAACAATGGTTGTTCTATTTATATGAATGAAATCTTTTATGGTCATGAACCAATGATGAATGGTTTATTTCTGTTCGATCTCGATAATAGTGTTACACATATTAATAATGTTGATGCTAAAAGAAATAAACTTAATGATGATATATCCGCATATATGTGGCAGCTGCCTAGGTCATATTGGCGTTAAACGCATGAAGAAGCTCCATTCGGATGGACTTTTTGAATCACTTGATTTTGAATCATTTGATACATATGAGCCATGCCTTATGGGCAAGATGACTAGAACGCCGTTTTCTGGTTCAACGGAGCGGGCCACAGATTTATTGGAAATCATACATTCTCATGTATGTGGTCCAATGAGTGTGTCGGCGTGAGGTGGATATCGTTATTTTGTTACTTTCATGGATGAATTGAGTAGATACGGTTATATCTACTTGATGAAACAAAAGTCTGAAACCTTTGAAAAGTTTAAGGAATTTCAGAATGAAGTGGAAAATCATCGTAATAGAAAGATCAAATTTCTACGGTCCGACCGTGGAGGAGAGTATCTAAGTTACGAGTTTAGCACTCATATGAAAGAGTGTGGAATTGTTTCACAAATCACACATGTCGGAACACCACAGTGAAATGGTGTGTCGAAACGTCGTAATTGTACTTTATTGCATATGGTTCGATCTATGATGTCTCTGACGGACTTGCCGTTGTCATTTTGGGGTTATGCACTAGAAACTGCTGCATTCACTTTAAATCGGGCACCATCTAAATCCGTTGAAAAGACACCATATGAATTGTGGTTTGGAAACAGACCTAAGCTGTCATTTCTTAAAGTTTGGGGATGCAATGTTTATGTGAAGAAACTTCAACCGGATAAACTCAAACCCAAAGCGGAAAAATGCTCTTCATAGGATACCCTAAGGAAACTATTGGGTATTCCTTCTATCACAGATCCGAGGGCAAGGTTTTTGTTGCCAAGAATGG
Organism: Avena longiglumis; assembly: GCA_030063025.1. Taxonomy (NCBI): domain Eukaryota; kingdom Viridiplantae; phylum Streptophyta; class Magnoliopsida; order Poales; family Poaceae; genus Avena; species Avena longiglumis. The sequence goes on from CP125973.1 coordinate 64,085,634, forward strand.
ATCCTTTCTAGAGAAAGAGTTTCTCGTGAAAGGTGTGAGTAGTCGGAAGGTAGAACTCGAAGAGGTTATTGAACCTTCTCTTCAAAGTATGGCGAGTAGCGCAGCGCCGGAAGTCGTTCCGGAGTTGGCTTCACTAATTGAAGAGGGAACTAATGATAATGATCATGAAACTTCGAAAGAGAGTACTACCGAACCTTGCAGGTCTACCAGGACGCGTGCAGCTCCTGAGCTGTACGGAAACCCTGTTATGAATTTCATGGTTGATGAAAATGATTACCCTGCGACGTATGAAGAAGCGATGATGAGCCCGGATTCCAACAATTGGTTGGAAGCCATAAAATCCGAGATGTAATCCATGTATGAAAATCAAGTTTGGAACTTGGTGGACTTACCTCACGATCGAAAGGCCGTGGAGAATAAATGGATTTTCAAAAGTAAAACTGATGCTGATGGTAATGTGACCGTCTATAAAGCTCGACTTGTCGCAAAGGGGTTTCAACAAATTCAAGGAGTTGACTACGATGAGACATTCTCCCCCGTAGCGATGCTAAAATCAGTTAGGATTATGTTAGCAATTGCTGCATATTTCGATTATGAGATATGGCAGATGGATGTCAAAACCGCGTTCCTCAATGGTAATATTGAAGAAGAGTTGTATATGATACAACCAAAGGGTTTTGTCGATCCTAAGGATGCTAACAAGGTATGCAAGCTTCAGCGATCCATCTATGGACTAAAGTAAACATCACGAAGCTGGAATCTCCGCTTTGATGAGGTGATCAAAGAGTTTGGATTTGTCCAAACTTATGGAGAAGCTTGTATTTACAAGAAAATGAGTGGGAGCAATGTGGCATTTCTGATATTATATGCGGATGACATATTATTGATCGGAAATGATATAGATCTTTTAAACAGTGTTAAAAGTTATCTAAACAGCAAATTTTCAATGAAGGACCTAGGTGAAGCGTCATACATATTAGGCATAAAGATCTATAGAGATAGATCTAGGCACCTAATAGGGATATCACAAAGTACATACCTTGATAAGATTTTAAATAAGTTTAAAATGGACGAAAGTAAGAAGGGGCTCTTACCTATGTTGCAAGGCAATACATTGAGTAAGACTCAAAGTCCGGCTACGGCGGAAGAAAGAGAGATAATGGACAAAGTCCCCTATGCTTCAGCCATAGGCTCTATAATGTTCTCCATGCTATGTACAAGACCGGATGTGGAACATGCTATTAGTTTGACTAGTAGGTACCAATCAGATCCAGGTTCGGAACAATAGATAGCGATCAAGAATATCCTTAAGTACTTGCGAAGAACTAATGATATGTTTCTTGTATACAGAGGTGAAGAAGAGCTTGTCGCTAAGTGTTATGTCGATGCTAGCTTTGACACTGATCCGGATGACTCTAAGTCTTAATCTGGATACGTATTTCTCATGAATGGTGAAGCGGTTAGTTGGAGGAGTTCCAAACAACCCATGATGGCGGGATCAACAACGGAGGCCGAATATGTTGTCGCTCGATCGATGGGGATATGCTCACCGGTATACCCAGCAGACGCTTCCGACCGCCCAAGACCCGCGAGTGGGCCTGCAGAACGGCGAGTGGATCAAGCCCGGCCAGAGCCGAGCGATCGAAGTCAAGGCCCAAAGTAGTAGATAGGCCTTGTAAGGATTAAATGGCTATTGAAGCTTTAATCAATCGTTGAGATATGTAAACCCTAGGGAGGTGAGCCTATATAAACCTCCCTATAGGGTGAGTAGAGACACGCCCTCATACACCCAAGCGACTCGCCAGCCAGCCGAGCTCGCCCATTGTAACACCTTCATAATACAATCTAGCAGAGTAGGTCTTTACCCCGGGCCGAACTCGGTAAAACCTTGTGTCTTGCCCTCATCTCGCACCGCAGATGGCTGGCCGCCTTGCCCTCGTTTCTACTACTGCCGCCGATTGCAGATTCGCCGTGACAATTCCACGCTGGCGCCCACCGTGCCCGCCGGTCCGACGGTGTTCGGCGATATCAAATCTGCCCATCAACGACGGCCGCCACCGCCGCATGATAGCGATCGCGAGATGCTCTGTCTTGCCGAAAGCATTACGTTGCGGCGACCACACGCGACAACGTGATCCCGCCATCGGCACGATCGCCTCTTCGGCCCTCACCGACGCCATCGACGAGGACTCGGCGCATCCGCGAAGTCGCCGCCACGTGATCGGCTCTCCGAGAGCCAGATCCGCACGACGATCCACCGCCTTCGAGTACAACTCGCCCACAACAACGTGGGAATTCATCGCCGCAGAGGATGCGCCCTCACGGACGACGCCGACTCAGCGACCCGTGCCACCGCCGGATCCATCACCGCTGGCTCCATCGCCAGTCTCCAACGCGAGATTTCGAGACCCTCCATCCTCGGGATCTTCGACCGGTCGGCGGAGAACTCGCCGATCTCCACGACGAAACCGGTCGCCACGCCGCGACCTACATGGCGACCGCAACGACCCGCCAGAGGATCCATTCTCCACCGATCCCTCCTAACGCCACGCCACGGAGAATGAGGAGCTCTACCGAAATCGGGGAGGCGACGCAAGAGCAAGCCGAGCGCCGTTTCGCCTCAGGTGTGACGGCGCAGAATTATCGCTACCAGCAGCCGATCACGCGCTGAACCCACCGCTCAGGGCGCCAACTTCGACGACGAAATGACCCGCCCGTAGGCGAAAGCCGATCTGCGAACGCCGCCGAGAGGAGCGCCGCCCCGCCAGATCAATGGCAATGGGTGCCCCTCCACCCAACCGCACCTCCCTGTGGACCAGCCATGGATAGTAGTCTCCTCATGAGAGCGAGACGCAACGACCTTCCACCGTTTCTCCACCCGATGGATAACCTCGTGGCGCCGAAAGAATCGACAAAGATCACGCGATCGCAACGCGCCCGCAGATCGAATACGTCAAGGCCCTCTATGCGAAGGCCGCCGAGCGCAGAGCGGCCGAATCGCAAGGACGGGTATACTCGCTTCTTGAAGCAGAGCGACCTCCAGCCGCTTCAAGGCGGTAAACACCTCAATCGCCACACCGAGCCACCGCAGCTAATACCGACCGCTAACGCGGCATCAGAACACCTCAGATCGGACCTATGCAAGTTTCAGCGATTCCGCCAAACCCGCATAGAAACGATTCAAAGGTGCCACCAGCACTTTCGCGGGTGGAAAACGGTAATATTACACGGCTACCCGATGGGACCCATAACGTATATATATAACAGCGACTCAAGGAGTCAAGAATACAGATATAATATACAAAGATCCAAATCACCTTGAAAGCGAGCGTCATCACGACAAGATGCAAATGGGGCTAAGAGCCCCAAGAATAACCAATGGCGCCCATAACCCTGCCAAGCCGGAAGGGTAAACCCGCTAACGGCGTTGATCTCAAAACTGCTTAAACAAAAGGGGTGCTAAAGGGCAAAGGAAAAAGAGGAGCGTCAAGATCGAGGCCAAGACACTCATGAGGCTAGAATTCCTCGCCTACATAGGTATGGTGGATCAAGCGGCAGTAAAGACGCACTAAACAACCTATAGAGACTCGACACAACCGCGGTTATCGGAGAGGGGTAAGAATGACCTATCCGGATCCAATCAAACTAACACCAAACAAACCCATCGGTGTTTCCTCGAGTCCAAACGAGGAAGTCAACCGAGGAACTCACACGCTTGGCTTTTATTTATTCGATTATAGTTGCGACACTTTACTAGTCGTGTTTAGATAATCATCGATAAAGTAAGCGTGGGCACTTTTAGTTAACCATTCCGTTATAGTTGCAACACTTACTAATCGACAGATAGCATGAGATAAACCCAAACCCAGCAGCTTGTTGGTACTTTTATTCAGCCATTCGTAGAAGGCAATACTTACTAGTCAGGTACAATGGTCGCAAGCGACAATTCAAACAAGCAATTGTGGGCAGCATTATTAACCATTCCATTATAGTGAAGCTGATTACTAGTCATTATAAAGTCAAATTTATAGCAATAAACTTTAGTTATGCTTGTCTATGATCGAGATACTGTGATCCAAGTCGTCCATATCCGTGGACACGCTTTAAAGTTTTACCCGGGTGCACCAATAGCAACACACGCTCGATCAACCTCGGAAAAACCAAATCAAACCCAACGAGGCTTTCACGGTGAACAATCACAGATTCAGAATATTTCAGGGGCCACCCATTGAGTAGACCCAAGAAGTAAGCAAGCTTAGACGGACTCAAGGTTAGCGTAATGGTCAGAAGCTCGGGAACCCAACTCGGGGTGTCGATAGCGTAATCACTCCGCTTACCTAAACAGACAAGACAGGTGCTATCTGTCGCACAATTTAAATACATAAGTAGCATGGCATAAGTAGGATCGTAAATAAAACCTCAAACTAGTTGTGGCCCCAAGAAATAAGATGAATCAAGCTCGCTCAGGGGTCCCATATACCTCCGGATGTGGATAGCGATAAATCAAGGAACAGTATCAAGTACTGGGTCTTACGGACACAAATGGGCGCTCAGAAACCAAATAGTTTCTATCACCCACCGATGCCTCTGCTTATTTCAATTTTAGTTGTTAAACAGAAATTAAAGTGAACGATAAGTAAAACTATGATCATCTCCAACATCAACATGCGGCAATACATCAACAATCGTGGCATTTGACGACACGCAACACTTGAGCTACTACGACGCGCAAGTCCAACTATCTACCAAACAACAGGTAATAGGATGTGTCCAAGGCAATATAAGGCTGCAAGGGATATCACGGGTACGAAACACTAGAGCATCGCAACACAGATAGCAATAGATCAACAGGAGGGAATAAATACTATAAAAGTAAGATAGGTAGAAAGGGGGAGATGCTCGCCTGGAAACATTGCCGAAGGTTCAATCGAAGATCGGGTCGACACTCGCATCAACTCAACGGCCTTATCCGCGAAGAAGCAAAACACTAGAACAAACACCGGATGCAATATTTAATACAACGGCAGAAGATCGGCATGATGCATGTATGATGGATGACATGGCAAAGGTGCGATGCAATTAGGTCAGATTAGGCGGAACCGGGGTTCCGACAATTAATTAGATGGTTCAAGTTATTTAGAACCCCCGCAAATTAAATGTTGTATTACATGGCAAAAGATGATATGGGTTCGCTACACAAGTTTAAATGAGGCCAATATAAGGCTAGATTTGCCCGCATATGGGCCCCCTATTTAATTATTAGGTGAATCGGCATAAGGCCCCCAAACCACACGATATGCATGCGCGATGAATGATTTAATATGCAACAATTGTATTATATTATAAAATAGGGTTTCGGGAGGGGTTCACACATTAGGGGGTCTCGACGAACTTGGGAGTTCCGGGGTTCGGGGTCGGTCTCAGGGTCCAGGGTTCGACGGGATCGTTCTCGGGCTCCGGGATCGTTCTCAGATTACTGGGGTGGATCTTGGGCATCCGTGGAGAAGGACTTGTTCGGCCGGGCGGGGCGTTACTCGCCCCGGGTTGGTGTCGTTCTTGTCGTTGCGAAGCTCTTGTCGGGCCCGCGCTTCGGATCGGTCTTCGGGGGCTCGGCCATCGGATCCCTTGAAGGGGTCATGGCGCCCGTGAGGCGATCTTGTCGCTCGATGACCGTGAGGGAGTCCTTGGGGTCCAGGATGGCGATCTTGTCGGTGGTCTTGGCGTTCGGGGCCTCGACGTCGCATCCTGGGAAGAAGATCTTGTGGCATCCGGGCGCCGGTCATGGCGTCGCTTTTGTCGCTTTTCACGGCGGAGATCTTGGCGGCCTTGTCGAGGTACTTGAGTGCGGTGCGGACTTAGGTTCGGCGCCGGTGGTTACCGAGTTCGCGCGGCATTGTCGATCTTGACGAGATGGCTCTTGGAAGATAGCTGCGAGGGCACTTGCACGCATGCGAGGACGAACATGGCGGGCCGAACGGCAATGAGGGACGACGGCGCGGCTCGCGCCAAGAGGCGCCATGCGGTGGCGGGAGGCCGGACGACGACGAACTTGGCGGCGACGTCGGCCGGCGGTGGCGCAGACGCGGGCAGCTGGGACGGGCGGAGCAAGGGCGGCCGGACGCTGAACGGGCAGGAGGGACGGCACGGCTCGCGGACGGGCGAGCAGGCGGAGGTGGAGGAGGACGGCCGGCGACGACGGTCCGCGCGGTGGCAGCGAGCTTGACGGGGCCGGGCGGCCATGCTCGTGAGGAAGCGCGGAGGCGGAGCCAGGGCGAGTTTGCGGGAGCGATTTGCTGCGAGGAGCCGGCGGAGTAGGCGGGAGGAGGGAGGGCTGAGCGCGGAGTCAGGGCGAGGCGCTGAGCTTGGAGGGCGAAAGCATGGGCGCGGGCGGAGCTTGAGGTAGGCGGGCGGAGGAGGGTGAGCGAGGCGCCAAGTTGGCGGGTTGCAAGGGAGTTTCAAGGGATCATGGAGCAGTGGCGCCGGGGAGGGAGAGGAGAGAGGGAGAGGAGGAGGAGGAGAAGTAGGGACGCAGGCGGGAGAGGCTCTGGCGCTGGGGACGCGAGCGATCGAGAGGGGGTCCGGAGCACGCGTGAGTTGCCGTCTGATGCATATGCGTCGGCATGAGGCAAAATGAAGTAAGGGCGCTTGCACGTGGGGATGGCGTGCGTAATAACGAGGCGCGTGATAGGCTGCAGGGGTGGGAGAGGTCGGTTCCAGGGAGAGAGAGAGAGAGGTCAGTGGGGGGCATTTGTAGGTGAGAGAGGGTAGGAGGGGGCTAGGTGAGAAAAAGAGAGAGGGGGGGGAAAGTGGAGGATTGGTGAGGTGGCAGGGTGGGTAGGTTTTGGGGGGAGAGGGTGAGGTGGCGAGCTGCGAGTGGTGGGTAGGATAGGATTTGGTGGGACTAGGATTTAGGGGGGGGCTGTGTTAGTATTTGTGTTTGTTTGGTCCTGTTTAATTTAAAACCAAGACACTTTGCAAATAGTTTTTAGGGAACTAAAATATCCGATACGCTCGGGGTTTTGCCTTTTAAAATAAAGAGGGGTATTTGTATAAATCAAAACTAGGCTTTTCAAAATAATGCAGACAACAATGCATGATGATGACGATGCAATGCACAAAAACAACGCGATTTTCTAGTAGTGGTTTTGCGGGATGCCACAGGCACTCTCCACCAACGACCCTAGGCCGGCAACCAACCTTGTCGCCGCCAACGGGCAACCCATCGACGCTCGCACCCACATCATCAACAACCAAAGCTGGCGCGCACGCCAGCCCGATGACCTGCGACATACCCTAACCAATCGCCGCGACGGCGAGCCCATGAGTCGCCACCGACTCGCCAAAGTGCTTGGACCAATGATCCGAGGCGAAGTATCCGCCAAACTTCAAGGCGCCAAAAGAAATAGAAAAGTACGACTCAGACGACCACCGGTGGCTCGACACATACCTCATGGCGATGGGGATCGCGGGTCACATCGACCTGCTCGCCGCTACCTCGATGATGGAGGGACGTGCGATGGATCAACACTCTTCCCGATGCGATCGACCGGGAGGAAATGCGCGACGCCTGTCAGCACTTCGAGTGCTCCTACACCCGCGCCACCACTATTGAGGACTGAACAGTGCGTCCAGGACCCCGCGAGTCGACCAAGAATCGGGTCCAACGGCAAGAGCTTTGGTACAACGCGTCGGCATCCACCCACACCGCGATCCATTGCTTCAAGACCTCGCCGCCACGAGCCCCTAGTCGCCAAGCTCAAGCGACACTCCGACACTCGACAACATCCCGACCTCCTCGAGATCGCCAAAGCCAGACGCCGAGGAAGATCCAAACCAGAAACCGACGACAGTCGAGGTCAACGCCGACGGCGGCAACGACGCAGACGCCGAACCTACGCTTACGACACACCGCCTCACCAGCAACGCCGCAGCGATTTGGCGAGTCGACTTCGTCGCTAACGCCGGCACGCCTTGCAGCTAGAGCCCAAAAAGCTTCGCCGCGACAGAGGGCAACGCCATGACGGCGACAACTACAAGAACAAGCCAAGGTTCGACCTCGCCCTCCTTAACCAACCATGTGTTCCATAGCAGGAAGGAAAGCCCAACGCACACCACCGCCGCCACACACCCTGGAAATCGAGAAGGCACGGCGGCGCAGAGGACCCCGACAACGACCCGCCAAACGGCGGAAAATTCGGCAAAGTAGCCGGCTCGCTCCACACCTTCACAGGCTTCAACACAAAGCGCGAGAAGAAGGTCATCGCCCGCGCCGTCGCCGTCAATGCGGTGGCCCAACTAGACGTCCCCCAGTTCCTAAACTGGTCGGAGCAGCCCATCACCTGGAGCCGCCAAGACCACTACTGCGCATCGAAAGTATCCGTGACAGTCGCCTTGGTGGTCAAGCCCAAGGTTGGCGATCATCGGCTCCCCAAGACACCGATGGGCGGTGGCAGCTCCATCAACATCCTCTACTCGACACCTTTCAGTGGGCTCCGCAGCCGATGATCGAGACGACCCACACCACATTCCACGCATCGCCCCCCGGAAGGCGTACCGATCGGCAAGGTCACTGCTAGTCACCTTCGCACACCGCAAACTTCCGCACCGAGTGGATCCTCTTCGAGCTGGTGCCTTCGACCTTTACCATCAAGGCCTGGGCGCCAGCGTTCGCTAAATTCATGGCGGCCCCACTACGCTGCATAACGCGATGAAGCTCCCGGCCGCGGCGACATCACCATCAATCGCGACCGACATGGCCGCCGAAAGTGCGAGGCCAAAGGAGCCGAGCTTCGCCGACGCCGTTATCGCGGCGGAGACCAACCACGCCGATGAGCTCGCCAAGTACGCGAGCGGGGTCAACAACGACGACCCCACCATACTCAAGAAGCCCAACTCAGAGGGCGCAGGCACCTCAACCTTTGAGGCCACGACGCACACGCTACCATCGAAATGGGTACCAAAGCACTACCAGACATAAAGGATTGATAGGGACGGGCATGAGCCCAGCGAGAAAGGCGCGCCATCGAGTTCCTCTGTGAGAACAGGACATCTTCGCATGGAAACCCTCGACATGCCCGATGTCCCTAGGGAGCTCAGCCGAGCACAATCAACGCCGACCCCAAAGTGCGACCTTTCAAGCGTCACGCGCCCTTCAATGAAGAACGCCGTCGAGCAATCGCCGAGGAAGTGCAGCGTCTACTGCCGCGGCTTCATCCGCCAATCAAGTACTCCAAGTGGCTGGCAAACCCACCCGGTCGAGAAGAAAAGGACACGAGAATGTGTATCGACTACACAAACTCGAGGCTCGCCCAAAGGAGCAGTTTCCTCCCGGATCGACCAGATAATCGATTCAACCGCGGGCTCGAGTCGCTATGTTTCCTCGACGCCACTACGGGTACAACCAGATCAAAATGGCTGTCGAAGACGAGGAGAAGACGGCGTTCATCACGCCATTCGAGCCTTCGCTACACCGCCATGACCTTCGCCTCAAGAACGCCGGGCGACCTACCAGCGTGCATGCAAGAATGCCTCGCGAGCCAAATTGGCGCAACATCCACGTCTCATCGACGACGTGGTCGAAGTCCGCCGCCAAGGCGACCTACTCACCGACCTGGCGAAACTTTGCCAACTGCGAAGATACAAGATAAAGCTCAACCCAGTAAGTGCACCTTCTGTACCCGCCGGACAACCTGGATCGCTGCTCCAAACAAGGGATCGAGGCGAACCCCACAAAGATCGACACGATCGCCTCGGCCAAGAAACCCGAGTGCGCGCGACGCCCGAGCGGCCGGGCGAGTAGCGGCTCTCGCCGCTTCATCCCCGGGCGAAAAGGCGATGCCCTATACCGCTCGACAAGAAGAACCCCACCTTCTGGGACAAGGAGGTGGGCGACACGCCCGCGACCAAAAGGTGCTACCCGCACCACTACTCGCCGCCTAACAAAGAACCCATGCTGGTTTACGCCGCGCGTCCGAAGGCCGTCATCGGCGTCGTGATGGTCGCCGAGCGACCAGAGGAAGGAAAGGAGCGCCTGTTCGCCGGTGTACTACATCGGTGAGGTCCTCACCGAAGTCGCGCCAGCTGTACCCGCAGCATCAAAAGCCAGTATACGCGGTTCAGGGCTCAACGCGCCAGACTACTCTAGGAGCACCCGATCACGGTCGCCTCTCAAAGACAACCGCAAGACATCATCCGCAATCGCGAGGCGACGGGCGAGTCGCCATGGGCCATCGAGATCGGCGTCCACAACATCAAATACGAGCCACGAAAGGCGATCAAGTCACAGGCACTGGCAGACTTCATTGCCGATTGGGAGGAGGCCCAAGAGCCGAGAAGCCGTATTCCACCATCGAGCTCGACTTCGACGGCTCCAAGAACGCAGACGGTGTTGGCGCAGGGATAGTGTTGACTTCACCAAAGGGCGACAAGCTCCGCTACATCCTCTGCCTCGACTTCACGCCCTGCACCAACAACATGGCTGAACACGAGGCCCTACTCCACGCATGCGACTCCACCAAGGAGATAAACGCCAATCGCCTCCTCCGCTATGGAGATTCTCGACCTGTCATGGGCAAGTCGCCGCACTGCTGACGCCACCTCCCTACCATGGCGTGCGCATCGCCAAGCGGTGGACAAGTTGGGCGCCACTTCACGCTACTCTATCGAGTGGATCGACAGCGAAAGAATGAGGAAGCCGACACACTCTCCGCAAGATCGGGTCTGGCCGACTCGCGCCTCCCGCCGTGCTTCCTCGACACGATTACCCATATGTCTCTCCCAAGGGAGATCGACATTGGGGTCCCACTACAACCAGAGGCAGCCTTGGTCGCACTCGTCAACGAGCAGACGACCGACCAAGCCCTACATCGCCACCGAAGCCGCACCGCCGCCAGACGAGACAGACGCTCGAATGATCGCCGTCGATGCAAGTCCTACACTATCATCGACGGTGAGCTCCACAAGCGCAGCGTCACCGACGTGTTCCAACGCCAAGGCCCAACCACCGAAGGACACAAAATCCTCCACGACATTCACTGTGATCGCGGCCACCACGCCGCCGTTCGGTAGCCAAGGCTATGCGACATGGCTTCTATCGCCCACCGCACACGCCGACGCCGACATCGTCCAACGATGCGCCGGTGCCAATACGCCAATCGACGCACGCATCGAGCTCGCCAAAACAATCCGCATCACCGCCATTCGCTGTGGGCATGGACATGGTAGGCCCCTTCAAGAAGGCCCTCCGCTACACCCACCTTCTAGTCGCTGTCGACAAATTCACGGCGGGTGGAGGCCAAGCCGTCGAAAATGCGACGGAAGACCGCCACTAAATTCTTATGCGAGCTCATATATCGCCACGGGTTCCATAACACATCATCACGGACAACGACACCAACCGCCAAGGAGCCATGGTCAATTCTCCGAAGAGCACCATATCCGCTCGACTCGCTGGCCACCCACCCGGAGTCCAACGGCCAGGCGGAATGGGCCAACCAAAGCATCCTGCACGGCCTGAAGCCGCGACTACAAGTACCACTCGAGCGCACCGCCGGGTGCTGGGTCGAGGAGTTGCCCTCCGTCATATGGGGATCCGTGACACCAACAGATCGACGGATTCACCCTTCTTCATGGTCTACGGGCCGTGCCATGCCCACCGACCAACACGACTCGCCGCTGGTCGTCCACTACGGAGGTCAGAACGAGATTGCCCGCCAAGACGGGATCGACCAACTCGACGAAGCACGCGACCTCGCTTTCACACGACCGCCATCTACCGGCAAGGACTCCGCCGCTACCACGGCCTGGTGAAAGCTCGCACCTTCCAGAAGGCGACCGTGTTACGCCTCATCCAGACAAGAAGGGCATGCACAAGCTCTCCTCCGTGGAAGGCCCATTCGCCATCGGGCTCAGACTCGCAACGACGCCTACTACCTCATTGACGTCAGCGGACGGCGAACTCGACGCCGTTTACCATGGAATGTAAACCTCCTCCGGAAGTTCTACTCATAGAACCCCACACATGTACTCTCCAGTCGCTATGAAATAAAAAGAACTTGTTACCGCAAATTGCGACTACTCTCCATGACTTGTGCCACTCGCACTCGTAAAAACAACATTATGCTAAAAGCAGAAGTCAACCTTTGGTACAGCCGACGGCACGGCTAAGAAGTGTAAGAGCACCGAATCACTTCAGGTCTTGCATCGCCCATTAAAACGCCAACCCGAGCCCCACCGGAGTCGCCTTGCTCGATCGGTTCTACGAGCCAAGACAATCGCCTCGCTTCACAGCGACCTTGGTCCTCCGCATCTCGGTATAGCGACTCGAACAGCTAAGTACCACGCCGGATCAAGACCGGTGTCATGAGCGCCGTGGAAAACGCCAAGTAAGAGAGCGTGCTCAGACTCGCCACGCCGATCGACCCAACGGGCCAGCAGGAGCGACGCCACACCAACGCTAAATCCTCAACCACCTCGAAGTCGCGACTAGAACAACCAAGTACCACGCCGGGGACTCGACCACCCGACCTCATTCGCAAGGCAAAACGGTAAAGTATAGAGCACTCAAGGAGTCGCTACATCGGCTCTCCGAGCTCCAAGCCGACCAAATCAACAAAACACATGATAACAACACACACATCATACACGAGGTAAACCCCACAAAAGGGCTGGACGCGCCGGGACTCGCCCAAAATCAATCAAAAGCACACAAACAAATATCAAAATAGACACGACGCCTCATTCAATCGCATGTTGCATTGTTTCATGTTACAAAATATGCCCGTGGCAGTAACTGCGCTAACGCCACAAGGCAAACTACCCTACTCGCAGGCTTCGACGACTACCAACATCCCAACATCGCGATGAACGCCGTACGGTTTGATGGATACGTCGCCGCTCACCCGCCATCGCCGCGCGAAAAAGGTGCTCGACCTTGAAGTCACGATGGCGGCTCGGGTCGTTTACGCGACAACCGCCTCGGTACGGCAGAGGTCGCCCATTGCCCGACATGACATGTTCCGAGTACGTACACGTTCTTTCAACTTGAGGACCTCGGACAGCTCCACCGCCATCGGCGATGGATACCCACTCGTCACATCGTCAATGTCGAAATCTCGGGAAGTGGGCGAGTCCAAGGCTAAGTGCCGTCGACGCCCACGCCAACGCCGACCGCCATGAACTCAACGATCGCGGCGCTTTCTCCAAATACTTCCACACCTCAACGAGGTCGAGAATCACCTCCGTGGCGATATTTCTTGAGGTAGGAACGGATGCACGCCGCCGAACGCCGAATCGACGAGCATGCTTACGATCGCCTCGAGCGAAGCTCGCCTCTTCGCTATCAATGATGCGACCTGCAGTAGAAGACAATGATAAGTACGACGGACATCACAAAAACCACAACTATTAGAAAGGGAGATGCACTCACCAAGCAACGGGCGGCGAGTCCCGTGATGAAGCCGAAGCGACGTGGTCGCCCGAAGCCCAAAGAATAAGGACTTCGACACCTTGCGATCTCCTCCGCCGCAATGGCGGCCTTAGCTCGCCGTCACGAGCTTGCTTCTTCTCGCCTCGCAGATTCAAGGCCAAGGTCGACGATTCATTCAGCGGCACCCAGAGTATCGGCCGCCACTAACTCACCGGGACAAGCCCTGGCGAGCTTCCTCGCCGCAGCGACACCTGAAGCCCTTTGTTCGCATATCCGATGATGGCTGCCTTCTCGCCGCTGTTTGACCCAATCGTCCGTGACTCAAGCCGCACCGCACATCACCAAAAAGTTAGTCAAATCAAAATTCCTAAGTGCCCACCCGCTGAAATTCAGCGAGTGCGCACTCGGGGACTGGCGATGAAAAAACTCCTAAGTGCCCACCCGCTGAAATTCAGCGAGTGCGCACTCGGGGACTGGATGCGACAAACAAAAAGACGCGAAATTATAAGAATCAGGTCGCTACAAAGCACCGACCTGATCCTCGGGGACTGGACGTACCTGGATGGCCGCGCCAAGCATGCCGTGGAGTTGTACCGCGTCCACGGACGCGAGAAGTGCCGGCGTGTGCCCGCGACGTTGGTCGACTTCAGCGTCGGCGGTCCCAGGAGCGTGGCTCGGGGGCGCAGGCCCACTCGCCGTGGTTGCCTGGGTCAAGCGGCGGAAGGTAGCGATAGAGGTACCTGCGAGAGAGGTCGCCCGCTGTTCCGGTGCAAGGAAGCACCCTCCTTCAGAGACGCTGCTTCCATCACGGCCCGCCGGTGCGGCCGTTGATCGTAAGAGATAGTGATGGTGTCGCCTTGGCCTTCTTATCGCCATCCGCCGAGGCGACGACCTCCCGCCTTCCTCTTGGGAAGGATCTTCCTCGGCGTGAGGCACCTTGGCCATGGTCGGTGGCCCATCCTCTTCAACCCGGTCCTGCGCATCAATCGAATCAACAAAAACAATCAAAATAGTTATGAAAAATAAGGAAAGGTGAGCAAACTCACTTGGCGACTGGGATGAAACGCGATCCCAGACGGAGGCCGCCGTTTCTCCATTGGCCCAGACGGGCGAGTGAGCCCCAACTCAGTGACGTCTCGTGCCCAAGACACGGACGGCTTCTTCGTGTTGAGGCCGCAATGACGCCTCGAACATCCTCACCGGAGCCTCCTTGCAGGCGGAGCAGCCCGGAGCCTCTGGCGAGGCGGCCACCGCAGTAGGAGCCTCCCAGCCCAGAGATCAGCGAATGGTGGAGGCATTGAAGCCAATGGCACTTCCACTTGATCGCCGCGTCAGCACGGTTGTCGCTGGTGGCGACCGTCACTGGCCGGGCTGGGAGTCTGAGCTCACGTAAAAGTCGGGCCAGGCCGACTTGACAGCCTAGTCTTCTTTTCGGGGCCTCGCCTCCTTTCCTTCCTCTTCTTCTTTGACAGGGTGGCTTGACGCGAGGTGGTCTCTGGAGCCTCGTCGTCATCGTCATGACGTTCGAGGCTTCCGCTTGCCTCGATCTCATGGCTGTCGTTGTATGGTCTTCGGACCAGGCGACCTCCTCTTCGATTCGTCTGCCGTCCTCGTTGCCCTTGGTAGGCGGCGACGCCTATGTCCCGGGCGGATGGGCCCGAGCTCATCATCCGGAGGTGGGAGCCACCCTTCCACCACTTGGAATAGCTGCGACGAATACAAAGCGGAATCGTAATTACCGCGTTGCATTTATCGCGATCATGAAAGCAAGGTAAAGAAATTACCGTTGAGCCGGACGCTCGTTTAGGGGCGACCCCCGCGCATCCAGTACACACCGCCTTGGGTAATCTTCTTCAACGTTGGGAGATAATCCTCCGCTTCCACTCGCCGAGACAGGCCTTCGCCGAGTCTCCCGGCCCGCACTCGGTACATGTAGTGGTCGCGGTGGGCAGTGGAACGAAATACCGAGCCAAAGCAATTGTACAAGTTTATCGTTTGAAGGCTTCTTTTTAGACCACGGATGGTGCGGAGCATCTCGTCGACGACCATCCGCTGGTCGCCAGGAGCTTGCCGACTTGGAGATCTTGCGGCTCGGAGCGACTAGCGGAGTACCGCGGATCGCCACCTTGCCTCTCGGTCGCCTCGGCCACGAGAACCACGACTTCTTCCGCTTTCCGCCTTTGGCGGTAGCATCAGATCAAAGAAAGAAGCTTTGGACTTGAGCTGAAACGCGTCAAGCCACCCATGCCAGCATTGGGCCTTTGCCTCGCTTGATCCGTCAGGAATGTATCTTTCCACAAGGGAAGTAGGGCCGGCAGCCCAGTAGCATTCGCAGAACGCCATTTAAGATGGCGAGCTGCTTTCGATGCTATGGGGACCCAGATCCGAGGCTAGATCCGTAGTAGGGCGCAGCGCCGGAAGAATAGGGACGAGAAACCCTAGCCCTCGCCGAGATGACTGGTGAACAGACGAATTCTCTCTCGGGTTTGGGGTCGTTTCTAACAAGGGATACGCCAACAGCCGGCTCGCAGGATCCCGACCTCGAAGGAGGCCACTGTGCCTTGTGCACTTGGACCTACCACGACTCGGTGGAAAGGGCCATGGCGAGAGATTAGTTGAGATCGGAGAATTTCGGTCGATCGATCGCGAGCGAAGGAAGGAAAATGCGCGCTTCGAAGAAGTGGTGAGGAGTTGGCTCTCACGACACCGCCATTCCTTATATAGCGGAGTTACCGCCAAATCGTGGAGCCGTTACCACGCGTGATTACGCAAAGTTACTGTTGGATTACCCCAGCGGCTAGTTTGACCACGCTCGACGGTCCAACTCGGCCACTCGCTCGCCGACCCAATCACTAAGACAAGTGTTCGCCGACTCGACTCGCCAAAGCTGCGACTGGATCATTGGTTGTATCCTTTATAGAGCCCGATGATTCACTGGTGCCTACTGGCCGTATACTCCATTGCTAGCCACCTACGCCTAATCGGCGGCGGCCTGGGACTCTTGATGGGGATATGCCTACCGGGTATACCAGAGGGCGCTTCCGCCCGGCCCAAGACCCGTGAGTGGGCACAGGCAGCAAAGTGGATCGAAGCCAATGAAAGCGATCGAAGTGAAGGCCCAAAGCAGTAGATAGGCCCACGGTAAGGATTAAATGGCTATTGAAGCTTTAACCGAATCGGTTGAGATATGTAAACCCGGGGAGGTGAGCCTATATAAACCTCCTATAGGGTGAGTAGAGACACGTTCCTCATACACCAAGCGACTCGCCGCCGCCGAGCTTCGCCCATTGTAACACCTTCATAATACAATCTAGCGAGTAGGTATTTACCCCGGGGCCGAACCTGGGTAAAACCCTGTGTCTTTGCCCTCATCTCGCACCGCAGATGGCTGGCCGCCCTTGCCCCTCGTTCTACTACTCGCTGCCGATTGCAGCATCTGCCGTGACAATTCCCACGACAAAGTCATTGAGTTTATATTGCTATAATAACTTATGAAGTGATCCTAATCCTTAGACCATGAGATCATGTCAATCACTAACATCGGAAGAGTTTCTTGATAACATCAAACGTCACACTGTAACTGGGTGATTATAAAGATGGGTTCAGAACTACTAAAGTGTTATGTTGAGGCCCATGGATCGAGTGGAATTTGTTCATTTCGATGACGGATAGATATACTCTGGGCCATCTCGGTGATATCACATTGGTTAGCTTGCAAGCAAGTGATCTGATCACTAGAATATTATATCACGGGAATGAGAAAAGAGTGCATGTCAGTAACGAGATCAAACTAGGTATGGACATTCCGATGATCGAATCTCGGACATGTAATATATGGCGAAACAAAGGGATTAAGATACTAGCGTAAAAGGTTCTGACGATCATAAGAAAGTCATCTTTGAATGTGTGCGAGTTAGTATGGGTCTCTAGATCCCGCTTCTGATTATTGATCGGAGAAGGGTCTCTATCATGTCCGCATTATTCGCGAACCATAGGGTGGCACACTTAAGAGACACCGACATCCAATTGGAGCAAAAGTTTCATGCCGGAAAGAATAACAAGCGCAGGAATTTATTTCACTAGATACCAAAACAGGTTTTCGGGTGAAATTGCAGAAAGTGTTTTTGCATGTGAAATGAAATACTAGCAAGGGGTTATATGTGAATGTTTGTCATTAAAGTAATTGAAAAATTCTGAATAAATAAAAGGAGTTTTATTTAATGAGAGTTTTCATTAAATTTGGTGGAAATTTAATGGGAATTTGAGTGGGTTTTTGAGTGGAGGGAATTGAAAGGATTTTTTTGAGTGGAGTGTCCATCCACATGAATGAGGGGAGATCAAGGGGGAAGCCATATGCGTCGGCCACCCCCTTGGGGTTCCCCCCTCTCCTATAAAAGGCACTCCCCTCCTCACTTCTGTAACACCCTCAAAATCGGACCTATGCAAGTTTGAGCAAAATTCGCCAAACCCGCATAGAAACGATTCAAAGGTGCCCACCAGGCACTTTCGTGCGGGTGGAAAACGAAGTAATAACATTACACAACAGTCCTCGATGGGACCTGAGCAGATATATATCTGGCGACTCAATGAGTCAAGAATACGATATAATATACAAAGATCCAGATCACCTTGAAAAGCGATAGGCGTCGACTACGGACAAGATGCAAATGGGGCTAAGAGCCACGAAGAATAACCAATGGCATCCATAACCTGCCGAGCCAAGCGGAAGGGTAACCACTAACTAACGGCGCCGATCTCAAAACTGCTTAAACAAAGGGTGCCGACAAAGGGCAAAGGAAAAAGAAGGGCGTCGATCGAGGCGATTGCAGCGAGGCTAGACTGGTCCTCGCCTACATAGGTATAGTGGATGGCGGCGGCGGCGGCCTGAACAACCTATAGAGACTCGATACAACTGGCGGTTAACAGAGAGGGGTGAGAATGACCTATCCGGGTCCAACCTGAAGCTAACACCAAACAAACCCATCCTGGTGTTTCCCCCTCGAGACCGAACGAGAAGTCAACCGAGGAACTCTACAGTTGGCGCTTTACTTATTCAGTTATCGTTGCAGCAATTACTAGACAGGTGTAGATATTCATCCGGATAAAGTAAGCAGTAGGCACTTTTAGTTAATCATTCCGTTATAGTTACAACAATTACTAATCAGATACAGATAACATGATATAAACCCAAACCCGACAGTTGTTGGTACTTTTATTCAGCCATTCCGTTGTAGTTGCCATACTTACTAGTCGGTACAATGATGGCGACCCTCCAAACAAGCAATTGTGGGCGATTAATTAGCCATTCCATTATAGTGAAGCTGATTACTAGTCATTATAAAGTCAAATTTATAGCAATAAACTTTAGTTATGCTTGTCTATGATCGAGATCTTGTGCTCCAAGTCGTCCATATCCGGACACGGCTTTAGAGAAAGTTTTACCCGGCCGGGTGCACCAATAACAACACGCTCGATCAACCTCGGAAAAACCAAATCAAAACCCAACGAGGCTTTCACGATGAACAATCACAGATTGAAATATTTGAGGGGCCACCTTGTAGTACACCATAGCAAGTAAGCAAGCTCGAGACGGACCCAAGGTTTGTGGGGCGTGAAGCAACGACAGAATCCCAACGGACTGTCGATACCACGTAAGCGGTCACAATTCCTAACGATGACAGTGTGCTCCTCGCACAATTTAAATACGAGAAAGTAGCATGGCATAAGTGCAGGGATAGTAAATAAAACCTCAAACTAGTTTGTGGCCCCAAGAAATAATGAATCAAGCTCGGCTCGGGGGTCCCATATACCTCCCGGATGTGGATATACGATAAATCAAGGAAGTATCAAGTACTCGGGGTCTTACGGGACACAAGTGGGCGTTCGACCAAATATTATCTATCACCCACCGATGCCTCTGCTTATTTCAATTTTAGTTGTTAAGCGAAATTAAAGTGAGTAAGTAAAACTAGAATCATCTCCAACATCAACAGGCGATAATACATCAACAATCGTGGCATATGGCGACACACATCGACTTGAGCAAGCAACTACGACGCGCAAGTCCAACTATCTACCAAACAACGGGTAATAGGGTGTGTCCAAGGCAATATAGGGCTGCACGGTATATCATGTGCGGAAACTAAAGCATCGAAACACGTATAGCAATAGATCAGCAGGAATAAAGACTATAAAAGTAAGATAGGTAGAAAGGAGATGCTGCTTTGAAAACATTGTCGAAGGTTCAACAGAAGAGCGGTGAAGCTCACATCAACTCAACGGCCTTATCATGAAGAAGCAAAACACTAGAAGAAACAGGATGCACTATTCAATACACAATGAAGATCGGCATGGTGCATGCATGATGTATGGCATGGCAAAGGCGCGATGCAATTAGGTCATATTAAGCGGAACCGGGGTCCCGACAATTAATTAATAGGTTCATGTTGTTTAGAAGCCCCACAATTTAAATGTTGTTTTAACAAGACATGATAAGATACGGTTCGCTACACAAGTTTAAATGAGGCCGATATGAGACTAGATTTGCGCATATGGGCCCCATATTTAATTATTAGGTGAATCGGCATAACGCCCCCCAAACCACATGACAAGATGCATGCAAGAACAATTTAATATGCAACAGGTTTTATGTTTAGCATTTATAAAAATAGGGGCTCGGATAAGGGTCACACATTAGGGGTCTCGACGATCTTGGGGTTCGGGGTTGGGCTCGAGGTCGAGTGGGGTTCGAAAGCGGTCTCGCGGGAACGTTCTCGGATATCGGGGTAGTCCTTGTCGCGTCCGGAAAGCAGGACTTGGGTCGCTGTTGGGGCGCATCGGATTCTCTCGGTCGCTGTCGTTCTTGTCGCCTGCGGATCTTGTCGCATTAGCGGTCCTCGGGTCATGTTGACGGTCATGGCGTTCGGGATGAAGCACTTGTCGCACTCGGCCGGAGTCCTTGAATCCGGGAAGGAGAACTTGATACGACGCCGGGTTCGGGATGGGCTCCGGGTCTTCATGTGGGCGAACTTGGCATCCTCCTGGAAGGAGATCTTGGCGTTTTATGTCGAAGTTCTCGGGTGACGACGTCGGTTTTGGGGTCCGGGGATCTTTCCGGGTCCATGACGGCATCCTCACCGCCCGTGAGAAGATCTGTCGTTCGCCTCTTCATTCGAGGTCGGACTTGGTTGGGCGGCGTGGTCTTCCGCTCAACATTGATCATCTGTGCCACGGTGATCGCCGCAATCCCAATGTTCATCGGCACTAGCACACCACGGGTGGAGGCGGCTCAAGACGCGACGTCGTGGCGCCGATGTGACCAACGAGAGGATGCGGCGCAGAGTTCGGGCGTGGTTGCAGAGGGGTGGGCCGGCGGCGGCATGGCGGCGAGAGGCAAGCGCCGGCGGGATGGGACCCACGGTGGCGAAGCCACCCACGGGAAGCGGCGGCGACGCGTATCCTGAGGCGGCGGCGGGAAACGGAGGAAGCGGCGGGGTTAGCGGTGACGGACGGCCCGGCGTGATGGCGTCTTGATGGAGGAGGTTCGCCCGGGAAGGCGCGGTCGAGGAGCCGGTGCGAGGAGGAGCACGCGGAGGAGCAGCGGGCGGGCAGCGAGCTCCGGCGAGGGCGGTGGGCGGCAGCTGTAAGGCGGGCAGCGGCGAGGTAGCGGCCGGCGCCGAGCTCCGCGAGTGGGCCAGGCCAGTCGCGGTGAGCTCGGGAGGCGGGTCGAGGTTGGGGTGTGGCGGTGAGGCGGACGAGGTCGGCGTCAGGCAGGGCGGCAGGAGCGGCGGGCGGCGGCGGCAGGAGCGAGCCATGGGCCATGGAGGCCTGGAGGCGAATCAGCGAGGAGCGAGCTTGAGGCGGCGGAGGCGGTGGGACTGGGGAAGAGAGGCGGTGGACGGTGTAGCGAGGCGCAGGAGGAGGGAGAGGCTTGAGGCGGGCGCGGGCAGCCGTGAGGAGGCGATGGCAAGTGGCATCTGGGCGGCGGCGAAGCGCTGGAGAGATGGAGGAGGGTGGAGCGGTCGCGTGGGGAGGTGGGGCGGGACCAGCGAGGTGGGTCCGGCGTGGCAGGCGTGGTGGACGCAGTGCATGAGGATGGGGCCGGCATTTGGTGGGACAGGGGTGGGAGGAGGAGGAGGGTAGGCGTGTGGAGGGCCAGCGTCTTGGCGCTTTGGCCGGGCGTCTTGGCCAGTATCTTGTGGGGGGGTGGCGCGTGTGGGGCAGGTGGGGCCACGCGGTGGGTGTGTGGCGGCAGGTGAGAGAGAGGGAGAGGGAATGGGGTGAGGGGTGACGTGGCGTGTGAGTGGAGGAGGAGGGAGAGAGATGAGGTGGCGACTAGCCATTGGGTGGGAGTGATGTGGCTGGGGTGTGGGTAGGTTTTCAGTAGCCTTAGGATTTGTCTGGGGCTGGTTTGGGTGGACCGTTTTAGTTTCTGGGGTGGTCGATCGGGTCAATTGGCCCGTTCGACTGCCCCACAAAAATAATTTAATATTTTATTTACTTTAATTGGACCATTTGCAAACCGATAGCAACAAAACAAAATACTCCGGAGCCCCGGGGTTTGGCGTTTGAATAAAGATGGGGCGTTTTAGAAAACAAAACGGGCTTTGCGAAAATAGTTTTGGCAAACAATGCATGATGATGATGATGCAATGCACAAATTCAACGCGATTTTCTAGTAGTGGTTTTGCGGGATGCCACAATTCGACACCACTAACAATGGATCTCGCCCTCGAGATCCGCCTCATGGTACCGGAAGGAAGGTCGTGGTCGATCCTTCGCTGTCGTAGATCTTGACACCACTAACAAGGGTTCCTTCTTCATCTTGAAATTGGCGACACCACCAACAAAGGGTCGTTGATCCTGACCGTCGCGAGAACACTCCGGGAACAACAGGTCGAAGGTAGAGGTATCAACAAATAAAGCCACCTCTAGCTTCGATGGAAAGAGGGAACCGATGCATTCTCATCCACTTCAATGTACGCGAGCAAATAGAGTGAGTAGTCGGCATGGGGGCCAATCCATCACGCACCCAAACTATTACTCCGCACAATCAGTGGAAAAGAGTGCAACCATTCTCGGAATTAGACTGAAGATCTCGACAAGCGAGGCTCGGAAACGAAGGAGGGCTGCAGACTCTGCATCGGATCTGGCGTAGAGGATGTCGTCGCGTCGGAAACACCGGAAGGCATAAACAAGGAACAAAGAATGGTACCACAGACGGAGGATTCCTCGGATAGCATGAAGACCAGATGTAGCAACACCGTTATCGAAGAAGGAAGCGAAACCACAAGGTACGGCGGAAACCCCACGAGAATTCACGGACTCGAAGAAAGAGACGAGGCGGATTCAAAACACGTGGGGTAAGGGGACAGCAGAGGGGTAAGGAGTAAAATCAGACCTAATCGTAACTATCCAACCGATTTTGCAAAATAGTTTTGACACTCTACTTGGTAGTTAGCTAGGTTATCCCAAATTTGGACTTGTGGAATATCATAGCTTTGAGCTCGATACCACTCAGAACACCCTCGAATCGGACCTATGCAAGTTTGAGCAAAATTGCCAAACCCGCATAGAAGCGATTCAAAGGTGCCGAGCACTTTCGTGCGGGTGGAAAGAAGTAATAACATTACACAGTCCTCGATGGGACCCATGAGCAGATATATATACGGTGACTCAATGAGTCAAGAATACGATATAATATACAAAGATCCAGATCACCTTGAAAAGCGATAGGCGTCCAAATACGGACAAGATGCAAATGGGGCTAAGAGCCACGAAGAATAACCAATGGCGTCCATAACCCTTGTGCCAAGCGGAAGGGTAACCACTATGACGTCGATCTCAAAACCCCGCTTAAACAAAAGGGTGCCGACAAAGGGCAAAGGAAAAGAAGGAGCGTCGATCGAGGCGACACAGCGAGGCTAGAATTGGCGGTCCTCGCCTACATAGGTATGGTGGATGAGGCGGCGGCGATGCATGCACTGAACAACCTATAGAGACTCGATACAACTGGCGGTTAACAGAGAGGGGTGAGAATGACCTATCCGGATCCAACCTGAAGCTAACACCAAACAAACCCATCCTGGTGTTTCCCCCTCGAGACCAAACGAGGAAGTCAACCGAGGAACTCACGCAGTTGGCAGTTTTACTTATTCAGTTATCGTTGCAGCAATTACTAGACAGGTGTAGATATTCATCCTGATAAAGTAAGCAGTAGGCACTTTTAGTTAATCATTCCGTTATAGTTACAACAATTACTAATCAGATACAGATAACATGATATAAACCCAAACCCGACAGTTGTTGGTACTTTTATTCAGCCATTCCGTTGTAGTTTCCATACTTACTAGTCAGGTACAATGGTCGCAAGCGACCCTCCAAACAAGCAATTGTGGGCAGTATTAATTAGCCATTTCATTATAGTGAAGCTGATTACTAGTCATTATAAAGTCAAATTTATAGCAATAAACTTTAGTTATGCTTGTCTATGATCGAGATACTGTGCTCCAAGTCTTCCATATCCGCGGACACGGCTTTCAGAAAGTTTTACCGGGTGCACCAATAGCAACACACGCTCGATCAACCTCGGAAAAACCAAATCAAAACCCAACGAGGCTTTCACATTGAACAATCACGATTGAAATATTTGAGGCCACCCTTGTAGTACACCATAGCAGTAAGCAAGCTCGAGACGGACCCAAGGTTTGTGGGGCGGCGGTAAACAGCAGATCCCCAAGCGGGGCTGTCGATACCACGTAAACGTCACAATTCCTAAGCAGACAGTGTGCTCCTCGCACAATTTAAATCTGAAAAGTAGCATGGCATAAGCAGGATAGTAAATAAAACCTCAAACTAGTTTGTGGCCCCAAGAAATAAGATGAATCAAGCTCTGCTCGGGGGTCCCATATACCTCCGGATGTGGATAGCGCGATAAATCAAGGAACAGTGTATCAAGTACTCGGGGTCTTACGGGACACAAGTGGGCGTTGGAAACCAAATATTATCTATCACCCACCGATGCCTCGCTTATTTCAATTTTAGTTGTTAAACAGAAATTAAAGTGACGGTAAGTAAAACTAGAATCATCTCCAACATCAACAGCGGTAATACATCAAAGCGTGGCATATGACGACACACATCAAGACTTGAGCAAGCAACTACGACGCTAAGTCCAACTATCTACCAAACAACGGTAATAGGGTGTGTCCAAGGCAATATAGGGTTTCACGGTATATCATGTGCGGAAACTAAAGCATCAAAACACGTATAGCAATAGATCAACAGGGAGGAATAAAGACTATAAAAGTAAGATAGGTAGAAAGGAGATGCTGCTTTGAAAACATTGTCGAAGGGTTCAGAAGAACGGCGACTCACATCAACTCAACGGCCTTATCCGCGAAGAAGCAAAACACTAGAAGAAACACCGGATGCACTATTCAATACACAGCAGAAGATCGGCATGGTGCATGCATGATGTATGGCATGGCAAAGGCGCGATGCAATTAGGTCATATTAAGCGGAACCGGGGTCCCGACAATTAATTAATAGGTTCATGTTGTTTAGAAGCCCCACAATTTAAATGTTGTTTTAACAAGACATGATAAGATACCGGTTCGCTACACAAGTTTAAATGAGGCCGATATGAGACTAGATTTGCCCGCATATGGGCCCCATATTTAATTATTAGGTGAATCGGCATAAGGCCCCCCAAACCACATGACAAGATGCATGCAAGAACAATTTAATATGCAACAGGTTTTATGTTTAGCATTTATAAAAATAGGGGCTCGGATAAGGGTCACACATTAGGGGTCTCGACGATCTTGGGGTTTCCGGGGTTCGGGGCTCCACAGGGTCCAGGGTCCGGGGTTCGACGGAAGCGGTCTCGCGGGAACGTTCTCGGATATCGGGGTAGTCCTTGTCGCGTCCGGAAAGCAGGACTTGGGTCGCTGTTGGGGCGCATCGGATTATCCCGGTCGCTGTCGTTCTTGTCGCCTGCGGATCTTGTCGCATTAGCGGTCCTCGGGTCATGTTGACGGTCATGGCGTTCGGGATGAAGCACTTGTCGCACTCGGCCGGAGTCCTTGAATCCGGGAAGGAGAACTTGATACGACGCCGGGTTCGGGATGGGCTCCGGGTCTTCATGTGGGCGAACTTGGCATCCTCCTGGAAGGAGATCTTGGCGTTTTATGTCGAAGTTCTCGGGTGACGACGTCGGTTTTGGGGTCCGGGGATCTTTCCGGGTCCATGACGGCATCCTCACTGCCCCGTGAGAAGATCCTGTCGTTCCGGCCTCTTCATTCGAGGTCGGACTTGGTTCGGGCGACGTGGTCTTCCGTTCAACATTGATCATCCTGTGCCACGGTGACTGCTGCAATCCCAATGTTCATCAGCACTAGCACACCACGGGTGGAGCGGCTCAAGCCGACGTCGTGGCCGATGTGACCAACAGAGGATGCGGCGGCGGTTGAGGCGGCGTGGTTGCGAGGGTGGGCCGGCGGCGGCGGCAAGATGGCGAGGCAGCGGCGACGGGATGGGACCCACGGTGGCGAGCCACCCACGGAAGCGCGGCGCGCGGTCTCCCGGCCGAGGCGGCGAAAACCAGAAGGCGACAGGGGTTAGCGAGGTGACGGCGGCGCCAGCAGTGGCGTCTTGGTGGAGCGGCGTCGGCCAGCAGGAAGGCGCGGAGCCGGTGCCGAGGAAACGCAGCGGAGGAGCGCGGTGCGGGGCGGCGAGCTCCGGCGAGGAGGCGGTGGGAACAGCATTGGTGGGTAGAGGCGGGCGGCGAGTAGCGGCCCGGCGCAGGCTCCGGCGAGTGAGCCAGGGGTGGGTCATGTGAGCTCGGGGAGGCGGGTCGAGGTTGGGGTGTGGCCGTGAGGCGGAGGTCGGCGGCGGCGTGAGGCGGCGAGGCGGCAGGGCGGGCGACGGCGGCGTGGGAGGTGCTTCAAGGCCGGGGAAAAGCGAGGCAGCTGGCGGCAGGCCTGGAGGAGGCGAGGAGGTCAGCGAGCTTGAGGCGCTGAGGCGGCGCCAGCGGGACTGGGAAGAGGCGGTGGCGGACCGTGTAGCGGAGGCGCCGAGAGGAGAGGCTTGAAGGCGGGGCGGCTGGCACGTGAGGAGGAGGCGTGGCCGGCGGGCGTCTTGGGCGGCAGCGAGGCGCTGAGGAGATGGAGGGAGGTGGAGGCGGCGTGGGGAGGTGGGACGGGACCCGCGGGTGGAGGGGCGTGGCAGGCGTGGTGGGCCGGGCCATGAGGATGGGCCGTGGTGGGGACAGGGGTCGTGGGAGGAGGAGGGTAGGCGTGTGGAGGCAGCGTCTTGGGCGTGGGGCGTCTGGCAGGGGGGGTGTGGCTGCGGCGTGTGGGGCCGGGTGGGGCCACGCGGTGGGTGTGTGGTGGGCAGGTGAGAGAGAGGGGAGAGAGGGAATGGGGTGAGGGGGTGACGTGGCGACGTGTGAGTGGAGGAGGGAGGGAGAGAGATGAGGTGGCGACTAGCCATTGGGTGGGGTGATGTGGCCAGGGGGTGTGGGTAGGTTTTCGGGTAGCCTTAGGATTTGTCTGGGGCTGGTTTGGGTGGACCGTTTTAGTTTCTGGGGTGGTCGATCGGGTCAATCGGCCCGTTCGACTGCCCCACAAAAATAATTTAATATTTTATTTACTTTAATTGGACCATTTGCAAACCGATAGCAACAAAACAAAATACTCCGGAGCCCCGGGGTTTGGCGTTTGAATAAAGATGGGGCGTTTTAGAAAACAAAACGGGCTTTGCGAAAATAGTTTTGGCAAACAATGCATGATGATGATGCAATGCACAAATTCAACGCGATTTTCTAGTAGTGGTTTTGCGGGATGCCACAACTTCTCACTCACACCTCCTTGTGAAGGATCTCTCTCCCCCTCTAGTATTTATCCCCCATGGTCTGGGAGTAGCGAGATACATGTTCCTGGTAGCTATTCGGGAAGAAAGAGTTATGCTTTTCGCTGCATCGCTGGAGCGAGGAGGTTGCTCGGTGCCTCAAATGCGTGTGTGCGAGCGATGCGTTCAGCGATTCTTGCGCTAGGACTTCCTCTCGATCTTGAGATTGGCAAGAGATCGTCTACATCAACCACGAGTTTTACTCGTTAAGATTTGTCGGTCTTCAAGGGTATGTTCTCTGCGGATATACATTCGCCCGTTGTTTGTATCTAGTAGATAGATCTTGGTACATAGTTGTTCCCATCGTAGGATTTTTTTTGTTTTTTATGCTGCAAACCCTACATCCACTCCCGCAACTTCTAAGTTGTTCTCCATGGTTTGCAGCCAATCATCTGCATCTAGGGTCTCTTCAGACTTAGTGAAGATGGGTGGATTGGTGTTCTGAAAGTTCTTGAGCTTGGATCCATGGTTGTCCTGGTTTCCATGGCCTTGGTTGTTGTTGTTGGAGATATGCCCTAGAGGCAATAATAGAAGTGGTTATTATTATATCTTTGTGTTTATGATAAATGTTTACATTCATGCTATAATAGTATTAACTGGAAACATTAATACTTGTGTGATTTGTAAACTAAATTAGAGTCCCTGGTAAAGCCTCTTTGTAATACTAGCTTGTTGGTTGATAGATGATCGTGGTTTCCCGATCATGAACATTGAGATGTTGTTAACAACAAGATCATATCATTAGAAGAATGTGATGGACATACTCCTATAGATCAGCGTAGCATAAAGATCAAGTCATTTCAATAGTTCGTTTGCTATAAGCTTTTTGATACATAGTAATCTAATTCCTTCGACCATGAGATCATGCTAATCACCATCACCGGAAGGATGCTTTGATGACATAAAACACCACACTGTAACTGGGTGTCTATAAAGGTGACATTGAGTGTTCGGAAAGTATGTGTTGAGACACATGGATCAAGAGTGGGATTTGTCCATCCATATGACAGATAGATATACTCTGGGCCCTCTCAGTGGAATTTTGTCCAATTAGCTTGCAAGCATGTGACTGGATCACAAGGGATCACATATCACGGGAACGAGAAAAGAGTACTTATCGGTAACGAGGTTGAACTAGGTATGCAGAGATACCGACGATCAAACCTCGGATAAGTAAACTATCGTGAGACTAAGGAAAATTGGTATCGTATGTAAGTGGTTCATTCGATCGCAAAGTAATCGTAGAAATATGTGGGAGCCATATGAATTTCCAGATTCCTCTATTGGTTATTGATCGGAGAAGTGTCTCGGTCATGTCCGCATAATTCACGAACCGTAGGGAGACACTCTTAAGGATTCGATGTTTCTTAGTAGATATGGAATGTAAGTAGGGAGACCGAATGTTGTTCGGAGTCTCGGATGGGATCCAGGATATCACGAGGAGATCCAGAATGGTATGGAGAATAAGATTCATATAAGGAAAGTCCAATTTCGTAGTTCGGGAATGATTTCAATGTTTTCATCGAAGAAGTTCTAGAAGGGTCTAGAAGGTTCACCGGACTGGAAGGGGAATGGTTCATGAATGTGTCATGGTTAAGTGAAATGATTGGATCATGTCCTAGGTCACTTGGTTGGGCATTTTCAAGAGAGGAATTAAGCTCCAAATTGCAAGTCAAAAGGCAGGTTTGAAAAGTCAAACTGGGACAATGGTTTCCTAGTGGAAGAAGGAAAGAGTCCTTCTTTCCCTCCAACTTGGATAGGGATTCGGGGAAGGATTCAAACTCCTCACTACTAGGAAAACGCATGTTCGTGGCGCACCTGAAAAGGCCTTCCGTGGCGCACTAGCGGTGCCAGGCCTCGCTTCTGACTATCTCGTGGCCGTGGCGCCTGCACCACGGTTGTGTCGAGATAGGCGTGGCGCACTACCAGGTGCGCCACGACTAGGGGTACAGGGTGCGCCACGGATGTGTTTTTAAAAAACCAAAAAAAAATGCAAAAACACCCTCGTTTTGAATTGCAAAAGCAATCGGGTCCGTGCATTGCCGCCGCAGTCGTGTCACCTCGCCGGAGCATGGCCGTGGCAGGGAGGTGCGGGAGGCCGTGGCCGCTCTAGTCCTCGGCGGCATCGAGGTGGTAGGAAGGGTGTGGTTGGAGAAAGGAAGGTAGGAAGAAAGGGAGGAAGGAAGAGATGGATGAAGAGAGGGAGGAAGGAAGAGAGGGAGGACGCTGCCATCACTGCAAGGAGAGGAGGAGGCCGCCGTTGCGCCGCCGCCGCACCACCATCACTATAAGGAGAGGAGGAGGTCGTCGTCGCCCCGTCACTACAAGGAGAGGAGAAGGAAGAAGGAGAAGGGAGAAGGAAGAAGGAGAAGGGAAAGGAAAAGGGAGAGGGAAAAGGGGGAGGGAAAATGGGGAAGGGAAAGGTAGGTGGGCGGGGTGAGGATTCAAATTTTGAATTCCGCCCAAGCTTATCCGTGGCGCACTAGGTGGTGGTGTGCTACGGGTAAGTTTTCTCTATATTTTTTCTACAGGAAAAAACGGTCTTTTGACCGTAACTTTTTACTCTTTTCGAATTTTGAAAATCTAAAAATTTCTAAACGACCGAAGGTGGTTGCGAGCGGATGCGAAATCTCGTTCTCGTCATTTTGGTATATTATACTATTTTTTTCGACATCGTATGCAAAAGTTACGGCCATTTTACCGTGGCATGATTTTTTTTGCAGAAAAAGTGGAAAATCATGTTTGTTAATTTTCCTAGAAACTATACCACATTACCTACCTATATATGAAATGATTTTATTTTTTTAAGTGTTTATCATTTTCTTTTATTTTTTAGAAAGCCTAAAAAGGCGATCCACGGGGTGGGGGTGTGGAGTTGGTGTAGGCCACTTAGCCACAGGGCACAGAGTGCCCTGCGGCTAAGTTGACCCAGCTGCTGCAACATACAACCCCGTAGCGCACTAGGCCGGAGTGCCCTACGGCTAAGTTGCACATCCGTAGCGCACCTTGACCTAGTGCGCTACGGGCATGTGTGCTGCGGCCACACGTGCCCTTGACCACACATAGGCGTGGGGCACCACCCCCATGTGCGCCACGCTTACGGAAGTTAGCCGTAGGGCACCTGTGGGCAGTGTGCCACGCCTATTTTACCCGTGGGGCACCACTAGCACGTGCGCCACAGATGTGTGGATTACCTATAGCCGTTTTCCTAGTAGTGCCCCTCTCCCATTCTGCCCTCCCTCTCATAAATAGAGGGGAGGGGCTTCCCCAAGGGACACACAACCAGCCCCTCCTAACCTTGAGTCGTGCCGCCGTCGCCCCAGCGCCACCGCCGGCTCGTCGTCGTCGCCCTAGTCGCCGCCGACTCCACCTCCTCCTCTCCGGCCCACTAAATCTAGATCGCCGGAAAACCCTAGATCCACCATAACCTGCTCCGACTTAGGCAAAGCCCTGCAGGATTTTCCCTCAACTTCCGATACCACACCATCGTGCTGCCGGAATCGCGAGGGGAGAACTACAAACTCCGCTGCCTGCTGGAACAAGGGAGAGGAAGGTCTTCATCAAGTACCGAACATGTGACCATTGAAAAGCTGCCGTAACGCTTGGTGGGAAGGATCGTCTACGCGATCTTGAGATCGGCAAATGTACGACTACATCACCCACGAGAATCTGCTCTCGTTAACCGCTTTGGAATCTTCGAGGGTGAGTACTCTAATCGAATCGTTGCTACAATCTATTAGATAGATCTTGGCTTGTTTGTGTGCATGCGGTAGAATTTTTTTATTTTCCATGCTACGAACCCCTACAGTTGTTGGCCATATGAGCTATAAGGGTGGCTAAGTTGGCTTAACGTTCGGATCTTTTAGCTTCGCGGTCAGAAACCAACATTTGCAAGATTTGCAACATTGGGTCCGGGGATGAGTTGCTTCCTCCGCGAGGCATCTGAAGATTGAAGTTTTTGAAAAGTTTTTGAAGTTTGACTCAGATTTTTCTTGCAACTTGCTTTTCATTCATTCATAGCACACGATACAAACACACACCACAACAAGGAAAAACATATGGTTTTAAGAACCATTTTGTGAAACTACGATACAGTGGGACCAGATACAACTCAATAACGCTAGTGCTCAAGTGCTACTAATCCACGGAATCGGTGTCATCATCATCCTCATCATCATCAATGAAGGCGAAGTCATCCTCGTCGGTGAATAAGTCCATGGCTTGATCCTCCAGAAAGTCATCATCATCACTGAGATAGGAGTAGGGATCTCCACGGATGTCCTCCCCTGCATTCTCCCTCTCCTCAAGCTGCATGTCCCTCTCATGGACGGTATCCTCCAAACCTGTGATCCTGTGACGGAGACGGGCAATGATGCGCTCCTTCTTGTCAAGCTGACGGCAACGAGACTTGTGATCCTTCACCGGCATGGCGATGGTCTAGTCCTTCTTGACGACGAGGGCGTAGTTGTGGTTGGCATAGGAACGGGCATTGTCCAACTCCTTCTGTGTAACACCCTCAGAATCGGACCTATGCAAGTTTTAGCGATTCCCGCCAAACCCGCATAGAAACGATTCAAAGGTGCCCACCAGGCACTTTCGTGCGGGTGGAAAACGAAGTAATAACATTACACAACAGTCCTTGATGGGACCCATAGAACAGATATATACAACAACGACTCAGAGAGTCAAGAATACAGATGTAATATACAAAGATCCAAATCACCTTGAGATCGATATAGCGTCCAGCTACGGACAAGATGCAAATGGGGCTAAGAGCCCTGGAGAATAACCAATGGCGTCCATAACCCTGCCCAGGCCAAGCCGGAAGGGTAACCCTGCTAACGACGTCGATCTCAAAACCTGCTTAAACAAATGGGGTGCCGACAAAGGGCAAAGGGAAAAGAGGCGTCGATCGAGGCCAAGACACGGCGAGGCTAGAATTGGCGGTCCTCGCCTACATAGGTATAGTGGATCAAGCGGCAAAGATGCACTAAACAACCTATAGAGACTCGGTACAATGGCAACTATCGGAGAGAGATAAGAGACCTATTCGGATCCAACTGTTACTACCATCAAACAAACCCATCTGGCGTTTCCCCTCGAGACCGGACGAGGAAGTCAATCGAGAACTCACACCGTTGGCGCTTTTATTCGATTATCGTTGCAGCAATTACTAGTCGGGTTAGATAATCATCACGATAAAGTAGCGATGGGCACTTTTAGTTAACCATTCCGTTATAGTGGCGACACTTACTAGTCGAATACATTTAGCATGCGATAACCCCAAAACCCATAGCTTGTTGGTACTTTTATTTAACCATTCCGTTGTAGTGAATCGATTACTAGTCAAATCGGATACAAGTCAATTTAACGATAAACTTTAGTTATAGTTGTCTATGATCAAACCTGTGCTCCAAGTCGTCCATAACCGCGGACACGGCTTCTCGAAAAGATTTAACCTGCAGGGTGCACCAAAGTATCCACAGCACTTGACCCTTTTGCGGATCGGTTAACATACACCCATCGGTATGTCGGTGGGGCCTAAGTCACGACGTTCGGACCCAAAAGCAAGTACATGGGGCCACCCCACCAAGTCGAACCCAAGAAGTTGGCCGGTCTTCGAGACGGACTTAGGGTTTGCGTCAGTGGCTGTAAACGACAGCAAATCCCCAAACGGGGACTGTCGATACCGCGAAAACACTCCGCTTCCTAAACAGTACAGTGTGCTCCTCGCACAAACGTAATAAAGCAGTAAAGCATGGCATAGGTACAGGATCGTAAATAAAACCTCAAACTAGTTTGTGGCCCCCAGTACAATACTTTGAAATCAGGTAATAATCAATGGGGGGCCCATATCTCCCCACCTGTGGTTAGCGCGCTCGATCTCGGAACAGGTGTCAAGAACTCGGGTCCTACGGGACACAAGTGGGCGGTCGGAAACCAAATATTACCTATCACCCACCGATGCCTCTGCTTAATTCCATTTTAGTTGTTAAACAGGAATTAAAGTGAACGATAAGTAAAGCCATGATCATCTCCAACATCAACATGCGGCAATTCTCCAACAATTGTGGTACTTGACGACAAGCAGAAACACTTGAGCAAGCGACTACGACACGCGGTCCCTCTATCTACCAAACAACAGGTAATAGGATGTGTCCAAGGCTATATATGGCTGCAAGGGATATCACGGGTACGAAAACTAGAGCATCGCAACACAGATAGCAAAGATCAACAGGAGGGAATAAATACTAGAAAAGTAAGATAGGAAGAAAGGGGGAGATGCTCGCCTGAAAACATTGTCGAAGGTTCATCCGAAGATCGGGGTGAAGCTCACATCAACTCAACGGCCTTATCCGCGAAGAAGCAAATCACTAGAAGAAACACCGGATGCAATATTTAATACTACGGCAAAAGATCGGCATGATGCTGAAGGGTTCGCAGCATAGAAAACAAAATTTTTCCTACGATGTGAACTATATACCAAGATCTATTTATACTAGATACAAACAACGGGCGGATGTATATCCGTAGAGAACATACCCTTGAAGACCGACAAAGTTTAACGAGTCCCACTCGTGGTTGATGTAGACGATCTCTTGCCGATCTCAAGATCGAGAGGAAGTCCTAGCGCCGCAAATCAGCAGCGCATCCGTGCTCGCACACACGTTCGAGGCACCGAGCAACCTCCGCCTCCTCGCTCCAGCGATGCGGTGAGCACAACTCTTTCTTGCCGAATAGCCACGGGAACATGTATCTCGCTAGTCACCATGGGGATAAATTCTAGAGGGAGAGAGATCCTTCACGAGGAGGTGTGAGTGAGAAGTGAGAGGAGGGCTCCTTTTATAGGAGGAGGAACCCCAAGGGGTGGCGGCATGGGGCTGCCCCCTCCCCTCTTCATGTGGGTGGACACTCCACTCACAAAACTCCTCCAAATTCCTCCACTCAAAATCCCACTCAAAGATCCCATTAAATTTCCACCAAATTTAATGCAAACTCTCATTAAATAAAACTCTTTTATTTTATTCAGAATTTTGTCAATTACTTTAATGACAAACATTCACAAATAACCCCTTGCTAGAATTCTATTTCACATGCATAACCACTTTATGCAATTTCACCGAAAACCTGTTTGTATCTAGTGAAATAAATTCTGCGCTTGTTTATTCTTTCGGCATGAAACTTTTGCTCCAATTGGATGTCGGTGTCTCTTAAGTGTGTCACCCTACGGTTCGTGAATAATGTGGACATGATCGAGACCCTCTCGGATCAATAATCGAGCGGGATCGGAGACCCATCCGACTCCCACACATTCAACGATGACTTTCTTGTGATCGTGAACCTTTTACGCTAGTATCTTAATCCCTTTGTCTCACGATATATTACATGTCCGAGATTCGATCATCGGTATCTCCATACCTAGTTTGATCTCGTTCGACATGCACTCTTTTCTCGTTCGTGATATAACATTCTAGTGATCAAATCACTTGCTTGCAAGCTAATCAATGTGATATCACCGAGAGGGCCCAGTATATCTATCCGTCATCGGGATGAACAAATTCGCTATTGATCCATGAGCCTCAACATAACACTTTATTAGTTACGAACCCATCTTTATAATCACCGTTACGGTGTGACGTTTGATGTTATCAAGAAACTCTTCGGTGTTAGTGATTGACATGATCTCATGGTCTAAGGATTAGGATCACTTCGTAAGTTGTTATAGCAATGTAAACTCAATGACTTTGATCGTAATGCTATACTTGGATGAATGTTCATCACATCATTACACTAATATTGTGATCCCGTTATTAACAACATCCAATGTCCATGATCGAAACCTTGATCATCTTGTTAATCAACGAGCTAGTTTATGAGAGAGGCTTAACTAGGAACTTTATGTTTGTTTATTAAACACACATGTATTAACGTTTCGTATTAATACAATTATAGCATGCAAAATAAACATCTATCATATACTTGGAATACACATAATAAACAATTTATTATTGCCTCTCGGGGCATATTCCTTGATCTCCCACTTGCACTAGAGACAATAATCTAGTTACA
Source organism: Avena longiglumis (assembly GCA_030063025.1). NCBI lineage: Eukaryota > Viridiplantae > Streptophyta > Magnoliopsida > Poales > Poaceae > Avena > Avena longiglumis. The sequence goes on from CP125973.1 coordinate 64,121,041, forward strand.
TAGTGATATATCTAACACCCATTGAGTTCGGTGTTGATCATGTTTTGCTCTAGGAGAGTTTTAGTCAACGGATCCGCTACATTGAGATCCGTATGTACTTCTAAATCTTTATATCTCTATCCTTGACATGCTCGCGGATGGAGTGAAACCGGCGCTTAATATGCTTGGAATGCTTGTGAGAGCTTGGCTCTTTGGCATTGGCAATGGCACCATTGTTGTCACAATAGATCACCATTGGGTCCAACGCATTTGCCACAACTCCTAGTTCGGATATGAACTCCTTCATCCAAACTGCTTCCTGAGCCGCTTCCGAAGCAGCAACATATTCGGCCTCCGCTGTTGATCCCGCTACCACAGGTTGTTTGGAGCTCCTCCAACTAACGCTCGCCATTCATGAGAAATACGTATCCGGATTGAGACTTAGAGTCATCCGGATCGGTGTCAAATCTAGCATCGACATAACACTTAGCGACGAGCTCTTCTTCACCTCCGTATACAAGAAACATATCCTTAGTTCTTCTTAAGTACTTAAGGATATTCTTGACCGCTATCGATGTTAGAACACGGATCCGATTGGTACCTACTAGTCAAACTAATAGCGTGTGCCACATCCGGTCTTGTACATAGCATGGCGTACATTATAGAGCCTATGGTGAAGCATAGGGACTTTGTCCATTATCTCTCTTTCTTCCGCAGAGTGGGACTTTGAGTCTTACTCAATGTCTTGCCTTGCAACATAGGTAAGAACCCTTCTTACTTCCGTCCATTTTAAACTTCTTTAAAATCTTATCAAGGTATGTACTTTATGATAGCCCTATTAGGCGCCTAGATCTATCTCTATAGATCTTTATGCCTAATATGTATGACGCTCACCTAGGTCCTTCATTGAAAATTTCTTTGTTTAGATAACTTTTAACACTGTTTAAAAGTTCTATATCATTCGATCAATAATATGTCATCCACATATAATATCGAAATGCCACATTGCTCCCACTCACTTTCTTGTAAATACAAGCTTCTCCATAAGTTTGGACAAATCCAAACTCTTTGATCACCTCATCAAAGCGGAGATTCCAACCGTGATGCTTGCTTCAATCCATAGATGGATCTGAAGCTTGCACACCTTGTTAGCATCCTTAGGATCGACAAAACCCTTTGGTTGTATCATATACAACTCTTCTTCAATATTACCATTGAGAAGCGGTTTTGACATCCATCGCCATATTTCATAATCGAAATATGCAGCAATTGCTAACATAATCCTAATCGACTTTAGCATCGCTACGGAGAGAAAGTCTCATCGTAGTCAACTCCTTGAATTTGTCGAAACCCCTTTGCGACAAGTCGAGCTTTATAGATGGTCACATTACCATCGACATCGTTTTCCTTTTGAAAATCCATTTGTTCTCCACGGCCTTTCGGTCGTGAGGTAATTCCACCAAGTTCCAAACTTGATTTTCATACATGGATTCCATCTCGGATTTCATGGCTTCTAACCATTTGTTGGAATCCGGGCTCATCATCGCTTCTTCATACGTCGCGGTCATTATTTTCATCAACCATGAAATTTACGAGGATTTCCGACAGCTCGGAGCTGCGCATCTGTTTGACTGCGAGGTTCGGTAGTACTCTCTTTCGGAGTTTCATGATCATTATCATTAGTTCCCTCTTCAGGTGGAGCCAACTCGGAACGACTTTCGTGCCAAGGCTACTCGCCATACTTTGAAGAGAAGGTTCCACAACCTCTTGAGTTCTACCTTGACTACTCACACCTCGCGAGAAACTCTTTCTCTAGAAAGGATCCATTCTTAACAAAAACCTTGCCCTCGGATTCGTGATAGAAGGAATACCCAATAGTTTCTTTAGGGTATCCTATGAAGACGCATTTTTCCGCTTTGGGTTCGAGTTTATCCGGTTGAAGTTTCTTCACATAAACATCGCAACCCCAAACTTTAAGAAATGACACTTAGGTTTGTTTCCAAACCACAATTCATCTGGTGTCGTTTCAACGGTTTAGATGGTGCCCGATTTAAAGTGAATGCAGCGGTTTCTAGTGCATAACCCCAAAATGACAACGGCAAGTCCGTCAGAGACATCATAGATCGAACCATATCTAATAAAGTACGATTCGACGTTCACACACCATTTCATTTGTGGTGTTCGGCGGTGTGAGTTGTGAAACAATTCCACACTCTTTCATGTGAGTGCTAAACTCGTAACTTAGATACTCACCTCCACGGTCGATAGTAGAAATTTGATCTTTCTATTACGATGATTTTCCACTTCATTCGAAATTCCTTGAACTTTTCAAAGGTTTCAGACTTGTGTTTCATCAAGTAGATATAACCGTATCTACTCAAATCATCCGTGAAAGTAACAAAATAACGATATCCACCTCATGACACACTCATTGGACCACATACATCGGAATGTATGATCTCCAATAAATCACGCCTGCTCCATTGAACAGGAAAACGGCGTTCTAGTCATCTTGCCCATAAGGCATGGCTCACATGTATCAAATGATTCATAATCAAGTGATTCCAAAAGTCCATCGAATGGAGCTTCTTCATGCGTTTAATGCCAATATGACCTAGACGGCGATTACCACATATATGCGGATATATCATCATCAAGTTTAATCCTTTTAGCATCAACATTATGAATATGTGTAACATTATCATCGAGATCTAACAGAAATAAACCATTCAACATTGGTGCATGACCATAAAAGATTTCATTCATATAAATGGAACAACCATTGTTCTCAGACTTGAATGAATAACCACTTTGCATCAAACATGATCCAGATACAATGTTCATGCTCAGTGCAGGCACCAAATAACAGTTATTTAAGTTTATGACTAATCCCGACGATAAGTGGAGAGGTAGCGTTCCGACGGCGATCACATCAACACTTGATCCATTGTCGACACGCATCTTGACCTCACCCCTAGCGGTCGCTTTGTTCGCGTACGATTCGAGTTACAAATATTAGCAATCGAACCGGTATCAAATACCCGGTGCTCTGCGAGCACTAGTCAAGTACACATCAAAACATGTATATCATATATACCTTTGTTTGCCTTGCCTTCTTATGCGCCAGATACTTGGGCGATTGCGCTTCGATGGCTGGTCCCTTACAATAGCACTTTTCGGTATCGGACTTGGGTCCAACTCGGGGTTTCTTTTCAGCACGGCAACAGTTTGCCCTTACTTCCCTTCCGTTTTCCTTCTTGTCTTTCTTGAAACCGGTGTTCCTATTGATCATCAACACTTGATGTTCCTTTTTGATCTCCACTTGCGGTTTTAAGCATTGACGGAAGCTCGGGAGAGACTTCTTCATGCCTTGCATATTATAGTTCATCAAGCTCTTATAGCTAGGTGGTAGAGACGAGAACACGATGGATGCCTAAGTCAATGGGAATCGTTATTCCCAAGGACACAAGCTTATCGGCGTAATCGACATCTTGAGTACATGCTCACTTCTGAGCTGTTCTCTTCCATCATGCAGCTAAAGAACTTTTACAAGCATTGTAGCTCTCTAAAGCATGTGTGTCGAAAATCATTTTCAACTCACCCATTGTATCAAAAGCATTGCCGTTTCAAACGTTAAGTTAGGCTCTAGCCCATACAATATGCCGCAATGAACTAAGTTGTGGTCCTCTGACGAGTCGATAGACATTCTTTTCCTCGTCGGGGCATCGTCAAAGGTGGGGGCCTAACGGCGCTTCTAGCACATATTGCTTTTGTGCGTGAGAGGAGAATCCTCAAATTCATGGCCCATTCGTAAAGTTGCTACCGTTCGTTGCTAGTTTCTCTTTCTCCATGAACGCATTGAAATTAAAAGCGGTGGTGCCATCTACAAGAATTTGTAAAGTTTAGACTAAGTGTATGATAGATTGAGTTCAACTAATCTATATTACGAATGAACTCCCACTCAAAAGCGACATCCCTCGTGTCCTTTTGGTGATTACATGAACCAAATCCACTACACCAAGTCCGATCATCACGTGAGTCGGTATAGCTTCAAAGGCGAGCATCAAATGGGCATCATATCAACTATATGACTCATGCTTAACCTTTCGTCTGTTCGAGGCCATGTCTGCATACATGCTAGGCTCGCCAAGTTAGAACCTTAGTATTTTGCGTGTGTAACTGTTTTACACCAAGTATGGTCGAGGATCCAAGTACACCCGATCATCACGTGATGTCTTGGAGCGGCGAAAACATAATCGGTGCATACTAAAGGAAGAACACATTCTTATCTTGATATTTAAATGAGGGATCATCTTATTATGCTTAACAAAGCGCTAAACAAGCAATATAAGATGCAATCAAACATCATATGTTTATTAGTGAAATTATATGGTTCCGCAGATGATCTCTATCATGTGCATCGTGGTATGATCACTATCATACCTATATGTAAATCCAGGTCTATAGATTGTACACGCTATGTGTGTTGTAAGAGTATCATCTCATACTTCTACTTACAACACTACCATATCATAACACTAGCCCAAAGAACAATCTAAACTAGACGCCTCTAATTTATCCATTGCAAGTTTTACGTGGTTTAGGGCTTTCGAGATAGAACCGTTCTTACCTACGAACATGAACCACGAGGATAACCAAATTGTTGACAACTCATTGCAAGATAGATATTGACTATAGTAGGAGAGACAGACACCCGCCAGCCACTTATGCAAACTAGTTGCATGTCAAGCGTGGAACAGGTCTCATGTGCGAGGACATGTAAAGTTTGTCTGGGCCGCTTCATCCCACTATGCCACCAATATCCAAAATCACAAGAAAGGAGCAACAACATGATCATCATCGCCCACATACTCATATGTGTACTACCGTGTAAAGTATCTACGCATAGATCGGCTCGATACCCTTTGAAGGGTTCGCGACATAGAAAACAAAAATTTTCCTACGATGTGAACTATATACCGAGATCTATTTATACTAGATACAAACAACGGGCGGATGTATATCCGTAGAGAACATACCCTTGAAGGCCGACAAAGTTTAACGAGTCCCACTCGTGGTTGATGTAGACGATCTCTTGCCGATCTCAAGATCGAGAGGAAGTCCTAGCGCATAAATCGTGGCGCATCCGTGCTCGCACACACGTTCGAGGCACCGAGCAACCTCCGCCTCCTCGCTCCGATGCAGCGGAAGCACTCTTTCTTGCCGAATAGCCACGGGAACATGTATCTCGCTAGTCCGAGACCATGGGGATAAATTCTAGAGGAGAGAGATCCTTCACGAGGAGGTGTGAGTGAGAAGTGAGTGGAGGGCTCCTTTTATAGGAGGAGGGGGGGAACCCCAAGGGGGTGGCCGGCGCATGGGGGCTGCCCCCTTGCCCTCCCCTCTTCATGTGGGTGGACACTCCACTCACAAAACTCCTCCAAATTCCTCCACTCAAAATCCCACTCAAAGATCCCATTAAATTTCCACCAAATTTAATGCAAACTCTCATTAAATAAAACTCTTTTATTTTATTCAGAATTTTGTCAATTACTTTAATGACAAACATTCACAAATAACCTTGCTAGAATTCTATTTCACATGCATAACCACTTTATGCAATTTCACCAAAACTGTTTGGTATCTAGTGAAATAAATTCCCGCGCTTTGTTTATTCTTTTCGGCATGAAACTTTTGCTCCAATTGGATGTCGGTGTCTCTTAAGTGTGTCACCCTACGGTTCGTGAATAATGTGGACATGATCGAGACCCCTCTCGGATCAATAATCGAGCGGGATCGGAGACCCATCTTGACTCCCACACATTCAACGATGACTTTCTTGTGATCGTCGGAACCTTTTACGCTAGTATCTTAATCCCTTTGTCTCACGATATATTACATGTCCGAGATTCGATCATCGGTATCTCCATACCTAGTTTGATCTCGTTGACATGCACTCTTTTCTCGTTCGTGATATAACATTCTAGTGATCAAATCACTTGCTTGCAAGCTAATCAATGTGATATCACCGAGAGGGCCCAGTATATCTATCTCATCGGGATGAACAAATTCCACTATTGATCCATGAGCCTCAACATAACACTTTATTAGTTACGACCCATCTTTATAATCACCACATTACGGTGTGACGTTTGATGTTATCAAGAAACTCTTAGGTGTTAGTGATTGACATGATCTCATGGTCTAAGGATTAGGATCACCGTAAGTTGTTATAGCAATGTAAACTCAATGACTTTGATCGTAATGCTATACTTCGGATGAATGTTCATCACATCATTACACTAATGTTGTGATCCCGTTATTAACAACATCCAATGTCCATGATCAGGAAACCTTGATCATCTTGTTAATCAACGAGCTAGTTTATGAGAGAGGCTTAACTAGGAACTTTCTGTTTGTTTATTAAACACACATGTATTAACGTTTCCGTATTAATACAATTATAGCATGCAAAATAAACATCTATCATATACTTGGAATACACATAATAAACAATTTATTATTGCCTCTCAGGGCATATTCCCTTCAGATGCATGTATGATGTATGACATGGCAAAGATGCGATGCGATTAGGTCATATTAAGTGGAACCGGGGTCCCGACAATTAGATATATGGTTCTAGTTGTTTATCCACCCCGCAAATTAAATGTTGTTTTAGCATGGCAAAAGATAGTACCGGGTTCGCTACACCAATTTAAATGAGGCCAATATGAGACTAGATTTGCCCGCATATGGGCCCCATATTTAATTATGAGGTGAATCGGCATAAGGCCCCCAAACCACATGACAAGCATGCATGCAAGATGAATGAGTAAAGTGCAACAGGTTTTATATTTAGCATTTATAAAATAGGGCTCGGGAAAAAGGGGTCACACATTAGAGGGTCTCGACGAACTTGGGGTTCGGGGTTGAGTTCGGTCTCGTGGTCGAGTTGTGGAGCGGTCTCATGGAACGTTCTCGGACAACAGAGGTAGGTCTTGTCGTTCCGTGTCGAAGGCCCTCGGATTCGGGGCCGGGGGCGCATCGGTCTCGCCCTGGTCGGTGCCGATCTTATCGCATTCGTGGTCTTCGGGTCTGCGTAGACGGTCATGGCGTTCAAAGTGGAGAACTTGGCGTTCTGCGGCGAAGTGCTCGGTGTTTCGTGAGGTAGACCTTGTCGCGTCCGGGTAGAAGTACTTGTCGCAACGGGGTCTCGGTGTCCTCGGATCCGAGAGGAAGAACTTGGCGTGTCTCCCAAAGATCTTGGGGTTCCTCTTGGTTTGCCGATGTCGATCTTGAGGTTCAATTGGGGTTCGGTCTTCGGAAGCAGGGTCTCGACGCCTGGATCGGTCCTCGGTTCCTCGGGATTGGGGACTCCGGTCTTTCCGTGAAGGAGAACTTGGTGTTCTAGGAAGGAGACCTCGTCGACCCGGCATCTTCAGTTCCAACCGTCTTGCGGTCTGATGTCGGGGTCTTCTAGGACACCATGCACGTTCTTCAGCATCAAGCTGGTCTTGTCGATGGGATTTGGCCTCGGCACGAGTTTCTTGTCCTACTCGTCAGACTTGTCGCATGGAGGATCCCGAACCGAATCAGCATCACCACGGTAGCTTCACATTGTTGGAATCGACGTCTTCGATTTAGCCACGGGTAAACCCATACTTTGTTTCGCCCGCACGGGAGGAGGCCGGAGGATGGGCGCGGGTAAGGCGACACGGACGGCGCACGACGGTCATGGTGTAGGGCATCGTCGTGAGCGCGAGGTGGAAGGGCGGCGTGGCGGCGTCAGCTGGCAGGACAGGCAGCGGCGTGGTTGGCCGAGCTCGGGGAGGCGAAGTGGCGTGATCGGCGAGCCGGGACTTCAGTGAGGCGAGGCAGCGAGGTGGCAGGCGGCAAGGCCAGCGTGTAACAGCGATCGGCGACGAAGGGCAAGAAAAATGGTAAGTGAGCAGCCGTAGTCGCAGGTAGGCGGTGGCGAGGCAGCAGGGCCGCGGTGAGCGCAGAGGTCAGCAAGGAGGTTGGCGGCGAGAGCGAGTGAGGAGGAAGAGGAGGTGGGCGGACGTGAAGAGAGGAGGCGGTGGAAGCCGTGGGCACCGGGCGGCGATGGCGAGAGGGTGGCGGTCGGCGAGCGCGAGGCGAGACAGCGGCGAGGATAGTTGAGGCGAGCGCGACGGCAAGTGCTGGTCTGAGGGCGGGCTGCAGCGAGGCGGGCATGAGGCGCCAGCGGAGGTTGGGAGGCAGTGGGGTGCACAGGAAGGCAGGAGAGAAGAGCGGTGGGGCAGGCGTGGCCGTGTCTTGGGCAGGTGGGCCAGTGGGGCAGGCAGGCGCGGTAGCGTGTGTGAGGTGTGGCAGACGCAGTTGGCCAGTGGCGGTGGGAGGGTCGGCCGGGGTGGGTGTGTGTGGGCGGGTAGGTGGTGGCAGTGGGACAGGTTGTGTGGGTGGGGATGACGTGTGGGGCCAGGGGGGTAGAGAGAGTGGGTAAGAGTGGGCTGGGTGAGAAAGAGGAGAGATTTGGATTCTTGAGGTGGCGGTGGGTAGGTTTTGGTGAGAGAGGAGGTGGCGGCCTGTGAGTGGTGGGTAGGATAGGATTTGGTGGGAGTAGGATTTAGGGGGGCTGTTTTTAAAAGGTGTGTTTGTTCTGTCTTGTCTAATTTAAAACTAGGCCATTTTGCAACCAGTTTTTAGACAAATAAAATCTCCGATGCGATCGGGGTTTTGTGTTTGAAAGTAAGAGGGGTATTTGTATAAATAAAAACTAGGCTTTTCAAATAATGCAGACAAACAATGCATGATGATGACGATGCAATGCACAAAAACAACGCGATTTTCTAGTAGTGGTTTTTTTGCGGGATGCCACATTCTGCCGGTCATACATCATGAATCTAAGATAGCCCACTTGATGCATCAGATCTGGATGACGTGGCACCTCTAGTGGTTGTCCCATAGCATCACGCTTTGGATAGAACTCAAAGTGGGTGCCCGTGATCTGATTGATGCTTTGTCCACACAGACGGGCAAGAGCTTCCTGCATGGCCCTGGCAAGTCCATCTAGCCAGTTGTTCTCCCTTAAGGTGAACTGGAATCTCTATGAGGTGGGGTCTTCGATCTTTCCTCGGAGACTTGCAACAATCAACCATTGCAATTCTCCTTCTTCCTGATTGTTGAGCTAGGCTCCGAATAACTCGGGGTGCGGGCGCTCTAGAAGTTCCGAGAGTTGGTCCAAATCTCGCTCAAAGATGAGATCTCCCCCATGGCCCAACCCATAGAACTTGCTATACTTCACGTCCATCTATAAGAATGTAGGATGGGTAAGTTAGTAGAGTGGTCAAGTGTGTCAAATTTTATGTAAGTTTGCAAGATTTTTTGAGATACATGAATTTTCATGAATGAATCTAGGTGATAAGAATGAGAATAGGTTTTCATAAATACTCACTTATTTTGTTTTGAAACTAAGTTTTTTATTCAAGCGTCCATTCTAACTAGGGTCTCCTATGGTTAGGATGACTCTAATACCAACTTGTCAACACCTGGATTTTTAATCCCAGATGCTTGTCATGCCATACATCGCAATCCCAAGATTATCATTTTTGCGAGACATAACAGATTGGTACCATAGTTCATCATCCATTACAAACCATAATAAAGATCTTAGAAATAAAGGATCTCATGATCCAGTCTTAATACAATCAACACAGCGGAATAATATAATAACGGTAGCATGGGCGAGACTCCATCTTCATGGTCACAGGCAATACTGACGATGGGAGATGATCCTAGTTGTCGTAATCTTCCTGCGGTCCATCCTCCAGATAGTCCTCTTCATAGTCTGGCCACAAGAATAGCTAGGGAAAAAGCCATGAGTACTCTTTAAGTACTCGCAAACTAAGACTAACAAGTGAAGTGGTTTTGAGTAGGAAAATACTAGGCTCTAGGTTGTTTTGCAAAAATCCAGGTTTACCTTAACTGAGTTTAGAAGCAAAGAAAGCTAGTTTAAAGTTTTATAACACCTAAGTGGGAACTTGAGTTTTCATGTTCACAACCCTGTTGTGATCAAGTCAAAGTCATGATTTATTTCACAAGTCATTTTGAAAACATCTGACGACGGAACAGTTTGGCCACTCCAACTGTCCATAACCACGGATGCGGCTATTCGAATAGTTTGACACTCTGCAGAGGTGGTACACTTTCACCACAATATTCGATACATCCATCAGGAACAATCCTGAATTCACCATACATAGTATGCGGATAATCAATCCTAACCTTTCGATTGCACGCCCTAGTATAGGCACCTCTCCTATGACTTCGGCCTCCCAACCATGACCAACAGTCATCTTGGGAACTACAGAGGTGGTCAATCTTCACAAGGTAGCCTCAGCTCAAACCTTGGCCGCAAGGGAACCCATACTAAGGTATATAAACTTCCTGTCAAGCCCTACCCAATTTCGGGTATTGTGGTTGTACAGTAAAATTGGAATGGTATCGCATCCAGACAACCATTAGTTTTTATAAAGGGCTAAGGCTCATGTCTCAACATTTTCATCATCAAAATCATTTGGTGTTCAAGAACACATGTCAAAACATTTCATTAGAATGACTCATCATTCTAATGTTTTCATAATCATTTTCACCAAGTATTCCCATCTAAAGTGATCAAGTTTTATGCTTAGCACTAGCAACTACAAGTGGGGGATAAATACTAATGAGGGGGATAATCAAGTGTGACTTATCTAAGTTCAATCTCATGCATCAGGATGACATCAAGATTTATCTAACTTAGGCAAAGTTTTATGCTCTTTATGCTACCTTTAATAAACTTTCTAAAATCTACAATTCACTAAGTAAACACAAATAGGAAGCTTTGATAAAGAAATAAAAATAACTAAGCTTGCAAGTAAAACTAGGATTTGGTATCATCGATTAGTATAATCAAGGCATGCCTAATGCATTGCATAGATCATATAGTTTTCACAGTTGCAAGTGTTAGCTTGCCTTGTACAGAGCAGTGGTTGAAGTTCTCCTCTGCTTCTTCCTCGTAGTATCCTCCTTCCTCTTCGTATCCTTGGTCGGTACTAGCGTCTATAAATAAATACGAGGTACACAATCACCAAACAATTCTTAACTAATCTATTTAGCACACAAAGGTTCACACAAGATGATCTAGCATCATCACTATTATCACAAAGATTAAGGCAAAGGTTCTATTTATTTTATTTTAGAAAAGTAACTTCTACTCATTGAAAAACTACTTAAGATTTAATATTCTCTAACTAAAACATGGGGTCATGTTGACACATGTCAGCACCACATATTTCAGTACTTGGGAATGTGATTTAAAGTGGTGTCACAATTTAATAAGGTTTAACCTTTTTATTTTAATTAAATAAAGTGACTAGAAATGCCTATGGGGCATTCTTTTATTGCTTGTCCATTATTGCTGCAAGTAAACCTAGATATTTTTATATATTCATAAAGGTCTTATCAAATGTGATTTTTGAGAGTTGGAATCAACTCAAAAGCATCTATGGTTGAATTTTGAAAAATGTTTGAATGCAGAAAAATCTCTGCCTTGGATTAAGAATTTCAATACCTTTCTAGAAAATTGGTTTCATGCAATTTGGTTTAGTGAAACTCTCCAAAATGATTTTTAGAGTTACTTCCAGAACTAAGTTTTAGTTTAAATAGATAAACCTAAATTTGAATTCTTTGGGTGCATGAGTGCTAACTTTCGACCCGCTACACTGTGGCCGTGGGATGGTTAAGTGGCTGTCCCCACTCGTCAGTGAGACCAAGGGGTGCAAAGGGGTACAAGGCGATTAGGGCCGTAGGATTAGAAGTGCGATCGACGACTGAGGTTCATTGTCCATGTCTAAACATAACGCGACGAGTCGAACCCTAGCGCGACCAGTGGGGGCGCACCGAGGCTCCGACGATGGTCGACGATGGGGGCAAACGATGAAGTCGACGACGACGATCCTCCAATGCCGGTGGCTCCTCTGGGCGGCTCAATCAGCGTCCTTCTCCTCCGGCGAATGACAAGCTCGGCAAAATTCCACCTGGTGCTCGCCTTGCTCCGGGGAAGAGGTGGGGTGGTTCTGAGAGAGAGGGGAGTGATATGGTGTGGAGAATTCATGCTGGGAAGGCCTCCTTTTATAGGCGAGCGAGGGAAACGAAGGGTGCGGGTGGAGCTCGTCGTGGTCGTCTGCACATCGAGCTAGCGGCATGGCTGGGGGTAAGGGACGGTGCGCTGCCTCCTAGCGAAGCTCAATGGCATGGTGGCGAGGCATGGGGCGGTGCGAATTGGTTGGAACACTTCGACTCTCTAGGCAGCACCGACGGAAGTTTTAATGGCGCACAACGTCCACGGTCTGCACGGCGACAAACGGGCATGTCTGGGCGGTTCCCTGGGCGGTGGTGATCACGTATACGAGTGGCGAGGCGGTGCGGTCTGTCACGGCGTGTCAGCCTGGCGCTCTCTCTCGGCATAGTCACGGAAGAGACTAGGCGTGCTGTTACATGTGGTCGAGGCTGGTAGGGCTTGGACGTTGGACAGGGGGTGGCGGTGGACGGTGGAGTGCCTGCTAGACAAGGTTGGCGAGGCTAGTGAGGCTCCTATCTTGCTGTCGACATTGGGGTGGCAAATTGGGCTCGGGCATGGTCACCATTGATGACATGGTCGAGTTTACAGTGAGCTAGGGCTGGTTCAATTAGTTAGATGATCTACCGAGAGTGTGTTGTGAGCTAGAGAGGGAACAAGTTAGGAACAAACACCGCTCACTATAGTGTTTGATGTTTTGTTTGATTTGTGATCAGAAGGTGTTTGATGAAATGACCGCAAGAGATCTGAATTTGAATTTTTGGGCGAAACTTGGTGGGTATACTAGTCACATACTAGGTAGTCTATAGTTGCTTGGATTTGCCAAGGTGCACTGGTTTGGTTGGGTTTTGAGAAATGATGATCTTCACATATGATATAGATTCAATTTTGAATTGTTATTTGAATCAAGTTGCCAAATGTTTCTGTGGGTTTGCAAGGTGGGCTTGGGTCACTTTCACTTGGTCTAACAAGGGGTGAAAAGAAATGGAATTGTTTCTGTTTGAAATCTTCGACTAGAAACACTCAAAGTGGCCTAGTGAGCAAGATTGATAAAAAATGACCATTTGCTTGTTTTGTTTGTTTTTGAGTTTCTCTTGATTTGTTTCTGCTTGGAATTGATTTAGATGTTCTTGTTTTTATCTTTAAACCATTCCTTGTCATTCATAACAATCACACAAGTCCATTCATGCACTCATACAATCATCACATACACACATGCATTCATATGATTTTAATTAATAATTTTTTTGTTAACCCTAAATTTGGTGATTGGAATTGATAACCTTGTTCAATATTTTTGGGATGTTATAGCAGCTCATCAAGACCGTATGTCGGAGAAGTTGGTGTTGCACTAGGAATACCAGGTGCAGAGCCAGTTGGCCTTGGAACAATTGTTGGTCTTATAGGCTTGGAGGCCTTCGCTGGCTCGTTGTCGCATACACCGCTTCCCGCCACCAGCTCCTTCCCTTTTTCGGTGGCATCCTTAGCCGGAGCTTCAGTCACTTGGAAGGAGGTACTCTCTTGTGTCGCCATTTTGGGTGAGAAATCGCTGCAATGCCTTCTGTTCTTTTGTAAGCATGTATCGGTCAGTTCGAAAGGGTTGTAGTTGTGTTGTTGTGTAATGTTTGTTTGCACTTAGTGATGTCCAACCTCTTGCCTTAAGAAAAATGCATGTATATGTGTAGTGAGATATTAGGTAGATATTGCATGCAGTAGTATGAGTTAGACCACCCATGTATATTCACATGCACTTGGTAGCCGTCCGTGATCGATTCAGCCACTCGGCTAGGCCGTCGTCGAGTGAAGCATTCGGCCGGGATGACCCTGTGGTGCATGCAATCGGCCCGCTCCTCGTCGAATGGAGTTGAATCGATCAGGGTCAGACCGAGTGGTCCATTCGTTAGACTCGGACGGACAATGTGCTAGATTTATAAATTGTGAAATTCATGCAATACTTTTTAGAAATAATTAACAAATGTATATTATTTAAAAAAATCGCTCGCACGGGTAGGTCCAGGCCAGCCGCGTCCCATGCTCGCACCTTCTCAGCAAAGCGAGCCGGGCTCTAACGGGCTAGCACGAGGAAAAAGCCCGACACAAGCCCGACCTGGCCCGTGGCGTATTGGGCCCGTGCCAACACGTGAAACACTGGGGCCGTACCTATGTCGCGACCTCAAGCACGCGTGCCAATCCGAGACGGCCCGTCAACCACGCAACAGGTGATTTTTTTTGCAAATATTATAGGCAAAATAAGCTAGATGGAGTCGAATTTCCAACCTCCCACTTCCGCGACAGAACCTTAACCAACAGACCAAGGAACGCTTGAGGTTATAGTAGATATTCAACAGTTATTAAGGGAGAATTCAACGGACCAACACAAAACAAGTGATGACTGAGGAGCAGACAAATTGGTGAAACAAGCGAACCGATTGGCGAGCGGCCAAACCATGACAAAAGCGATCGCTCGACCCAAGATAAAAAGCAATTTTTTTATTGAGTCGACCGCTTGGTGGAGATAACCTTATTTTTTTGAACCAAGGGCGGTCCGGAAGGACCTAGATAGTTGCATTAGTTAAAGCGGTGGAGGTACAGATTACAGAGGGGCCACTCACGAAAACAGGAATCACACACAAGCCCCTGGACTTTGCACAGAAGACCCTAGATCTAAAACCAGAAACGAGATCCGGTCCTTATCGACACCTCCGTCGCTGAGCGCACCACCAACAGCAGAGGAAGGCTCCGGGCTTAAACTTTATTGACGGAGATTCCTGGGCTCCTACCTCCTAGCGACAACCGCCCTAGCCGGAGCAACGCCACAAGAAGGAAGAAAACTAGGACACGCCAATAGCAGTTGAGAACCATCGACAACCTACTCCCAGACATGACCATCATGGCCAAACCTAAACCTAGACTAGCCATACCTACTACAGCCATCCTCCCACTCGCCAATATTCTTCGGATTTGAGTCTGGGAGCAGACGCTCACAGGAGACTCTCAAGGGGGAAACCCTAAGGGCACGTATAGCGCGGGTGTTAAGGAGCGACACTAGGATTAGATTCCTGGCAGTTTTTACGAAATCCCCACTGATTGCAGGAAACCAGGAAGCGTCGGCGCGAACTGAGCCGTCGACGCTAGGAGTATGTAGCAAACAATTTTTTTTAGGCAGACTGTACAAACGGGACAGAAAAAAATTCTTTTTTAGCGTCTTGGTTAACGCCTGCGTTGGAGGATGGTACTCTTGGCTACCTTTGTTTTCCCGTACAATTTTTTTTTAGTTTCTTAAGCACCCACCTAAACGTTCCAGTATACATGCCCTAAGCCAAGACTTGAAGAGGGCTAATTATTGTCGAGGTAACCTTATTTGTGTGCCCGATAAACAGGAAGCTGGGGCGAAAGTCGCGGAAGCAACGCTGGCCGCAAGGATGGGCGCCAAGCCGCGTCCCGTTCTCGCACGTTCTCAGCAGAGCGTTGTGAAGAGGACCACAAGTCAGCCACGTTGGGCCACCACGTGATCGGTCGCGTCCGTTACCAAGGCCATGCTCCCGGCGTCTATTTCTACCGCTTCTAGCCCAGTTTGCAGACGCACCGAGTCAGTGGGTCGAGCGTGGACTGGATCTCGCGGGGAGGCCAGATCTAGGGGGGCGTTTGCTGGCGGCCAGATCTAGGGGAACTGGGTCAGATCTCGATGGGTGGGGATGTGAAGAACAAGCAAGAGGTATACATCTTCTCTACTGTTCTAGTTTCTTCGAGTAACCACTGTTTTCTTGTGCTGGCCATCCGTGATGTGCTGTGCGAAATCACCTACCGTGGATCTATACTTCTTTTTTATTTACTCCATATTGAATACGAGTTTCACCATAGATCTACGGTGGTACTGTAAGCTAGATTACTAGGGTGCCTTTTCCTCTGTTCTAGATCTTTTAATTCAGTTTTCTCAAGTAAACAGTGCACTCTACTATATAGATCTGGAGTGCAGATTGCTGCTCATACACCATAGATCTCAGCGTTTGATCTAAGCTGGATGCTAGTATTTTATCCGTTGCTCTAGTCTGTTTGCTGTCTAGATAACTCCATGATTCAGTATTGTCCTCTCTTTATGAACAAAAGTTAGATGCATATTGATCAATTGGTATGCCAACTAATTGTTACAAAAAGTTCATTTACATTGTTTCCTTAGTGTGGGATAAAAATCACAATCATTTACTTTAGTTTCTGCAAGTAAGCCATGTGTGCCAGCCACTACTTTTTCGCTGGCTGGTGTGTGAATCGATCTTAACTCTTTAAGTTCTGTTGTTGGCCATCCTATATAGATCTACAATATGGTATAATCTATATAGATTCCTCATTCCTGGTGTCTGCTGTAGTCTGAGTTTCCTAGATAACTCTTGATTCACTCTTCTTGTTGTAAAGAAACATTAGATGCATGTTGATTGCGTTTTCAACTGACCGTCGCAAATAACTTGTACAGGTACCTATGTCTTCTGTTGGATCGGATATGGTCATGGTTTGTTTTCCCTCACGGCAAGGATATGTTAGATCAAGTACCATGTCATGGACAATGTTTGTAATCTGCCTTTATCGTTGATGCCTACTGGTCGGATCATGCTTCTATTTATTAGCTCATTGAAATAGTTCTCACCTAGCTCATATGGCCCAATTTCTCATTTCGTATGATACATAAAGCCTTCAGCTATCCATTTTCATTTATAAGTTGGTCTCTCTTAATTTTGTAGTCTTCTGGAAATATGCTTAGATATCATAAATGATGTGAAGATAGATCATAAAGCAATGACTCAATCTTTCCCTTAAATAAGTCTAGGTAGACTAGAGATTGAACACAATATGAGGCACACACACATAAGATGATAAGTATTGGTAGATCTCGTAGATGAGGCTTTTAACTTGTAGATCATGTCACAACGATGATCTAGAAGTCGAGCTTCTTTTACTACTAGTTTGGATTCACCTTCTCATCTATAGGCTTAGTTATTATTTCTAAGTATGTTTTTAGAAGATTATAAGATTAAGCAAGGCCACTTGATGTGTAAGTGGATAGTTGAATGTTTTGTTTATCATTCAAAACAAGAAATTAGACTATCTGAGCTACGTAAGAGTTATTTAATGAGCTCATAAGCCAAAGTATGATCCAACCAATAGACATTAACGATGATATGAAGGCATGGAAAAATCTTATCGTGTACATGATATGGTACTTGATCTAGTATGTCTTTTGCCAAGTGAAGAGAACTTTGTGACACGGTTGCATGACACCGAGCAAAACAGCGGTCAAATCCAAAGGCAAGAGATTCAAGATTATCCATCAAAAAGAGCATATGGCAGATATGACTACCGTCAGCAGCATGCCTCAAATGTGGTCTCTTGCAGTTCCTGTGTGATTGTTGATCCTGCTTCCACCTACCAATCGAGAAGCTTGGGACTCCGAGGTTATTGCATTTGCCTTGGTTCGTCTTCCTTCTCCAACAATATTCTCTTGTTGTTATTCAACCCACTTGTATCCGAATTCTATTGTTACTTCCGTCCATTCAAAAACCATTCACTGTCGTGGTTTCTCCTGCATTTTGCTCACTCTGAACTTTTTTTTTATTTCTAACGTAGAGTATGTGATTAAGCAGTACTGCCAGTTTTTTGTTATTCATCATCTCTTTCTTGATAGCAGCTTTCAAAGCGGAAATCCACTTTGGCTGTTAGGTGTAGATGCACCCACTGCCAAAAATACATACTTCAAAATGTTGAAAAAATTGAAAAAAAAATATTCGGATGTACATGTTGACATTCTACGTACGTACACCAAGTTTCATGAAAAAAAGACATTTTATGTTGATTATGTAAAAAAGAATTTTTTTGTGTTATAAAATAGTTTTCCACAAGAAATTTTCATGTCTTTTTTGTACAAACCTCAAAAAATATTTTCTGACTACAAAACTGAGGGCATAGCATGTTGGGATGCACAACCAGAATTTTGTTTCGGAATTTTTTAATATTTTAAAATTTATAGAAAATACATTTTTAATAGTAAGTGCATTTAGACCTGGGAGCCAAATCGTCCTGTCCAGTTTATATGATTCCTGTGGAATGAAATTAAGGTCTTTCAGTTTGTAATCTACTTTTAGTGGTTGATGATATTTGTCGTGACAATTTTGGTTCAAATTTGACGAAATAAAGTGGTAGTCAGTGGCATTATTGGCCCTGCTATGATTTCGGAAGATGAGAATAATTTGATGAGCAAACCACATGGTGTGTCTGTATGTGATGAAGGATGCCAAGGCTGCATGTGCTGAGGTTCGCTACTCTCCCATGGGCTACCTTTGTTCAAATTCCTTGTTTCTACATCAATTGTATGTTTTGTACCACTAACTCCATGTAGCAGTACCAAAGTATTCTTTTAGCATTCCTTTTAGCTGTTTATCGTTTCGCAGTCAAAGTCCCCGTTGCATCGTTCTGAGTCTGTTTCAATCTTCTGCTTGTTTCCGTTCAAGTTTTTTCTTTCAAATGGCCAGCAGGGCAATAGCCTCATTTTTTTATTTGAGACTTGTCAAATAAATCTTCTGTTTGTATTGATTTCTCCTTGTATCGACTATTTTTATTTCGGTTCCTGAGATCTTCTGAATTTCGATCTTCTGAATTTCCATGTTTTGTTTGCATCGCCTGCTACTTGTTTTCTCCATCTCATTGTATTTTTAATGCTTGTTCAATGTTCTATCAAACTAACCGTAAGTCAGTGGCTTGTTAGATGTGCCAGCATACAATCTCATTGTATGATACTTCCTATTTTAGCAGAGCTGTGACTTGCTAGTGCATCTGAACTGTACATACATGCATTCCTCTCTTCAGTATTGATTCTACTTCATGGTCTGTGCTGTCTGAACTGCAGTCAACATGAGGCAAGGATGATCACTTGTTGCTCCGACAGAGCTTGAAGCCTAGACTACTGCAAGCTCAACCAATTTGTGTCGAAATTCTACCTGTTTATAGTCACCTTAATTCTCCTCCAGTACTTTCCAACCAATAATTCGTGCTAACAAATTCTGTGCTGTGACCACATATTCCAAAACGTGGTCAAGCTTCTGCTGACTGCTAGTATGTACTAATATTCTGCAGTTTTTATCTAGGAGTACAAAAAGAAATAAAACCGACTGCTGTTGTGCAGGTTGCCCCCCGCGGCCTGTCCTGTGGCCTGTGTGGTGGATTGACATAGCGACCACCTTGCTGTCCCGGGCCTGAAGCCTGAAGGGACGCCGCTGCCACACAGACATATGAATGTCCTGCTGTCCTGGGCCTGAAGCTCGAAGGGACGCCGCTACCACACACACACAGACACAGGAATATCCTGTGATTCAGCAAGATATCCAACGCTCCATACTCTACTCAAGACCATACTATACTCTTGGCTTGTGGTCTGCTAGTCGACATGCCGGGAAGATGGTCACTGGGCAACTAGGCTGGTTTGCACTGTACCGCCATATGCATGATCCAGGCCCCGCTTTCCTTCGGTTCTGAACCTGCAGCCAGAGTCGAGGCTGCAATAAATCACAACCTTATGACTGCACACCATCGATGTTCTGAACCTTATGACTCCATCTCATCCGGTCATTGCTCGGGTGTCGAAATCTGGGAGTGTCCTGGCCTCGGGGTTTTGTTTTTCTTGTTCTTGTTTTTTTTTTTGAGAAAAGTTTTTCTCGTTCTTGTGGACCATGGGCAACAAGTGTACCGGAAATGGGCTGTATTGCAGCTTCGGTGTACACACCACTGTCTGGACTGATATGCCTAATTCTGGCCCCTGGGCAATTACTTGTTCAAATGTTCGCATGTCTACAGACTGTGGGAAGAGATAGGAGAGAAGTGTGGCTCCTACCGAGTAATTCTTACCTTCGCGGGCAGCAGCATGATAGCGTGCACACTCATGAGCAGCAGAATTGGCAGATCGGCGGGCAAAAGAAAAATCAAAAGACTCTTGCCGATGACAAGGGAGAGTGGCCAGAGCAGGACATCAACCCTGTGTAGTTAGTTTGATATTGTGTAGATATTTGTATGGATTTTTAATTATCTTTGCATACTCACAGCTTGTATTGACTACAAAGCGTAGGGATGGCCCTGTGCTACTGATAGGGGTGTTGTTAGGTTCTGGTTGCAGGAGTGGGAGCTTGAACAGTCAATATATGAAATCCTCTTTTGCCCAAAAAATAATTTGATCTTGGAAATCTGATCTGAATTGTTTTACCACCACATAATCCTCTTTTGCCCAAAAAATAATTTGATCTTGGAAAGCTTGAACAGTCAATATATGAAATCCTCTTTTGCCCAAAACGATTCCGGGACCCGAGCTAAACTAGCCAGGTAAGGGCAGATTTATCAGGTGGCCCGTTTGCATGTGTGGCCCATCTGTTGCTCCGCCCCTTGAGTGAGACCCGATCACACATTTTCACACCCCCAGTTCTAAAAAAAAACATTCACACTCCCTCGAAGAAAAGAGGAAGAGTGGGACCGATCACGTATGATCAATTCAGATAGCCTACGGTTCCAAAAAAAATTTCATTTAGCCTAGAAAACCATGATCAATTCAGTCCACTTGAAAGAAAAGTAAAACATTGTCAAGAGGACATAGTTGTAAAAAAACCATTGTAAAAAACTAGAAGAAAAAAACACGATCAATTCAGTATATGCATGTTATTCTTGTGTGCCGACCATGATCCGAGCCGCGATTCACACTTCATCTCTTGCTTGGCAAAACACGATATGTCTAGTGTATTATACAAGACCAAGGCGCTTTTAGTCATGTCACATGAGTCATCTATTTATACAGAAATGTGTTCATGTCACATTGCCACATATGTATTCAAGAGAAATATTGGAGACGATCTCCGGTTTATGAGGAGGTACACATTTTTCTACTTAGTGTAGACATGTCACATGTGAGCGTTAGTCTCATTAAGTATGCCACTTCGTGTACATGGTTAGGGCGGAGTGCTAGAAAGTCTCTTTAGTTTAGTGTGTCGACAGCATTTTCTCATGGTTCCCTTGCCATGGTTTTTTTTTCAAGTAGATTATTGACTCAATATAAAAAATCACATGTTCGTAAGCATCTTGTATACAACTAACATATAAAAGAATAAAACATGATATCACATACAATTTTCTGGCAGTTTGGATGGCATTGGCATGTATTTGTAATTTGTATGAATTTTTAACTATTTTCTGGCATATTTATAGCTCGTATTGCCAAAATCATGTGTAGTTAATTGACTACATACCTTAGGATGGCTCTCCTACTGATATGGACATGATTTCTATGCTTGCCAATGGATGATGAGTTGTGATGAGACATTTGAAGCTTGCCAATGGATGATGAGTTGTGATGAGACATTTGAAGCTGAACTACACGCATGTGTTGAAGCCTTGAAGGGCGAGTCTCGCTTTGCAAGACTGCTAAACCTTCTTCACCATAGAAACAAATTGCATCCAGTTGGTGTCAGCACTGGTTCTACCTCGAGATCGTTCGATATATAGAATTATTGGGATGTTCAGACTGCAGAAAGCATTTGCCCATGTGTATACAAGAACATGATCAAATATGCTCTCATGTTTGAACGCAACAAAGCAGTGGTGTCAGCAGTGGTTCTACCTCAAGTACATGCATTCTCAAGTACATGCATCTGGTCAAATATGCTCTCATGTCTGAACGCAACAAAGCAGTGGTGAAGCCACGTTGTAGCTGTGTAGTCAAGCGACTACACAGGAATTTTGCAGATCTAATACCCAACTATAAGTATCATATACTATTTGACATATATAAGTTCTTAAATTTGATCACACAGGCCCACTTGTCATCAGGTCTGGGTAACGTTTGGCTGGGCCATGTAGCAAAACAAAGGAAAGAAAGCCTTAACTAACCTGCCTGATTCCCATGATCGGTATTCATTGAAATCCTCTCTTCCGTTTTACCTTACCGTGTCCTCTCCAAATCCCCAATTCTGGCCCTCCTAATCCCTAATGTCTAATTAAGCGTGACCTCATCGCTTATGAGCAGGAGCACACCAAGCACTGAGGTTGTCGCACTGTTGATTCATGATTAGATTATCGCCGGGCTCGTCCACTCCGCCGCACGGCCGTGACAAACCAGGCGACGCCGCGAGGGTTGTCAGATTTGTGATCGGAGCGGTGGCAGCACGAACTGGATCGTCACCGCGACTGCTGTACGTGCTCCTATTGAATTGTTTATATTAGTGCAATCTCAATTTTCATCATATTTTTAAAGCTTGACGACACAAGGTTTTGATCCTGTCACCGCCACTACAACTAAGAGAGAATGACAAATCTGAACTACATCTACAACAACAACAACATAGACGCTATTGGATGCTCCTGATGAAAAGAGTCCCTTTTAACCACCTTGTGAACACCTTTAGCATTAGGGGGTTAGTTCAAGATAGCATCCACACCAGTATCAAAGAGAAATTGACAATGTTCCTTCATGTCCTTGGACATAACTAGAGATTTCAAGTGATTCACAATACATGAAGGAGATCCGCTTAGACAATATCCAAGTACTTCAGAAAGGTCATGTGTGTTATTGGAGAGCTCAGAAGAGACGATCAAGCCACCATCCTCTCAAATTTCAATGAGGATACAAGAAAACTATAGATGGTTTTCACATTTCAAGGGTGAGCAACTCTAGATCGTAGTTCATGACATTATAGTGTTTAACCGAGTCCTAACAATTTGTTTGTGTGAGTATTATATTGGGGCAATTCATGGTACTCATATAACTGTTAGAGTGCCCCGAAGCAAAACATCTGCATAAGGGGGAGAAAGCACAACAACCAAAATGTGCTTTCCATTGCTGATTTCAATTTAAAGTTCACATATGTGTTAGCTGCATGGAAAGGATCAGTTCATGATGCCACCATTCTTGGTGATAATTTGGAGAGAGGTGATGTTCTCAAAATCCTGAAATAAATTCTACCTATCAGACGTCGAATATGCTTGTCAGCCTAGTATTCATTCACCCTTCAGGTCAATAAGTTATCATCTCAATAAGTTCTCAGCGAGAAACTATCATAGGCTCGTAGAGGAACTTTTCAATCAGAGGCACTCTAGCCTTAGAGTGATGGTTGATAGGGCTTTCGTTGCTCTGAATAAGAGATTTAAGATTTTTAATTAGAAATCATTCCATCCGTTTAGCATATAAGTTAAGCTTGTTTTTCATTGCTTTCTTCATAACTGGGATCTTGGGGTTTGACATGGATGAATTCTTCTTGGACGAGGCTAGTGTGATGCCCATGACAATAATTTTGGCCAATGTGTTCCTCTACATGATAATCATAGTATATATTAAGGCGCGTGGGGATGGTGGCCGTTCAGCGCTTTGGCCATAGTTCATCAACCGGATGAACAGTGCGTGCAGATGAACAGTGCGTGGGTTATTCCTGGCCATCGATTTTTGATCCGGTGGTCTGTATTTGTTTGTGTACTATTTATCACTTAATTTTGTCTAATCGGGTGTCACGTCATGTGGATGTAACACAACTTTTCGGTTTAATTTTTTTGTACTATATGATATTTCTTTATGTTCATTTTTTATAACTTTTTGGCTTAAATTTTTTGGCCCACTTTTTTTGTCTGTTTGATCCGACGGTCCACGTTCATGCGTGGACTATTCATCATATAATTTTGTCTAATCACATGCCACGTCACGTAAACGGAACATAACTTTTTAGCTAAAATTTTCTTACCCTAACCGATGTTATTTTTATAACTATTCGGCTTAAATTTTTTAGCACACCTTTTCCATCTCTTCATTCCGGCGGTCCGCACGCTCCGCGCGTATACTATTCAAACGTGTGTGTGTCACGTCACAAATGATATTTTTTTACATTCATTTTTCTAACTATTTGACTTAAATTTTTTAGCCCATATTTTCCGTCCGTTCGATCCGGCGGCCCACGTCCAAACATGTACTATTCATCGTCAATTTTGTCCTACCATGTACCCGTCATGTAAACGCAACACAACTTTTTGGCTAAAATTTTCTTTTCCTAACCGATATATTTTTACGTTCAGCTTCTTTAACTATTTGGCTTAGATTTTCTGGCCCACCTTTTCCGGCCAAAAATTTCCTACTTAATTTTCGACACAGCGTCTCGGATTCATTTTTGCAGCGGTAATCATGCGTCTACGATAATATTTCTTGGCTCCATTTCTTGATTATTCGAAAGTAATTTTCCCACAAAATTTTCTAGGCATATTTTTCCGACGATAATTAACTCACACTAACTTTATGATGGTGCGTGATTGTCTAATTTTACTTTGCTAGCAATATTTCTTTTAGAGTTATTTCATTCTGTCACACTTTTCCATCTATGATTTTCACATTACCCTTCGGTAATTTTTTGGCTGTAATTTACAATTGGCAATTCAATTTTGTTATACTTTTTATTCGTCGACACTAATCGCACCATCGCCGTCTCTTTTATCTATAAATAGTGCTATCATTGTCTTCTACCATAACTTTAGATGATAATAATCTCCAACAACAATTTTATCGATTAATTCACGACATTGTCTCTCGGGGACGCGGCGTCACGCCCGCGCCATATTCCCTAGTCGTGCTTGAAAGGCCAAAGACGATAGTTGGCTGAGGACATGCAAGCTAACAAAGAAAACACGAGAATCGAAAAAAAAACATCCAGTGTCTTGTTCTATGAACTGCACTCAATTTATACATGTCTAATTTCTGTTTGTAGTAGTTAGGTCATATTATGGTAACCTATTGTATTTGTGTATTTTTTGCCAAATCAGTTCAAATCTCGTAATTTCAACCAAATCTGACCTTTTCCAAAACTAATTCGGAATCTAACCCCTAGGATCAGCGCCATTTTAAACCGCGCCAAATCATAGCAGCTTGACAAAAAATACTATATTTATAATATCTATGATTAACATGTTAAATGGATATCACTGTCGCCGTTCTAAAGTAGTATAAGATGTTTTAGCTATATTTTAAAAGGGAGTGAGTATTTGCTAGGGCCACAAGTCAGTCACTTTGCGCGTGCACGTGATCGGGCGCATCTCCCCGACCCCGGTGTTTATTTCTAGCCGCGTTTGGAGGGAGCGACAGATTCATTCAGAGGGGGACAGGTCGAGCATGGACTGGATCTCGAGGCAGGGGCTCTAGTCCCCCCGTCCGGCCGGTCTCCTCCCAGAGGCCAGAGCTAGGGGGCGGATCGCCGACGGCTCGTCAGCGTGTATGGTCGGATCTCGCAGGACAGGGATCTGAAGATCGTCTATTCTAGTTTCTTCTACAGTTTCGCGAGAGGTATAAATCTTTTCTTCTAGTAGATCGTCTAGTCTAGTTTCTTGGAGTAACCACTATTTTTTTGTGCTGGCCGGCTTGGGTCTGCTCTGCGAAATCACTTGTCACCCACCGTAGATCTACAGTTTTTTCATTTTAGTCAATATTGATATGAGTCTCACCTTAGATCTACAGTTTTAACTGGTACTATAAACTAGATTACTAAGGTGTCTTTTCCTCTGTTCTAGATCTTTTAATTCAGTTTGGTCAAGTAAACAGTGTGCTACTATAGAGTTATAGTGCTTGCAGGCCAGAGAGTGTGTATCTGAAAGTGCAGATTGCTGCTCATCCACCATAGAGTTCTATGTTTGATATAAGCTAGATGCTAGTATTTGATCCGTTGCTCTAGTCCGTTTGTTGTCTACGATTTAGTATTGTCCTATCTTTATGAACAAACATTAAATGCATATAATATTGGTTCATTGGTATGCCAACTAACTGTTGCAAAAACTTCATTTACATCGGTACTTTAGTGTGAGATGAAAATCACAATCATTTACTTTAGTTTCCGCAAGTAAGCCATGTCTGCCAGTCATTACTTTTTGGCTGCCTGGTGTGTGAGTCGATCTTAACTATAGATCTACAATATGGTATAATCTATATAGATTTCTGGTGTTTGATATAGTCCATTAGTTTCCTAGATAACTCATGATTTACTCTTGTTGTTGTAAAGAAACATTAGATGCATGTTGATTGCGTTTTCAACTGACCGTCACATATAACTTCATATGTACAGGTACCTATGTCTTCTGTTGGATCGGATATGGTCATGGTTTGTTTTCCCTCACGGCAAGGATATGTTAGATCAAGTACCATATCATGGACAATGTTTGTAATCTGCCTTTATCGTTAATGCCCACTGGTTGGATCATGCTTCTATTTATTAGCTCATTGAAATAGCTCTCTCCTAGCTCATATGGCCCAATTTCTCATTTCTTATGATACATAAAACCTTCAGCTATCCATTTCCATATAAGTTGGTCTCTCTTAATTTTGTAGTCTTCTGGAAATATGCTTAGATATAATATGTGAAGATAGATCATAAAGCAATGACTCAATCTTTCGCTTGAACAAGTCCGGGTAGACTAGAGATAGAACACAATATGAGGCACATACACACACATAAAATGATAAGTATTGTAGATCTAGTAGAGGAGGCTTTTGACTTGTAGATCATGTCACAGAGATGATCTAGAAGTCAAGCTTCTTTTACTACTAGTTTGGATTCACCTTGTCATCTATAGGCTTAGTTATTATTTCTAAGTATGTTTTCAGAAGATTATAAGATTAAGCAAGGTCACTTGATGTGTAAGTGGATAGTTGAATGTTTTGTTTATCATTCAAAACAAGAAATTAGACTATCTGAGCTACGAAAGAGTTATTTAATGAGCTCATAAGCCAAAATATGATCCAACCAATAGACATTAACGATGATAATGAAGGCATGGAAAAATCTTATCGTGTACATGATATGGTATTTGATCTAGTATGTTTTTTGCCAAGTGAAGAAAACTTTGTGACACAGTTGCATGACACCGAGCAAAACAGCGGTCAAATCCAAAGGCAAGAGATTCAAGATTAACCATCAAAAAGAGCATATGGCAGATATGACTACCAGCAGCAGCATGCCTCAAATATGGTCTCTTGCAGTTCCCGTGTGATTGCTGATCCTGCTTCCACCTACCAACTACCAATCGAGAAGCTTGGGACTCCGAGGTTATTGCATTTTCTTTGGTTCGTCTTCCTTCTCCAACAACATTCTCTTGTTGTGATTCAACCCACCTGTATCCGAATTCTATTGTTACTTCCGTCCATTCAAAAACCATTCACTGTCGTGGTTTCTCCTGCATTTTGCTCACTCTGAACTTCTTTTTTTTCCATTTCTATGTTTTCTAAGGTAGAGTATGTAATTAATCAGTACTGCTGTTTTTTTTATTCATCATCTCTTTCTTGATAGCAGCTTTCAGAGTCAGTTTATATGATTCCTGTGGAATGAAATTAAGGTCTTTCAGTTTATAATCTTCTTTTAGTGGTTGATATTTGTCGTGACAATTTTGGTTCAAATTTGACGAAATAAAGTGGTAGTCAGTGGTATTATTTGCCCTGAACTGTTTCCAACGATTTCTGGAGTTAAGAATATTTTGATGAGCAAACAATATGGCGTGTCTGTATGTGATGCAGAAGGACGCCAACGCTGCATGCACTGAGGTTTGCTATGGGCTGCATCTGTTCAAATTCCTTGTTTCTACACCAGTTGTATGTTTTCACCACTAACTCCATGTAGTATAGCAGTACCTTAATATTCTTTGAGCAGTTCCTTTAGCTTGTTTATCGTGTGACAATCCAACTCTCCTGCAGCTTCTGTTCCATTGATCTGATTTCGTCTGTATCTTCCGCTTGTTTCCTTTCATGTTATTTCTTACGAATGGCAAGCAGGGCAAAAGCTTCATTTATTATTTGGGACTTGTCAAATAAATCTTCAGTTCGTATTGCTTCCCCCTTGCACCGACTAATTTTGTTCCCGTTCACAAGATCTGATCTTCTGAATTTTCATGTTGTGTTTGTATATCGCTTGCTACTTGTGTTCTCCATCTCATTGTATTTTTCATCTGGTTCAAAGTTCTATTGAAAGACGGGTAAGTCAGCGGTGTTGTTTGATGTGCCAGCATACAATCTGTATCATCTTTCTTTCCATTTGAGAAGAGCTGGGACTCTTGTCCAGAAGTGATGCTACTTATGTACATGCTTTCCTCTCTTCTGTATTAATTGTACTCTCATGGTCTGGTCTTGCCCAAACTGCAGTCAATATGAAGGATGATAGCACATCCTTTTGACCCTGTTTTGATCATTCGCTGCGCTACCTGTTTATAGTCTCACCTTAATGCTCGTCCAGCACTCTCCAGCCAATAATTCATGCTAACAAATTCTGTTTTGTGGCCACATATTGTTCCAGAATGTGGTCAAGCTTCTGCTGGCTGTCAGTACTTCGCAGTCGTTATCCACAAAAAGAAACGGATTGCTGTTTGGCAGGCCCTGTGGCTATGGCGTGGATTGACAGAGCGACCTTGCTGTCCTGGGCCCGAAGCTCCAAGGGACGCCGCGACCACACGCGGATGATCAAGACATCCAGCGTTCCCTACTCTACTCGGGACCGAGCTGATACGCCTAATTTAGTCCCTGGACCGTGCATTTGTTCAAATATTCACATGCACACAGACTATGGGAAGAGATATGAGAGAAGTATGGCTCCCGAGTGATTCTGACCTCCACGTGCAGCCGCATACATGGTTCAGGTCGATCCTGATGAAGGGGACGGTGGCACAGGAGGACATCAATCTGGTGTAGTCGTTTTTAGTTGTGTAGTCAAATACATGTATTTGTATGGTTTTTTAATTATTATTTTTTTGCCAAAATTTGTGTAGTCGATTTACTACATACCTTAGGGGGTGGATCTGCTACTGATAGGGGACACATTATTTTCTCTTCTTGCCAACGGATCATGGGTTGTTATGAGACATTTGAAGCTGAATTAGGCATGTGTTGAAGGGGTGAGTCTCGCTTTGTAATACTGCTAAACCCTCTTCATCATAGAGACAGAAGATTGCATCCAGTTGGCATCATAAGCTTTGGATCGTTCAATATATATATAAACTTTTTTCCTAGAGCTTAGTCAAAGAGTGGAGCATCACATTGTAAAAATGAAATGTTTGCAGTTAGGGCTAGTCACTCTCTCGCAAACTTTTGCAGACTTTACAAGGAGTATTTGATTTGCTTTACCAGCACATAATCCAGTACCTTTATTTTCCTTTGAGAATCACATTAACATAATCCAAAACTGTGGTCAATGTCACGCAGTGGATGGGGTGAGAGGCACTGCTTCTTCCTACCGGTATAGGATAGCAGCCATTGGTGATTGGTGTGTTGGGAAGATTGCATCCAACGATTCCGGGACCGAGCTAAACTAGGCTGTCTCGCCTTTGTCCAATTGCCCGTGCTCGTGGATCTGGGTGCTTTCTCGACCGACATTCGTACGGTTCGTGCCTAGCGCTGCTCGGACTTCATTTCGGTCCTGAAATGGATCTATCAGGTGGCCCGTTTGCATGTGCGGCCCATCTGCTGCTCTGCCCCTTTGAATGAGACCACCTAAAAAAAGAGTAGGACCATCATGCATGATCATTCAGTTAGCCAACAGTTCAAAAAAACAAAGTCAGTTAGACCGGAAAACCGTTCTAAAAAAAATGGTTAGACTGGAAAACCATGATACAGTTCAGTCAACTTGAAAGAAAAATAACATTCACAAAAATAACTTGAAAGAAAAATAAAACATTGTCAAGCGAGCATACTTGTAAAAATCTAGAAGAAGAAAAAGCTATCTGCGCGTTTGTCATGTGCGGGGCATGATCCAAGGCGTCCCTCAGCCCGCAGCCGCTAGGCTCCCCACCACCGCCGCCCGCCGCCTTCCTCGACCCTTCCTCCCCCTTGCCACCTCCTGCTCACCAGCGGCCTGACCCTCGCGTCGTCCTTCGGTGTGGCCGGGGAGCAACCTCCAACACCACCGGACTCCACGAAGGGAATGTCGTGCGGCCGCTGCCACCGCCATATGCCGCGGAGGACCTAGCTTCCTAAGCGTGGTAGGGGCCTCGGGCTGCTGCATCGCGCGCAACGAAGGATGGATGATGGAGCAGCAACCCTAGGTCGATAGTGCGCAACAACGGCTGGTTCTCGTGCAGGTGGTATGGCTATCGTTCTCGTATAAGATGGCAGTCCTAGTGCTTTTCCCTGCCAATGCGATGATCTGCTTGATGTCTGCCCTCCCTGATATGACCGTCGACGAGTTCCAGAATTCTCCGCCAGAGATCTACACAGATTAGAGCATGTCGTTCCTGGATATCTGGGTCAGATGGGATCCGGTCGTGCGCGTATATACATGGCCGACTCTATATTTTTTGAGTTCCTTGGGCGAAGTCAACAAAAGGACCCCTAATGACAATATATATGTAGGTATAACTAGATATATGCCAATTTAACTTGCAAAATATTTAAAAGCATATAACCACACGTTCATAGTCGAAATGTCTATAAATAATTGTCAAGCACTAAAGCATTGTGATATTTAGATAGAAAAAATAAAAATGGTAGGAAAACATAACAGGTATTCCATGCTAGCTAATACCTAAAAAAAACAGCCTCTTATGAGTTCATCGATAATTAAGCTTCAGTGCTTCGAAAAAAGCTTTTTCGTAGATTTCTAGATGCAAAATCATCGAGGAGCATCTTGTTCATCACCACTAGTAGCATCTTGTTCGTCCCCCCTATTGTCCTCATTAACATCAACATCAACATGTGCATGGCAAACAAAAGATTGTAATTAGTTACTTACTTACTTACACTTGGAAAAATTGACGCTAGTTAGTTATTTACCTTTTTTGGGGATTGTTCATTGGTCTCAAGAACTGCATTTGAATTGTTCTCATCATCTTCTCCGGGTCTAGGATCGGATTCTTGCCTTTGATTATTATTGTTGACATCAACACTACTTTTTGTTGGAAAAAACTTATTTAAAGCACCTCTTTGTGATTCAATAAGCTGATTCTCCATCTTTCTTTTCTTCTTTTTTGCATCACCCGACAATTGTTTCCCCATCGTAACACCTATCACAGATTAATATGAACGAATTTACATCAAATTGTAATCTTAAAAATTATAACCCTAATCGAGGAATTAATTAAAAGGATTAGACGAGGAATTAAGAAGGGATTTAAGGCGTAAACTTACAGAGGGCAGGGCCTGTCCAAGGTTGTTGATGGAGAGCAGCAAGGCCTGGAGAGCAGATGAGACGGGCCGTGAGGGAGTGAGAGAGACCACGACCTGGGCGTCTGTGTCTTGGCGGGCGTCGAGACGAGCGGCGAGAGAGATAGAGTTCACGACTCACGAGATTGGCAAGCGTCGCGAGACCGCGGAACCTAGAATTCATGATCGACCAATCTCCTCGGCAGGGGCCTCACGACCAAGGCGCCACCGCACTAGGCCTTGCTGCTCGCGACTTGCCGACTTATCTGGGGGCCGCTCAGTGCATAAAAAATCTTGCCCCCTGGCCTAGGCCCTTGGCCGTCGCACAACCTTGACATGGGCTAGAGCCGGGCCTACGTCCATATTATAAGCATGTGCTACTTTAAGAGGGCGTTGCGCGAAGCTCTGATGTCCGTTGACACAATTGGACATGTCGATGTCTCAATTGCATGGTATAGACAGATGCGAAGAATGTCATGGAGGATGCGATTTGAGGACCATAAGTACTCGTGGAAGGGGCCTTGGATGCGATGAAGACGTTGCTTCGCATGATGTTGTCCGAACATGAATTGCACGACGAGGTTCTCGTCCATTCAGGACACATGATACCTATGAGCCTGATGTTTGGTGTCTTGCAGTAACGGCCTCAACAAGTGGGGGCGACAACACTGTAGGATCTCATTTTTGGTGGTGCTCCTCGAGCCAAGACTTAACTTTCAGGGTGAAAATTTAAGGTTTGTCCTTTATCGGTTGTACCAGCAATGGCCTGTTTGAAGGCATTATTTTGGTATCTCGGACTTTCTCTATGGTGAAAACCTAAGATCTTTGATTGGGCTACGATGACACTTTTGCACCGTTCCTTCTTAAAGACATCGCTTTTGGAGAACTTTTTTTTGTAATCCGGGTGATGTCTTTGGCAGTGGTCTGTCTGCAAGGGATTAATCACTATGGCAGGGCCTTTTATCCATATTCTTCTTTGTTTCTAGTTGTGTGCACCCTTGATATCTTTTGAAACTTTGATTCATGTAGAGGTTAGGTATAATTGGTAACTTCTCCATGTTAATTAATATATTCTCTTTGTCCAAAAAATGTACGATCTGAGCCGTATCGCTTCACACTTCATTGCTTGCCTGGCAAAAAAGATTAATCTAGGGTATTATACAAGAACAAAGCCCTTTTAGTCATGCCACCTGAGAAATGTATTTGTGAAGAAATGTGTTCGTGCCACGTATGCATGCAAGAGTTTTTTTTAAAAAGAGAGTTTCCTTTCGGATTTCTATTAATAGAAACAAGATGTTCTTCTACAAGAGCCAACAGGAAAATAGAAGTTCAGTATTCTAACTACCGACCAGCGCCCGCAAACAGGCTACTGTGAAAAAAAAATACAACTGAAAGGAATCACAGACATCAAATATTTCCAGCGCTGTAGACATGCAAGAGAAAGATGGGAGATGATCTCCGGTTTATGAGGAGGTACACGCTTTTCTACTTAGTGTAGACATGCGAGTGTTAGTCTTATTAAGTATGGCACTTTGTGTCCATGGCCGGTTAGGGCGGAGTGGTAGAAAGTCTCTTTAGTTTAGTATCTCAGACTGGATTTCCTCATGATTCACTTGCCATGGTTTTTTTTTCCGAGTAGATCATTGACTCTATATACTCCCTCTATCTTAAAATAGATAAAATAGATATCGAAAATTTGTCTAAATTTGGATATATATAGACCTATTTAGTCTATAGTCCAAATTTAGAAAAAATTGTGACTTCTATTTTGAGACGGAAGGAGTATAAAATCACATGTTCTTTTTCGGAGTACACGACTCGCCCCTAAGCATCATGTATACAGCTAACACGTATAAGAATAAACCATGATATCACATACCAGAACATATGCCTTACAAAATGGATGGCAAAGAATCAAACTTTTGTAGCAAAACAGCATATGCACACGGTTTTCGTGACTTCTTAGTCACCAGAATCTGTTGGTGCTGCAAGCTTCCAATTATGGTAGACATGATGATGTGAACCCCATCACTTCCCAAAAGATGCACTATTTCTAGCCAATCAATCCATCATGCATATTCACCATCCAAATTACCGAATGATGGTGAGGATCTTTGCGCAGGTTGGCGCACAGGGGCTCTGGCAAGACAAAAGGGGCAGGATTGGTGCTGGAATGTAGTGAGATGGAGAGACATGAGTAGAGACGGGCCTGGTCTAGGCCAAGCCTAGCTATTCACTCATCATGCATGTTACCATTTTCTTTCTTTTCATCGATCACCTCCCTAGCTCCCCTCATTTGCCCCTACCTATTTCTTGCACTTGTCCGGTCCACCCTCACACCAACAAGTGACAAGTGTGAGTCCCAAATGTCATCATGTCTTTGTCTCACGGCCACCCATGGTGATAAGATCAGTGGTGATGTGGCATTGGACCAGTTGTCAAGAACTACTAGTCACTAGTGTGGTTCATCAGGGATCTCTAGGGCTTTGATTTCCTCAGTAGACCATTTATTATATTTTGAATCATGGATGACTTTGTAGTATATTGAAATGATTATCATTAGGTGTCATATTTCCATTGATGGTTTTTATGTAGGACATAAAATATTCTTGAAAAATAACAGATATAAAACCCACATGATGTTGGATGTGTTGTTGTCATATTAGATTTCTGAATTAAAACAGGCAAATTCATGCACAGTTTGGCAACATGGATTATTTCAAGAGTTTATAGGTGCACCGACAAGCAGGCACATCTGGTTGTGTGCAAAGTAGTGGAGTTCATGAACCGCACAAAGAGCAGCTGAAGGATAATTTGTTAATATTGTCAGTGTCTAAGTCCATTAAGGCCATAGACTCTAGTAGCATGGAATGGGTCACATGATGATTCAATCGAAGGACAACGGTAGAGATCAAAACTTTACTCTAACAGTGCATGTTCCTTTTGGTGTGGGACTAGCATTGTCGCACCCTCGGAGCAAAAAAGCTGAGGCATTTTGCATGCTACCAGTAGTGCTGATATGTCTCCAGAATTATGCTCCCTTCCCACCTTCAGAATTGGCCTTGTCACCCTTTACCCAACTTGCTACTGCCCCTACTTTTCTTTAACTTGTATGGGTGGGACTCACTTGCAAAGATAGTACTTGATGTTGTACTAGAGTTACCCAAACATTAGGACAATATGTACTTGGAAGCATCACATTGTGTAGGTAATAAAATTTCTACAATAGTAAGAAATTTAGGGAACGTGTAAATTGCAGAGATCATTCAAAAATATATTAAACCTTTATTTCAATAAAAAAATCAATCCTTGTTTCTGAAATGGAGCTGTGAGAACTGCGAGGTTGTAGTCGAGATCATTATTTTACTTAATATTTTACATGTATATGTGTGTGTATTAAAAAGAACTAAGATATGTGTAAAGTTTCTTTATTAGTACTGCAGAAAAAGATTGCATTACAGATCACTAGGTGACGAATTATTTGTCCTATCTATAAACCTACACCAATTGTATGCTATATATATGATATGTGCCAGCTTTTTGAGTGGCAATTTGAGATATTACACTGCTACCTGAATCTTGTGATGGCATTCTTTTTTTATCCTTTACGTTTGTCTCTTTTACCTTTTGCCATGTTGGCATGTACATCCTCAATGTTTTCTTAAGGTTCCATTAATTGGGGTTCAGAAAAGTGGAAATATATAGACATTTGCATGTTTTTCGTTTGTTCTTGCATTGTCATGAATGATTTGAAACCGGGTTGTCAATATCTGGAAAAAAAACTAGCCACATCTAAAAATAAGATTAAAATATGGTATAGAGTTGGCGGACTAAAACTTGAAGTAGAATTTGTGCATTAATATTGGGAAAATGATTATTTTAGTGCCTTGGCACTAGTAAAGAAACCCTTATAGGCGCCGAATGTTAGTTGTGGGGCGAGAAAATGTACGGGTGATGCCCGAAACTACCGGCGGCATGGCGAGAACGGAACGCAGTAGGTATGGGTTTAGTAGCAGCGTTGTCCCGTCGTCAATGCACCGCTAGTTCGTGGCACCCACCGACATGGCAAGTCCAATACAGCGGAAGCGTGGCAGCCTTACCAAGACGCGGGTACTGACCTGCGCACCACAATGGCCTTCGCTTCGGGAAAACTCCAACATCGATCGCCATGGTGTACCTTCTTACATGTACGCGACTGCTAGGTAAATGTTGGTAGCATGGCGCCAGCCAACTATACGCCACCATTAACCTCGCCTCGCATCGATTGGATCGACGTGCATAGAGTGTCAGATTTATTCAATGACTTGCTGATTCACGTGCTATTTTCAATAGAAGAAATGACCTTCGTTAATTTGATGTCACCGGTACCACGCTATTTAACCCCCTTCGCCTCCTAAAGGAGAGAATCACACCGGCTCCTCCTCCTCTTTATCTGCCTACGCCTTTTTCCAGTAGCCCCCGATAGGAATGCCTCGGCTTACTTCTCTATCGCATGGCAAGGGAGAAGCTGATGAGGATGTGGAGGGGATGGGCGGCGTGGAAGAGCCACTGCCGGTGTGAAGGGAAGACGTCAATAGAAGCCTGCTTGCCGTCGTCCTCGAGAAGGTAACGGCCACCGTGGACATGGAGGACCACCCACGCGGCTTCACGGGCCGTGGTGGCACTACCTTCTCAAGGCCCGTGGCTCGCAAGGGGGCGGAGGCTGTTGCAGTGAAGGATGCGGTAGCCTGCTGGCTCGTGTCCACCGTGTGGATACGCATGGCGGTGGTGCGAGGATGCCCCCCACCCGCCAGGCTCGCAAAGAGGCGGTAGCGACGCACAGACGCCGCAGTCGCCAAGTGGCTGCTGCGGAGGTGACTATCTATGAATTTGGAGGCAGGGTCTACGGCGAGGGAAGGGTAGTCATCGAGCTCATAAAAAATGATGCGTTGAGCGCCGCCGATTAGGCTCCAACCGTCGGAGATGAGGGAGCATGAGGAGAAGGCGGCGGATGCAGGGCCTGAGGAGCTGCGCGGCGCGGCAGCGAGGGTGTCAACAATGGCGGATAACCATCATAGACCTCACTGCCAACACGTCCCCCACAAGCGCGGCGGCGCAACGGCGAGAGCACGTCAACTGCTCTCCCCATAGATCTAATTACAATTAGATTAGTTTGAAGCGTTTTAATTAGTTTTATTGAATTGTAAGATTTGAATGTAATATCTCTTAAGATTTGAATAAGATCTACTGATTTGAATTAAATTCTCCTATAAATTGAATGCTTTGAAGGTCTAACCATTGATTCAGCATTACTGGGCCATTCAATCTCCCGCGTACCAACATCGCACGCCACCGTTGCCACGACGTGCTAACCGCATGTAGAAGGAACACTGCTAGTGCATTTAACTAGTAGCGTGTCGGTCTGCCTTACACCTTACCAGTGGCGCCATGACACTTGCCCGTTGCTAATAATGATTTTGTAACGCCACCTTTTTCTACTAGTGTGCGGAAGAGAGAGTAGCTTTGGATAGGCAGAAGCCATATGAGTGTCTACGTACATGCTCACACAAAAAAGTCAATCATATGCGAGACTAAAATAAATGTAAATAAACAAATATAAATCATGCAAGGCTTGTAAGAAATGGAGATGAGAAAGATCGTGTTCTGTATTTCATATGTCTGAGCTCCCAATGTATCCAAAGGAAAAAATGCTCTTGATGTATACTCCCTCTATTAATTGATTCATAGACATTGGTTAACCATCCGAGGTTGATCATTGAACAAAGATAGTCTAAACGTACTTTAATCAATTATATTCATATTCAGAAGTACTTTCCTACATACAATTATGCTTTTGATAGAATTAACATGATATGGCAGGAGTTATTTATGGTCAAAGTTTAACTTGGGGAGTTAAACATGGTCGTTAAGAATTAATACTATGTATATGTTTCCTAGCTCCTAATTACATCAACATGTGGTGTAATAGAAATACCATCACATTTTTTTTGGAAAAA
This sequence comes from Avena longiglumis, assembly GCA_030063025.1. Classification (NCBI taxonomy): domain Eukaryota; kingdom Viridiplantae; phylum Streptophyta; class Magnoliopsida; order Poales; family Poaceae; genus Avena; species Avena longiglumis. Next base: position 64,158,272 of record CP125973.1, read on the forward strand.
GTATCAGATACAGTAACTCATAAACGCTAGCACAGGAACACATTTCATCCAAATGACATAGGTGCATGTGCCCGGCAAGGTGTACATTGTAAATTTTTATATGAGGTTGATTGGTTGTTTAACGTTCTAAATGGTTGGTTGTTCAATGTTCTAAATGGTTGGAGCCGTTATTTTATTCATTTGTTTCCGCGGAGCAGTTAGTCGACACGTCATGAAGCATGATCCAATATGTTAATGTGTTTTGAGACAACATCATCTAAAGGTGTCTAAACAAGGATAATACATAATCTAAGCTAAGTAATGTTGACTTCGGTCCTGTTTTTGCCTCAATAATTACAAACACATGCATGTATTTTAAATTTATCCTTGTCACCTGATCTACCCTCTGTGTGGAATGGAGCAAACAAGAATTGCTCCCCTAGGCAATTCATGTTTTATTTCCTTCCAGACATATATGATGTGACTTATCAAAAGGAATTAACATAGATTTCAGAGAGTCCACCGAACGAGTATTATAAATAATTGTCCTATCAATCTTCTCACGTGTTATCATGTTCTAGAATGCTATCTTGTGTGATATGAATAGCACGAGAAGTAAATTCAACATTAGCTAGATGTACACTAAGCTAGGTTTGTTTTAGGTCTTAGCCGAAATTTAAACTCTAGCTAGCTAGACATTTAGTTTGGAGTCTAGAAGTCGCTCTTTCCAATGGGCTATGGGCAATGTTTAAAAGCACATGAACTATAATGGTAAATAGTCATACATGTCTAAAGCAACCATTCGAACCAGGACAACCAAACAAAAATTAGTGCAAAAGAGGTTTAATTATGAACACCAGGTGCAAACTAAGACTTGCATGCTCACACAACATCTAGCTTCAAAATTAACGAATTCACCACATATGCATCGTTGTTGACGGTAGAAAATAATCTACACTAATGAAATGCACGTCGTATTAATCCTTGTCATCGAAACACACATCACGTCAAACCTAGAGTTTGATTTCTCGTATATTAGTACCAAGATAATATCTATTACACCCAACATCTACGGCAATATAATATCTAGAGCACAAGTATAGACATCATAGACATAACAAAAGAAAACAAAGACCAGGCCGAAGCAACCAGAGATTTGCAGTAGTAAGAGCACCACCAGTGGCGGCGACATCTAGACTCCGGAAAAGGTTATCCAAAACGACGCCTTTAGAAAGGTATCAGTACATAAACACCCACGCCGTCTGGTCTCGCAAGCATGGTCAAATCCTGGGTTTTCATCCTTAAGAAGGTCTGATCTCCAGAAGATGCCTTCAATAAGGAAACAACCAGGGAGACATCATTTCATCCCACAAACTGAGACCTCCAAGAATGAAGTCTACCAGTGTTGCTGCCCCACTCGCCGAGAACACTGATGCAAAACTTTGATCGTCTAACACACATACTTCTCCCGAACCGCAATGAGTACTCCCTGGAATCTTCATTGCCTCTCGGCTAGACATGAGCATGAAAAATTTAACCTCGCGAGCCTATCTAGTCTCCTTTAATCACGACCTCTGATCCCCCATCAACACCTTGGTAATCACTGCAATGAAGGTGACAAGGCAACCCAATGTGAATGGGGGTTACTAGTAGCCATAGAGACATGGATCTTCGTATCTCCAACGACGATGGCGACACATCGGGTTACACTCCAGTTGTGAAGGCAGAGGAGGTGAATGAGCCCATTGCTCAGCCTACCACACACATTGATCCGACACATGTAGATCCAAGAACGCACTCACGCCTCATGGGCGAGTTGTAGTGTGTGCACCCAGCCGAAGCAACCCACTTGAGACTGCAGAGTCGCCCAATTGGCACCAGGAGCTTGTTGCGGGAGGTACGACGCGGCCACACGGGGATCCCTCCTCATGAACTAGTCAAGATCTGAACGAAAGAGGTTGCACGTGGCGGCGGCGATAAAATACGTTGGGGCAAAAAGACGAAAAACACCAAGAGAATGCTTTACCGAGGGCACTCCACCGCCACCGCCCGTCGACGGCCTCCTCTGATGGCGGCAAGGTGAACACGGCGTCATAGAACGGGCTTTTTTGCGTCGTGTCGGGTACCTCGGAGTGGCGACACGTGAGGTTAGCAATACATTCAGAATGTTGCATCAGCTGGGACTGGGAGTACAGCTGCCTACAAACTTGAGATCTCTACTAATTTAGTTGAGGGGGGTTTAATTTTCATCCATTGTGCAGACACGGTCTTTACATTTTCTTGCATAATTTCTATCATATCATCTTGAGCCAAAGATGCGAAAGAATATTCCGGCCATCACGCCACCAATATTCCGAAGCAAAGAATCACGTGGATACAGGAGAGCACAAATTCCTAGGCTAATACTTACTCCCTCCGTCCGCAAATAAGTGTACTTCTAGTTTTATCCTAAGTCAAATTTTACTATGTTTGACTAACTTTTTAGGACAACATACTAACATTTATGACACTAAATAGTTACCATTAGATTTATTTTTAAATCTAGTTTTATAATATGTCAATTTGATGTAATATATATTCCTATATTTCTCTATAAAATTGGTCAAATTTAGTTATGTTTGACTTAGACAAAGGCTAAATGTACACTTATATGCGGACGGATGGAGTAAACCGGTATCCTAGTAAAATACTAATAATTTGGTGGGAAGTGCCCCCACAGGGCTTGGCCTTTAGGCGACATGATGCCGGGCTAAACACGGTCAGGATATGGCCCTAATATGCCCGGCACCCGGCCGGCACGTACCAAACAAACCAAATCTCCAATGAATGGCAGCAGAAGCACACTAAATTCAACTTGACTTGATTTGCTAATGGGAATCCGGCCGAGTGTGGGTGTGCACTTTTTACTGTAGGCAAAAGATTGTCATGTTCACCGAGATCTCCAAAAGAAGAGTAGGATATAACATTTGCTTGCTTATAGGTCACTTCTAATCCTCCTGGCGTGCTTTTTTTTAGAAGATGGTAAATTTTTAGAGACAACTATCACAATATACTGTACTAGTACTATTTTAGATGTGTTCAATAATATTATAGTAGGCTCCGATTTATCAAGATTGCATGAATTTAATTGGATGATAGTACTCCCTCCATGCCAAATGCAGTGCATATAAGATTTTTAAATGCCAAACGCATATAAAGTTTTACCATGTGTACAAAAGATTCAACATCTAGAATACCAAATGAATACCTTTAAATTCATCATATGTACTCCCTCTGTCTTGAAAAAGATGTCCTCGATTTTTCTATATTCGCATAAATCTAGACACTTTTAGTTGTATAGATACATGAGAATCTAAAAAATCCGCTACATCCTTTTCAGACGAAGGGAGTATAATTTTGTATGATATACATTTGGTATCGTAGATATAGATTATTTTGTTAATAAACTTGGTCAAAGTTAACAAAGTTTGACTTCTTAAAAAAGTTATATGCTCTATATTATAGCAATGAGGGAGTATAAGATTTAAAAATAGTGGCTACAATTGCACGAAGAGATTGTATTCGATCCCCTCCAATCCATAATAAATATCATTGATAATGCAAATTTGTATTAAATCAACGACACTTATTATGAATCGAAGAGAGTACTGCTATCTAACATAAGAGACGGTGTCAACCTCTCTCCTTGTTAATTATGTGATACATAGAAAAAATAAGTCTGATGTGATGGCGGCACAATGAAACATGCGGAGCGACCTGATAATTCTATTACTTATTCTACCGGTTCAAAACATGGAGTAATATGTTTTTGATATAATCATGACCTCTGAGATGTTTCTACCAATCAGGTATATAGGAAAGCGCTTAAAAAAGGTATACATAAAACGAAAGGCAGAATAACTATAAGAATACGAGGTACCTCTCATGTCAGAACTAGTGATACTGGTATCATTTTATCAAATGTAATAAAATATTGTTGTCTAGCTGGGCTAAAATAACATCTAGGTGTGTATCATATGAGCTAAAATAACTTGGCACTACACAAAAAATAACTGTTTTTCCCGGAAAAAAGGTTAACTGTTTTATGGTACTGCATACGTGATATTCGGACTTTATTATATTTTCACATTTGAAACTTTTCCCTTAGCCAAAACTAAAATTAAGGTCTCGAGTCGCCAAGGCATGCACACTTTTCCGACAAAATTAGGCAACACCACAAGTTTAGTTTTTGCAAAACTTAGGCTCCCGGCCTCACGTTGCAAAAATGGACCCTTAGATTGTACGCATGCCGTTGGAAGCTTGCAGCTGATTGGTTAGCACTTGATCTATTCTTGACCTCAGCTGGATCTTGTCGTTGGATCCATGTTGGTGCGGTGCTTTTGATATATCAGTTGCTAATTGGATCTAACTAGCTTTCTAGGTAGCAGCTACCTATTTATTAATCCAACTCCAAACAAGCCTAACACATATTATATGCTAAGTAAGATTTGGTGTTCTGTTGTCAAAGATTGATTGTTTCATACTCGATAAGCAAAAGTCACCTTTACATATATGGAGCTGGCTAGCTATGTGATCGATCTAGTAGTTAGCTACATAGTTAGGTTTAAGAGGCCACTTGTTTATTCATGAAAGCAAATGTGTTAATATAAACTTATGGCTACATAGTTAGGTTTAAGAGGCCACTTTAGTTAACTACACCTATAAAGTAGAACAAAGTGTTTTACTAATTTAGTGAGATCCAGTGAGTGTGACAGTGAGTAAGATACTCCTACACTATCGTTGGAACAACATATATACATACATGCTTGGTGATGTCAATTGTCAAAGCTAAAGATCTCTAGAAGCTTAGAAAGTTATGTCCTTCGGTACTTATTTAATCTGCAAGATTACATGGGAAATGCGGCCTTGTGCGTGCACGAAAGCAACGTTAAGTTGGCGGCTCATATGGCTTTCGCGCCCAAAGTTAAGTTGGCAGAATGGGCGGTGCAAACATCTTCGTCGAAACTGACTAATTGCCCTATCATAGTGGCTATCGGCTATTCGTAGATAGGGTCACTAAATTCTTCAAACATGCTCTACACATCTTAACTAACAACATTATTAAGTGTCCCTTTGTCCTTAAATATAAAATATTATTGCAGCTCAAACTAGACCGTTAAGAGTCTTATATTTAGGAACAAGGGAAATATCATTCAAGTTCAAAAAAGAGCAAGTCTTATATTTAGACCCGAAGCTACAGATCAGAGACTAAAATGTGACTAATGGTATTAGGAGAGGATAATATGATACAATAATTTACATTGATTAACACATAAGATTTAAAAATTCAAAGGTTTTAAAACTCTAGAGTCACTTACATAACTTCCCAAGAGAAACATTTCTACTGCTAGAGATGTAAGTGGGATCCCACCTAAATCCCACATAAAGGGGATTGGGATTTATGTAGGACCCCACCTGACACCTTACAAACCGCACCAACAAGGCTCTAGCCCCACTTGCATGATGCGAGATGCTACAAATTGAATTCCTCGGTTGGAAATCTTGTGTAGCTACTATATGAGGCTATTAGCCTGGTTGGTGCACCATATAGGGAGTTATCTTACTTTATGTGTTGGGGTGGTGATTTCAGATTTGTTCGTGCGCGATCATGGTCACCTGAGCAGTTTGGGCTGAGGGAAACTCGGTCGTGCACATTACAGCTCGAGGAAGAATGGTGGTATGACAGGAGCTCTAGAAGTCGTATCATGGCTCTGCGGAAGGCGCGTGGAATAGCTGAAAGACATGACCGCGGCTCCATGGATTTTGCATCTTTGAGGATAGTGATTTCGTTTCATGTTGATGGTGATAGGATGTACCCGCTTTGGTTTTGGCGTGTCTAAGGTCATAGATTGGCACATGTCTTGTGTCATGCACGCTTCCTTGTCTATGTGCGAGTATCCTAGGTGTGCTCCCCATAACTGTCTCAGCTTCTCTCTAGTAGTATAGTGTGTGCGTGTGGGCGGCCGCGGGGGGGGGGGGGGGGGGGGCAGAACATGCTTCAATTGTACTTGGGCGGTGATGTGCTCTTCTATGGAATTTGCCATGCCATCAGCGAGAGTGGCTTGTTTCTACTTGAACATATATTACAAGTGTTTCACTTTTTTCTGGGAAAGGAGCATATAATAATATTGGGAGATACCAATTACACTCAAGCTCCGCAACAACGCAATATCGTAATTACAGATGCACACGACTAAAAAGGAAAGAAGAATTACAGAAAAAAGAAAGCCCCTCTACAACGATCTATGCCTTACAACGGCAACCAAACACCACCAATCCAGCACCAGAAATTCATCCTCTCCAAAAGCGATGTCTCCAAGAAGGAAACAATGCATTAGCATTGTCATCGCCCCTGATCATCGATCATAGGTTTTCATCCGGGAGAAAGTACGCACTGACAAAACAATGTCTTCAACAAGACCATTGCCAGACACAACCAATTAAGGCCAGACCTTAGATTTTCACCCTGCAGCTTAAACTCTGGAATTCTCCTGTACCGTCGCCCCACTTTCCAATGTTGCTGCTTCAAGACCTAGATCACCAAGCAAAAACCTCATTACCACCAGGACTCAAACCACCATTAACAGTCTCCAGACCTCAGCCAACTAGGCAACCAACTTCTTCCTAATTAATGAAGATGCAAATATTTTGCCTCAGCTTAAAAACAAATTAATTCTTCATTAACATTATCAAGTTTATCTAAGCTTGAAATTGCATATTTACTTCAAGGAAAAAACAAAGATACCTTAATATCCCTTAAGGCATCAATCAAGAAATTAACAAAAAATCTATTTTTTATAAAATATCAAAATTAGAGAACATTTGGTCATCCTGTACTTGTTACATGATTGAAGAGATATTTTTTGGGGGCAAGGGGTAAGGCATCTTCGTATAATTAAAGACGAGCACTAACCGGAGATGCAATGCAAGTTTGATCCTAAGTCTGTGGATAAACTTTTTGGGTCCTGCACATACACTGGCGATGAGTCATGAGCAATGACAATTCACACACACCTTACGTAAGAAAGGTTCAAGCACAGTTACCACTCGCAAGTTGCATCGTAGCTTCTGCGATCTTTCGTGGTTGGAACCCATTATTTGCGCCAAGAGATCAACTGCTCCCATGTACACGTAAACATAAGATCAATTAAATCCGCTGCCATCATGCAACTCTGTTCAAACTTGCCGGCCCTCTTACGTGCATGGATGTCATTAGACTTTGACTGATCGTACTATGTACTAATATATGGTTGGCCTTTTTGGGGTAGATTCAGTAGGAGTGTTTAAGCATCAGTTCTAACACATGCCCTGCCTTCCCACCACAAAAATAATACTCTCTCCTTGCTAAAATGTAGTGCATGTAAGATTTTTAAAAGTCAAAACATGTCAAGTTTAACTAAGTATATATGAAAAAATATCAACATCCAGAATACAAATTAGTATCGTCAGATTCACCATGATTATATTTTTGTACGGTATATATATTTGGTACTGTAGATATATATAAGTTTCTCAATAAACTTGGTAAACGTTTGTGAAATTTGACTTAAAAAAAATGTTAGCCCTATGTTATGGCAAGGACGGAGTAATTTTTTCTCCAGCCCTAGCTAGCCCCTCGCTAGGAACGTAGGATGAGGATCTTACAAAAAATATTAGGTGGAAATGATCAAATGAAAGAAGAGATTTCAAATGTGGACCCCACATAGATATGGATCACATGCTGAGATTTAGTCCAGCCGGACCAGCTCATCAAGCGAGGGCTTTTCTATTCTTTATTTATAACATCGGTGAATTGTGTGAGAAATATAGTATGTCCAACAGGCCAAGCCATTAATGGTTAAATTAAACTGTGCACTACAAGTTTCCTCTTACCAGTAAATAACATTTTCTTGTAAAAAAAATACAAGACTGTTTCTTCAAGAACTAATAACTAGTACAAGCTTATATATATGTCTGCTAGCACAAAGACTAGGAGATATAAATGTCAAAGAAGAACACAATTACATGGAAAAGGAGCTCCAAAAGCAAGTTTCCTTAACTACAAGAATGGAAAACTGCGGCAAGTTAATTGGAGAAGAGATGATCTCTCCATCTGAATCCATCATTTTACAAATACATTGCGTATTAGTTTTAGTCAACACAAAATTGTATAGAGTTCGACCAAATATAGAGAAAAACAATAACATCTACATACCAAATTCATGCAACATGAAAGTATATTTCATCATGGTTCTAATAGTATGGCTTAATATCGTGACGTTGATAACCTTTTCCTATAATCGATTAAACTTTACGAACTTTAACTTTGAAACTAACAGATGTTGTATTTCTTATTTTGAGATGATATGATGTACTTCAATATGGAAGGAGTAAACATCACGCACACACGGAAAATTGTGGTCACAACTTGCCGGTCCCCCCTACCATTGTTGTGCAATTGAAGTGTCATTTGCTTTCATCACTTAAATCATTCAATAGTTGATTCACTGGTCATTTGGCATGCATGTTATCATTTCCATGTATCACTGTCTGGCCAAATAATTAATTATAGTATATTTCTGTTTCTTGAGGAAAAGAAAACATGAGACCGATTTTGGGTCGAGAACCAACCTATGGTTGGATGGTTAAAAAGATAATGGTACACAGTCCACCAGAGATTAAACCCCAGGTTTGACTCTTGGTATCTCATTAAAGACGGAATATTATCCATTGGAAGACGATGTTTTCGTTGATAATCAGATGCATGTGGTGACTTCGTCAATCTCATGACCCGCTAGACCAGTTTCTCAGACTCGGTCTTTCAGAGATGCTCATAGGGGTAGGGTGTACATGAGTGTATTTATAGGAGTGAGTGTATGTTTGTATTTGTAAGCATCTGCGTTGTATTGGATTTCTTTTAAAAAGATTTTGGGTCTATTTGATCTAACTATATATTGTTCTTTTTTCTACGCATACTAATTTCGTGTTTGCAGCTGATGTGAAAAGTTAGCAGCGAAATGTTCAAAGATGTCGGCAACGGCAGATCTAGCAGTTGTCTACCTAAACACCGGACAACTAATTATCAGGTGGTTTGGTTGCTGGCCAAAGTAATGACAACTCAAGGGCATGCAATAATTAACTAGGTACCACAACTTTAATCTAGGGTTGGTTCTGATGGCAAGTCTCTAGCTTTTGAAGCCGCACACGCATTATTTTAAAGAAGAAACATCTAATTGTGGGTATGTGAATATGCGTAGAAGTTGAACAATGTAACTAAGATGACTCGCGTACTTCATCTCCGAGATACCACAGAGTCGTGTCTTGGGACAGAGTATGTGCAACTAGATCTTGCTCCCGCTGCCCACCTCCTCCACACGAAATTGATGTCGCTAGATTTATATTTCCAAATATTGTTTGTGGTTGTGATTTTGCATCACAAAAACTACATACTAACAATGTAATTATTGATCAAAGGCTTGTCCCAACGGAAGCTAATATGCAATGTATTTTGATAAGGGGGGTATCAGTTACTCAGGGCAAGTTAAGGAAAATCATATCTCTACCTTATAAAGAACTAAACATCAAGTGACCGTATATACTATGTACTCCCTCCGTTCAATAATGTAAGACTTTCTAGATATTTTAAAATAGACTACATTCGACTAAAATGGATAAAACTAAACAATAAACATGTCTAAATACGTATATTTCCAAGAAAATGGAGGGAGTATAGGTTCACAGAGGTTCGGAGTGAACCTATACACTAAAATGTGTCTATATATATTTATTTCAAAAAGCTAAAATGTCTTATATTTTTGAACGGAGGAAGTACATACTAATAATGTAGCTATTGGTCAGAGGATAGTCCTAACGGAAGCTAATATACAATGTATTTTGATATAGGGGGTATCAATTACTCGGGAATGAAAACAACATTAATTTTATAAGGAGCTAACCATCAAATGACCTTATATACTACTTCCTCTGTCTCAAAATCTAGATGTCTTAGATTTGTCAAATTTTAGATAAATCTAGACACTATTTAATATATAGATTCATCTAAATTTTGAGAAACATGTCTATTTTGAGATGGAGGGAGTAGTATGTATTTTAAGCCTCACAACAAGATAGACAATCAAAGTGTGGATGTATTCAAGAGATGCCCCACTTATTGGGACGTTACTTCTAGATGAGAAATCGACGAATTCTGGTATCTATAGAGGTAAAACTGATGAAATCCCACAACAAGATGGCGATCAAAGGATGGATTTCTTCAAGAGATGTCCCCTTATATATTGGGATGTTTTACTTCTAGCTAAGAAATGATAACGAACTCCGGTATTTATAAAGGTATAAAACAGATGAAATTCCGCGAACCTGTCAGGTCTCTTGCTTAATCATTTCGCCTCTAGTCTACAGGACCACGGATGCACGCTAACCTCACCCATCATAAGCTAGATAAGCCAAACAGTGGATCCTTGCAGAAAAGACAATAGCTGTGAGAATAGAGATATCCACTTAGTGAGTGTCTTCGTCAGAGTTTTGGTTATAGTTCGACCAAGTCATTGTTATGATGTATTCGGTCAAAATAAGTTGGAAAACAAGCAAACAGCCGCCCATAGCAAAACTTGACACGACAAGTGATGTATGTTCATGCATGTGTGCACAACTAGATGTCGGAAAAGGTGGCAAACATGTGGCAAGTGACATGACTCTTCAGGATGACACTCAAGTATCTCTGTGGCATGCATCTGATCAACTGAAAAATCCCATAGCTATAAGATATTCTGAATTCCTGTAATTAGGAATTTGATGGTAAATAATGTTTAAAGAATTGCACAAACTGGTGGACAATGTTCTCAAGAAGTTTTTGGGTGTTGCCATACCCCAAAATTAAGAAGTATAATTGAGTTCATATTAGTGCACATAAATTGGGGACATAGGTGATTGGTCTATTAGGATTTAATAAGTGAGACTGATTTAGAGAAAATTGAAAATAGCTAGCTATCTCATTTAATTTTGTACACCCGAGTTCTCGCTAGATGCCCTTCCACCTCTTAGACATACTTTTGCGCCAACAAAAACACCAAAGTACACTCCACCTCTCATATCTCCTTACTCGATCCTGTCATATAGGCGGTGACCTCTCTCTACTTTCGTCGTAGATATGTTTCCCCCTGCGGAGTTGTCCATACACCTCGGAGTAGTCAAAGTTAAACCCTATATATACTCCATGACTGTCAAAATGCATGTTGTTTTAGATCTTGTGCTAGTCAAACATGCTTAGGGTTGACTATCCAAGTAGACTATTTTCTATGATTTGCCAGTCAAACATACTTAGGTTTGACTGTCAAAGTACAAATGATTAGCAATGTTTTTGCAGCATAGATAATTATAGCAATGTTATTGCAGTACAAATAATCACCAATTTTAACGATACTTGTATCATGACGCCATATAATTGTAATTATTCATAGTAAAGTGTTTCCAACAAAATAATAATACAGAATGTCATGTTTTGAGACCTTGCCAACAGCCAATGAGTGTATCTCTAGGGCCCTCATCCATGATATCGCGTTATGAAAAGGATAAAAAAATCCATGCAGAACTGTGAATCCGTGAGCCAGAAAAATCTAGGATCACAGTGAATGCACATCTGATAGAACTACTATAGCAAGTTACTAGCACTCATCATCTCCTGAACTAACCTGCCATGCTCCTGTTCCAAAAGCACACGATCCCAGCATCCATGTTTGGTCGGCCATGGCCCCCCCTGTTGGTGCCTCTGCCCAGGAGCTGGCACGTAAGCAAGACCAGCAGGGCCCAGGAGCCGAAAGCCCAGGCCACAGGAGAAACGTCAACAGGGACACGTGGGTCGTGGACCCAGTCGACTCCACCTCCCCGACATCCCAAGCCCGGGCCGCACCGGCGATCGCTCTCCGGCCGACTTCGCCGCCAAGTCCGGCGCATGCGCATGCATGCACACACCAGATCTCTCCGAGTGAGTGTGTGTCACAGTAGGGCGCTGGTCACACATCAGCTGATGAGGCGGTCAGTGCGCACGTAGATGGGAACAAAGGAGGAACACCTGTACGAATGACCTATATAATTGGTACACGATTCGACTTTTACACGTCAGAACATATATATAGAGATGGTGATGTTCTTTATGCCCCATGCAAAGATATAATCCCTCGGTTCTATATTAATTGTCGCAGATGTGTCTAGATACACATTTTTCTAGATATATATATATAAATTTAGATAAATCTGCTACGTAATGAAAGTACTTCCTTCATCTCGAATTGAATATCGGAGATTTTTCTATATTCATATATATCTTACACCAAATTCAAGACGAAGGGTATATCTCTGTATTTCCATTTGCCTGAATTGGTACTTTACCATCTGAATTGCAAATAAACTCTCTGTTACAAATTAGTTGTCCTAACTTTGTCAAAATACTAGACACGTTTCAGTTTATAGATATACTTGTGAATCCTCTAATTTTGGATGGAGGAAATACAACTTTGCCTCACTTGTACTAGTTTGACTACGTCTGACTGTAAAATAACAAAAAAATTAAAAACATATGCGACGTTTAAAAGTGTGTTCACGTGGCTGTTGGTGATGAGTTGTGCGGACGGCATTGACACAAACGGAAGCCGTCAAGGTCAACAAGTGCCAAAAGTGGTCGTCGCCAGCACGATCGATGGCGCACGGGTTGCCATCCAGCCATGCGTTTCTTGGTGTAGTGGTTGGCCCCAACTTGTTGAAGCCTACGGTGGCCGTGTTCTGGAAGCAAGCTAGCTAGCTAGTCCGTGCATAAATACATATAAGTTACCGATCTCTCAAAAAATATGCATGGACGTAGGAGAATTAATGATGTTTCACAAGAACTCGTTTAAGAGAGTATTCCACATTTTAAATTTTAGTTGTGGCACTGGGAACGATTTACTTTGTTTCAAAAAAGAAACTCTTTACCTATTTTACCCGTCCATCGTTGGTTACCTTCTAGAAATTTTATCCTATGTGATTTGTCAGGATTACTTGGCAGCTGTATATGTTAAGCGATCGAACATCTCAGGCCCCGAATCTGCCAGGGCGTGGTGAACCTGGCCACATTTGTTAGCATAATTGTACACATTTTCACAAAAGTTGACACTTTTTGGGTGAAATTGACTAGTATGTTCTCGACTAATGCACGTCCTTGTCACCCGTCCATCAGCGACACTTGTCGTCCTAACAACGAGTAGGACTAGCTTGAGTAAAAATAGTTAAAATGTGAAAACAAATTGTCACGAAATGGGTAAAGATCCACCATACCGACGCCGTTAAGGGGTAACAAGGCAATATTTTCAATAAACCGATAAAAATGCCACTTCCAATGTGTAAAAATAGAAAAGTATAACTTTTTATTTTAAGTTATCCGAGATTATTTTATGGTGTCATAACAAATAATAGATTTACGCATTTTGAAGATAGCTCTCTTATAGATAATAATATGCTATTTTGGTTGATGAGATTTATGAGAAAAATCGGCAAGTTTTCATTAGCAAAACCGTTGAATGTCGCAGAAGAGATTAAGGTTAAATTAGTAGACTTCCGTGGGGAAAAAAATAATCTTGCGCAGGCTAAACAAAATGGCTAGCTAGCTCCACTCTCAATAGATCCTACAACATAGCCAAAATAGACAAAGTCAGCACACATATACGCCAGGGCGTGTTGAACCTAGCCACAATTGTTAGCATACTTGTACACATTTTCACAAAAGTTGACACTTTTGGGGTCAAATTGACTTCTCGATTAATGCACGTCCTTGTCACCCGTCCATCAGCGACACTTGTCGTCCTAACAACAAGTAGGACCAGCCTGAGTACAAAATTGTCACGAAATGGGTAAAAATCCATCATACGGACACCCGTTAAGGGGTAATAAGGCAATATTTTTATAATAAACAGATAGAGGTGCCACTTCCAATGGGTAAAAATAGAAAAGTATGACTTTTTTTTCACTTTAAGTTATCCGAGATATTTTATGGTGTCATAACTAATAGGAATAAATTTACACACTTTGAAGATAGCTCTCTTATATAATATGATACATGCTATTTTGGTTGATGAGATTTATGAGAAAATTAGACAAGTTGGCATTGGCAAAACCGTTGAATGTCGCAGCAGAGATTAAGGTTAAATTGGTTTATTTCGTGAGGGCAAAAATAATAATATCTGAGTAGTATTTTTGCGCAGGATAAACAAAATGACTAGCTCCACTGATCTGACATGATTGTAGAGTTTCAAAATTGACAAAGTCAGCACACACACACACATATATACGCCTTGTTCTCAGTCAAAAACTAACATATGGGTAATTTAATTTAATTTAATGTCAGTATTTGTGGCATGTGAGAGACGTGCATGAAAGGGGGAGGAATCTCAGTTGTGGAGTCTGCCTACCAGGCAGGCAGATACAAATATGTGCAGCCGAAGCGATGGATGATAGACAAAACGGTCAAAGTGGTCTCAGCCCTGACCACGACCCCTGCTTTTCTTTCGCCTGTCGAGTGTTCGACCAAACCACTTGGCCGCACCCGGCCGCGCGCGCTGCCGCCCCGTGCGATCGATCGTGTCGGTGTCACCCAGGTTCGATCGAATCGCATTCTGGAGTCTGGACTCCAAGATTTCCACACACACGAGCAGCGCAAGCCGGTGATGATGCTGCGTAATTGCGTATCGGTCGGGTCACGCGCGTGTGCGCGTCCTAGTACGTCGTACGTGGACGCTGGCGCATGTGAGAGAGGGTCCAAGTCGTGTACCAGGAAAAGGTGGTTGGCAGTACCGTGTACGTACCTGTGCACGTTGCCATCGCCCGGATGCTGTTAGATACGCTTCTCCGACTCCCTCCCAGCAGAGTGATCGCTACGTACGCGGTTAACGGCAAGCGTGAAAAACAACTAGCCAACCGCAGGTGCCCATACGTACGTTTTCATCATCAACAAGGTAATTGGCCACAACGGAATCGATCCCCCTTTCTCTGTCTCGTGAAACAGAGAGCGGCGGCATACGAACATGGCACACCAGAGTAGAGATATGTCGCTGTGGGCTGAGTTGGGCGCAGATCGACAGGGTCACGCGCGCCATGTGACCCCCTGCAAGCGAATGCAACGGCAGCAGCTTCGGAGAAGATCCTAATCGGAGGCCTGGCGGCGAGGGGAGGAACACAACTGCAAGATCCTCCATGGCGAATATATGATCTTTGCCTGCCGGTGCCGGGGTGATCTCCGAGCCATGCATGCAGGATATCTCGAATCGATGTGGGTGTTGAGCTGACACATATATAGGTAAGTCCATTCAATGACGGCCACTGGGGGTTTAACCGACACATGGTACCCTGCCCATGCATACATGTAGTATGAGGCCACCAGGCTGTAAATAAAAAGAAAAGAAACCTCCTTTGCGGCCACTAGGAGATGTCTGCGTCCCAAATGTGCAAGCAAGCAAGCAACACGGGAGCCAGCAGCAGCAGGCGGTCGTCTTACGGATTCTACCAAACAGTGCCCAGGATCGGTTGACCACGCCACTTACCCTCCGATCCGACCCCCCTGCTGCGCCTGCGTCGGCGTCGCCACCCAGCCTCCCTCCCTCCCTCCCTCCCTCCCTCCCTCCCTTTAAATCTCCCTCCAACTCCTCCTCTTACCTCCATCACCACCACCTCACTCTCCCCTCCCACTGCCCCCCTCCCCTCTCCACTCTCTGCTAGCTCGAGCTGCTCCTCCTGCACCCGCCAACAAGAACTCACACGGTCACTCGCTGTGAGCTGCGGTAATTATAGGTTGTTCTCGCTTGCAAGTTTCTCCCGCCCGGCCGGCTTGCCATCCACCAACCTGCCGAACTGCGTGGACACTTTGGTCCGGCTAACTGGGTTCAGTTCTTCAATCTTAAACTCTTACTTGAGCTAGTATAAAGTACCTACTAGCCATGGTGAAGGCGTCCGTGGTGTGCTGCCTCAAGCTGCTGCTCCTGCTGGCGCTCGGCGGGCTCACCATGCACGTCCCGGACGCCGACGTGCTGGCGCCGCTGGGGCTGGGCGCGCTGCGCCTCGACGGGCACCTCAGCTACCACGACGCGGCCTCCGTGGCGCGGGACTTCGGCAACCGGTGCAGCATGCTGCCGTCCGCCGTGCTCCACCCGGGCTCCGTGTCCGACGTCGCCGCGGCGGTGCGCCGTGTGTTCCAGCTCGGCGAGCGCTCGCCGCTCACCGTCGCCGCGCGCGGACACGGGCACTCGCTCCTCGGCCAGTCCCAGACTGCCGGCGGGATCGTCGTCAAGATGGAGTCCCTCGGCGGGAGCGGCGGCGGCGCCAAGATGCGGGTGGTGCGCGCTGGTCACGGCGACAGCCGCGCGGCGGCGCCTTACGTGGACGCCCCCGGGGGAGAGCTCTGGATCAACGTGCTGCATGAGACGCTCAAGCACGGGCTGGCGCCCAGATCGTGGACCGACTACCTGCACCTCACCGTCGGCGGCACGCTGTCGAATGCCGGGGTCAGCGGCCAGGCGTTCCGGCATGGGCCGCAGATCAGCAATGTCAACCAGCTGGAGATTGTGACAGGTCTCTCATCTCAGACAAACCTCCCACACGCGAATTAAGCACGTTGATTAACTAGTACCATTAAACAAACCAGTAATTAACTACAGTGACTGATATCTTTGTCATGAACATCTAATGCAGGAAGAGGAGATGTCGTCACCTGCTCACCTGAGGAGAACTCCGACCTCTTCTACGGTGCTCTCGGCGGCCTTGGCCAGTTCGGCATCATCACCAGAGCCAGGATTGCTCTCGAGCCTGCACCAAAGATGGTATGTTCAGTCAGATAACCAATTCATTTCCGTCAGCTCAGTGCAAATATATTTGGCTCATTTCCTTCAGGTGTACTGACTAAAAACACAATGACAGGTGAGGTGGATACGGGTTCTGTACTCGGACTTCACGAGCTTCACCGAGGACCAGGAGGCGCTCATCTCGGCGGAGAAGACCTTCGACTACATCGAAGGGTTCGTGACCATCAACAGGACGGGGATCCTCAACAACTGGAGGACGTCGTTCAAGCCGCAGGACCCGGTCCAGGCGAGCCACTTCCAGTCGGACGGGAGGGTGCTCTACTGCCTGGAGATGACCAAGAACTTCAACGATGATGAGGCCGACATCATGGAACAGGTGAATTGATTATTTCCCGCTGCATCAAGATGTTGACGCGTTAGGACCCGCCCCAGGTTGTGTGGTTTAATTAATCGGTCGTGTTTTTTTGTCTTCACACAGGAAGTTGGTGTGCTGCTGTCCAGGCTAAGATACATCCAGTCCACTCTTTTCCACACCGATGTCACGTACCTGGAGTTCCTGGACAGGGTGCACTCCTCCGAGGTCAAGCTCAGGGCTCAGGGCCTCTGGGAGGTTCCACACCCATGGCTCAACCTTCTGATCCCAAGAAGCGCAATCCACAAGTTTGCCAGCGAGGTCTTCGGCAAGATCCTGAAAGACAGCAACAATGGACCCATACTTCTCTACCCTGTGAACAGATCAAAGTAAGTAACTTTCAAAACAATTACCCTGTTCCATCTAGTGGTCTCGTAATTCAATGGTTCTAACAACGCTTTGGATTGATGCAGGTGGGACAACAGGACGTCAGTAGTCATACCAGATGAAGAAATCTTCTACCTGGTGGGGTTCCTGTCATCGGCACCGTCGCTCTCAGGTCACGGCAGCGTCCAGCATGCAGTGAACCTGAACAACAAAATCGTCGGCTTCTGCGACGAGGCGGGCCTCGGGATGAAGCAGTATCTAGCACCCTACACTACGCAGCAGCAGTGGAAAGCCCACTTCGGGGGAGCAAGGTGGGAGACATTTGAACGGAGGAAACACATGTACGATCCCCTAGCCATCCTAGCCCCGGGACAGAGAATATTTCCAAAGGGATCGCTCCCCATGTCCTTGTGACAGTATCCCCGCGCTATGTAAAGGGACTCTGTAAAGCATATGCTGTACATAAATGTAGGTAAAAATATCTCTTTGTAAAGGCAAGATCTGCGACGAAAAGGTAGCATGAGGAAACAGAGCATAGCAACTAGTATTAGTGGCAACGTACCTCAACAAACACTTCAAAGTAGAGCAGCCTGACCTTAACTCTGGGTGTAGAGGATGTAACTTTGGAGGCAATCATCATTGGAGGAAATAGCTGTGTAATAGTTAACCAGTGGAAATCATGTAGAGTTGCTTGTGTTTAGTTAATGACGGCAGAAAGCAGATTCACCATAGAGCCTTCATTATCAAATGATACTGCCTGTTGTAGACATGATGTACCTGGAAATAACTGCACAAATTAAGCAGGCTACATTATCTTCGTGAATCAAAAATGATCTGCCCTGCTATGTTCGGAAAAAAATGATATGCCCTGAACTATACATGCAACAGCAAAGTTTCTTGTCATTTTGTCAACCATATTGTTCCTAACAGTGAACTTTTTGGAAATTCCCTCAGCATGTGCATCCAACGCTAACAGTTCATAGTCCATGGAGTGAAATAGTGGTTCAACTTCTGCAGGTAATACAAATAATTGGTATCGAAAGAACGGGCAGGAATGAAAGCGTAAAGTTCTGCTCAGGAGGGAACAGAGAAAGAAAATGCCATAAAAGCTGGGCATACAACGAAGGATGCAATGCTCCTGCATTTTCTACCAATCAAATATGATCTGGTACTATTCCTAATCATATGTCCAGCACTGAACGAAAAAAACTAGACAAAAGTTCCAATTTATGAAGTGACATAGCCTCTCCTCCTATGAGAAACAAAATAGAACTTACCGCAGATGGCTACTCACAGTCTTTTCCACACCTCCTTTGTGTCAATTTATATACAGGTTTGTTTAAAATGTTTGCTATCTTGAGCATCCTTTCAAATATTACTAGCATTGGTTCTCAGATTGAGACAAGTAGTCGCGTTTAGCTAGAGCGTACTGTTCCAGTTTCAATCAAATCACACCAAAAGCACTTCACATGAACCATCAAATTTCGACAATCATACATGTTGATTTGTTAATAGGTTGTTGCCGAGTTTCATCCAGTTAACCGAAAAGCATGAACTGTTAGGGGAATGTGGATAAACTAGTCCACCTGCAACAATTATGAATAAGCAAATGACTGATTGGCAGTGGGCCTAATCAAAATTAATTTTATAAACAGCCTAAGTTGTTTCATTTTCAAAGCAACAACCATAAAATGAACATCCGAAAGCTAATTAGCTATAGATAAACTTTCCAAGTAATATCAGCCAAACAAGTAGCTGTAATTTAGCACATCAGACTTGAAAACGGAAATTTCTATATGGCGTCACAAAGAACAGTGTATGTACTGGGTTGCAGAAAGTGGTATATTACACAGCATAGCTAAGATTGGGTTGATATTTGTGATGGGTTTCAGGGGCTGACAAGAACTGGATAACGTCGGATGGCAATGAAGAAACTTGTACTGATCTAATCTGCAATACCGACAAAAAAAAGGAGAAACAGTTGTGATTGATGTCCATAACGTACACAAACCTGCCTAAATCTGCCTGTATCATTTTGGACTGAACCGACACAGGCTGTAATGAACTACTGGTACACTTTGGCAAGTACCATCACATAACAACTATCGCACACTGCATGTAGTTTTGAGAAACATAAAACATCACTGTCATGGTCTTCTAAGGAACATTAACTGCTAAGTACTACCAGACTGAAACCGATCATTTGATCTGACCGTACGCCGCAATTCAATGGCAGCTTATTCATCACTGGTTACAAAGTACAGGAAAGTAACGCATACAATGCATCATGCTTCTAGTAACAGTTGGTGTGATGACAAAAGATAATCTGATTGAAGACAAGAAGAAGACGATGGGTAAGTGACCTCGGCCTGAAACTGCTGATGATTGGCCTTGCTTCGACAGGTTGACAGTCTCTGGCCATGCTTATCCCTGTAAGATCAATCATTCATTCGAGGGTCAGCAGAACTGACAGCAAGGGCAGCAAGTCGCGCAGCAATTAAATCGGCGATGCGATCGTTCCAAACTCCATTCGCGCATACTGCTACCGCGGACACGGCGCTGTTCGGTTCGGTAAACTACAGAGCAAAATTGCGGGGGATCAAAGCTCAACGGAAACAAAAGTTCACCGCCGGGACTACGCATTCCTGCCCACGCGCCCGCACGCGATTTCCCTGCCGCAATCCTCCAAATCCCCATTCCAATCTGAAACGAATTCCACGCGGCAGTAGCCTGAAATCCCTGGATCGGCGGCCGTAGCGCGTGCGCGACAGGGACCGGACCGGAACAGCGGAGGGACGCGAATCGGGGAGGAGGTGGTGGAAGGGAGGGAGGGAGAGCTCACGCTGCGTCCGAGGGGGCGCCGAGGAGAAGAGTTGAGTGCGCTGCCTGCCGCTGCGTTGCGTTGCGCGGGGAGGAGCGGACAGGCGGTGGCGGAGCGGAGAGGGATGATCCCTTCCTTCCACAGGAAGGCGTGGCGCCTTTTGGATCGAAAACGGCGCACGCGCGGAGTTTTCTATGGGCCTCGCTTTGTGGTCCACGCACGGCGCCCGTGGGCCGCTTTTTTCTTCTACCGCTTGGATTTTAGCGGGCTTAGCTTTTTTAGAGAAAAAGGATTTTTTTGGGAGATAGAGAAAAAGGATTGTGTAAAATAAATCCGCTAAAGAAAAGGAGTTGAGAGTTTTGCCTCTAAAAAATAAAATAATATAATTTACATGTTTTTTAAAAAATGGGAGAAACATATGCGGATGTAGCCAATGATGTAACACGCCAACATGTAAAGTATCAATTTAAAATACTTTGAAACGTGAGTTACACAAAAATGACAAAGTGTAGATCATGCCTACATATTTCAAATCCCCAAATTTTATCAGATTTTTTCATTTTTGTGTGGTCCACAGTATATAGAATTTTGCATTGTGCGTTTCGATTTTGCAAACTTGTGCGATACAAGACTAAATATGTCCAAAATCATTTTCATATTTTTTTAAACTTGTAAATATCAATTACGAATTTTAAGGGAAGAGAGCACTGGAACTCGGGATTCAAATACACTTTCTACAAATAATGACTGTATTAATCCAATTAAAACCGATTGTAGAAATAAACCCAGCCTGGCAGAATATTTTGTTTTAACAATTCTCGAATACACAAGAGCCAATGGTGACTATATTTTTCCCCAAAAAATAAAAACAGGAATTATAAAGGCCATTAGCACATCAGACGTCATCAATCTCATGATAACACATGGAATCAAAGAGTGAATCCAGTGTTGACCTGGAGTAGTCGAGGTACCCGGAGCTTAAGCTTATGTTGCCCCAATGCACCATTTTATTATGGCATGAAAATTTGATGCAAAATCATTAACTTGTCTCAGGTGTGCCTATCTCTGGGATTAAACTAACATATCCCATATTAATATTTTCCAGTTCAGAATCACTAATGAAAATTCAGATTCTGGAAATTGCTTAATCTTCCAATATGTTTTGAGACTAAGTTATGCTAGCTAGATTGTTTTTAGATTTTGTTTCCAGTTATAGCCGCTGCTTTGATTTTGATACTACCTCCATTTCGGTTTATAAGACAAATACGTAATTCGAGAAAATAGTTTGATCATAAAATTGGTCAATAATATATGAATTATATGTCATAAAAATTATATCATTAGAAGCGTATTTTGAATATGAATCTAATGGTATAATTTTTATTAAATATAGTTTATATTTTATTGACTAAATTTATGGTTAAGCTATTTTCTCGAACTACGTATTTGTCTTATAAACCGGAATGGAGGTAGTAAAAAAACTAGCTCATTTGGTCACATTCATGATTATTCCATTAACTTCTCTATTGCATCATCATGCAGCAAAGGACATCTAGTGCAAGTGCCACCAAAACTAAGATGCAGTAATATTCATCCTAAAAAATGCAAAATATTCGAGGTTCCATCTTTTAATGACTTTTATTTTCCAAGTTAAGTGCGTCTAGGCTATGGGTATCGGCTGGGGTTCTCTTTCTCATTTTGAAAAAACTTAAGTGTATCTGGGTATTTTTCTAGGAAATTGCATCTTGATTTTGGTCCACGTATTATCAGTTTGAGAAAATAGACGAGTTTAAATATTCCCAAGACTAATACAATCATAAGTTGTATAGTTAGTTAAAAAACAAGTATATAGTATCTATTTTGATAAAACTTTGGCTGCTCAGCAATCCAAACAACCACAACTTACTATACCAATTTTTTCATCATGTCAAACCAAACATACCCTAGGTACCAGGAGTCTTTGGTATCCGCTTCCTCCACATGGAGACGACTACACAAGCGCCTCTCAGCCTTCGTTACTTCTCTTCCGTCACGGGACGCGCTCCAGGCCAGGGACAGCCCTCTCTCCCTTTCCCTGTGTCCTGCGTCTCCAACCATCGCCTCCGGCGACTCGGTCCCCGCGGTGAGCCGGAGAACGCTTCCTGTCTCTCACCCCACTTCCTCCCCACGCGTGCCCACCAACCGCCCCCCCTCTCTCTACCTGACTCAACTCCAGCGTCTTCTTCGGAGTAGCGCCACACCCCCTTCAGCTCGGCGGTCAGCATAGCGACTCCGGCGACCAATACGGCACCCTAAGTCAGGGTGCAGGTGGGACTGCCCGCGAGAGGCCCGCATACGTCCGCATAGTCCCACACAATTTAAGTGGGTGTCCCACGGGAGCCCACGAAACTTATGCGGGTGTCAACTATCCCACGTATGTCCACATATACCCGCAAATACGTTATTGTAATTGTTTCTTGTATAATATTTATAAAAATATTTTAGTATATAATACGATCAACATTTAGCACTTCAATGTATTAATTATTTTTCTACTTTCTGAGTGACTCGCCATTCTTTCTACTAGACATAATATTTACTTGATTGGAAAATTTCTACTCCTTTCGATCCAAATTAATGTTCTCATATTTGGCTAGATTCGGATGTATCTAATCTAAATATGACTAGATATATTTAAATCTAGACAAATGTGAAAATATTAATTTGGGTCGAAATAGCTTTTTTGATATTCGCTCGATCATGGGCTTTCCACGGAAACCCACCATTTTTTCTTGTTTACCCGCGGGTGTCCCGCATAGCCTTTTATGTGGGCTTGGGTAGTGGGCTCCGCGGGCAGCCCACTCCCACCTGCACCCTGAACCCTAAGGCGAGGTATACTCCTATTCTCCCCTTTTTCTTCTAAACTGTAGGGTATTGATTCCGAAACTGGTACGAAACCTAGGTTGCTGTGTGATTAGACTGAGTTGGGGTTGCCGGGTTGGGCAGATAGAGAGGAAACAAAAATTGATCCAATTTGTACAACATAAATCTTCTTCTGCGTCATTTTCCATTTTCCTTATGCCTTGATCTGGTCTTGATACAAGTTTTGATCTAATTTTATAATAGCCATCTCTAATGCTTCACGTTCCATCTTGGAAATCAGCTACATTGTGGGTTGACCCTACAACATCACGAGAACGTTGAGATGACGTGTTCCCATATGTCTCCCATTCACAATCTATTGCACCGCTTGTCTCCGGAGCCTCACTTCTTTTGTGTTGGTTTGCATGTCAATGCTCGAACCTGGTGATATAGGTAGGATGCTACAAGAAGACTAAGGCGGGAGCGCATCTTTTATAAGAATGGGGTGGGTTATACTTAGAGTAGGAAGGTTGGTGAGGCATTAGATATTTCTTCTATAAATTCTTCATTGCACCTGAGACTTCATTTTGTTAGATGTATATATCTGTATATTGTATTTCTCCATATGTTAGGGGGCTTCCTGCATATTTGCCCTGTACCTGTACTATATATTGTGGCTTTTGGCCCCCAGAGGAATATAACTTGTCTATTCCTAACATGGTATCAGAGCCTTAGGGTTCGCTCCTCTCCTCTCGTTGTGCCGCCGTCGTTCGCCCCGGTTCTCCGCCGCCGCGTCCGGCCGCTGTTGCCATCTCTCCGATTGTCGTCCTGCTCTCAGATCGGATCTTCTGCTTGTTCTGCAACCTCCACCTTACGTCGGGACCGAGACCTCGACCCGGTGCTTTCGCGGCCAAGGACCCGACTTCTGTCCCGTTCGCCTCTGGCTCAAACTCCCGTGGGACACCGTGGTGCTGTCTGCCCGACACCGTCCGTCGCTCGGCCACCGTCGCCCAGCCGCCCTTGTTGTCTTCCGGCAGCCGGCTGCCATCCGCCGCTGTCTGCCGTCTCTCTCCGGCAGCCGCCCGCCCAGTTGCTGCCCGTCCGGTCGCCTCTCTCCGGCATCCGCCTGTACGGTTGCTGCCCGTCCTCGATCGCGTGCATGCGTTGCTTCCTTTGCCGCTCCTAATCTATTGGCTGCTGCATCTGAGCGATTGGTTGCTGGCCGTCCGTATGTACATGCTGCTGATCTCTTGGTTGCTGCCTCTGATCGATTGGTTGTTGGCTGCCGTACGTACGTGCGTTGCTTGGTTCTGCTTGGCGCTGGCCCTTTGCTTCTGAGATCCAGATCCGGTAGATCGGTTGTTGATTAAAAAAAAAAAAAAAAGATGTCTTCTTCATCAGGTTATATCGCGATTCCTCGCTGCCCGGTGGTATTTGATGGCGCGAATTACCCTGATTTTGCTGCCTTTATGCGCGTTCACATGCGCGGTCTCCGTCTTTGGGGTGTGCTCTCCGGCGAGGTCTCCTGTCCGCCGTGTCCCCCTGCTCCTGTGGCTCCTCTGCCTCCGACGCCGATTGTGCTTGCTGCCGATGCTTCTCAGGAGGCCAAGGATCTTCTTTCAGGCCGATGATATTCTTGTTGCTGCCTATGACCTGAAGTTCAAGCAATATTCTGCTGATCTCGAGTCCTATCGCCACACTCATTTGCCTACACTCGGTGGGTCGATGAGGATGCTCGTCTTCTTCATTCTCACCTCGATGTTACGCTTGATGTCTTTCTGAGTTCATGAGTCTCCCTATTGCTTTCGGTGGGCCCATCTTCGTCGGCGCTTCTCGGTCGGGGATGCTCTTTACCTATCGTGGTTCGCCAGAGCATGATCTTCACGAGGTGATTCCACTATTGATGAGTTTTATACTCGAGTGCTGCTATCTGGCGTCGACTTGATTCTCTCCGTCTTCTTTGTTTGTGGCACATGCTCGTCTGCCAGTTGTGCTTTCGGACTTGAGTTTCACCGCATCTATGAGTTTACATCTCGCCTTCGCCAGGAGTTTGAGCCCCGGCGTGCTCAGCTGAATGCTCGTGGTCGTGTTCCGCTCTCTGAGGTGCTGTCTGAGCTTCGGGCTGAGGAGACCCGTCTCCGTGGTGCTGGTCTTCTTGCGGTTCCATCTGCGCTTGCTACTCGTGGTGCTCCTTTGCCGTCTGCTCCCTCGACTCAGCCGCGGTCTCCTGCGCCGCCGCCACCGATACTACCCACTCCTCCAGGTCAGGGTCAGCTTCACCACCAGCAGCCTCAGGGTGCGAGTCAGCACCAGCAGGCTCGTGGTCAGGGTCGCCGTGGTTCTCTTCGTCACTGCTCTTACTGCAACAGGGATGGTCACACTTGGGCCACCTGTTATACACGGGACCCCAGTTTACGTCAGCAGCACCAGGCTCGCGGGCAGTCAGCTCCCTCCGGATCTTCAGCAGTTGCTCTCTCTGATCAGGACATTATCAGGAGTCTTCGCGGTCTACTTGCTGCTGAGGCTCTTCCTCGGCAGACGCTTCTTGGATCGACTCTTGGTATGTCACGACCACCCGTCTACGGTCAGTGCGTCTCCGTGGTATCTGGATTCTGGAGCTTCTTTTCATATGACCTTTGAGTCTTCTTTTTTGTCCGCTCTTCGTTCTCTCCCTTCTCCTGTCCGTGTTTTTACGGCTGATGGTACCTCTCTCCTGTTTCTAGTCGGGGCACCCTTTCTACTTCTTCTTTTTTGTTCCTGATATTTCTCATGTCCCTCTTCTTAAGATGAATCTGTTCTCTGACTAGCCAACTTCGACTCTGGTTGTCGCGTCATTCTTGATCTGATTCTTGTGTTGTATCGGGCCGCACCCAGGCCCTGGTTGGAGTTAGCCCTCGCGGTAGTGATTCTTGAGGACTTTGGGAGTTAGGCGGCCGTGTTCCTTCCGCTGCCACTTCATCCGCCAGTTCTTCTCCGGTTGTCGCCTCTACCAGCTCTTTTCAGCGGTGGCATCATCGTCTTGGTCACCTCTGTGACTCTACTTTGTCGTCGTTAGTTCATCGTGGTCTTCAGGGTGCATCTCGGAGATGGGTCTTTGCATTGTCAGGGCTGTAGGTTGGGTAAACAGATTCAGCTTCCCTATCCTACTAGCGCGTCTGTATCTCAGCGACCTTTTGATTTAGTTCATTCCGATGTTTGGGGTCCGGCTCCTTTCGCTTCGAAAGGGGGACATCGCTACTATATTTTATTCATCGATGATTTTTCTCGGTACACTTGGTTGTATTTTATGCGCTCTCGTAGTGAGGTGCTCTCCATATACCAGCGTTTTGCGTCCATGGTTCGTACCCAATATTCTACCCCCATCCGTGTGTTTCGTGCTGATTCTGCTGGTGAGTATATCTCCCAGATGTTGCGAGTGTTCTTCTTTGGCGGGGCACTCTTGCTCGATTCTCTGTCTGGCGCACATGCCCGAATGGCGTTCTTGGCGTAAGCATCGCCATCTTCTTGAGACCACTCGCTATGATGATTGCTTCTTCTCTTCGCCGCATTTAAAATTTGAGGCTTCGTCGGCTTACCTCATCAATATTCAACCCTCGCTTCCTTGCGGTGGTATCCCTCTTGGCGCCTCTACGGGCAGTCTCAGTTACTCCATGCTTCGCTTGTTTGGTTGTGTTTGCTATGTTCTCCTTGCTCTCATGAACGCACCAAACTCGATCTGTTGAGTGTGTCTTCCTCGGATCTGATGATGAGCATAAGGGCTATCGCTGTTGGGACCCTGTTGGTCGTCGGATGCGTATCTCTCGTGATGTTACTTTTGATGAGACGCGTCCTTTCTATCCGCGTCCCACCGCTGGTACTTACCCGGTGGAAGATATCTCTTTTCTTCTCTTTCCTGACACACCTCCTTCTACCCCTATTGTGTCTTCTTCAGGATCTCCTCCCCCTAATGTCTCTTCTTCGACACCATCCTCTTCTTCTCCGTCTAGTTCTCCTAGTTCTCCTCGTTCTCCAGAGTCTTCCTCTACTATTTCCTCTTCTTCCTTGTCGTCTCCTGCGTTGTCTTCCTCTGATGATCTTCCCTCTACTCGTCCTGTTCGTCAGCGTCGTGCCCCCAACCGTTACTCTCCTAGTCAGTATGGTCTTTCTGTTGCCTCGAGCCGACCTCTTATCGGGATCTTGAGCATCATCTGAATGGCAGCTGGCCATGGCGAGGAGATTGCTGCGCTTGCGCCTTGCACTGGGATCTTGTTTCTCCTCCTCCCGGTGTTCGTCCTATCACGTGTAAGTGGGTCTATAAGATTAAGACTCGCTCGATGGATCTCTTGGCGCTATAAAGCGCGTCTTGTGGCTCGTGGTTTTCAGCGGAGCATGGTCGTGACTATGATGAGACCTTTGCTCTGTCGCTCACATGACCCTGCGTACTCTTCTTCTTTGTTTACATTCGCGTCATTGGTCCGTGTCCCGGCTTGATGTTGAATGCCTTTCTCAATGGTGAGTTGAGTGAGGAGGTTTATATCGACCTCCTCCTGGGTACTCTGTTCCTGAGGGGATGGTTTGTCGTCTTCGACGTTCTCTTTATGGCCTCAAACAGGCCCCTCGTGCCTGGTTTGAGCGCTTTGCTTCTGTCGTGACAGCTGCTGGTTTCTCCCCTAGTGCTCATGATCCAGCGTTGTTTGTTCACACTTCTCCTCGTGGACGCACTCTTCTTCTTCTCTATGTTGATGATATGATCATTACTGGTGATGATCCTGAGTATATAGCCTTTGTTAAGGCTCGTCTTCGTGATCAGTTTCTTATGACTGATCTTGGTCCTCTTCGATACTTTCTTGGGATTGAGGTTTCCTCCACTTCGGATGGATTTTACATCTCGCAGGAAAAGTATATTCAGGATCTTCTTGCTCGTGCTGCTCTTGGGGATGAGCGTACTGTTGAGACCCCTATGGAGCTTAATGTTAAGCTTCACCTTACTGATGGTGATCCTCTTTCTGATCCGACGCGTTATCGTCATCTTGTTGGGAGCCTTGTTTATCTTGCTGTCACTCGTCCTGACATCTCTTATCCTGTTCATATTACGTCGGTTTGTTTACGCTCCTACCACTGCTCACTATAGTCATCTTCTTCGTGTTCTTCGTTATCTTCGGTAGTACGATCACTTCGCCTTTTCTTTCCTCGTTCGGCTCTCTCCGGCTCGGTGCTATTCGACGCTTCATTGCAGTGATCCTTGGATCGTCGTTCACTACGCTTCTTGTGTTTCTTGGTGGTTCGCTCATTGCTTGGAAGGCGAAGAAACAAACAGCGGTTTCCGTTGAGTGTTGAGGCTGAGTTGCGTGCTATGGCCTTATTATTGCTGAGGTGACCTGGTTACGGTGGTTACTTGGATTTTGGGGTCTCGCTTACCACACCCATCTGGTTTTGTCGGCAAGACAGTGCTATTAGTGTTGCACGTGATCCGGTCAAGCATGAGCTTACCAAGCATATTGGTGTTGATGCCTTCTATACACGTGCTCGGTGCGGCTCGGTTGTTGCGCTTGATGTGCCTTGATTCTGATTGGCGGACTTCTTCACGAAGGCACAAACCCGAGCGCAGCATGATTTCTTACTATCCAAACTCAGTGTTGTGGATCCACCATGAGTTTGAGGGGGGGAGGGGGTGTTAGATGTATATATCTGTATATTGTATTTCTCCATATGTTAGGGGGCTTCCTGCATATTTGCCCTGTACCTGTACTATATATTGTGGCCTTTGGCCCCCAGAGGAATATAACTTGTCTATTCCTAACACATTTCACTCTCTCCGAAGTGGTTTGTACACATAACTGTCATTTGTTCCCTTGTCCACAACACACCCCTGCCTAAACACCCAACACTGATTTGCCAAGCTGATATGAGACGAGTGTTGAGGGCATGTACTGAAGAACAGATCCATGCTCAGTCAGCATTATAGCCTACTACGCCATATGAAATTTGTGAAAGGGGCAAAATGAATGACAAAGCTTCTTCTTGTTCCATCAGTTAACTCAAATCAGGATGAACATACCATCTACTACAAGAGGGAGTGTGAAAATCACGATGCTTCAGTTAACTGGTCTCTGCATCTAATTAAAACATAGAGAAGGTATTTTTAATTGATATAATCGGCCAAGATAATGGGTAATGATTTCAACAGGCGTTGTTGTGCAGCAGAATTGTAGTTCTGCTGGTAGCGGTTTCTGCCAGCTGGAGCAAACTTGTAGCCAGCATTAGAAATCGTTGCTCATGTTATCTTAAATGCTGCAGTTGTGGAACTCGAGGTTTTATTCACGTGTCATTTCAAACTATTGGTTGTAGCTTTCCTAGATATTTTAACAGCTGACCATGCGCTCTAGTGTAAATCTGAAGGGCTTATAGCTCCTATGCGACGTCTTTACATGGAATTGGAAGGAAAGCGACATCGTTGAAAAGAATAGCTCGCATGCGACGGTTGTGAGGCAGCTAATATCCCAGGGCCACACGGGCCTTAAAACGGTTGTAAGGACACATTTAACTTTGTTCCAATATTAGGTTAAGCCAAACCGTTGGTTGGGACAGCCAATCAAACCAACCGCTTCCGACCGAGTAACACCGATCGTAGCTTCCCGACGGTGGCGGCGGACCTCACCCATCGTTCGGGCGGCGGCACGGCAATTAATTTAGGCGGCGGCGCTTTGCTCGACGACGAAGGTGGTGAGTGCCATTTGAAAGCTAATTCTCTCCCATTCTTCTCAATTCGAGATCTGGCGTGCCCATTGATGCTAGATTGTGGAGGCGAGGGTGTCTTTGAACGAGGCAGGGGAACGATATGGAGCATGGAGAGGGACTTCTAATCGGTATATCCGTATCTGCACTTAATTTCTCTAAGGTTGAGCTCTTTGTTCGCTTCCGCTAGCTCACGGCGCCAAAAACAGGGGAGACGATGTTGCGCCAAACCTTGAATTTCGCATCAATTTCTTTCCTCTAGGGCTGTTTTAGTTGATGGCACGCAGATCATTGAGAGAGACACGGTTGTTAAATGGGAGGTGGAATTAGACCATGTTGATCTCCAAGAGCTAATAAACATGGGAGAGGAGGCGAAGGAAAATGGTGGAAAAAATTGGGGATAGTGTGGTTTGGGGGCCAGAGCAAGAAGTTTCTTTGTTACGATTTGATGATTGCAAATGTGACTATGTTAGGGTTGAGACAGGGGAACATATAGTTGATGAAATCGATGAGAGAAACGGTTGGACAAACAAAATTGTTCTGTTTTTTAGCGAGCTCATTGATCTAAAACCCGATTCGAGGGTTGGATATGTGGCCTCGTCGCTGCTCGAGATGGTCGAGGATGATTGGGCTGCACAAAGGCAAGTAATGCCTATACTTCTTGAGTTGGAAGTGTTAAGTGGAGGATGATGATGCTAATGCACAAGGGAGGCTGCAGATGGTAATGCACAAAGGATTGTAATCATGATTGGAATTGGGTTGAGATACATGACCGACTGATTTGGTCATTGCACCAATAGATGACATTGAAATGGCAAAGCTTTTTGGCATTCCTATAGATCAGAGACAAGGAGAAGAAGAGGATGAAGCTGCAAATGATGGTGACAACCATTTAAGAGATGAAGAGGCAGATATAGATCTAGAGTTGTTGGAAAATCTGCAGTTCATGTAGATGATGCACATGATGATGAGCTAGTAAGTTTATGACAAAGAGGACCCGATTATTGAAGTTGGGAGATTGTTTCAAGCATGGATGAATTCAGGATGTGTTTCAGACATATGCGATCAACGTGAGTTTGCTACCAAGACTATGTGGATCGATAAAGAAGTTCTATGCAAAATGCATAGGTTATGATGGTGGTGCCAAGCCTTGCAAGTGGTATATATACGCTGACGCCAACGATGGAAGGACAATAAGAGTGAATCAAATTACAAAACCTCATACTTGCATTACAAGTTCTCAAACAGTTACAAAGATGACATCACAATTATGAGTTGCGAAAAGATCAAGCCCATTTTAGCCACAACACCAAACAGACCGCAAAGAGGCGAAAATAGACTTGGAAAAGACCCCATCATTAAGCTGAATTATACTACGGTGTGGAAGGCAAAGAAAAGGGCAATGAAAGAGCTATATGGTGATTGGGCAAATACCTTTGAATGCTTTATAACTTCAAAGCGAAGTAGAAGAGGTCACTGGCGGTGTTGTGGAGATAGATCTTGAGGTAACGGTGATGGGAAAGTCTTCTTCTCTAAATTCTTCATGGCTTTAAAGCCTTGCATCGATGGCTTCAAAGCGGTTGCCGTCCATATTTGAGTATAGACTCATCTTTCTTGGTGGAAAGTGGAATGGTCAACTAGCAACATGCAATGCTTTAGATGGACACAATTGGATGTTCCACAGCTATTGGCATGTTTGATGAGATGAGGCATCATGGACATGGTTCATGATGCATTGAAAAGATGCATAGGGCCGATCTCTCCATTGGCGGTGCACACAGATGCATGTAAAGGTTTAGAAAATGCGTGAAGATTGTTTTCCCTCATCTTTGGCGGGAGTGCTTGACCATATGTGGATGAATTTGATCAAAAATTCAGAGGAGATGATTTTGGACGCATGTGGCGAAGAAAGATCTTACACGAGCGGACATATTCATATCACCTTGAGAAGATTAAGGCATGCTCACGAGGAGGATAGGGTCAAGTTTTGTACATGGTTGGAAACCTACCATTCTCTTTTATGGTACAGTCTGGTTTTAACACTGCCATCAAATGTGATCATATCAACAATAATTTGGCGAAAGTTTCAACAACAAAGTGAAGGAGTTAAAAGACTTGCTGTCCATGACATGGTTGACGATCAGGATCATGATCATGAGGTTGTGGGAATTGAGAAGAAGGCTTGGTGATGTTCTTCAAGGAGATAAGCTTCGATGTTGTGCGGTGGTCAACAGGAGCGAAATCTTGCACATTTGCGTGTTGAGAAATCCTCATTGTGGGGTCTTTGAAGTCGAGATACAAAAGTGGCGGGAGGCATGTTGTTGACACTCAATTGCATGAATGCACATGCCTTGAGTGGCAACACACTGGAAGCCTTGTGAGCATGCCATACTTTTCTTGGCCTCCAAACACAAGCTAAATATGCACCCATATTTGCATGAGTATTATTCGTAGCAAAATTCAAGGCTGCATATGGAACACCAATTCCAGCACTTACAGATCGGTCTCGGTGGCCTAAAGTGGACATTCAGTTCTCCTTGTGTCCTCCTTTGATGAAAAGAAAATTTGGCGAGCCCAGCGAGTAGATTCAAGGCTTGGTTTGAGAAAGGTGGGAGCAAGAAGGGAAAGAAAGATGGAAAGAAAGATGCCAAGCCAAAAAGGGCCCAAAAGGTAACAAGAATAGATGCAAACTCTGTGAAGAACTTGGACCGGCTGGCTCTACCAAGTGCGAATACACTGGTGAAAAGCCAAAGTATGTTCATCCAAAATCTATCCCATTTCTTGTTGATGATTTTTCTCCCCGCTAACTTGCTTGTTTTCGGGAGGAAGCGTGGAGAAAAAGGCCCACCTCTTGTTGTTGGCGAATCTGGCCTGAAAAGGGCAAGAATCAATGGCCAAAGAAAGAAGAGAACTAACAGGATCATGTTTGGTCTTTGAGGTGCAATCTGAACTTGTTTTGGAGGATGATGTGCAAGCTGTTGAGGCTTTAGGGCACACCGTTTCGATTTGGAAGCTCTGGTGCAAAATGAGGGCAAAATGAGCACGTTGTTGAGGCTCTGTGCAAAATGAGCACATTGTTGAGGCTCTGGTGCAAAATGAGCCTGTTGTTGAGGCTCTGGTGCAAAATGAGCACATTGTTGAGGCTCTGGTGCAAAATGAGCTGTTGTTGAGGCTCTGGTGCAACCGACCAAGTTGTTGAGGCTCTGGATCATGATCATGAGGTTGTTGAGGAGGTGCAGGAGGTGAAGGAGACTCTTGGACGTCTTGTGCGGAGGCGGATGGTAATGGTAAGAAAAGAAGAGCATAAACCTATTGTGTGGTGTGAAACTTGTGAAGGAGAAGAAAAGCGAGGGTAAGAAGAGCCAAAAGAAATAGACATTTGTTATTGTAAACATTTGTAATTGTTGTAAAATTTGACACTTGTTGTTGTAATAATTTGGCACTTGTTGTTGTAAACATTTGTTATTATAATAATTTGTCACTTGTTGATAATTTGGACAAAATTCAAATATGATGGTAAATTTGAATTTCAACATATGTAGCTATGTCACTTTTCTATGTTTGTATGAGCTTCCAACGTTTTTCTCATATGTACAATACAACTCATCCTCAACCTGATCCCTTTTGTGAAGTACAACTCACCCTCACCCAAAATGGGGTAGAAATGGGCTCCAAAGCTAGGGTAAACCACCCCATTTCTAAGCAAGTTTTTTCGACCATTTCTAAAACCAAGTTAGATATTTTCCTCAGAACTATGTCACATAACATGACACCATGCGAAGGTTTTGTATTTTTTTGATTTTTTGAATTAGTTATGCACATTTGAATGTGGTCAAACTTGAAGGGTTTTATAAATATTCTTAGCTAGGGGCTGAGGCTCAAAACTACCATTGGATCTCGATGAAATAGCATGTTGTGAACCTAAAATTATTTTTACAAAAATCATCAACATGGAATCATGTACCGTAGTTCATATCTTACCCACTTCCAACCGATTCGCGAGGATTTGTCTTTTCACGGGGATGGAATAAAAGGTTTGAGATACTCAGGTTGGGAAATTGTACATTCTAGGTGGTCTAGTATTTTTGAAAAATAGGATGTTACCATTTTGAAACTTCAATTTGGTGGTTGCTTCACAAATCCCCCCTCTTTCGGCACTAAGAAAATAGAAAATGATTTTTACGTAAATCGAAAGGAAAACTTTGTGCTACAACATTGTTAGTCATCCCATTATAGACATGCATGCCAAATATGGGCACATTATCACAAACTATGCCTTGATTCTAGCCATATCATTGGTCATTTGACCCAAAAGCCAGAAAACCTCGGAGGAGATAGGTCATTTTGTGAAGGGTTTTTTGAAATATGATCAATAGACCAAGTTTGATATTTTTCCTCACAACTATGTGACATAACATGACACCATGCGAAGGTTTTGTATTTTTTTTGAATTAGTTATGCACATTTGAATGTTTGGTCAAACTTGTGAAACCCCGTTTTGCATCCTAAACCCGCTAACCCTAAGGCGAATGAGGACCGTAGATCTAACCCTAAGCGACACTTTGTGGCGTCGATCGCGTCTTCTAGAAGGATTCCGGTGGCTCGGCGATCCGTGGAAGGGCTTGTTCGCAACCGATTGGTTGGCGTCTCTTAGAAGGATTTCGTGGCTAGCTCTTGGCGATTCGGGATGGATGATTACGGAATCTGATTGGCTTCATCGTTTCTCGTGCAACAGTGGCATCTGGCGTGGCATCGAGGCGCTGGCGGGCGGGCTGCACCATGCGGGCATGCAGCTGCCCTAAGCGTCATGATCTAGCTATTTCGTCCAATGACTGCGGTATTTACTCCCTCCGTCGCATTAAATAAGTTTACGTGTAACAACTTTCTCCAATCAAACTTACTCCCCTCAGATTCATTGTAATAAATGAGACTTTGCATGATACCACATCTATGTTATTTTGGCTTGTGGATAGCCTTAGGCTGGTCATAGTGCTAAGTAAATAAGACTAGTAACTTGCACATGTTACTAGTTGATGTTACTACCTTCATAGTGGGTGATAACATATGTATGGTGTCATGCAAGAGCTAATTAATTAGGTTGTAGAGTCATATGATCTTGGTTATGTGTGATGTTATGGTAACTAGCTAAGTTACTACCTCTCTCTCTCTTTCTTCATTAATTGTCATGCCATGTCACCAATTTGCCTAATTGGCATTGCATGTACATGCATGTTACTACCTAAGTTACTCCCACTATGACTAGTCTTATGGACTACTTTTTGGCTTGTGGATAGCCTTATGGACTACATAGTGGATGCCCAAGTGCATTGGAAAGGTAGAAGTACATTTTTATGGACAAATTTTGAAGCCAAACGTACACTTATTTGTGGACAGAGGGAGTATGCATGTCACTATGACCAGCAGAAAAAATATCAAAATCTAAAATATGTAATAAATATAACGTACAGCGTTAGCACACTCGAGACCATTAGACCGAGCGTGGCATGCGAGGGCGCTGGGCGGGCTGCACCATGCATGCATGCAGGTCGGGGCGGTGGGGGTTCTGACGTCGCATCTTAGCTATTTTTTTTCTCTCTTTCGCATTGATCACGCCCGCTTCCCACACGCAACGCAGCGCACGCGTCTCGTCTCGGCGTCTGGGCGGGCTGCACCATGCATGCAGCAGCTGCCCCTAGCGTCGCAGTCTAGCTATTTTGCGTGCAACAGCGCTGCCCCATTAAATAAGTGTACGTCGAACAACTTTCTTCAGTCAAATTTACTTCCATCTGGTTCATGCGCCATACAAAAAGTCAATATTACTCCCACCGATTTTTCTTGCGTGTGTAAAAACGAACGAGTACCTTGGTACTAGATTCCTGCATTTATTACCGAAGTAAATCAAGGCCAAATTATATTTTCCCTTTTATTTTTCACTGCCAATGAACAACTACCTTGGACTTTTTTCTCTCTTTCGCATTAATGCACATGCATGCATGCAGGGGCTGGGGCGTCGCATCCTAGCTATTTTTTTCTCTCTTTCGCATTGATCACGCCCGCTGCCCCGCTTCCCGTCTCTTTCGCATTGATCATGCATGCAGAACAACGCGGCCGCAGCGTCTCGTCTCGGCGTCTGCGCCAACGCGACGCTGGATTCCCACGCCGCCCTTCACGCTCCGCCCTCAATAAATAGGCAAAACGCCTTTGCCTCCTCATCTCATCTTGCCCCTCATCTCTTCAACCTCGAGCCCGTCCCTTTGCCTCCTCCCAGCCGCCCCCAAACACTCCGACCATGGCGACCTCCCCCTTCCGCCTCCCTTCCGACAGCGAACTAAGCGACGAGGACAACCACCCGGACCACAAGCAGTGGTGCGAGCGGGAGCCCACGCGCCGCCCCAAGCGTGGCAAGAAGGAGAAGAAGTCCCCGCCCTGCCCCTGGGGAGACCAGGGCCCCATCGTCCACAACCCCGTCCCCAACCTCCCCGGCGGCGGCGACCTCCCCTCCGAAGCCTACTGGGCTAAGGCGGCGAAGGAGGAGGCAAGGCAGGAGGCTCGCATCGCCAGGTGGGAGGAGAAGGAGGCCCAGCGCTCCTTGAAGAAAAGGCGCAGTGGCGGAGGAGGAGCAACGGAGGCCAATGGCGGGCCTTCCGGGAGAACAGCGGAAGGACCAGCGGGAGAGGCTGACGGCGTGGAATGCGGCCCGGAATGCGGCTGCACCGGCATCGCCTCCACCGCCAATGGAGTAGGGGGTTAGGGTTTAGGGGCTAGCCCAGGGTTTAGGCGGGGCGCCTATTCCGCCCCTTCTATATTATTGTACCTTTTTATTTTTATTGTAATGTTTTCGATCCCCCCTATCTAATATAAGTAATGCTATCTGTGTTTTATTGTAATATTATTGCGCCTATTCCATCCCTTGTTTCATTGTAATCTGTGTTTTATTGTATTGTCATTTGTCAAAACACCCAAAACAACAAGTGTATAAAACAAAAGACACAAAAACAAGTTCATATAATACTCGTGCAATATTTATATATTTACAAGTGTATAAAACAAAAGACACAAAAACAAGTTCATATAATACTCGTGCAATATTTATATATTTACAAGTGTATAAAACAAAAGACACAAAAACAAGTTCATACAACACATGGTTCATTTTCAAATAAGACATTTACATATTTACATAAGTTAAAGGAGCGCCCAAGTTATGTTAGTTAAATGGATATCCTTGGACTTCATTTATATATTTACTTTTGCAAAAAAAAAGATTGCAACCTGAGCACGAGTATCTGCAGATCCACACGTTCCTATTTAGATTGTAACGTGAGTACCATTTTTTTTGCCCAATCAACATATAGTTACTATTGGGCCTGGATACGTCCATTTTGGCATGGCTAAGTTATATTTGGGCCTGGCCTTTTTCAATCCTCGTCAATTGTTTTTTACTTTTCAACCCTCCCCTCCCACACTGCAGGCGCCCCGCACTGATAAAAGGAACAACGTGGACGAAACTGAAGGAACACTGATTTCGAAAACAGAGCAGCTCAAAATTAGCCCGAATTTGTGTTGCATTTTATTCAAGCCAAAGACATAGACCATTACATCCATTACAAAGCATCACTCGAACACTGACTGTGTTGTCTAATGACTAACGATCAGGAGATAAACTAATCCGAGAGAAATTACACAAAAATAAAAAAAACCGGCCATCAGATTGTCCTGCTTCTTCAATTCGATGATTTGCCTTAGCTGCTTGTTCATCTTCTTTAGCTCGGCCTTCACTTCCGCATCCACCGTAGTACCAGCGGAAATGGGGTTGCCACATCCCAATTGCTCCACCAGACGGGTTTTCGAGCTCCCGGGATGCTACCTCCACCCCAATTCGCTCGATGTACTCATCAAGCCACTCAAAATGCCCACATTTTGGCAGTTCCTGAAATCGCAGAGATGAACCCTAAATCCCAAATTCGATGAAATGCATGAAATTTCGAAAGAAAAGCGAGAAATTGGCGCTCGGAACACTCAGATCTCACCTTTCCGGCTCGGCTTGCTCTCACACTTCACAAATTCCGACCAATGTTGCCGTTCTTGTCGGTGGATGTGACAAGCCGGTCAGGCGATGCGGGGCAATCGGGCACCTCCTCGGCACCGCACCATACCGAGGCCATGGCGTGGGAGGAAGCGAGCTCGACATCCCTCGCCGCGTTGCCGCACTTGCTCGCCGGAGAAAAGCGAAGGGGATGAGATGCTGGAACGGTGGCGGGAGTGCTCGGGTGCGGGGACGGATCGGGGCCAACGGCTCTCTTCAACCACAGGGTGGGTCCCACGATATGAGGTGGACATCAGGTGAGTTCCGCCGTGACGTGGAGAGGCTGTGGGTCCTACTGTGCTCAGCTGATTCGAATTCGTTGACGGTCTCGTGGGGTTAAGTGGAAGTGTCGCACGGGAGCTATTTGCCGCTTCAGAAGTGTCGCGTGCGAGCTATTCTTTTCAACGATGTCGTGTTCCTTCCAATTCCATGTAAAGACGTCGCATAGGAGCTATAAGCCCAAATCTGAATCGGCTCTTCGATGACCTCCCAGATTTTGTTTACAAATGCATGTTGCATGGCTTCTTCATTTGAAAATGTCATTCTGGCTTCTGGATTTTATTACAACTACATATATTGTACTACCTTTAGTCAATGTTTTAGTCCCTTGTATCCTCCTCTCTTCGACATCAGGTTTTTTGCAAAATACTTAATATTCTGTAGTACATTGTTTATTGTGAAAACATACATGGGAAAATTTACGATCTGGTCTGACTTGTATTTGCGGAGTTGACGAGCCTTTCGATGTGTGAAAAGACCCTAGGATATATGACATCACAGTCTGCGACTCAGCCCAGTTATTCCCCCCTTGTCACGTTCCATCTTGGAACTCAGCGACTTTGAGCTGATCCTACTACATGCTCAGAACGGTGAGATGACGTGTTTCCATATGTCCCCCATTCACAATTTATTGCACCACTTGTGTCTCTCTCCGGAGCCTCGACTACATTTGTGTTGGTTTGCATGTTTAGGCAGGAGGCTACAACAAGAGTATGGAGGAAGTACTGCATCTTTTATAAGGGTGGGTCATACTTAGAGTTGGAAGGTTGGTGCGGCATTAGCTAAATAGCTACTCTTCTACAAATTCTTTATTTTACGTGAGACTTAATTTCACTTTCTCCAAAGTGGTTTGTATACATAAGTGTGCTCTATTCCATCGTCCACAACACATCCCAGCCTGAACACTGATTTGCCAAGCTGATAGGACATGAGTGTTGGGGGCATGTACTGAAGACCTGAGGCATGCCCAGCGTTGTAGCCTAATACCCAATATGAATTTTGTCGAAGGGGAAAAATTGCTCAAATGTTCAATGAGAACCATATCCTGTCCCCTCGTTGTCGCAAGTCGCCTTCAAGATTTCATATAATATGTAGTCCCCTTTTGCATCGAGAGATGAGCTTTACTGCTATCTTTCTTCTTTGTAGACTCTTTTTTCCTTTTGTTTCATGCTAGGTTTTCGTACATATCCTTTGTTATATTGAATGGAAGAGCTCCCCCTTGTTCCATCTATTAACTCAAATTGGAATTAATGTACCATCCACTACACAGAAAATGTCAAAAACACGATGCTTCAATTCCATGGTCTCCACATCTAATTAAAACATAGAAGAGGTAAATTGATATAATCAGGCAAGCGATTAGATAGTGATAGCTAGGGACGCGGTTGTGCCACAGCATTACACTGTCATGGTTTTTGTAGATGTTCATGCTAGGCGAGGCAAGCTTGTATTTGCCATTAGTTGTATGATGGAGGATCTGGATAGTAATATTTGCTCATGCCATCTTAAATGTTGCAGTCATGGAGCTGGAGGTTCAATTCGTGTCTCATTTCAAACTATCAGCTGTAGCTTTCCTAGATATTTTAATAGCTAACTGGAAATGTGAATCAACTCTTCAGTAACCTCTCAGATTTTGTTTCCAAATGCATGCTGCATGGCCTCTTCGTCTGAAAATGTCATTCTATATTCTGGATTTTATTCACTTGTACTACCTTTAGACAATGTTTTAGATCATCTCTAGCAGACACCATACAAGGGCGGAACCAGAAAAATAACCGCCACTATTCGGTTTCGCGTGATAAAAGTGGCCAGAACAGACGCCTCAAAACCGCCTGAACCGGAAAAAAATTTAGGGCCCCCGAGAAAACACCTCCGCAGAACCACAAATCCCCAGGTTTCGAGCCTGACCCGGAGCCGACCTGGGAACCACGGGATGCTTGGCGGGACGGAAGTTTCAGCCCGTTCCCCTCCCTTTCGCGTCCACCGGTCGCCGCCGGGCGCCGTTGTTGACTCAGGCCCCGGCAGACATATTCCGCCCATCGGCAAGGCCTTCGCCACTCGACGGTCACGTTTCCAACCCTAGCTATGACAGAAATTGATCCGGACGGAGATCTAACTCGAGACGGAAACATAGCTGCAGTTCATTGATTCAATCACGAGTTCTTCCTAAACAAAGCTACGATTTCACACCCTACATAAATCTAGTTCATTGATTCAACCACTAGTAAACAATTTCACTTCCGCTGCCGCTGTCCTCCGTGCCGTCCTCCTCATCCGAGCCGATGGCTTCCTCCTCATCGTCGGACGGAACCTCCACGATTTCTGCATTGTTCGTGAGACGGGGGACCTCTTCGCGGCGAGCGGCGACGATGACGGTGTACTTGGTCCGTCCAGGGACGGACCAGAACCTCTCCTGCCCTTCCCGGTTGCGGAGATATGGGTGCACCATGCGCCTGTAAACGATGCAGTTGCCTATCTTGGCCTTCACCTCCTTTTTGAACAGCGTCGGGGCATGGCCCTCTTCCACGCAGGCATCTGGCGCCGGCGCGCCGTGATGTTTCTCTCCATCTCGGCTCAGCCTGAGAGCGGAGCCACCGGCACCCCTAGATGATGAGCCATCCATAGGGCACCGTCCCGGCCGATGGCGCGACGATGTTGAAGTGCGAGAACATCACTGCTTCGTAGAAGTTCAGCATGGGCACCTCCATGGCGACACGATGGAGAATGGAGAGGGAGGGGATGGATGGGGATGAACGCGTCACCTCCTATTTGTATACGAAGACGACGAAGCGATGGGAAGAATCTAAATCGAATATTCCCTTTCCCGGTTCGGGTTTGTGGTTTTTGTTCTGCCTCGTCGCGCGCGGCCTAAAAAAACGCGAGAAACCCGACCTGGGAACGTGTTTTCTGGTCCGCCCTTTTACGGTGTCTGCTAGAGATGCTCTTAGTCCCTTGTATCCTCCTCTCTTCGACATCACGAGTTTTGCAAAATACTTAATAATTCTTCAGTATATTATGAGAATGTACATGGGAAGATTTAGGATCTGGTCCGACTAGTATTTGCAGAGTTGACAAGCCTTTCGATGTGTGAAAAGACCTTTTCCCCTGGGATATACGACCTCACGGTCTGTGACTCAGCCCCGATCGTTACTGAACTGTGTGGAGGCGACCCCAACTTTCACGGTCAATCCCTCTATCCATCTCCATCCTTCTTACATGCCCACCTGTCACACTCCATTTCTCGTCCCGGCTGATCTATTGCCAGTCAGGAACAATGCTCAATCTTGCACCCAATGCTGCCTACTTGATAAAGTTATCACTGCTAATGTTTAGTGCTTAAGTTGTCCGATTTTCCCATTTGTTATTTGATTGCTCCACGGACCGCGGTATCATTGTGAAATCAAAACAGTAGTGTGTAACTGAGTGTTGAGTTGTACTATTCCTGTAGTCAGTATGTGCTGCTCGTCAACAATAGCTCTTTTGAACCTTTCCAGAGAGATACTTTTGTAATATAATGATTAAATCACCTACTGTTAAAAGTTCAACTTTTCTTATTCTCTTCTTTGTGTAGTGTCTATTAGAGATTCGATCCGTAGCCAATAAGAGATGATGCGCTTGTCCAAAGGTCAGCTGATGGGGTCAGCATTCGATCTGTAGCCAAGAAGAGAGATGATGCGCTTGTCCAAAGATCTGATGATGGGGTCAGCATTCGTTTCTCTTGGCACTGTATTATTTGTGTGTTTCCACCATATGAGAAGCGGCTTTTGTCTGTTATCCAAAATGATAGGTAAGGAATATTAAAACAGAATAGGTGGTCATAAAATTGCTTCATTTTTTCCTTTGTAAGCTGATATTTGTCTAGTTACCACAAATAACTTAACAGAATACATGCCTTCCTAGCACCAAGTTGTTGTAAGCTAAGTTGAATCTAGTTAGAAGTTAATATCATTTACTTTGTTCTTTCACTTCCTAGGTATTATTGTCTACTCGTGCCCTTGACAGTTCCTATGATAATTGTGGGTGTCTATCTGCATTGGCTGAGTATGAAGATGTTCAAGCATGCTTGAAGCAATGAAGAATCACACGCCAATTTTATGGAAGAAGCTGCAACGTTGCTCACATGATATAATCATGAGAAACATGAAGACAGATACATCAAGTCAATAATGGTCTATAGTCTTTTCCAACCCACAAGTTCTTTTGCAAAGTGCAAACATAGGAACTTTTTTTTTGTTTTTGAGCATAAGTTGTTGTCAACTTACAAAATTGACCTCATAGTTTTGCCGCTAGGCACTAAAGTTAGTACATTTATGTTTAGAAGATACAGCTGTACCAGTAAAATGCTTATGACTGAAAATGCAGTTTTAACTTCTGAGTGCTCATATGATGGAAATACAATTTTTCCTTTGTTAACGTGAAAAACTCCCGTCCTCTTAGAGAGAACCATGGAATCTTCTCCCAATCTTGTTTAATTAGATAATAGGTTGATAGGTAGATTTCTACATATCTAGTGCGTGTATAGCATAATTAGATAATATGCTTATGCCTTGTATAGCCTGTTTCCTATAATAACAGTGTATTAGCATTGCTATGCGTTATCAACACAAACAACGGTGTCTTGAGTGTCATTTCATTTTATCCTCCGCTGACGTTGATGATTTTTCATACAACTACTTCAGTTAGTTATACCATTTCTCATAGCAATATAGTTAGTGCAGATCTAACATAAAATGTGAGTCTGGGATTTCATAATTAAGACACAGTGCTAGGATCTGTTCCTCATATTGGTACAACTCTTAAGTAACCACATTTGGTAATCTTGGTTCTTGACATGTTCGAGATTTGTGGAATATTTTGCCCTAATATTCAGTTCTTTCCACACCATAGCGCTACCTTTGTGCTTTACATTCTTGATTTTCTGGCACTGTATCATCTCTGAGATTCACTTATTCCCGAATGATTTGGCGCTCATCTAAGTAGTTTACAAATTTATTTAGTATTCCTTACCATTTGTGTGGAATATCTCCACCTCTTGTTTTGAACCTAGGTTGCAAAGCTTTGGCCTTTGGCTGGAGAATTACGTGGTTTGCTGGTTGTATCCATCACCTGTTTGTGCGTTTGTTTACAGAAAATTTTGGTGATTTATCATGGAAAATACAACTCAGACTCGGACCT
Source organism: Avena longiglumis (assembly GCA_030063025.1). NCBI lineage: Eukaryota > Viridiplantae > Streptophyta > Magnoliopsida > Poales > Poaceae > Avena > Avena longiglumis. The sequence continues at coordinate 64,201,762 of CP125973.1, forward strand.
GGTCTCCATGAAGCTCCACGTTGGGAACTGAACTGAGGACGTGGTTCAGAATTTTGCTGAACTTTTTCAGCTAGGAGTTTTTTCCATTTGCAAAGATTGCTGATGATTCAATTTGATATTTCTGGTCCCAACTTGGTTGTTATAGGCCTTGTTGTTTGTAACTTATTATTTAGTTGTCTTAACTATGTATAGTTTGTGATTGTGATTAACTTCTTGAGAGATCTGTAGTGTTGTAGACTGAAATGTGGAAGGAATTTTAAGTATGCCGGAGCTGGTGATTGGTATAGTAAATTTTTTTACATGATTTGTTAGTTAGCTTTGGAAGTCATTTAGGAATCTAAGTATCTTGTGCATATGCTTATTTGTTGTATGGCATATTCTTGCAGTAACAATATAAACATGTGACCATAACGTTTTGTTGTCATTATGGACAACAGTTCCTTGTTAGGTGCAAACTTTTATTGTTTTCTTTTAGAGTGTCATTTTATTTTATATCCTCTGCCGATCCTATTTAGTACGTACCCAGATCTTAATGCTGGAAGAAAACAATGTGGCTAGACTGGTTGATGTCTTGTCATTTTTATTCACTTAGCTTCTTTAGTTACAGTAACAACCTATATCCAGTTTCTAAGTTAAATGTTGCTTACACAACTATTGAAGAATAGATTATTTGTGAGTCAAAGTTAGGCATCTCCTGATTAAGAAAATTTCCCCGATTTTCTCTGCAACTGATACAAACTCTGTGTTTACTTAATTTTTTGGCCAATGTGACTTGATTATTTTTTAGAATAAGCACCAATCAATTTGTAAATATATGTTCTTTCCGTACCATTGTTGTGCCTTTGAGGTTTATGCTCTTCATATATTGGAACTTACTCTGTGTTCACTTATTCATGAATCAGCATTGCTACTTAATCTAGAACATAGTTTATAGTTTTCTTGAGTATTGCTTGTCTTTTATATATAACACGCTCACTTCTATACTTTGGCAGCACCCATCTGCATTGACATATAGGAAGACGAGTCTGGTGTTGACAAGGACGCCGAGCAAGTGACGTAGTTGGTGCCATCATGGAGTTGACCTAACTCTGGCCCAATAGTGGTGGTGGCGGGCACTTGGCTTGCCTGCACAACTAGTATTTTTGTCATATCATCATGAATTAATGTTGCAGTTACTGAACCAGACGTCTTGTTCGTGTATCTTTTCTAAGTATTGGCATCTGTTTTTTTAGTCACTTTTAATATATGAGGATCGGTAAAGTGTGTGCTCTTCTAAAGTAGTCTGAATGGACTTGTACCAAATTTTGTCAGGTTTGTTTCGCCATAGTGTTTTTGGACGACCATTTTCTTAATGGCTTCGGCTCGACCATTTGGATAGAAGAACAGATTAGCCAGGTAAGCGGATCCCCTAATGTGCACATATATGAGAGGCTACAATGAAAGTACAGACGAGCACCAGTAGGAAGGCTATCATGTGTAGCAGGACTGAAGCAAGCTAGTGATACACCCGCACTAGCCGCCACTCGCTCTCCTTGTTGCTTCCGACCATTACTTAGCGACCTCGACGTCACTGCTCATGCGCCTTTAGCTTCGCTTCTTAGCTTATGTGTGTCATCTTGCTTTTCTAGGGCTAGCTTTAGTCTAATTTGTATCCGCAAGCTGCACAATGACTCCAGCTATCACATCTATGTTGCGCTACTTGCCATCCTCGGAAACTAGGTGATCCGATCTTTCTGTACATTTTTTGGACTTCTGCAGATAGTTTGTTTCCCTATGCCTTCCATTCACAAAATTAATGCATGGCTCTAATCCTCTTGGACAATCTCTCCCTTCCCCTCCTCTCCCTTGTTTGTTGGCTCTAGCCCTCTTGGACACTCTCTCCCTCCCTCCCCCTTGTTTGTTGTTCAATGTTAGGATGCTATGAGGAGACTAGGGAGGCAAGGCAGTATATCCTTTATAATGACATGTCATGATTAACCCACCGAAGGTTGGTGGACGCATTAGTCATTCATATAAAATAATTATTTTATGACCATGTCCTAAAATCAGGATTGTGTCCGATCTATAATTGTCATTTCCCAAAAGTGGTCTTGCTACATACTCCTGAGTCTTAGCATTGGTGCTTAATCTGCATACCCTATACTTTTTTTGAGTATTGCTTGCCTTTTTTTGTATAACATGTTCACTTCTATATTGAGTCAACACCCATCTGCATTGACATATAAGCGGATATTCAGTTATATCATTTAATTTGGTCGAAGCAAATCCTGAGTGTAAAATGCAAGTATAATCTTGGTGGAGATTGTTTGGTGAATCATTTCATTGCATTTAGTATGGACCGATACTGGAAGTTTTCATTATACGTGGAACCAATTGTTTGTACCTTACCCTAAGAGGCAAAACTAAGAAGGGTCTCTTGTTGAAAGTTCAAAAAATGTACTACGGGAACCTAAATTTTTTATCACGATTTCTGTTTAGTTTTGCTTGAGAATAGTGGAGTGTCATAATAATGTTACACTTGCCATTCATAATGACTACGAATGATAATCATGAAGTGCCATGTCTAGTCGTTTACTTATGCAGAATTTTCCGCAGTTCATCCCGCTAGGCGGGGGAGGCGTCTTGTCAAAGGGTGTGGCAGGATGAGATGACGAGGAGATCGATGAGACCGGTCACGAAGATTCGGACCGTGAAGGCGCGCAAGACTGCCGATGGAGTTGACCAACTAGGCGTAATTGTGGCCAGATAGTGGTGGTGGTGGGTAGCATAGCAAGTCATCATGAATGTTCTAGTTGCAGAACCAGATGTCCTGTTCGTGAGTCTTTTCGATATATTGGCCTGTGGATTTCCTAGGCACTTTTAACCTATGAGAAACATAAAACAAGTGCTCTTATGAAAGAAGTTTGATTGGGTTTGTTCCAAATTTTGTTTATGAAATTTTTTGCATTTGTTTTGCCATAGTAATTTTTATAATTTCATCCAGTCGCTTAAAGGCTTAAAATCGACCATTTGGATCCCCTGATACGCACGTACGTGAGAGGGCTACAATAATGGTTCAGACGACCACGGGTAGTCCAATGATACAACCGCTCCAATGATACAACCGCTCCAGCTGCCGCTTGCTCTCCGCTCCGCTTTCGGCCTTTTCTTAGCGACTAGCGACTTGGCCCTGGCAGCGACACTGTCCACCGCCTTGTTGCCGCTGTTCCTGCACCTTGTGATTCGCTTATCGACTTCTATGTGTCTTGTTGCCGCTGTTCCTGCACCTTGTGATTCGCTTATCGACTTCTATGTGTCATGTTGCTATTCGGGAGCTAGCTTTGGTCTAATTTGTTTAGCTAAGTTGCACTTCGTCTCCCGAGCTCGTAGCTATGTTGCGCTACTTGCCCTCCTTGGAAATTATGGGAGGCCATCTCATCGTACATGCCTTTGGAACTTTGCGGATGCTATGTTTCCCTATGTCTTCCATTCACATAGGTAATGCATGGGTCTCACCCGTTTAGACTCTCTCTGGAACTCCCTCTTTCTTGGACTCTCTCACTCCCTATCTCGTTTGTGTTTACTGTTAGGATGCTACAAGGAGAATGCATAATATCCTTTATAAAGGCGGGTCATGCTTAACTCATGGAAAGTTGGTAAACGTATTAACATTTGCCCAATCTTCGTAGGGTAAATATACGTTCGCCCGATCAACAATTGCTATGAATTTGTGGCAAGTGCTAGAGAAAATTACAAAAAACCACCACATTACGAGTTAGGGTTTTAAAAAGCCACCACTTTACGCTAGGGTTTCATAAAACCACCATTTCAGAATGAGTTCGTGACAAATAGCACTCATACCGGTTTGATCTTGGTCTAATGACAAAATTGACCGGTGGGTCCCACCCGTTAGGATGATCACGACGAAAACATTCAAGCGAGATGCATGATAGAATGGTTCTAGTTCTGGGTTTTTCTGTAAATTTTGGAGAAACCCCACTTATATGAGATTTTCTTTTCTCTTCTTTATTTATTTCATAAAAAAATTAATCTGAGGTAAATCTAGGGGTGGAGCACGACCGTGGCCTCGATCCCGCTTGAAAAGATTACAGTAGACCGATGACGGTGGTGCAGCAAAAGTGCTTTTAACGGTACGTGCTATCTCGGTAGCCTGTTTAACTATAGATTACAGTTGATGTTAGCTAGTTGATACATCCAATTTGCATCACCATTCTATATCATAATTTGCCTCTATTCATTGATATATTTCATATTAAGAGGTGATACTTATGTCTTTTCATCTGTTTTTGCATGTTGGATGATTCTTGGAGGATGAACTGGAGTCAGGATTTTGATGGGAAAAACCGTGTTTTGATGCAATTTCATGAAGATCAAAAAAATACCAGAAAGACTACAGAAAATTATATTTTCTCAGAAGACGAAGGATGCCAGAAGGGGAGACGGAGTTGGGCCACAGGAGTCCCACACCCCCCAGGCACGGGCCACCCTGGGCCACGCCGGGTGGCCCGCGCCTATAGGGGTGTGGCCACCCTGGCCCACCTCTTGCTCCACCCTCTCGCCTATATCTTCTCCTCGAAACCCTAAAGTCAGGGGAGCGACCACAGAAAGATCCCGCCGCCTCTGCGGGGCGGAAAATACCGAGAGAGAAAGAGCTCTCCGACAGATAGATTTTTGCCGGGGAAAATTCCTTTCCGAAGAAAGGAGATCATCGCCATCAACACCATCATCAAGCTAGACTTCATCGGGATCATCATCATCATCCACCAGCACCATCATCACCACTCCATCCCGTTGTAACAATTATGTTGAATCTTGCATAGTTCTTAGGGGAAACTTTCCCGGTGTTGATTACTATTGTAATTGATGCTTGTGAGTGGAACCATTGAATTATTGTTTACGTTCAGATTGTTATCTATCATTATATCATCTTTGATCTTGATCCATATGATGTCTCGTGAGTAGTTCGTTTAGTTCTTGAGGACATGGGAGAAGTCATGTTGTTAGTAGTGGAATTGTGTTGAGGTATCATTCAATGGTTTAATATTTAAGTTGTGGTGCTATTCTTCTAGTGGTGTCATGTGAATGTCGACTACATGATACTTCACCATTTATGGGCCTAGGGGAATGCATTGTGTATTTGGCTACTAATTTTGGGGTTGCCGGAGTGATAGAAACCTGAATCTCCGTTAGAAAACCTTTGCACAAGGGAGTGTAGGATCTCAGAGTTTAAGGCTGTGGTTAGATTTTTATCTTAATTGCTTTCTTGTAGTTGCGGATGCTTGTAATTGGTTTAATCACAAGTATGTATTAGTCCAAGTAAGATCGGTATATTAGCATAGGTTCACCCACATAACACTTATAAAACCAAAGAAGATTAATCAGCTATATGAAACGAAAGCACTTGACAGTATTTCCATGTGTCCTCGAGAACGTTTGGTCATTATAAGTATTCCTACCGGCTTGTCCTTTGCTAAGAAAGGATTGGGTCACTTGCTTCAATTATTTGTTGTCTTTATTTACTTGCACTTTATTTCCTTTCTTTATCAAAAACCCCTTAAAATTCGTTTGCTAAGAGCATCTCTAACAGTCCCCGCAAAAGGGGAAAACCCGCATAATAACCGCTAATTTGCCGGTTCAGTTCGTGAGAGGGCGCATATCAGTCCCCGCAAACGGTCGAAACTGCAAATTATTTTGCGGGGTGGGCGCGGGCTCGAAGGCGCGACCTAGGTCTTCGCGGGCTGGGAGGGTAAACCGAGCGTGAACCCGCAGTATAACCGCCGAAAGCGCGCTATGGAAATTTCAGCTCCTTCCCCTTCCCTCCACCCGCCGCCGCCGGCTCGGATCTGCTCTCCCCCGCGATTTCTGCTTCGCCGTCGCCTCCACCCACCGCCATGAGCAAGAAGTCGACCCCGCCGGCCGTTGAGCCCACCTCGCGGATCCCATATCCATCTCCCGCTCCCGCCGTGACCGTGGCTCCGGGGGTGGGAGGCGTGGAAGTGTCATCGACAGTCGGTGAGTCGAGCATCAAGAAGTGGAGGAGGGCGGGTACGCACGTGATATCGACCAGCGGTGCTGCCCCGCCAGCGGTGGCCGGAGCCGAGCCGCCCGTGGTGCTGAAGCCGAAGAAGGCCGCACGACCCAAATCGCAATCTGCGAGGCCGAGCGGGGCAAAGGTTGTGCCGAAGACAACGAAGCATAATACGCTGGCCAGCCACACCCCCATTCCTCCGCCAGTCACCGGAGATTCGGCTTCAAACGGCGTGAATCGTGAAGATGCACAAAATGTGTTCGACGTTGGTTCCAGCAGGTAAAGTAATTCGTTGTCGTATGTAGACTAATTTCCGCGCGAATATGGGGGTATTTAACGCATCTACAGGTAGGCGTTCATGGATGTCCTCAACGAGTCGGAGGTCAATATAGGCACTCCACCACTTGCTCCATATGGCGGTCACGGTGCGGTGGAAGATGAGGGTGTGGATGATGAGGATGGTGACGTTGACGGTGAGCACGTTGACGATGGTGGAGAGGATGAGGAGGAAGAAGAGGTGGTCGAGGTGGACGCTTCCACCGTCAAACCGAAATCGAGAAGAATTGCCAACTACACCAAGATCGAAGATGTAACGTTGTGTCGGGCTTTGTCACAAGTGGGGATGGATGCTGTTTACGACATGGATCAAATGGGCAAGCGTCCTTAGAAGAGCATCGAAGATCAATTCTGCAAGCTCTTGCCTCGTGTCAAACAACCGGTGTATCGATCATACCGATCCCTGCAAGGTCGTTGGGACATGATCAAACCAGCGTGCAGCCGCTGGTCCGCGGCAATGGATCAAACCACCACGCATACGCCGAGTGGAGAAACCATTGATATGTATGACAAAATTGCCAATGATAGGTACAAGGACATGACTGACAGCAAGGGCAAGAGCTTTGCATTCAAGCATTGTCGCCACCATTGTCCCTAGATCCGGGATCGAAGCTCTTCCGGCACCGCCGGAGAGATCATCCGAGGCCTTCTTCTTCATCATGCCTCCAAGATGAAGCATGAGTAGTTCCACCTTGGACTACGGGTCCATGTAGTAGCTAGATAGTTGTATCCGCTCATACGCTTTCATGTCTAGATCTTGTGAACTCTGTTCATGATCAAGATCTAATCTATTTGTAATCATGCATGTTGTGTTTCCGGGGATCCTATGGATATTGAGATTACTATGTCAGATTGATCAGTGGTTTTGTCTTATTGATTCTATCATGTCTGTGTTGTTTGTCATCTTGCATGCTCTCTGTTGTTATTAGCTATCTTGGCCAAGTAGTTGCTAGTGACTCCAAGAGGGGGTATTTATGCTCGATAGTGGGTTCATGCCTCTACTTAATCAAGGGAAGTGACAGAAATCTCTACGGTTGTAGATGTGCTATTTCCACTAGGGAGAAAACAATCTTGTTCATGGAACAAGTGGATTGTTTACCTTACACACTTTGCTTAAAGAAGTTGTTTGTTGCTTGCAACTTAATACTGGAGGGGGTTCAGATGATAACCCAAAGGTGGACTTCTAGTCATAGATGTAGTTGGATGGTGGTCTATGTATCTTTTTGTATTGCCCAATCGAATCTCATAGGATCTTTTTGTCTAGTATTGCATTGTTATGCCTTGCTCAGTCCTGTCAATTGCCCTGCTGTAATTTGTTTACCCAGCATGCCATGTTTGTTTATCTAAGAAGAACACCTCTAGTGAACTATGGACCCCGGTCCAATATTTACCATTGATACATCTTCCACTGTTACTGTTTACTTGCTGCAAACCATCATTACCTTCCACACCATATAGTTAATCCTTTGTTACAGCAACCGGTGAGATTGACAACCTCACTGTTAGTTGGGGCAAAGTCTTGAGTTTGTGTTGTGTAGCAACACCTTTGAGGCGTTTCCTTCCTCCTACTGGTTTGATAACCTTGGTTTCTTACTGAGGGAAGACTTGCTGCTGTGCTGCATCATACCTTGCTCTTGTGGTTTCCCGACAAGCGCTCTCAGGCGCCATCAACAAGTTTTCTGGCACCGTTGCCCGGGAGGCTAAGGACGTCTTCACAAGGGGAGTCCTCCTCAACCTTTCTCTTTACTTTGTTTTTTGTTTGCTTAGTTTCTGTTGCTTGGTTTTGTCTGCCTCTTCTTTTTATCAAAAACTCCAAAAAAATAGTTTAGTTTGCTTTGCTTTCTCTTATCAAAAACACAAAAAAATTAGTTCCTGCCCTAGTTGCTACCATGTCTGGTTTTGGTCCAATCTCTGTGACACCTATGGAAAATATCTTTATTTTTAAGCAAAAAAGTGAAGAGAGTTTCAAAGAAGCTTGGTCTAGAATCTCTGCTTTACAAAGGGAAACTGAGCCTAAGATGAGTCTTAGCTTGGTTATTAATAGTTTCTACCACGGTATTGTTCTTTGTTATAGATATGCTTTGTATGTTGTGGCTGAGAAAGATATTTTTCAATGTACTGAGGATGAAGCTTTTGATGCCATAAAGAAATTGATCATAATTTATAACATGCCTGGCAAGTCTGATTCCTCTTTTATAGACATTTTTGCTAGGTTGAACACTCTTGAGTCCAGTACTGCTGCTTTGAACATTTGCTATCACACACTTAGGGAGTATAATTATGTTCCCATAAATTCCGAGCCTTCAAAGTGGTTTGCACAATCAAAGTCTCTATAAATAGTGCAACTTTTGATGCTCGTTGTGATATTATGTATGAATTTTGCCTTATGCCTAAAGATATTTATGAGTCTTTGAGCCATTGGGGACTTTCTAAAGGAGGAGAAGAAATATCTATTATCAATAATGCAACTTTATTACCCATTGGAATAGCTGAAGGTGTGTTTACAAAAATCTTAGGGAAAATGATGTCTACTGATTATCTTGTTATTGAATGTGTAGGAAAATGACAGATTACACTTGGAAGATCCCTATTGAAACACCTTGGAGCAATAATACATGTGGGAAAAGGCATTATGCATTTTTCTCCTCCAGTAAGCTATCATATTTTCCCTAAAGAGAAGAAGAAAGGTAATAAAGGTTGGAGCAAGAGAGGTAATGCTTCTTCATTTGAAAATACTTGATTTCTTGTTTCTTGTGCCTAACTTAAAGGTCTTAAAGAAAAGTACTTGTTGAGAGATAACCCAAGAGTTTCCTTGAGTCTTGGAAGTTATTACTTCAGTAATGACCCCTCCTTATCCTTTTTGTTTGCTTTTTGTGCCAAGAATGACCTCTAATGAGGAGGAAGTAAGATTTGGGGAGTTGATGTCCCGAAAGAGATTTCTGTCCTCCACCATAAATATTCGTGAGGAGTATCTATAAGTTTAATTGAGCTGAAAATTTACGAATAAATCCCCCAGTATGTTAGCTAACTTTTGTTAGTTTAACACTTTTTGATTTGAGCAACAGAAGGTCTTTGAAAAAATCGGTTTCTACCTGCTGGTCTGTTTTGACAGATTTCTGCCATTATTTGCATTTGCTTCTTATTGATTCCTTTTTGTGTTCTTTTTGGGAAATTGAGCTTTTTGAAGGAGTTGCTACAGTAGCTTGTGTTTTTAGTGACAAGTTTTGATGTTCTAAAGCTAAACCCAAAGGTCTATTATCTTTTGAATACACTAATGTTGCTAATAAAGATTGTGTGAAGTTTTGTATGAAAGAAAAATTTCAGGTGTAGAGAGAGAATGATGTATTGAGATGAAGAATGGACAAAAGCTCAAGCTTGGGGATTCCACCCCGGTGCCACCCCAAGAAATATCCAATAGGTACAAGCGTCAAAGCTTGGAGATGCCCAAGGCATCCCCTTCTTCATCAATAAAAAGCTCAGGTCTTTCTAGACACTTCGCTTTTATTGTTTCATGCACTGTTGTGTAATTCTTGGAGCGTCTTAGTTTTCGTTTGTTTTGCTTAGTTTGCTTAGTTTGATTGAATAAATTAGTTGGACCCCCGTTCTCGCTTTGTTGTTTCAAATAAGTCGATTGGTGTTGGAAAGGAGTAGAAAGTTCTTGCTTGAAAGTGCAAGAGGAGCTTGCATTGACTGTGACTTAGAATTTAACATGTCATGCTAGGTGTTGTTTTGACCTTATGCTTAGTGATTATTACTGTAGCTTGACTTGTTCCAAACAATTGGGATTTCTTAGTGTACCTTGAAAGAATCATGCGTTGTTTTAGCTTACAAAAGCATAATATTGTGGTTTTCTCCTTTGATGCTTTGTTTGGGTTGACTTGGCACATTATCACACCATGTCATGACTATGAACAAGTCACCATAGCCTCTATTATCATTTAGTCCTTGACTTGTAGTACCACTTTATGCTTTGATTAGTAATGTTTTGTCGCTCTTCATGATTATGGCCATTATTGCTCTCTTAGTTGGTTGCTCCCAGTCTTTTGCTAGCCTCCACTTGTATGAGTAAGCTCTACTCATGCTTCCAACTCCCAAGAAACCAATTTATTACAAAGTGTCCACTATAAATTCATATGCATGGTGTGTTACACCATTCCAAGTATATTCTTGTTTTCATCTATCTTCCAATTAAAAAGTATTTTGTTATGTGAAAACTTAGTGATTAAAGCCCTCATGAACTTGATGGCACACTTTATATTCCTTGCCCCTAATAAACTTGAACCATTGATGACCCACAAGTGTAGGGGATCGCAATAGTCTTCACGGGTAGTATTACCCAATTTATTGATTCGACACAAGGGGAGCCAAAGAATACTTGCAAGCCTTAACAACTGAGTTGTCAGTTCAGCTGCACCTGGAAATAGTTCTTGCTCACAGAAGTTTATCAGTAGCAACAGTTTGTAGTAGCAACAGCAACAACAACAGTGAAACAGGAGCAATAGTAACAGTAACGGTAACAGTAGGATTCGAGTGCGGTAGGCATAGGGATGGATGGCGGGCGTTGCATGGAAGATTCTAAACATGTAACTTCAATATCTAGGTCATTGCAGTTAAATAATAATAAGCACCCAAGTACTAAACAATCCTAGGCATGTGCTCCAAATATAGTCATACATGCTCGCAATGAGAACTTGCACAACATCTTCTGTCCAGCCAGCTCGTGGCAGCGGGGACTCTAGGGAACTACTGGAAATTAAGGTGCTCCTTTTAATAGAGCACCGGAGCAAAGCAGATCCTCACACCACAGCCATCCCCTCCGGTTGTCCTAATTATTGATGCTTTGGGGCCTTTGGATCCGGACAATGATATGTGTACACAACTTGCAGATAAGATCACAAACACTACTATCATAATGATTCAATAATAAGTTCAGATCTGAGATCATGGCACTCGGGCCCTAGTGACAAGCATTAAGCACAACAAGTTGCAACAAAGTCAAATAGCACTAATAGAGATACTAGGCACTATGCCCTAACAGATCTTATTCGATTACATGATAGAACTCATCCAATCCCTACCATCCCCAAGCCTACAACGGGGGATTACTCACTCATGGATGAGGGAAACATCGATGGTTGATGGAGATGCATTGGTGATGACGATGGCGATGATCCTCTCCAAATTCCCCGTCCCGGCAGGGTGCCAGAACGGAGTTTTTGGATCTGAATCTTGGTTTCTGGTGGCGGCGGCAGAGCGGAACTATTTCTGAAAACTATCAAACCCCCTCTGTTTTTAGGTCGAAAGGCAACTTATAGGCACAGAGGGAGGCCGAGGGGGTGCCTGGGGTGGCTGCACCCCCTAGGCGTGGCCAGTGCTAGGCCCGCTGGCAGTGTGGGCCCCAGGCCCCTTCTCCGTCTTGTCTTCTGGCTCCGTGGGTCTTCTGGTGAAATATAATTTTTGGCATATTTTCTGGGATTTTCCTGATAGTTGATTTTCTGCACAAAAACAAGACACCAAGGTAATTCTGCTGAAAACAGCATCAGTCCATGTTAGTTGTATCCAAATCACACAAGTTTAGAGGAGAAACAATAGCAAAAGTGTCCGAGAAAGTAGATACGTTTTGGACGTATCAACTCCCCCCAAGTTAGCTTATTGCTTGTCCTCAAGTAATTCAATTGAAAACTGAGTGCGATAAAAGAACTTTCATGAACACATTTGCTTCATATGATGTATATATTCTCAGCACAGGAGTAGATGCTTAATTCATTCATAATAAGAAGTATGCAACTAAGTCTACTCAATAGTCATTGCAAGCTATGAAGAGAAACCAACTCAATAATAATAAGTAGCAGGAAACATAAACATAAGCAACATTGCAATGCTCATAGTAAGGTATGATAGAGTGGTAACTCGCTTCCCTTTGTTTGTAGAGCACAATATAAATACCAAGGCACCTATGAAGTTCAAGTGAAGACTAGAAGTAAAGATATCAGAGATACAAGCATCAAAGTCATGACATAATTAACCAAGTTTTGGAACAAACACAAGAATGACAACTATGCTCTCAAGAAGGTGCTCAAAGAATAAGTGGTGACTCAACAAGGTTGTGAAAACGGTTTTGAAAAGTTTGAAAGGCTTCCCAATGCTGAAAGGAAGGTACTCATTAGCTTTGAGCTCTCATTGCCCCTATGATAGGCATCTTCATGTGGTTAAGGTGAAAGTGAGGTCCACTCTGAATTATATGCTTGACAAACCATAAACTGGAAATCCAAAGTCCCTTAAGTACGAGGGCCGCTCCGCATGCTACTCAACTTTGGTTACCTGTAAGTTCTTGTCATTGTAAATACATGCATATCACAGAGAACCGCCAACGGGGTACCCCTTGCACATGATACATGAGCTATCTCTTGATCAAAATGACAAGGCAAGCAGACAATGAGCATCTCAGCGATCTTTTTATTTACTATGTGCATAGCTTTTTTATTGAGGATGCTTCATAGAATGCTCATTATGGTGATGCTGCAAGTTTCCACCATGATTAGGCATGGCTTAGGCTAGCGGCCCAGGAGTTTCTCTAACACAATGTATAGACTCCATGAACTCACAAGCTCCCCTTTTATTTCACACTGACGACATCCATAAACAAAAGAGCACGGTATCAACTGGATATGATATCCAAAAAGTGTTGAAAGTGTTCCCCATGACAGCACGGTTCTGCTAACTCCCAGCATATAATTTGCAAGCATATAACTTTCATGGACAAGTCACAATGGTTCGGGATTATTAAGTGCAAGGAATAAAGTGTGCCATCAAGTTCGTGAGAGCTTTACTAACTAACTTTCTCAAAACCGACAAACATTTTATTTGGAAGAAAACAAGGCATATAGAATATGCACTGAAATAGCAAATGATGTTAATAGGTAGGTATGGTGGACACGGTTGGCAATAACGGTTTTGGGGAGTTTCAAACACAGGTAGATCTCATACCCAGTGCAAGTGAAGGCTAGCAAAAGAGAGGAAGCAACAAACGAGAGAGCAATAATTGTCATAACCATGCTTGCAACAAAACATGACTAATTATGGCATGGAAGTGATAATAGAACTCTGAGGCAAAATAAATCATCGAGGCTTACTGACTATTGTTTAGTCATATGCATGCGTGAGCATGTGCCAAGTCGATTCACATGAAACTTCAAGAGGAGGATACCACAATGTCATACCAAAATATGAATAAAACAATGCAAGCAAACATTCATATGACATACTACAAACTATTAGCAAGCTATAGATAATCATAGACAAGCAAGAACTACTAAGCATCCATCAGTAACATACGCCTTACAATGAACAACTAAGCATGCTCACAATGATGAGTATATGTACAAAAATGAAACAAATAGAGTTTGTTACCAGCCTCTTACCACACATCGAGTTGTCTTAATCTTCATTATTGCCCTTCACTTGTGTGACTTGAATAATAACATGAAACCAAAATCCACTAAGGACGGCTGAACCCTGCAAAGAACTCACAAAACCAAAGAAGAACAACAAATATTTTTGGTGTTTTTGATTTTTTCAAACAAGCCAACAAAGCAAAAACAAACCAAACAAAGCAAAATATTTTTGGATTTTTTTAAGGAAAACCAAAGCAAAGAAACAAATAAACATACCAAGAGAAACAACGAAAATATTTTTTTTGTATTTTTGTGTTTTAAGAAAGAAGCAACAAAAACCAAAACGATAGCGAAATAATGGATATACAAAGAACCGACCAAACATGATATATATATATGAGTATGATGTCGGTATACCTCCCCCAAGCTTATGCTTTTGGCCTAAGTGGGGCTCAATAGCGCGGGTAGTAACCCCAAGCTAGTTGGTCATCATAGGAATGATCATAGTCAGGTGCTTGCGATGAAGAAGAAGACGTGCCCCAATCAAATGAGGGTTGCTGGTATGAAGACTCTCCCAAGTTGGAGGGCTGAACCGAATTGTCTTGCATCCTCTTCAACATTCTCCTCTTCTTGCTGGGAGAGCTCAGCCACATATGTGTCAACCTCCTCCTCCGTAAGCGACCATCCTTTCCTGTTATCAAAGTTAAACAAAGCAGGTGTAGATAGATAAACTATTTTCTCAGTCCTACCCTTTATCCGACCTTGCTGGGCAAAAGATAATTCATAAGGTAAACTTCTCACATTAGCCCCCAGGGACATAAAACCATGCTGAACCATGGATTCAAGATCCAGCCTCTCTATGGGGATCTGATAATCTGAATAGTGAGGCTCTAAACTATGGAAAGCTAGCAACCTAGAAGCAATGAGACCTCCACAAATTCCACCCTTCTCGCGGTTGGTGGTGAGACGGTGAGCTATCAAAGCACCCAGGCTATAAATCTATTCATATTCAGAGCAGTTGCGATAAAAGCTAGATCAAAAGAAGATAACTTCCTAGCAATCTTTCTAGCAAGAACACACTTGGTGATGAAATAGGCAAAATATCTAATGGCTGGGAACTGAATGTTCCGAATTTTACCACTTTCCTTTGAGAAGTCGAAACCTTGGCAAATCTCAGCATATAAATCCATAAGTGACTTGGGCCTTTCCTTGATCTTCTCACAAGATCCCCACTGAGGTACTCTAATATGCTGCACAGAAATCAGCAAAAGGCAGGTCGACGGGTATATTATATATTTTGTCATGGACCATGGGATTAGATGTAGACCAAGTGAACCGGAAGTCCTGCACAAAAGCCATGGTTAGCTTAACAAATTGAAATGGTTCACCTTCAACAAGGTGTTCCAATCCTGCATTGGTAATCAAGGTTTGGAAATCCTGGGAGATTCCCGCGGTTCTCATAAATTCATGGCATGGGTATATGGAAGGAAAAACTGCCTCCTCACGATGAACCTTCATTGGCTCAGACACCATCAAGTCATATTGATTCAGTGGATAGACACTCATCTTCCTTGCTGAAATTTTTAGACAAACATCAAACCAAGTGATTTCCAAGTTGATAAATGATGAGAAACTACTATAGGAACTTGCTAGAGGGCTACACATGCATAAAAATAAAGTTTCTAAGCATAGAACAAGCATGCAAGCTCAAACAACCTGTCACCTATAGCAGCAAAATACTCAAGATACAATCTACCAATCACAAATCTAATTGGACAAGTGGAGGAGGAACATACCAAGGAGCAATCTTTCCAAAAATCAGCAGCAAAGATGGGCTAAGCAAGGAGATCGAAAATCGCGAGCAAGAACAGCAAGAACTCGAGCTTGAGCAAGTTTTCTGGTGTTTTTTGGGAGAGAGAAAGAAGATGGCTGTGAGGGGGCACCTTGAAGGGGCCTAGGTGGGCTAGACCCCCTAGGCTCCACCCACAGGTAGGCCGCGCCTACCATGGGTGTAGTGGCCTGGGGTGGCCCCCCTGGGTCACTTCAGGTGTCTCTTTGCCCCTTTTTTTGAGGAAAAATTTATTTTGAATTTTCTGGGATTTTCGAAAACTTTATTTTTGGCCAATTTTGAGTATGAAAATTGATTTTCTTGCAGAAACAGTTTTTTCAGAAGAAGCAAAAGCAAACCAAAAGCCAAACTACAGGAGCTCTAATACAAACTAACAAGCAAACAACTAGCAAAACCGAAGCTAGCAAAAGAAAGATAAAGACTAGGAAGGAGAAAAGTAAAAGAAAGCAAGTATAACCACAGTGAAAACATTATTTTGTTCATTAAAATCCTTTTGTTAACAAGGTTGATCAAGTCTTGTTACCAAAACAATCTTATATGAAACAAAACTTTGCATTCCACAAGGTGATTATGTTACTGTTGGGGATATGCTATATGGGTATCCTTATAGCATGTCTCTTATCCAACTAACCCGGGTGGCCCATAGTCGGTAGCATGGCCTATGGCCTGCTGGGCGGCCCAGTTAGGTGGATCCAGAAGGGAGGCCCATGTCGGATAAAGGAAGGCTACGATGGAGTTACCAGCGTACCCGGAGCCTTGGAGTGCAAGATACCAAGACTAGTGATAGACGATGTAGGACTCTGTAACCTGTCTGGCTAGGACTTTTCCCTGTAACCCTAGGACCTGGCGACTACATAAGTCGGGCCAATGGGAGCCTTTAGGGCACAATCTCATACGATCATAGATCGACACACACAACCTCACACAGCGAACCTATCTCTATAACTCGGCGTATTGCCCTTATAGTGATTTATAGCAGGAGTAGGATTCCACCACCGTTGTGGGATCTGAACCTGGGTAAGATGTGTTACCTCGTACCCGTCAACCGTCCGCCTTACCCCACGTCTCTAAACACGCACTGTGAGGACCCCTCCATGGTGTACTCATCGGCAATACCACGACAGTTGGCGCCCACCGTGGGGCAAGAGGCGCTCCAGGCTCTCCAGCGGGCGAGGACCAAGATCTTCGCGGGAATCAGCAAAACCGTATCCATCGGACGCGTTCTCTTCTCCGGCAACGTTCCGATCGTCCCTCCTGACGAGTTCTGGATCCCGGCGAAGAGGAACCCTACGCGGTGTTCGATCGTTCCTATCAGAGACATCCATCTCTTCATCGGCGAAACCGACTCGGGCACTAGTTCCCTGGGAGTCGGAGGAGCATCAAGACCCGCACGGACCGCCTATGGGCTGGATACGTTCGCGGAAGGATCGATGTCGGATATCTCTTTGGAGTTTGCCTAAAAGATCGGAAAGCATCAAGACCCGCACGGACCGCCTACGGGCTAGATGCGTTCACGGAAGGATCGATGTCGGATCTCCCTTCGGAGCTTGCCGGCAAAGATGGAGGAGGAGTACTCACGCGACGAGCAAGCCAACAACACCGTCACGTCTCGAGGGGTGTTCGTCACCATTGGGACGACGATGGATGAAGATCAGCCCGGACAAGTTCCGCCTACAGCGCTAGACAAGGGGAAGGGGCCACTTATTGCTGCTGACAATGATCGCGCAAAGGTTATGCCTCCCCCACCTAACCCAGTGCAGTAGCCGCAGGAACTCGACACCGGACCGAGAAACAATAACACCGCAAACTTGCCACCTCCAGCATCTACGTTGTCAGCAGCCCATGTTACTCCAGCTGATAGAGTGATGTACGACAATCTCCTTGTCGAGCCACTAACCGTTGCTCATATCCGGAACGTGACCCGGCAGCGAGAAGCGCCGGTTGACTTTGGAGGAGGCACAAGCCATCGTGGAGCAAGGCGCTAAACTAGATCGAGATCTGGTCAACGCGCAGAAGTCCATAGAGAAATCTAGAGCAATGGAGGCCGAGTACAAGACTTTGCTACAACAGCAGAAGGCTAAGAAAGCTCCAGCTCGCGTCATCAACGATCCTGGTGTACGGCGCAACCTAGGATGGGCCCCCTCGAAGCCGGCACAAGCCAAGCCATACATTAACAGTGAAGGAAAGCAGGTGATGCCCACCCCACTCCTTAACCTCGCCGTCGCCAAGACCCTTGTGGAGCAGGATAGATCGCCTGAGGCAGTAGAACATGTCTATGACCTAGTGGCCAAGGCGGTAAAGCAACAGGAAAAGGCCACCTCTCAGAGGCTTGAGTCTGACCCAGCGCTCTGCCGATCTAGCCAGTACAAACCTCCAAGGGACAGATCTCCTCAGGATGTCGGGTCCCGAACGGGTTCATCAGAACGAAGACGGAGGGATGCGCGCAACAGGAAGGATGCTATCCCCATATCCTCCGACCATGGAGAAAAAGCCCGACCTCGTCGCCCATCGCCACCGCCCCGATCCCCCCGACATCAGGAAGACTACAAAGCTCACCACCATACGGATATGACCCCACCGAAGCAGTGCGGCATCGTCATCCGCGACAACGCGACGCAGACCCGTCATGATGAAGAGAGCCACCAAGGACACAAGAACAGGTCACACCATGACCCTCCACGTCCGACAAGCAACCGCGATAGGCGTGAGGCGTCGTAGGAGGGTAACATCAAGAAGGCTAACCACCGCCACCTCCGCCTCCGTCGCCGTAGCGGTCACCATGGCGGAAGAGGCCCACGTCATTCACGCAGCCCATCCCTGTTGACAAAAGAAGAAGAACGGAGCCATACGATGCGTTCGCGGATCGATAAGATCCACGAGGCCGGAAGGACCATACACAGGACCACGTTGCTTTAGACCTACAATACGGTCGCAACTTACCCCAAAGGTTTACGGATTGACAAGACCATTAAGCCCTATGGCGGCACCGCCAAGCCAGCCACATGGTTGCGGGACTACGGCAACGCGGTGGAGATTGACGGAGGCAACCCCAACGTCGTCGTCAAGTACCTCCCGTTAATGTTGGCGGGCACGACTCGTCAATGGATCGACGACTTGCCGGAGAAATCTATCTACAAATGGCTGGACATGCAAGAAGCGTTCACCAAGAACTTTGAGGGTACATACAAGCGTCCACGCGTGGGCGATCTATAGCGGTGCATGCAAGAAAAAGCGAGACATCTCGCCTACCTCTCCCGATGGCTGGATATGAACAATTCACATGCGAGTGCACACTCAGACCGCCATGGCCGCCTTCATCGATGGGTTGGAAAGGGGCACGTTGCTCCGACATAAGCTGAAGCGCTTGCAGGACTATCACCAGCTTGACTTGAATCAGATGATTCAGTTAGCTAGTGAGTTCGCAGCTGCGACGGCGATGCTCGTGGCTCTTTGCCGCAACGGCCGTTCAACCAAGCTCGAGGAACAGCGGTACAAAGCGGAAAACCGCTCCGGAAGAAAAGCAATCTACCGGCGTGGTCGCTATGACTTGCGGGAGGAGAAGGCGGACAACGTGGCCGAGGAAGGGGCGGCGCGGCAGCAGCGAAGAAGTGAAACCACCTCGCACGCTCCGCGTTCCCCAAACCTACGAGTACGCGATATGCCGTGCCTCGTACCTCGGCGCCAATGGCAAGGCCAACCATACCAATCGACACTGCAAGTTCGTCAACGACCTCAAGGAAGACCCGGAGTCCGGATACAAGCGAAGTCAGAAGAACAGACCGCGAGGCAAGCGCAAAGGGAAGAAGAAGGAGGAGGAGTCCAAGGATTAAAGTGACATGGATGAAGGCGTTGACCCCAAACACGCCGCCAAGAGCGGCGACAAGGGCAAGAACCCCTTCGCAAAGAAGGCTCTATACCACACTTTCCTTGGCACCCCACCGTCCGACAACGAAGACCTCTTTGAGGATCACGATGGTCACTCTCCTCCGGTCCCCGATTACTGCTGGTCGGAAGTTCCAATAACTTGGGATAGGACGGACCACCCAGACCTGGTGCCCATGGAGAACTAGTACGCCATGGTCATCAACCCCTTGATTGACGACGTGGAGTTCACCAAGTGCATGGTGGATAGTGGAAGCAGCATCAACATCATGTACCTGGATACACTGCATAAGATGAACTTGATGGAGGAAAACCTAAGGCGGACCAACACCATCTTCCATGGCGTAGTTCCTAGTTGGGAGACTCGGTCCCTTGGGTGCATTACACTTCAGGTTGCCTTTGGTGATGTTAATAATTACCGCCAAGAGCGCATGACCTTCGAGGTAGTCCCCTTAAAGAGCGTGTACCACGTTATTCGGCCGCGACATATTCCACACGTTCATGGCCAAGCCATGCTTCATCTACAACAAACTCAAGATACCCGGACCAAACGGTGTTATCACCGTATCCGGAAGCTTTACCAAGGCAAGGGACTGCGAGATCAATGAAGCAGCCGTTGCAGAAGCTGTCCTCTATAGCGAAGAATTCAAAAAGATCCAGAGCAAGGTTAATGACTCAGAGATGCCCGCGTCGAAGAAGCAGATCTCCGACTCCGCTCCTGCGTTCAAGGCCTCCATCGAAACCAAGCCGGTGGAACTTGTGGTAGGAGATGCCTCCAAGACCGTCGCCATTGGGATGAACCTGGATCCCAAATAGGAAAGCGCGCTCGTCGAGTTCCTCCATGAGAATAGGACATCTTTGCCTGGCAACCTACCGACATGAAAGGTGTACCTAGGGAACTTGCCGACCTCACAGCTTAAACATTGATCCAAAATGCAAACCAGTGAAACAACCTCTACGACGCTTTGGAGATGAGAAGAGACGCGCCATTGGCAAAGAGATAGCTAGGTTAATTAAGGCTAGATTTATCCGAGAAGTCCTTCACACCCAATGGGTGGCCAATCCTGTACTTGTCCCCAAAAAGGGAACCAATGAATTAAGAATGTGCGTTGATTACACCGGCTTGAACAAAGCGTGCCCCAAAGATCCGTTTGCTTTGCCTCGCATTGACCAAGTCATTGACTCGACGGCTGGCTCGGAACTTTTGTGTTTTCTCGATGCATACTCCGGATACCACCAGATCAAGATGAGGAAGTCGGACCAATTGGCCACTTCGTTCACTACCCCATACGACATGTTTTGCTATGTCAAGATGCCCTTTGGGCTGAAAAACGCATGTGCTACCTACCAGCGGACAATGCAATGTTGCCTTCACGACCAAATTGGTCGGAACGTTCACGCCTATGTGGACGATATCGCGGTGATGTCTAAAAAGTCAAACGACTTAATCTCCGACTTAAAAGAAACCTTTGCTAATCTCCGAAAATACAACATGATGCTCAACCCTAAGAAGTGCGTCTTCGGGGTTCCAGCCGGCAAATTGTTGGGCTTCATCGTTTCCCAACGTGGAATCGAGGTCAACCCGGAGAAAATCAAGGCCATCTTAAACATAAACCGTCTGACATTCCTAAAGGACATTCAATGACTAACAGGTTGTGTTGCAGCAGTTAGTCGGTTCGTCAGCCGACTTGGAGAGAAGGCCCTGCCACTATACAAGTTGCTGAAGAAGGCAGACAAATTCACGTGGACGGACGAAGTAGACGCAGCATTGAAGCAGCTCAATGAGATTCTTTCCTCAGCGCCCATCCTTGCAGCACCCGAGCCTGGAGAGCCCCTGTTAATTTACATGGCGGCAACCAACCGGGTTATCAGCATCGTCGTCGTGGTAGAGCGAAAGGAACTAGGCTATGAGCACAGAGTTCAACGACCAGTTTACTACGTAAGCGTGGTCCTAACGGAGTCCAAGCAGCGTTACCCGCACTACCAAAAGATAGCTTATGGAGTATTCCTTGCTTCTCTGAAGCTGAGGCATTACTTTCAGGAGCACCCAATCACAGTGGTGAGCAAGACTCCTTGTCAGCATTATCAATAACATCGATGCTACAGGAAGGGTCGCGAAGTGGGGCATTGAACTTGCCGCCTTCGAGCTCACCTACAAGAGATGCGATGCTATCAAGTCACAAGACTTGGCGGATTTTGTTGCAGATTGGACGGAGATGCCAAATGCTACTCCGTTGCCAGAACCAGAGTACTGGGTGATGCACTTTGACGGATCAAAGCTGCTCAATGGCTCGGGGGCTGGTGTATTGCTACAGTCACCAACAGGAGACAAGCTACACTACGTTCTACAAATCCACTTCGAGGCTACAAACAACATGGCGGAGTATGAAGTACTCATCCACGAACTACGTGTAGCCAAAGATATTGGCATCAAGCGCATAGTTTGCTGTGGAGATTTCGACTTGGTTGCCCAGCAGGTGGCTGGCACCTGGAATGCGCGAAACCCTATGATGGTGGCATATCGAGACGAAGTGGACGAGATAGCCAAGAGCTTCTTGGGCTACGAAGTCAAGTATGTGCCTAGGGAGCAAAACGAGGCGGCTGGTCTGCTGTCCAAGCTTGGGTCAGGGCGCAAGCGAATTCCGCCAGGAGTTTTCCTAGAGCATCTGCGCACACCATCCGTGAAGGGAGCTGACTCTTTCGTCAACATGGTGACTAAGGTCCCGCCGGCTTGGACAAAACCGTTCATGGAAAATATCTCGAACACGGAACTTTGCCCAACGACAAAGTCGAAAGACGGCAAATAGTACGACAAGCAAAGGGTTATACCATAATCAATGGGCAACTCTATAAAAGGAGCACTACTGGTGTATACCTAAAGTGTGTTTCCCAGCTATAAGGTATGGAAATCCTGTGCGAAATCCATCTTGGAGATTGCGGGCATCACGCCGCTCCTCGATTGTTGATCGCGAAAGCCTTCCGGCAAGGATTCTACTGGCTAACCGCGAAGGCGGACGCCGACAAGCTGGTTGAGACATGCACGGGATGCCTGTATTATGCCCGACAACCACATGTTCCTGCTGAAGAATTGCGAACAATACCAATAACTTGGCCGTTTGCAGTCTGGGGGCTAGACATGGTGGGACCGTTACAGACGACACCTTGTGGGTTTACACATCTCCTTGTAGTAGTTGACAAATTCACCAAATGTATAGAAGCTAAACCCATTAGAAAGCTTGAAAGGTTTGTTCGGGATCTAGTGGTGAGATTTGGTCTCCCAAATAGCATTATCACCGACAACGGAAGCAACTTGTCACTCGAAGAAGTGGAGGCTTATTGCTGGGAGAAAGGCATCCGACTTGACCTTGCATTTGTGGCACACCCACAATCCAATGGTCAGGTTGAGCGAGCCAATGGATTAACTCTACAGGGAATCAAGCCACGTCTTGAGGCGCCGCTACATAGAGCAGCTGGAGCCTGGGCGGAAGAATTGCCATCTGTGTTGTGGAGTTTACGAACTACACCCAACAGATCCACCGGCTACACCCCTTACTTCATGGTATATGGAGCAGAAGCCATCTTGCCTTCCGACATCCTCCATGATGCACCAAGAGTTGCCGCTCTGACGAGGATGATGAAGAATCCAGACGCCTAGATGTGGACCTTCTCGAGGAGGAGCGCGTTTTGGCATGCCAAAGATCCGCCATCTACCAGCAGAAGCTATGCAGCTACCATAGTCGCCGCGTTCAGCATCGCTCGTTTAAAGAGGGGGATTTGGTGCTCCGAATTAAGCAGAAGAAGTCACACAAATTATCCCCGCCATGGGAAGGACCGTTCATCATAAGCAAGGCACTGCTCAATGGGTCTTACTACCTTGTTGACAATCGTGAATTAAATGATAGACCCAACGAGGATCATAAGCATAAGCGACGTGACCCGGATGATGACTACCTGGAGCTTGATCGGCCATGGAACATAGCCGACTCGTCCTTTTACACTTAGCATTTTTTATCTAATTGTGTACCTCTTATATGATCAATGAAATAAAGCTCTTTGGTTCACTCATATTTCTAAGTCTTTTACCTCCTTTAGTGTTCATTTTTGGATCATGTAAAACCTTTATGCACAAGTATTGCTCTTGCACTTGTGAAAATTCCGCCTACGGGCGTTAGCTTAAGTTTTCTGGTCTACACGTTCTTTGTCGTTTTTATGTGGATTATGGAGTAGTGACTTTTGGCACTTATTGTCGGCAATTTTGTGCTCAGGTTATCGACGGTGCCATTGGGCATCATCACCTAAGCGCTTGGTTCCGACAACGAGTCTTCCGAATCATGAAAAGTCAAGCATAAGAACCAAAGTAATGGATAAGCCAGCACTTGCTAAAAATAAATATACATCTGAAACTAGTTCTTAAGTAGCAGGACATAACAACCATTGTTTTCCACCTTAAGGTTACATCACCAAGTTTTTCCGTGCACACACCAAAGGGGAAACAAATATTACAAAGTGTTTTTTATTCCTTGGGCACAAGAGACTTGGAAGCAGCATCGTCACCAGCCGGAGAATCACCCTCAACGTTGGCACTATGATGAGACTCGGAGGAGTCTTGGTTGACGCTGTCGATGGTGTTCATGGGCACGAAGACGTCGATGTCCACCAACTCGGCAACTTTGGTGTCATAACCCGCGAGTGATGACAAGATGGCTTCATGATCAATCTCTTTGCGGTCATCGTCAACGTCGGGGATACCAGAGGTCACCGTGTCAATGTCGGCATCTTCTTAGTGTGCCTTCACCATTGACAGCTCCATCCTTGCGCCAGCCCGTGCACATGAAGCTTTCCAGCTTGTAACACGCTCGGGGGCTCGACGTAGAATCTCCAAGTACTTCGTCACGGAGTCCGAGGCCTTGATGTATATCTGGAGGGGCTTGGCAACCTCTTTGGCCTGGGTGATGGCGGTGTTGATGAAGTTGCCGGCAAGAACCATGCATTCCTTGTCCGAAGGAGGCGAGCGAGTTAAACCCATAGGAGCTGCACATTCCGACAAGGAGCGCACGAGTTCAAAAAATTCTAAGTATCTAGACTACAGAAATACAAGGCGGAGGAAACTTACTGAAGATGCTGGCCTTAGCCTGCCAGAGGATGTCCGCCAGGGATTCTTTCTCTTGTTGGAGGAGCTTAAACGCCTCGCTGTGGCGTTGGTTTTGCTCATCAGCAGCTTGCTTTTGATCTTTTAAGATCGCAAGATCCTCCTTCAAGCGATTGATTTCCGCGGAGGCGGAGTCCTGCAGGGCCTTCATGGAATCCTCATGCATTTTCAGCATCTCCTTCCTCTCCTCCTTAAGGATCTTGTTCTCGCTGTCCAGCTGCTGGATGTGCTTGGACTGCTCGACAATGTCCTTGGCCTTGGCAACATGTTACGCAAGTCGTAGAAAACAAAGTACGATAGTACTTGGAGAATGAAGGCACAGAACAAGGCGGAAATGCAAAAAAGCAGACTCTTGTTTTGATGATCATTCCTTCAAGATGGCAGTTTTACCCTTTTCGGCTTCAAGATCTGGGTGCATCTTCTGGTACGTGTCGTTGGCCATGCCCCTCCAAGCATTCTCGTTCTGTGGAAAAAAGGAAAAAGTTAAACCGTTGTTTAGTTTGCTTGGAGCATCTAGTCGGAAACTTTCCACCTAGACGCTCGGTGGCTACAACGAGAGTTTTTTAACTTAGCAATATGCTTAGCTTTTCTTTAAGCATCTAATCAGAGCTAATTCAGTTCTCAATTATAAGCTTGGGGGCTACAGTATAAAGTTTTTAACTCGAAATCTGCTTAGCTTTTCTTTAAGCATCTAGTTGGAACTAATTCAGTTACAACTAGAGGCTTGGGGGCTATAGTATTGAAAATTATAAACACTGCGTATGCTACTCTTAAAGCATCTAGTCGGAATAGTTTGTTCCATCTAAATGCTTGGGGGCTACAGTGAGAGTTTTTTCTAACTTAGTCATTCTTAGAGCATATAGATGCAAAACCCATGGTTTTCTGTCTACATTCTCGGGGGCTATAGTGGGATACTCATATGAAATGCAAAAAGGCAAAGTAAAACTTACAAGTGCAATATCTTGAGGTTTGTAGCGCTCTCGGCAAGCAGCTTGCCAAAGGAGATGCTATTTCCTTGCAAGATATCAGCTTGTCGGAGAAGCTCCTCAAGACCGCATGTCGGAGATGACGGTACTCCTCCAGGAACCAGAGTTGTGTTACTCGGCGTGAGCGCCGGGTAAACTATCTTCGGAAACTCAAAGGGTTTCTGGGGAGCACGGGCACCGCCTTCGGCAGAGGTACCGGCTTCCACCACCACCTTGGCGCCACCGATGGTATCCTTAGCCGGAGCTTCAGCCATTTGTTGAGCGGTGCTCTCCTGCGTTGCCTGCTCGCCGAAAACAGAGAGTTCGGTAGAGGGGCCAGAGTCCACTTCCATGGCAGAAGGGCATGGTGCCTCCTTAGCTTGTGAGCTTGTCGGGGCAGGCGAGGGCTTGACGGCAGGGGTAGCAGGGGCGATGGCGGGAGAGGCGTCGCGACACAGCATGTCTTTGATATTTCTAGAAGCCCCCAAAGTTTTCAAGGTCTTCTTGAGGTTGGTCGTGGCTTTCTTCTTGAGACATGCAAAATTCATAAGTACATGAACAAGACAGATAAATAGACAATGTCTGAGAATGAGAAGCTTACACTAGGGGGGGGCGCTTTGGAAAAATCTCGGTGGCTTTTCTCTTTTCCGCCTCCAGGGCGGCGGTAGTCTTTTTGGAGGCTCCACCCTCCGTCTTCTTCTTTCCTCCGTCGGTAGCGTCAGAGGTGGAGCTCTTCCGCTTTCGCGCCAACGGGACATCGTCATCGGACACGACCGTGACTTCCTTCATCTTTGGATCATAGATTTGGGCAGCCAGGTTGCCCTCATCTAGATCTCTAAGCTATTAAGTGAGAAATCACCGTGTTAGATAAGATGGTATTGGCAAGACGGAAAAACTGGAGCATACGTCGTACACGGAAAATAAATACCTACCTTTGGGAACTTGCCTTCTACGAACATGCCGTAGGTGATGGTGAAGCCACGCTTCTTATCCTTCACCTTGACGATGTCCTTTAGGCGGAGCTTGACGGAGTCGCTCGAGAAGTTATCCACGGAGATCCGGAGGGTATCCCTTCGATCACTGGTATACTCGTGCATGAACTTCATGTGGTGCTGCAGAGGTTGGATTCACCCGGAACCAGCACATGGGTAGGTCCAAGCCGGTCAAACCCATCTCTACGAACCATTCGATCCGCCTTATTGCGCGAGAAGCGTCGAGGTCGGAGGGAAGGGAGGCATGGGATCTCCATGTAGAAACTTCAGCGGCGGCTCCATCCACGAAGTCTGGGTACGTCACTTCTCGGCCCACCAAAGGAATGTCGGGGCCGTAAAAGTACGTCTGCTGCCAGTTCTTGCAGGACTCGTGGCCGACGATGTCGGGGAACCGCCGGCCAGGTCGAATCTTCAAGCTTATGGTGCCGCGGTTCCTAAGCTCCTCCTTACTATGTCCGGCTTCACGTTTGACGGTGAAGAAGTACACAAACAAGTCTAACCTAGGCCTTATCCCTAGGTAACCCTCGCAAAGTGCCGCGAAGTTGCTAAGCACTAAGATGCTATTGGGGGAGAGGTTATGGGGTTGGACGTTGTAGTGGTTCAAGACGGAGAGGAAGAAGTGGGAGATGGGCAGGGAAACGCTGTGTACCAGCTGAGCCTTGAGGTACACCTTTTCTCCGGCTTGGGGAGAAGGTGTCACCTTGCTGGCCGGCGCCGCCCGCCAGGCAAGCCCCTCCGTCATAGGGAGGTAACCTTCGGCGACCATCTCTTGGATGTCGTGGTCGGTGATGTCCGAGCCGCGCCAGTCATCCTTATGCGAGTCTGGCTCTTCTTCCAGTGGCTCTAGCGTCGCCAGATTGTGGTCGCCGCCGGTGGACTCGATCACCGCCGATGAAGGGATGACCAAGCCCTCTAGGGACACGACGACGAGCCGGCTTCCAGCGGCTTCGCTCGGCGTCGCCATCGATGGGAGGAGCTGCTGCCGCCATGGAGTGATGGACGGATGACTGACGCAGATGGAAGCTAGGGTTTTTGAGGTTTCTCGCGGAGAGCTCGAGGAGACGTGTGGCTGGAGGAAGAAGACAACGCGAGAAGAATGGGGTAAAAAGTGGAAAATTCCCCACGGTTACTATTTATCATCCTAGGCGTCAAGATTCGTGCAGCTAATCGGACGGTTGCCGCGTAGACGACGTGTTTGCGAACGTGCGCGGAAATTTCGCCACGTCTCCAACCGCCGCCGCCAACGGTTCATATCGTCCGCGCGGGAAAATCGGATATGATTGCATTCTCTGCATGTGTGAGTTACGAGGCGTCGCTGACCTAAGACTACATCGTCGTAGCTGACACGGGTAGATGAGCTGTCACATCGAAGATTCCGGCATGGACGGATTTAATCCGACTACGGAAGAGTACGATGGAAGATTCAACATTTCTCCGGCTTACAAATCAAAGACGGAGAAAACCTTGCAGGGTTCTTTGGGAGGACTACAAGATGTTGCTTGACGATCTACCGACATCCATCTAGACGGAGCATTCCACGTGAAGAGGCAAGACGGCGCAAGATCTCGGAGTTCTTCGGGGGCTACTATTGGGGATATGCTATATGAGTAACCTTATAGCATGTCTCTTATCAGCTAACCGGTGGCCCATAGTGGTAGCATGGCCTATGTCCTTGGGCGGCCCTTAGGTGGATCGAAGGGAGGCCCATCTTTGGATAAAGGAAGGCTACGATGGAGTTACTGCGTGCGAGCCTTGTAGTGCAAGATACACAAGACTAGTGATAGGCGGTGTAGGACTCAGAACTGTCGGCTAGGACTTTTCCCTGTAACCCTAGGACTGGCGACTATATAAGTCGGGCCTATGGGAGCCTTTAGGCACAATCTCATACGATCGAGATCGACACACAACCTCAAGACGAACCTATCTCTCAGAACTCGGCGATTGCCATTATAGTGATTTATAGCAGGAGTAGGATTCCGTCACCGTTGTGGGATCTGAACACAGGTAAGCTGTGTTACCTGCACGTCAACCGTCCGCCTTACCCCACGTCTCTAAACACGACCGTGAGGACCCTCCATGGCGTGCTAAATCGGCAATACCACATTTGTTACCTCATACTTGATAGCAATGGTCCCAATCATAATAGTTTCAAAGTTTTCTTGTGGAATGGGACAACAAATTTCTCCAACCTTGATGCTCTCAAAATTTTCAATGGAATTCAGGCAATAGCTTCTAGCAACCTTCCTGGGGAAATAGACAGTATGCTCTTTGTCATTAATATTGAATGTTACTTTCCCTTGATTATAATTGATGACAGCACCTGCAGTATTAAGAAAAGGTCTCCCAAGAATAATAGATATACTATCATCTTCAGGCATTTCAAGCACAACAAAATCTGTCAAAACAAAGAAATTATGAGCAACTTGAACAGGAACATCCTCACATATACCAACAGGAATAGTAGTTGACTTATCAACCATTTGCAAAGATACATCAGTTGGTATCAACTTTTCTTGCTGGAGTCTCTTGTAGAGAGAAAAAGGCGTAACACTAACTTCGGCTCCCAAATCACATAAAGCAGTTCTAACATAATTATTCTTAATAGAGCAACAAATAGTTGGTATACCTGGATCACCAAGTTTCTTTGGAACCTTACCATTGAAGGAGTAATTAGCAAGCAAAGTATAAATCTCCTCATTAGGAATCTTCCTTTATTAGAGACAATATCCTTCATATACTTTGAATAAGGAGGCAATTTAATAGCATCACCAAAGGAATTTGCAAAATAAAGGTTTCATCCATTCACAAAACTTGTTGTAGTGTTCTTCCTCCTTTGACTTGTGTTTCTTACGGAAAAGGCATAGGTTTCGCACCCAAGGTTCTCTCTTACCATGTTTATTAGCAATAAAATATTCCTTTGTGTACCTAGTGTTCTTAGTGTGCTTCTCGTGTCATCCTCAACTTCCTCCTTATCAGAGCATCATTATTACCATTACCACTCGGTTTCAGATTAGAGACAAATATACTATTAGGATCTACAACAGGTTCAAGTGGTTCCTCAAGTATCTTATGTTTCTTTTTCTTTCTCTTACGAGGACTACCACTATTCTCACCTTGTTGAGAATCCTTAATTATTTTAGGGTGTCCTTCAGGATATAAAGGATCTTGAGTAGCTATACCACTCCTAGTTCTAATTCCATAAGTATGTTTATTTACTGAGGCATCAACTAGCATATCCTTTTAACCTTAGCAAGTTTATCAAGTTGGGTTTGAACCATTTGAAAGTGTTTACAAAGCATTTTAATATCATTAGAAGTTCTTTCCACAATATCTTTCAGCTCATGGATAGCTCTAGAGTTTTCCAATAAATGATTCTGAACTTGTTTATTAAAATTACCTTGTTTAACAATAAAAATGTCAAGTTCCTCTAAACATTGATCAGGATGCTTACCATAGGGAATATCACCTTCATCAAAGTGTTGGAGAGAGTGTACCTCAATAGTAGATGAGTGAGTAATTAACTTGAATAATTATTCTATAGGAGGTAGATTCTTCACATCTTCAGCTCTAATACCTTTCTCCTTTAGACACTTCTTAGCTTCCTTCATCACTTCATCATTTAATGCAATAACTCCCCTCTTCTTTGGTGTTGTAACTGGTTCAGGCACAATTGGTTCAGGAGTAATAGGCTCAGGTGTATTTAGCTCAGCTGAAGTCCAATCATCATAATTCTTGCTTATCTTAGCCATTAATTCTTCAGCATCTGTAGGAGTTCTTTTCCTGAAAACACAATCAGAAAAGCTATCTAGGTATGTCCTAGAATCATTAGTTAGTCCATTATAATAAATATTAAGAAACTCATTCTTAGGCAATGGACATCCATGATGTGCATGAATCAAGGCACAGAACCTTGTCCATGACTCAGGAAATTTCTCTTCTTCTCCTGCTTAAAATCAAAAGTCTACGCAGCAAAGATGTCTAGCACTAGGAGGAAAATATTTCAAAGAAAGAAGCGATCGGGCTATCAATGGAACCAGGAGGTAATCTATAAAACCAATCCCTAGCTTCTCCTTTTTAGTGAAAAAGGGAAGATCTTGGTAACAAAGTACTCACGCATCTTAAAATCATTAGAGAACAAAGCACTTGTAGTAGAAAGCTCATTCATATGAGCCACAACACTCTCATTTTCAGTCCCACAAAAAGGTTCTTTCTCAACAATATCTAAATAAGATAAATCAAGAGAGAAATCATAGTCTTCATCTTTAATATCTATGGGAGAGGTGGCAAACTTAGGATCAGAGGACATTTTAGGCATAATAGTACGTCTAGCAAGGAGACTCTTAATATCACTAGTACCATGTGTGTTTCGGCACTCTTCAACAAATTCATCAGTGAACTCAATGTAACCATCACTAATATCATAACTCTCACTAGACTCAGGTGAGCTAACAGGTGTAACAGTGTCTTCACTAGGAGTTTCGGTATTTCCTAGACTATCCATAGTAGCATCTAGAAAAGGACCTATTGAACCACTCGCATCAAGCACAGTAGAAGTAACATCATGAGCATCAAAAGCAGTTTCAGATTCAGCAGTAGTAGCAGTGTGTGTAGCATGAGTATGTGGTGGTGGTGTAACAAGCTTACTTATAACAGACGGTGAATCAAGAGCAACAGAGGTGTTTAGGACTGTACCTCTTCTTGTAGTGGATGGTAAAATAGGGAACTTTCCATCACGAGACTTACCCATGATGAAAGGAGTAGCAGTGAACAATAACAGATCCAAGTGAACTTATAAATAAACTATGATCCCCGGCAACGGCGCTAGAAAATAGTCTTGATGACCCACAAGTGTGGGGGATCGCAACAGTCTTCGCGGGTGGTATTACCCAATTTATTGATTCGACACAAGGGGAGCCAAAGAATACTTGCAAGCCTTAACAACTGAGTTGTCAATTCAGCTGCACCTAGAAATAGTTCTTGCTCACAGAAGTTTATCAGTATCAACAGTTTCTAGTAGAAACAGCAAAGCAACAACAACACAACAACAACAGTGAAATAGGAGCAATACTAACAATAACGGTAACAGTGGGATTCGAGTGTGGTAGGCATATGGATGGATGGATGGGCATTGCATGGACGAGTCTAAACATGTAACTTCAAGATCTAGGGCATTGCAGATAAATAATAACAAGCATCCAAGTACTAAACAATCCTAGGGATGTGCTCCAAATATAGTCATATGTGCTCGCAATGAGAACTTGCACAACATCTTACATCGGCCCACCCGTGGCATGGGCCTCTAGGGAACTACTGTCAATTAAGGTGCTCCTTTTAATAGAGCACCGAAGCAAAGCATTAACACTCCATGAACACATGTGATCCTCACTCCCCAGCCATCCCCTCCGGTTGTCCCAATTATTGTCGCTTTTGGGCCTCTAGATCCGGACAATGATATGTGTACACAACTTGCAGATAAGATCACAAACACTACTATCATAATGATTCAATAATAAGTTCAGATCTGAGATCATGGCACTCAAGCCCTAGTGACAAGCATTAAGCACAACAAGTTGCAACAAAGTCAAATAACACTAATAGAGATACTAGGCACTATGCCCTAACATCTTATCATTACATGATAGAACTCATCCAATCCCTACCATCCCCAAGCCTACAGTGGGGGATTACTCACTCATGGATGAGGGAAACATCGATGGTTGATGGAGATGCGTTGGTGATGACGATGGCAATGATCCTCTCCAAATTCCATGTCCCGACAACGCGCTAGAACGGAGTTTTTGGATCTGAATCTTGGTTTCTGGCGGCGGCGGCGGCGGAGCGGAACTATTTCTGGAAAACTATCGAACCCCCCTCTATTTTTAGGTCGAAAGGCAACTTATAGGCACAGAGGCCGAGGGTGCCTGGGTGGCTGCACCCCTAGGCGTGGCTGGGGTGGGCCGCTGGCAGGGGTGTGGGCCCCAAGGCCCTTCCTCGCCTCGCTCCAGCTCGTGGGTCTTCCGTGAAATATAATTTTGGCATACTTTCGGGATTTTTCACGATAGTTGATTTTACGCACAAAACAAGACACCAAGCTAATTACGCTGAAAATACAACCGTGTTAGTTGTATCCAAATAACACAAGTTTAGAGAAAAAACAATAACAAAAGTGTTGGAGAAAGTAGATACGTTTTGGACGTATCAACCATTGTGTCATCTATGTTGTATATGCTTGCACTTATACGTTGGAATTAGCAGAACCATGCTATCATGGGAAACGTTTTCAACATTGCACTTGTACTTTGTACATAGTTGATATCATGCTCTTTTGTCTTTGGATGTCGCCGGTGTGAAATAAAGAGGGAGCTTGTAAGTCCACGGATTAATGTATTTTGTGTTATAGAAACGCTTGGGCCGCTAGCCTAAGCCATGCCTAATCATGGTGGAAACTTGCAACATCACCATAATGAGCAATCTGTGAAGCATCCTCAATAAAAACCTATGCAAATAGAAAATAAAAAGATCGCTGAGATGCTCATTGTCTGCTTGCCTTGTCATTTTGGTTATGGGAAAGCTCTTGTACCATGTGCAAGGGGTACCCCGTTGGTGGTTCTCTATGATACACATGTACTTACTATGACAAGAACTTACAGGTGACTAAAGTTGATTAGCATGAGGTGCGACCCTCTATTCAAGGGACATGAGATTGTCAACTTATACTTTGTCAAGCATATACTCCATATATAGTTTGCTCACTTTAACCTTAATCACTTCAAGATGCTTATGATAGGGGCAATGAGGGCTCACTACTAGGAAACTAGCTATAGATAGA
This sequence comes from Avena longiglumis, assembly GCA_030063025.1. Lineage (NCBI taxonomy): Eukaryota > Viridiplantae > Streptophyta > Magnoliopsida > Poales > Poaceae > Avena > Avena longiglumis. The sequence goes on from CP125973.1 coordinate 64,235,186, forward strand.
CATATCTTCTGTGGCGCATGGTCCTGACCATGCGCCACAAAAGTTATCCAGTGGCGCATCCGGAGAAATGCACCACAGAACCACCAAACTTCTATGGCGCACCTTCCAGAGCCATGCGCCACAGAAGTTTGGTGGGACCCACACCATCCATTGGACCATGACGCCTGCGTGGCGCATTACTCATGCGCCCACATAAGTTTGGTGGGACCCACAGCAGGTGGGGTCTGACCGTGCTCTGACCAAACTTCTGTGGCGCATACAAGGAGATGCGCCACAGAAGTTTATATCTTTTGTGGCGCATATTGCGACATGCGCCACATAACAATTATGTGGGCCCCACTCTCTGGACACCTATGTACAAGCTTCTATGGTGCATTGTTGCGTATGCGCCACAGAAGAATAAACTTCTGTGGCGCATGTGTGTAGTATGCGCCACAGAAAGCTTCGTTCTTCTCAGATTATTTGTTTCCTAGCACACACATTTTCCTCTTGTGCTTTTCCCAACTAAACAAGTACCAGTGGAATAGGTAGAATATACTAGACAATCTAGTAGATAGACATGTGCAGTGGCATACATCGTTGCCGTGGCATAAACATGTGCACACTCATCGTCATTTGCACAAAGTACTCGATAGCATCGTATTTCTACTCGGCGAGTAAGAAGAAGAAGAAGGACTACACCAGAATAAGGGGTGTTTTGAATGAGGCTCTCGAGGGCTACTCTAAAAAGGGATGCCCCTTCGTCAACAAGGGGGAATGTATCAAGGATGACAAGCACGTGTTCAAGCATGTGCTCGAGTTCCCTTGCGTCAAGGAGCCGTCTACTGGCGGCGCCAAGGAGGCCTTCTACGCCATGCATCACCTTAAAGGGTTTGTCCGGATTGCGAACCTAACTCGCCATCTAGTTTCCAAGCATGGGCGAAAATATATGTAAGGACGATGATGATCTTAGAAGACTTCCATGGCATCCGGTTAAGTTATCGAAAATCATCGTGGAAGATGTCAACACGAGGAGGGTCCTAAAACACAAGAGGGTTGACTAAGAGGAGATTGAAAATATTCTTCGTCAGCGGGGTGACAACGGGGCGTGGATGACGAAGGATGGCTATCTACCATTCGAAGCGGCGTTAGCGATTCTCAACATTGATCGATGTGCGCCTAGAATTATCATAGATGTCGTGTGTAGTGTTGTGTCACAAACTATATACTCTGTGGTCATATGTTGTAAACTTCACTATTTTGGTCGTTGTCGTCAAGTTCTATGATTATGATCGATGTGCTATCTTCTATGTTTCTTGATCTTTTGCTTTAGTTTATGTGAATATATATGCATGTGAACCAATTTAGTTCTTTCATTTGCATGATTTACTAATATGCCTTATCTATAGAGATGATGAAGTGGTACGTGGTGTACAAGGGTTGGGTTCGAGTCTCGATGAGTGGGAGGACTGTAAATAGGTGAACAAGTTTAGCAACAGCTACAAAGGATACACGACTCGATAGGAGGCGGTAGCCAAGTGGAGGAACCACCTATGGAAGGAGAACCGGATGAAGATATTGCTAGTGCTCTTGCTCTTGCTCACCGTCGTCATAGTTGTATTCTGTTTGATTCTAGTGTAGGCGAGATGAACACTTCATTTGTAATGTGATAAGATGGTGAACTTTGTAACAAACACGTGTAACAAACCACTTCATTTGACTTGTATTGTAATGTGATGATCACTTGTCTATCTCGTTCGGGATCTAAGTAGTGTGATGGAACTATATTCATGTTTGTATTATATTTGTTTTCATATACTAAGTTAAATATACTGTTTTTGTATAATACTGTATAATACCTGTATAATATTGTATATTTGGACAAGTTTCAATTTTTTTTAATACCTGATACTCAAACCAGTGGCGCATCATTGTAACCTTCTGTGGCGCATAGTGTTTCAGTGGCGCATTGTCCATAATGCGCCACTAAACATAGTCCTGTGGCGCATCAACCAAAATGCGCCACAGAAGTTTTCATTAGTGGCGTCCCAGCCATGCGCCATAGAAGACCAATATTGATGCGCCACTGATGAAGGATTTCCTAGTAGTGGATAAAAGCTAACAGGTACCATAATTTTTGGAAGCTCTTTTTGAGACTTGAAGTCCCTGCTTCCCTTTATGAAGGGCCTTTCTTCCACTATTATATTGAGTCTCCACTTTCTACCTTTAGGCACTAGTTAAGAGAGCATAGTGTAGGGTTTCGTAGCATGGAAAACAAAAATTTTCTATCGCATACAAACAAACAAGCCAAGATCTATCTACTAGATTGTAGCAACAAGTCGATGGAATAACTTACCCTCGAAGATTCCAAAGTGTTTAACGAGAGCGGATTCTCGTGGGTGATGTAGTACTCTTCGATCTCAAGATCGTGTAGACGATCCTTCCAAGCTGCGTTCCAAGGCGCTGCCCAATCGGTCACACGTTCGTGTCGACGAAGACCTTCCTCTCCCTTGTTCCAAAGCGCGGAGGTTGTAGCACTCTCCTCGCGATTCTGGCGACTGTGGCGTGGTACGGAAGTAGAGGGAGATCCGCAGGCTCGCCATTTGCCGGAGGCGACTATGGTGGAGTATGAGAGCTATTAGTGGTCTAGGGTTTAGACACACCAATTAGAAGGCTCTAAACCAAGGCTAGTGCAATTAGAAGCTCTAAACCAAAGCGGCTCTAAAGAGTCTAGGGCTAGGGTTTAGATTTAGAGGATAGGAACTTGTGTGTCTAGGAGGAGCCCCGCCCTCCTTTTATAGGTGGAGGGGCGGGCGCCAGGGGAGGGAGAGGTCCCTCCCAACTCGGCTTGAGGTGGGCCGCCGGTTAGAGGAGGAACTCCTCCCAACTCGGTTTCCACCTTCCTCTTTCCCTCTTTCCAATTTTAGCCGTTTGACTTTTCAAACTTGCTATTTGACTTTTCAATTTAGGATTCAATTTAATCCTTTATTTGGAACAGAGAGAACACTTAGTACATGATGCAATCATCCCAATATGCAATGACACATTCATGTACCCTCCTCCGGAGTCGGACATTAGGAACCTTCTAGAACATTCCGATGAAAACAGAATCATTCCCGAACTCAAAGCGGACTTTCCTTATATGAATCTTATTCTCCAGACCATTTCGGATCACCTCGTGATATCCCGGATCCCATCCGATACTCCGAACAGCATTCGGTCTCTTTCTCACAATACCATAACTACTCAAACAACGTCGAATCCTGAAGTGTGTCTCCCTACGGTTCGTGAATTATGCGGACATGATCGAGACACTTCTCCAAACAATAACCAATAGAGGAATCTGGAAATTCATATGGCTCCCACATATTTCTACGATTACTTTGCGATCGAATGAACCACTTACATACGATACCAATTTCCCTTTGTCACACGATAGTTTACTTATCCGAGGTTATGATCGTCGGTATCTCTTCATACCTAGTTCAACCTCGTTACCGATAAGTACTCTTTTCTCGTTCACGTGATATGTGATCCCTTGTGAGCCAGTCACATGCTTGCAAGCTAATTGGATGACATTCCACCGAGAGGGCCCATAGTATATCTATCCGTCATCTGGATGGACAAATCCCACTCTTGATCCATGTGTCTCAACCAATACTTTCCGAACACTCAATGCCACCTTTATAGCCACCCAGTTACGGTGTGGTGTTTGATGTCATCAAAGTATCCATCCGGTAAAGGTGATATGCATGACCTCATGGTCGAAGGAATTAGGTTACTATGTATCAGAAAGCATGTAGCAATTGAACTAATGAAATGACTTGATCTTTATGCTACGCTTATCTATAGGAGTATGTACACCATATCATTCTCCTAACGATATGATCTTGTTGTTGATAACATCTCAATGTTCATGATAGGGAAACCACAATCATTTATCAACCAACAAGCTAGTGATGTATAGAGGCTATACTAGGGACTTCAAATTAAGTTTACAAATCACACAAGTATCAATGTTTCCTTGTTAATACTATTATAGCATGAATGCAAACATTTATCATAAACACAAAGATATAATAATAACTACATTTATTATTGCCTCTAGGGCATATCTCCAACACATAGTTGCCATTCTTAGTTATATGTGCAGTATCCCAAAACTTATTGATTGATGCATATTGTTGATATTGCTTGTTCTTGTGCTATTTGTATCTAGTCACTCTTATGAACTTTGAAGGTGTCCTATGCATCTATTTGCTACTCCATGAGGGACAGGCTGAATGCCACTATGCCATGTTTTCTGTATGTGAACCAAACAAACGTTCTTCAATGCATGTTATTCATGATCTTTGTTTGTAGCCTTTCATGTTGCATGCATAGTTACTTTGTCTTATTGTTAGAACTCCATCTTTCATGCACATGTTTAGAGTTCTTTGATCCCAGCTTTCAATGCTTGCAAATGGTTTGATCTTGGTTTTGATGGTGCATGTCACCTAAAAAATTATTCTTTTATCACTTACCTACTCGAGGACGAGCAGGAGTTAATCTTGGGGATGCTTCATACGTCGGAACCGTATTTATAATTTTTGATGTTCCATGCTTGTTTACTATCTACTTTGGTTTGATTTATCCACACTTTGAGATGTTTTTATATCTTTTCTGGTACTAACCTATTAACAAGTTGCCACAGTGCCAGTTGCCTGCTTTCTTCTATTTTTGGTTCCAGAAAGGCAGAAAATCAATATTTTCGAGTGGGACAAAAGCCAAAGTCAATATTTTACCGTGGGAAACACGATGCCGGAGTACGAGACAGACCGGACCCACCAGGGGGCCACACCCCTGGCCGCACGGGTGGGCCCACCTCGCGCCTGGGGGGTGAAGCCGCCCTGGTGGCCCTCCAGCCTCGCCTCTTCGCCTATAAGAAGCCCCCGATGCAGAAACCTTAGACACCCAATCAATATTCCACGAAACTGTCTGTAACCACTTCCACCATCATCCCTAGATCGGGGGGGGGGGTGTGAAGCTCTTCCTGGCACCCTGCCAGAGGGGAGAACATCCTGGAGGCCTTCTTCTTCATCATGCCAGCCTCCGGTATGAAGCGTGAGTAGTTCCACCTTGGACTACGGGTCCATGTAGTAGCTAGATGGTTGTATATCCTCCTTGTGCTTTCATGTCTAGATCTTGTAAGATCCGTTCATGATCAAGATCTAATCTATTTGGAATCATGCATGTTGTGTTTGCGGGGATCCGATGGATATTGAGATTACTATGTCAGATTGATTAATGCTTTTTTCTTATTGATTCTATCATGTCTGTGTTGTTTGTGATCTTGCATGCTCTCCGTTGTTAGTAGCTATCTTGGCCAAGTAGTTGCTAGTGACTCCAAGAGGGGGTATTTATGCTTGATAGTGGGTACATGCCTCTACTTAATCAAGGGAAGTGACAGAAATCTCTACGGTTGTAGATGTGTTGTTGCCACTAGGGAGAAAACAACGGTCTCTTGTTAATGGAACGAGTGGATTGTTTACCTTACACACTTTGCTTAAAGCAGTTGTCCGTTGCTTGCAACTTAATACTGGAGGGGGTTCGGATGATAACCCAAAGGTGGACTTCTAGTCATAGATGCAGTTGTATGGCGGTCTATGTATCTTGTTGTATTGCCCAACGAATCTCATAGGATCTTTTTGTCTAGTATTGCATTGTTATGCCTTGCCCAGTCCTATCATTTGCCCTGCTGTAATTTGTTTACCCAGCATGCCATGTTTGTTTATCTAAGGAGAACACCTCTAGTGAACTATGGACACTGGTCCAATCTTTACATTGATACATCTTCCACTGTTACTATTTACTTTCTGCAAACCATCATCACCTTCCACACCATGGTTAATCCTTTGTTACTGACCGGTGAGATTGACAACCTTACTGTTAGTTGGGGCAAAGTCTTGAGTTTGTGTTCTGTAGTTTCCACGTTCCTTGCAACACCTTTGAGACGTTTCCTTCCTCCTACTGGTTTGATAACCTCGGTTTCTTCTTGAGGAAGACTTGCTTTGTCTTTGCATCAAACCTTGCTCTTGGGGTTTCTCGACAAGCTCTCAGGTGCCATCACTCCTCCCCCACGAGCGCTAGACCAACACACCTCCCGGACCTCCGCGGGGTCAATGATAGTCAACGGCGGCAGCAGCCGGCGAGCTCCGGCCACGGGAGGCACCGACGAGCTCCGGTAGTGACGGTGTGCGGAGAGCTCCGACCGCGGGGTAAACGACATTCGACGACGGCGGCAGCGGCCGAGGAGCTCCGGTCATGGGAGGCCCGGGCGAGCTCTGGCGAGCTCCGGCCACGGGAGGCACGGGGCGAGCTCCGGCCGCGGGAGGAACCGGCGAGCTTCGACACTGCAGGGTCAGCGCGCGGTGAGCTCCGGCCAATGGGGAGTGTGCGAGCTCACCGGGAGGCCGGAGAGCCCGAGGCGCGTGGCGAGCTCTGGCAAGCGGGTATCACGGGTGACCAGCGACGCAGGAGCCTCGGTCTAGGCGAGCTCTGGCCAGCGATTGGTGCGGGCAAACTCAGCGCTAGTCGTGGGTCAACGGCTCAACTCTTCTAGAAGATTAGGGAAAAAGAAATAGAGAAATAAAAAATATTTTTTATGAGAAGGAATTGAAAAAAATAGAAAAAGGATGTAAGAGTAGAATTTATAATATGTGGAGGTGGTTTTGTAAAGAAATGATGCCACGTTATCCTGACAAGTGGGACCCACCGATAAGTTTTGACATTAGACTAAGATTAAACCGGTATCAATGTTATTTGTCACAAACTCACTCTAAAGTGGTGGTTTTATGAAACCCTAGCATAAAGTGGTGGCTTTTTGAAACCCTAGCCTGTAATATGGTGTTTTTTTATTTTTCTCCAAGTGCTAGGACTTTCTAGTGCTTGTATTTGGTAAATGATACTACTCCCCCGAGGAATATTTGCGTTCCATCCCCCGGGTCTCGGTCGCCCGCACGCGTCAATGTAACATGGGTGGGCCCCCGCGAGGTTATCCCTTCCCCATCCATCCTTTTTCGCCGACAGCAGCACAGCCACCGCCACCGTGCGCCTCCATGTCGCGCCATCGCCGCCTCATTGCACCCGGGCGTGGGTCGCGGACCTACCTCCCTCATATCCTTCAACGATACCTGCGTTGCCTCCTCAAACCCCATGGCCTGCTTCTCGACATGGTCGCCATGGTCGCCGCTCCATGGCTCCATATCCACCTCGACTCTGCACGCGCCACCCTGCTGCTTGTGTTGCTGCGCCGCCACCTGCACCTCCCATCGCCATGCCCTGCTGCTCGCACCGCGACACGCGCTTGCTGCTTGCGCCCGAGCTCGTCGACGCAACATGCACCGACGAACGAATTTTCTACATAAGGCGTCTGGTGTTGCTAACACTGCCTAGAGCGTTTGCTACTCTAGTTGGACGGTATAGCTATTTTTGTCTTTGCCTTTGCTATGAGAGTTTTGATATCTTAGCATATTAATTTTGCTATGTATTCATATTTTTTTGCTACTTTCGAATATTTTTTACTACAGCCAATCTTTACAGTTTTGCTACGAGGTCTCCGGCGGGAAGTTTCCAGTGATGTCTCCGGCAGGGAGTCTCCGGCGATGTCCCTTTTGCTATATTAGAAAAAATATTTTGCTACAACCGTTCTGTTTTTTGCTACAATAGCGTAAATTTCTTGCTACGAGGTCTCTGGCAATTTTTTCTGGCGAGAGTCTATGGCAATGTCTCCAGCGAATATCGTGGTATTGTCGACACATACGCCATAGGGGTATCCCAACGTCGAGTTTAGAGACGTGGGGGGAAGACAGAGAGCGTCCGGGTCGGCTTGACACAGTTTACCAGGTTCAGATCTCACGACGGTGGCGAGATCCTACTCCTGTTATAAATCACTATAATGGCAATAGACCGAGTTACATGATTGAGGGTTCGTTGTGTGCGAGTTGTGCTATGCACTTGTTGTTCTATCTCAGTTATGCCCTAAAGGCTCCCGTAGGCCGGCTTATAAGGACGCTAGGACCTAGGGTTACATGGAGAGTCCCAGCCAGATACGGTTACAGAGTCCTAGACTAATACTAACTAGTCTTCGTGTCCTCCAAGGCTCCGGCTTCCGTCATAGGCGGTGGCACGTCGCCTTCCTTTATCCCTGCCAGACCTCCGTCTTGTCTATCAGCAACTAGGCCGCCCCGTTATGCCATAGGCCTAACCACCAACTGCGAGCCACCCGGGCTTGCCAGTATGAGACTATGCCGTAGGTATACCCATTTGGTATATCCACAATAGTAGCCCCCGGAGTTCTTCAAGATCCTCTTGTTCCTCCATCTAGCTTTGAGCGTAAGCATCACGTCGTCGTCAACTTTTAGACGTGCTTCGCGAAGAATCTTGGAGAGCTCCCATATCATATTCTCATCCGACTAAGCCTAGCCAGAGAGTTGCTTGTATGATTCTGCAAACGAATCCAAGGCGGAGAATTCTCTAACGAATCGTTAGTGATTCTTCCAAGCTCTAGAACGTCTTCAATATCATCATCCATGTAGGACGATAGGTAAGCGGAAAAATCACGGCTGCACGACCATAAAGGCTGCCAAACTGTTGACTTAGAGCCAGCAAAGTAACAGACATAAGAGCTTGCCGAATTAAGGTCTTAGAGCCTCTCATATTATAGACGATTAGGCCATCGAGCCGTGTAACCCAGTGAAACTTCCGTGAAGGCAAAAGTTGATGTCGAGCCCCTAGGTTTCGCTAGCCGGATTTTTCACCGTCTTGAAAGTTTTGTTGATATAGCCATATGTAGCCCCCGGGCATTGAGTCATCTTCGTCGAAGGCGGCTCGATGCTCAAAAGAACATGCATAATTGTACATCAAACGATTGTAGCCCACGAGCACCAAGTCGGATTTTCAAAAGAAATTCGTCCTAGTGCTCTCAGAGTAGCTTTAGAGAAAATGTGAACAGTGTAGCCCCCGAGCGCCAAGTCGGAAATACTTTCGGCTTGGTGCTCTAGAGAGAACTTCACAAAAATTCAGCATCGGTGTAGCCCCAGAGCGTCAATGCAGAATTCACTTGAATTTTCCGGCTTGATGCTCAAGAGAAATTCACCATAACTTGGAGATCAACGTACTGTAGCCCCTCAGGTTTGTTCCGGCTTGGACGCAAGGCGGGACAAAGCTCTTAAGTTAGAGATGTGAAGCCCCCGAGCGTCGATCCGATATCTTCAAAGGCGGCTCAAGTCTTGGTCAGCAATTGCATCCCCCGAAGTGTCAAGCCTAGTGAAAATCCGGTTTAAAACACCTTAATCCAAGGAACGCAGCAATGTCCAAGCGTTACTTACCTGAAACATAAAAATAAAAATACAAATGTATTAAATTGTTCCTTTAATCGTATCCAACAAACAAATGTAAGGCGGAACAAACATGGTCTTTGAACAAATGCTTTAAAGGTGAAACAATGCAGCAACTGGACACATAAAACTGTTTAGGAGGGAAAAAACTCAACTAATTTGAACAGTTTATGTAAAATTTTGTTTAAGCAAGTGCTGGCTTATCCATTACTCTGGTTTTTATGCTTGACCTTCGTGAGACGGAAGACTTGGAGCACAGAATCATGTCCTTTGGTGATGACGCCTAATGGCACCGTCCAAAACCCAAGACCAAAATGCCGGCTTTGAGTGCCGAGAAGTCACTACTCCAGAATCCACATAAAAAAAATAGAAAACGTGTATCCAGAAAACTTGAGCTAACGCCCGAAGACGGGTTTTTTGCATGGTACTGGGGCTTTAAAACGGCAAGCTAGTAAAAAGTTTATACTTACGAGCGCAAGGCAAATCATGGAAAAAGGTATGACCAAAAACGAAAGCGGTAAAAGACTTAGGATATGAGTGAACCAATCTTAATTACATGATCATAAATAATTAAAATAATAAAATATAAATACTTAGCTTTTTGAGTGAAGTCGATGTTATTTGCGACGAAAACGAATTTGTCCGTGATGAATACGAAGGAGATCACGACGATCCGCGACAGCAAAGTCGGACATGGCAGAGTCAAAACAAATATGAAACTTGATGTCGTGTACAACTTGTAGCCTTCCTCGGTCCGGAATCAATTGCTTCAGGTAACCGGCATGCAATGATCGCGCCAGATCCAAGCAAAGCAAAGGGCGGCTTGCGGGAAAAATCCATGCACAAGCCTGCTCCCTCACGTGATCATGCGATTAACATCCTTGCCGAAAAATCCATGCAAGCAATGTGCTTCTTGACGTGAAGTGCTTGATTGATTTTTGTGCACGTAAATAACGCCTCGAAAGGCGATACTGATCAGAACAAAATCCGGTCAGCTAACGGGTGACGCGACAGCTAAGGTCAGCGTACTTCTGGCTGATCGACAATTTTGATCTAATTTGCATATGCGTGAGCACAATGTTGATATCGACCCGCGAGTACATGTACTCCAACGAGATCGAAAAAGAGGTTTATGAAGATTTTCGTGATGCGGCCGACTTAGCCACACTTAGCCACACGCTCGAGAGAAGAGATTATAAATCCTCTAAAAACTCTCAAGAGCGATGACGAAGTCAGCGCGTCGACGGAGATGCGATTGTCCGTCTTCGAAGACGGCGAGGGATCCCGCCCGGATCCGTGCTGTAAGCGCCTCTTGCCCCACGGTGGGCGCCAACTTTTGTGGTATTGTCGACACGTACGCCATAGGGGTATCCCAACGGCGAGTTTAGAGACGTGGGGGAGAGCGGAGGCGTTCGGGTCGGCTTGACACAGTTTACACAGGTTCAGATATCACGACGGTGGAGAGATCCTACTCCTACTATAAATCACTATAATGGCAATACGCCAAGTTACAGGATTGAGGATTCGCTGTGGCGAGTTATGTTATGCACTTGTTGTTCAATCTCAGTTATGCCCTAAAGGCTCCCATAGGCCGGCTTATAAGGACGCCAAGATCTAGGGTTACATGGAGAGTCCCAGCCGGATACGGTTAAAGAGTCCTAGACTAATACTAACTAGTCTTCGTGTCCTCCAAAGGCTTCGGCTTCCATCATAGATGGTGGCACGACGCCTTCCTTTATCCCTGCTGGACCTCCGTCTTGTCTATCAGCAACTAGGCCGTCCGGTTATGCCATAGGCCTAACCACCAACTGTGGGCCACCTAGGCTTGCTGGTATGATACTATGCCGTAGGTATAACCATTTGGTATATCCACAACGGCGAAGTCGGTTTAGCTACATTAGAATATTTTTTTGCTACAAGGTCGCGGGCGAGGTCTCCGATAAACTCTCCGGTGAGGTCTAGTCTATTGTGTTCTTTTCTGAACTGTTTTCTACTACATGTAATAAAAATGGGACTATTTGTAGCAAAATCGAATATGTTTGTAGCAAAAGGGGGATTTGAGAGCTTTTTGGGGACATGTGTCAGCAGGAAGAGCCGGAGGATTTTAGGAAATTATCCCCCGAAGACGCATAGTACTCTCCTTTGTATTTTAGTAGCGGGCTCTGCTTTTCTAGAGAAACAGGACTGTATACCTAAATTTGCTAAATAGTTTTGTTAATAAGATGAAAATTAGTACTCCCTCTGTGTCAAAATAAGTGAATTAAAATTTTCTACCTTTGCATGTATCCATATAGGCATCTAGATACATGTGTATCTAGCTAAATGCACATTACTTATTTTGGACGAAGAGAGTATTCTCTTCAATTAAACTAATGAAATTGGTTTTGTTTAGATTTAGATGTATCTAACACCAAAATATGGCTAGATACATCTGAATTAGATAAATCTAAGTCCATTGATTTAGATCGGATGGAGTAGTAAAAATAAACCGAGTCACAACGGGTAGTTTTACAATTCTTCAAATACACAAGATCCCATCTCAAAAAAAAAAAAAATACAAGATCTAGTGGAGATTGGAGACTACAGTTGCCCCCCAAAAAAGCGGACCCATACTATAGTTTTGTTCTGAAGCAGGCAAAAATAGAAATTATAAATGCCATTTACGTTGGCCAAATTTGACCATCATATTTTTTACTACTCCTCCGATCCATATTAGTTGACTTGTATTTATTAAAATTTGGATGAACTATATACTAAATTCAAATCTAGACAAATTTGAATCAATTAATATGAGTCTGAGGGAATAATAAATACATGAGAAAACGTCGTAGTGCAAATTATACAACCGAAAAGTTTATTTGAAATAGTACGTGTTCGTGAAAAGAGGGACTACTCCGCAGAATCCTTTGGGATCCGCTTCTTCAACACGAAGACGACTACAGCTGTGCGTTTAGGTCCGCACCAGGGACGGCGCCCTCTCTCCCTTTCCCCGTCTGTTCGTGTCGCGGCATCGCCTCCACCAACTCGGCCCCGACGGGCGACGGCAAGCCGGAGACCTCAGCCTGACCCCGTCTCTGCTTCCCCCTGCACGCGTGACCACCCGCAGCGGTTGCCCTGGAGCAGCGCCGCAGCATCCCGTTCAGTCGGGCGGCCGACAGAGCGACTCCTGCGAACAATACGACACCCTACGGCTAGGTATACTAAACCCCATTATCCGTTCTCCTCTGCTTCTAAACGCTCGCGATTTGATTCCGAAATTGGTACGAAGCCTAGGTTGTCGTGTGATTGGACTGAGTTAGAGTTCATCAGGGGTTGACCGGTCTGCAGGAAGAGAGGCAACAGAATTGATCCAATTGGGCACAACAAACCCTTCCTCTGCTTCGCTGTCCAATTTCTTATGTCTTGTTCTAGGTAGGACACTTGTAACAATCTGATTGTACTGCTATCTCTCCCTCACCTCTGTGTCGTGTTCCATGTCGGAAATCAGTCACGCTGCTGGTCCTACATGTTCCTGCCAACCTTTAGATTATGCTCTCTCTCTCTCTCTCTCTCTCTCTCTCTCTCTCTCTCTCTCTCTCTCTCTCTCTCTCTCTCTCTCTCTCTCTCTCTCTCTCTCTCTCTCTCTCTCTCTCTCTCTCTCTCTCTCTCTCTCTCTCTCTCTCTCTCTCTCTCTCTCTCTCTCTCTCTCTCTCTCTCTCTCTCTCTCTCTCTCTCTCTCTCTCTCTCTCTCTCTCTCTCTCTCTCTCTCTCTCTCTCTCTCTCTCTCTCTCTCTCTCTCTCTCTCTCTCTCTCTCTCTCTCTCTCTCTCTCTCTCTCTCTCGATATTGGTACAAGGCTACTCTCTCTCTCTCGTGATATTGGTACAAGGCTACAAGAAAAACTATAGAGGGAGTGCATCTAATATAAGGGTGGGTCATACTTAGAGTAGGAAGGTTGGTGAGGCATTAGCTATTCTTCTATAAATTCTTCATTGTACCTGAGACTTGATTTTACTTTCTCCAAAGTGGTTTGTATACATAAGTGTGCTCTGTTCCATCGTCCACAACACATCCCTGCCTTAGCACTCAACACTGATTTGCCAAGCTGATATGAGACGAGTGTTGAGGGCATGTACTGAGTATACACCATATGAAATTTGTGGAAGGGGCAAAATGCCTAATGAAAACCACCCCCTTTTGTTCAGTCAGCGTTATAGTGTTATAGACCATGTTTTTCTTTTGTTCCATGCTAGGCTTTCAAATATATCCGTTGCTATAATGAATGAGAAAGTTTCTGCTTGTTCCATCAGTGGACTCAAATTAGGATGAACATACCATCCACTACCAGAGAAAATGTGAAAATCATGATGCTTCAATTAACCGGTCTCTGCATCTAATTAAAACATAGAGGATGTATTTTTAATTGATATAATCGGGCAAGAGAATGGGTAATGATTGCTACAGGCGATGTTGTGCAGCAGCACTGTCTGTCATTCTGGTGGCGGTTCTTGCTAGCTTGGGCAAACATGTAGCTAGCATTAGAAATCTTTGCTCATGTTAGCTTAAATGCTGCAGTTGGGGAACTCGAGGTTTTATTCATGTGTCATTTCAAACTATTGGCTCTAGCTTTCCTAGATATTTTAATAGTTGACCGTGCGCTCTAGTTGAAATCTGAATCGGCTCTTCGATAACCTTCCAGATTTTGTTTCCAAATGCATTCTGCATGGCCTCTTCATTTGAAAATGTCATTCTGGTTTCTGGATTTTATTCGCAACTACATCTATTGTATTACCTTTAGACAACTTTTTAGTCCCTTGTATCCTCCTCTCTTCGACATCAAGTTTTTTTTGCAAAATACTTAATATTCTGTAGTACATTATTTATTGTGAAAACATACATGGGAAAACATACTTAATATCCTCCCGATTGTTCCATCAATCAACTCAAATTGGGATCAATGTACCATCCATTACACAGAAAATGTCAAAAACATGATGCTTCAATTCTATGGTCTCTACATCTAATTAAAACATATAAGAGGTAAATTGATATAATCAGGCCAGAGATTGGGTAATGATTGCTGGGGACGCGGTTGTGTCGTAACATTACATTGTCATGTTTTTTCAAGAACACGCGCGGGCATCGCGTCTCTTCTTCATTAAGATAGAGAAAGAAGTGTTTGGGAAGTTACAAGAATAGGGCCAAGTAAAAAACTACTTGCCCCCAGAAACTCCACACACGCATGCCCGGGCTACACTGGCCCGCGTCCACGTCCACATGTGCTGCCACAAAGGCGTGCCTTCTTCCACAATTCAAGCTGAGCGATGATGCTGTTGCAAAGCTCCATTGGTTGCACCGCTCTGTTGTCGGACACCCTGGCGTTGCGTTCAAGCCAGATAGCCCGCACAGAGAGGATGACTAGAGAGTTGAGTTCCTTCTTATTCTGTGCCGCCACGGCGCAAGCAACATTTGGCGACCATGTCGCCATGGTGTCTGTGGCTTCATGAGTGAAGCGATGAAGCCAAACCGGCCGAAGCAGGTAATACCAAACCTCCCTAGCATATGTGCATTGCAGCATGAGGTGTTCAATCATTTCAGCCTCCTGACAACAGAGAGGACATAGCGGTCTGTACTCCAGGCCCCTCCTTGCTAACTGGTCCACAATCCACAACCAGTTTTTTTTATAGATAGCCACATGTGCAGCTTATATTTTAGAGGCGCACCAGAGGACCAGATCTCTTTGGCACATGGAACGGGAGTTCTGCCGATGAAGAACATGTCGTAGGCAGACTTTGCATTGTAGAGGCCATTGGCTGAGAGCCTCCAGGTGATAGTCTGCGCTATCCGAGAGCTGAGAGTTCTAGATGTCAATCCACAGTTCCACAAATTCAGCTATAGAAGGTACTAATGGGGTTCCCTTGATTGCTTTAACCCAATCTTGGTCCTAGAGAGCGTCAGCCACCGTGACAGCCAATCTTGCAGGCTTGATGAGCTTGAAGAGGCTCAAAGCCTTCTGCTCCATGCTATAGCCATTGAGCCACCGATCAGTCTAGAATTTGAGCATGTGGCCATTTCCCAGCTCGCACTTAGCCGTTGCACGAAAGAGCTCTTCCGCTTTGTCAGGTGTGGCATCCCGCAAAACCACTACTAGAAAATCGCGGTGTTTTTGTGCATTGCATCATCATGACCGCATGCTCATGTCATCATGCCACATTGCATTTGAGCATCGTCATCATCCTGCATGGTTTTTGTCTAAACTATTTTCGAAACGCCTAGTTTTGTTTTCTAAATATTCCCGTCTTTATTCAAATTAAAACCCGGGTCTCCGGATTATTTTGTTTCGTCTATCAACGGATTTCAAATGCCCCGTTTTAAATAATAAAACTTTTATTTTATTTTTAGGAGGCAGCCTGCCAGGCCCGAAAGCCCGGCCGGCCACCTCCAAACCCTAGTCTAAAATATCTAGTCCTAATTCTACCCAATCCTATCCTACCCAGCCTCCCTCCACCTCACCCTGGCCAATCCCCTCCCTCCACCTCACCAGCCCACACCCCTGGCCAATCCCCACACGCCACACCCGCACGCACACCACGCCACCACCCGCGAATCCTGACTCTTCCCGATACCCACTCCCGCTTGGCCCACCCCACCTCTCTCACCGCGTGACCCTGGCCCCACCCCGCGCAAGCGACAGGAAACGCCGCGAGCGACCCATCTCTCGCTCGCTCCCCAATCCCCATCCTCCGTCGCCTCCTGCCGTTGGCCGCGCAGACCAGGCCGCGCCTCGAGCCGCCCCCTATGCAAGCTCGGCCCTCACTCGTCCCGGCCGTCTCCAACCCTTCCTCGCGCTTTGGCCTGCAGAAGCTCACCGGCGCCTCGTTCTCCGGCCATAGTCCACCGCAGACGCCATCCGCCGCCGCGCGACCCCTCCTCTCACCCTCACCACCAACCACCGCCCTCCACCTCGCAGCCCTAGCGCTGCCAGGCGCCCCGCGTCCTCTCCTCCCCTGGCGCTGATCCCCGCTGCAGAGGCTCCCCGCCAACGTCGCCCCACGTCCAGCCGCGCCTCCTCTGTGCTTTCCTCTCCCTGCAGCGGCCTCCCCGACGCAGCTCCCGTCCTCGCCGTCGGTGCTCCGCCGCTCTGTCCCGCGCGACCTCTCCAGCGAGCTCTGCTGCTCGGCGCCCTCTCCTCCTCAGCGTCGCCCCTCTTCTTTCATGAACCCTGCGGGCGCTTTTCCCAGCAACCACGGCCGCCGCCTGGGGCCCTGGTGCCGCCGCCCGACCTCCTCCCTCTTGCGCCCTCTACACCATCACGCGCTGTCTTCCGCCGCATGGAGTCGCCAAGCTTGCCAACCACCGCTTCCTGCAGTCCACGCCGGTCCCGCAAGGTTTTGGCAAATATCCGCTTGGGACATGCCCCTGCAGTGAGTTATTGGCCAGGATCTGCCATCTAGGTTGTTACCCGAGTGCGATTTTGACGATGGCACAATTCCTCCTAGATCGGTACTGATGATGTACACATGTGGTGTTGTTGTTGCTCCCAGGAACATAACCAGCAAGTCTGACTTCACCCTGACCAGTGCCTTGTACACGGATGCTCCCCGACAAGACCGAACTCGTCGAACCTCGAGACCCCGGATCCGAACCCTATAATGTGTGACCCCTCCGAGCCCCAAGCTCGCCGAACCCTAATGTGTGACCCCTTTCTCGAGCCCTATTTTTATAAATGTAATATCAAACTGTTGCATATTTAATTGTCATACTCGCATACATAATGTGGTTGTTGCGGGCATTTAGGCGATTCACCTAAATTAAATATGGAGTGTTTATGCGGGATATCTTTGTCTTATTTCGGACTTAATTTAAATTGATATAGCGAACCGAAGCCATGTTTGGTCTTGCTAATCCAACATTTAATTTGCGGGGTAGATAAATAACTTGAACCGTTTAATTAAATGTCGGGACCCCGGTTCCGCTTAATATGATCTAATTGCATTGCACCTTTGCCATGTCATACATCATACATGCATCATGATCGATCTTCTATCGTAGTATTAAATAGTACATCCGGTGTTTCTTCTAGTGCTTTGCTTCTTCACGGATTAGGCCGTTGAGTTGATGCGAGTGTCGACCCGATCTTCGCATGAACCTTCGGCAATGTTTTCAGGCGAGCATTCTCCCCCTTTCTACCCATCTTACTTTTCTAGTCTTTATTTCCTCCTGTTGATCTATTGCTATCTGTGTTGCGTTGCTCTAGTTTTGTACCCGTGATATCCCTTGCAGCCTTATATTGCCTTGGACACATCCTATTACCGGTTGTTTGGTAGATAGTTGGACTTGCGCATCGTAGTCGCTTGCTCAAGTCTTTGTGCGTGTAAATCGATTACCACGATTGTTGGAGTATTGCCGTATGTTTAATGTTGGAGATGATCATGGATTTAATTATTGTTTAATAACTAAAATTGAAAGTAGGTAAATGCAGAGGCACCGGTGGGTAATAGACAATATTTGGATTTTAACCGCTCACTGGTGTCCCGTAGGACCCCGAGTTCTTGACACATGTTCCGAGATCGAGCGCGCTAACCACAGGTGGGGTGTATGGGCACCCCCATCGCTTTAGTACGATTCCGGTATTGTCTGGGGCCACAAAGTAATTTGGAGCTTTATTACTATTATTACTTATGCTTTCTGCTTTATTTAAGATTGTGCGAGGACCACTGTCTTTTGGAAGCGGAGTGTTTTGCGGTATCGACAAGCCCGGTCACATTTGGGTTCGGTCGTTTCTGACCAGCGCAAACCCCGAGTCCGTCTCGGAGACCGGCCCGACCGTTGCGGGTAGCTTAGTGGGGTGGCCCCATGTGCTTGCTTTAGTGCAGGAAGCGTCGTGTCCGAAACCCGTCGACATACCGTTGGGTGTATGTTTTGTGATCTTGTACCTACGATCGACAACAAGGGTGTAGGTGCGTGTGGGAACTTTGGTGCACCCTAGGTTAAATCTTTTCGAAGCCGTGTCCGGTTATGGACGACTTGGAGCACAGTTCTCGATCATAGACAACTATAACTAAAATTTGTTATAATTTGATTTGTATCGATATGGCTAGTAATCAGCTCCACTACCACGGAATGGCTAAATAAAAGTACCAACAAGCTGCTGGGTTTGGGATATCTCATGCTAATTGTATTTGACTAGTAAGTGTCAACTTCTAGCGGAATGGTTAACTAAAACTGCCTTGCTTATTATATCGGAGGACTCATGCTATCTATACGACTAGTAATTACTGCAGCGATAACGGAATGAATAAAGCGCCAGCGGTGTGAGTTCCTCGGTTGACTTTCTCGTTTGGTCTCGAGGGGAAACACGGGATGGGTATGTTTGGTGGTAGTATCGAGTTGGTTCGAATAGGTCTTTCTTACCCCTATCGCTAGCCGCTAGTTGTATCGAGTCTCTATAGGTTGGTTAGTGCATCTTTGCCGCTCAGTCCACCATACCTATGTAGGCGAGGACCGCCGAATTCTAGTCTCGCTGTGTACTTGCCTCAGTACTAACCGCTCTCTTTTTCCTTTTCCCTTTGTCGGCACCCATTTTGTTTAAGCAGGTTTTGAGATCGACGTCGTTAACAGGGTTACCCTTCCGGCTTGGCCTGTGCAAGGTTATGGACGCCATTGGTTATTCTTCAGGGCTCTTAGCCCCATTTGCATCTTGTCCGTAGTCGGATGCTGTATCGTTTTCCAGGTGATTTGGATCTTTGTACTGTATATCTGTATTCTTGACTCTTTGAGTCGCTGTTGTATATATATGTTTTGTGGGTTCCATCGAGGACTATTGTGTAATGATATTACTTCGTTTTTCACCCGCACGCAAGTGCCTAGTGGGCACCTTTGAATCGTTTCTATGCGGGTTTGGCGGGAAGCGCTGAAACTTGCATAGAGCCGATTCTGAGGGTGTTACATCAGGAATGCAGAAGCACAAACCATGCCACGACTTCTCGCTGTCCGTCATTTTAGCCCATCGCCAATGCATACAAAGAGCCATGTTCATCAATATTATGTTCTTTACTACAAGGCCCACAGATTTTTGGCGAGCAGACCATGTCCCATGCGACTCTGCAGTGGCCCTGTCTGGCTTCAGTCAAAGTAGACCAGAAGAACCCTCGGAGCAGATTGTTGGCGCAGTCAAAGAACCAGGGAGGGAGATCCAAAGATAGCGCATGATATATGACTATGGCTGTCAGGGTGGAGTTCAGCAACACTAACCTTCCACTCTTCTCCACCAGGGAGGCTTTCCACGTCGGTACGTGCCCCGCCAACTTATCCAAAAGGGGTTGTGGATCATGTTTGGATAGCCTGACCAAGGAAAGGGGCAGACCCAGGTACTTAATGCGGAACAATCTGATGGGGCAAGCTAGAATGTCCAGAATTGGCTGCAGATCAAGGTTCTGGCATCTGATTGCGAGACCGAGCTTTTGTTCAGGCTACAATTCAGTCCATATGCGTCTCCAAAAGCACGCATGAGCTGCAGCGCAGCGTCCGCCTCCCCTGCTTTAGGCTGGATCAGCAGCACCACATCGTGCTTTGGCTAGTTTTGGTAGTTGTTCCTGCCAGGCGAAGCAAGCTTGTATTTGCCATTAGTTGTGTGATGGATGATCTGGATAGTAATCTTTGCTCATGCCATCTTAAATGTTGTAGTCATGGAGTTGGAGGTTTAATTCGTGTCTTATTTCAAACTATCGGCTGTAGCTTTCCTAGATATTTTAATAGCTGACTAGAAATATGAATCGACTCTTCAGTAACCTCTTAGATTTTGTTTCCAAATGCATGCTGCATGGCCTCTTTGTCTGAAAATGTCATTCTATCTTCTGGATTTTATTCACTTGTACTACCATTAGACAATATTTTTTAGTCCCTTGTATCCTCCTCTCTTTGACCTCAGGAGTTTTGCAAAATACTTAATAATTCTGCAGTACATTATTTATTGTTAAAATGTACATGGGAAGTTTTAGGATCTAGTATGACTAGTATTCACAGAGTTGAATAACCTTTCGATGTGTGGAAAGACCTTTTCCCCCGGGATGTACAACCTCACGGTCTGCGACTCAACCCCAATCGTTACTGAACTGTGCGGAGGTGACCCTAACTTTCACGGTCACGCCCTCTATCCATCTCCATCCTTCTCACATGCCCACCTGTCACACTCCATTTCTCGTCCCAGCTGATCTATTTCCAGTCGGGAACAACGCTCAATCTTGCACCCAATGCTACCTACTTGATAAAGTAATTACTGCTAATGTGTATTGCTTAATTTGGCCAATTTGCCCATTCGTTATTTGATTGCTCCACAGACTGTAGTATCGTTGATAAATCAAAACATTAGTGTGTAACTGAGTGTTGAGTGTTTGCACTATTCCTGTAGTCAGTATGTGCTGCTCACTTTTATGTCAACAATAGCTCTTTTGAACCTTTTCAGAGAGATACTTTTGTAATATAATGATTAAATCCACCTCCTCTTAATAGTTGAACTTTTCTTATTCTCTTCTTTGTGTAGTGTCTATCAGAGATTCGATCTGTAGCCAAGAAGAGAGATGATGCGCTTGTCCAAAGATCAGCTGATGGGGTCAGCATTTGTTGCTGTTGGCACTGTATTATTTGTGTGTTTCTTCTACGCCGCTATTGTCCCCAAGCTGCTTCCACCATATTGCGGCGGGCGGGACTAGGAGACCTCAACCTGGAGCAGGACTCATCCCACAACACTACCGACCTTGGCGAGACGACTACGCGCCAAGAACTGGTCACGACCGAGCCCGCCATGGAAGGGTCTCAGAAGTTTTCTTTTGAATCGTCATCAGGTAGCAGAATGATGGTGTTGCAGCAGGATTCATCCAAGGATAGATGCCGCAACTTCTCACCTCAGATAATGAGGGTTTGAGACCGAGAGCTATGCCTAGTAATCGCGCCACATCGATCTAACGAGTGAGTCCCATCACGAAGAATCAGTAAATGCTTACAAGGGATAAAAGCGGGCATAAGTTTCACTAAATGGGGTAATCCAGAGAAACTTTTACTAAATGGGTAGTTTGTGTCAAAAATGTGAAATTACAGGGTAAAAACGGAAATTCACTTTTTTTTTATGTATCGGCATGTGGATTTCCTACACTTTTAACCTATATGAGGAACAGCAAACAATGCGCTCTTATGGAAATGTCAGAATGTGCTTGTGCCAAATTTTGTTGACGACAATTTCCCTTTTTTCTGTAGTATTTTTTATACTTTCATTCAGTCATTTAATGGCTTCGGCTAGACCATTCAGCTAGAGCAGATTCACTACAAAGCGGATAGCCTGATATGAACACGTACGGTACATGTGAGGCTAAAGTAACACTTCGGACAACCACCGGTAGCAAGACTAGTCCTTGTAGCAAGACTGCAGCATGCCAGTGATAGACCCGCACCAGCCGCTTGCTTCCGGCCTTTTCATAGCGACTTTGCCTTGGCAGCGACACTATCTGTTACCTCATTGCCGCTCTTCTCGCACCTTGCACTTCAGTACTTCTCAGCTTCCGTATGCTATCTTGTTGTTCTGAAGCTAGCTTTGGTCTAATTTGTATCGCTAAGTTGCACTGCGACTCCCAAGGTCGAATCTATGTTGCGCTACCTGCCACCTCAAAAATTCGGGGAGGCTATCTCATCGTACATTCCTTTGGAGCTTTGCAGATATTGTGTTTCCCTATGCCTTCCATTCACAGAAGTAATGCATGGTTCTAGCCCATTTAGACTCTTCTGGCTCTCCCTCTTTCTTGGACTCTCTCCTCCCTCTATCGTTTGTGTTTACTGTTAGGATGCTACGAGGAGAAGGCAGAATATCCTTTATAAAGGCGGGTCATGCTTAACCCATGGAAAGTTGGTGAGTATATTAGCTGTCCATATATAGATTTTGTGACCATGTTGTAGAATATGGATTGTACCCGAGCTGCAATTGCCCTTTCTCCAAAGTGTTCTTTCCTCCAAAGTGCTCTTTAATTTCTACATAGGTGCGCTCTAGTCCCTAGCTCACCCCTGTCTCTATACAGTACATTGACACTGATTTGCCATAGTTGGTGCGTTTGGGCCTTGTATGCAAAACTAGAGCCATGCTCAGTGCCACAACAAAATGTTTGAATCAACGAAACCTCCACCCTTCGGCCCCTCTCTCCTCCTCGCAATCACATGTGACCTTCTAGATTGCAAATGTCATGATGTACCTCTTTGCATTGAGAGAGTAGCCTACTTTTATATTTGTTTTGTGTAGCCAATGTTTCCTCCCCCGGTGGAAAATCTCAACATCATGGTGCTTCAACTGTATGCTCAACATCTTGTGAAAACAGAGAAGAGACATTTATTTTTAAATTATATTGTAAGGCAAACGGGATGACGCTAGTTGGCTGTGGCTGTGGGGTAGCACGTGTTGTGGTCAGTGTGGAAGCGGTTCCACACTCGAAATTACATAGTGGGACATAGCTACATACGAACCCAGTTTTTGAACCTGCTCAAAAATCGTATTTCCATGTCCCTAATTTTTTTGTGAAAATATTTGCATGTAGGGGACGAACATATGTACGAGTACGTGTCAACTGCCAAGTTTCGAACTGAAAGTACAAAACATGTAGCTTAGGAAAAGATGACAAGTTCTGAATACACAGTTCCCTAAGCTACATGTATTGTATGTAACTTAGAATCAGGCAATTATGTAACTTAGGAGCCGAATAAGTACAAAAGGATTCATGAGTATCCATATTCTAAAAATTCACTCCAGTTCCATGTTAGCCGTTACAAGCTTGTACTACCTCCGTTTTATAATATAACCCTTTTTAGCAAACTAAAACAGCTTGCTAAAAAAGCTTATATTGTGAAACAGAGAGAGTAGCTAGCAACTGAGCATTCGTAAAAAAAATTCATCATTTTTTTCTTACTTTTGGACAGCTTGCTACGAATTATTACATCTGTTTCCAAATATAAAATATTTTGGTAAACTGTTTTAGCTTAACAAAACGTCTTATATTTTAGAACATAGGTAGTAATTTGAATACAATACTTTGCATGTCTAATTGTATTGTCACACTGCAAAAAGCACTAAAAACCTACGCGTGAAATCATCCACACTACTTTTAGCATCATGCATATTGGAAAAAAAACATTTTTGACCTAAATTTTCTTTTTGAAGAATCTACAGCGGACGCTAGGCGCCAGCCTGAACCATTTTATTTCACGTAAGGTTAACCAAAGGAAAATTGTACAAAAAATCTTCAGAGAAAAGTTGTCGAGAGAGAAGACCGACCCTAAAAAAAATTACAGAGATCACGGCCATGTGAAAACACATTGCACCCCAGCCGAATAAGACACTATTGTGCTCAACTTTTTTGCACCGAGAGGACCAAAGTTTGATATCTGCTGCGATCCTCAGAAGAATCACATGAAGCAGTTCATTCTTATTGCGGAAGACCATTGCATTTCGACACTTCTTTATATTCCCGATCAGCGAATCGATGCTGTTGACTTTATCTTGTCCTCAGCAATATTGCCCAGCATTCTTGTATAGGGTGGGATTGAGTCATCTATAAGAAGATCAAACGAGGGAATAGCCTCCCAAAGAGCAGGTGCAGAGTGGACTCTGTCTCTGAACAGAAGGGACTGCTGATGTGTTGTGGCTTCGCAAAATAAAATAAAAGGCTGCTGATGAGCCATGTACTAACGCAGGAGCCTTTGGATCCGCTTCCTCCACATGGAGACGACAATGCTAGCGCCTCTCCGTCTTGGCTACTTGCCTACGTACTTCGCTTCTGTTACTTGCCTACGTACTTCGTATGCTTCCCTGCAAAAAAAAGGGACGGTGGCACGGCGCCCTCTCTCCCTTTCCCTGTGTGGTTCGTGTTGCACCATCGCCTCCAGGCGACTCGACCCCGACAGTGAGCAGAGACCGACAGACCGTGCCCTCTATGTTGGTGTGTGATTATACTGGGTTGCAGTAATGCAGTTCATGGGTTAGGTATGTTCGCAGGTAGAGAGGAAACAAAATTGGTCCAATCTATACAGCAAATTCTTCTTCTTCTGCTTCGTTTTTTTATATTTTTTATATGTCTTGATCCGGATTTGATACAAGTGTCGATCTGATTTTACTGCTATCTCTCCCGCTCCTCTATGTCGCGTTCCATCTCGGAAATCAGCGACCTTTAGCTGATCCTACAACATCCTCTGAACTTTGAGATGGCGTATCTTCGTATGTTTCCCATTCACAATCTATTGGACTGCTTTCCATTTGTCTTAGTTTGCATGTCAATGCTACCCTGATGATATAGGTATGAGGCTACAAGAGAACTACACATGGAGTGCATCTTTTATAAGGGTGGGTCACTGGGTCGTACCTAGAGTAGGAAGGTTGGTGAGGCATTAGCTATTCTTCTAGAAATTCTTGGTTGTACCTGAGACTTAATTTCACTTTCTCAAAAGCGGTATGTATGCAGAAGTCTGCTCTGTTCCATCGTCCACCACACACCTCGGCCTCAACACTCAACACTGATTTGCCAATATGATAGGAGAGAAGCATTGGGGCCGAATACCTGAGACATGCTCAGAATTATAGCCTAATACACCATATGAATTTTGTGGAATGGACAAAATTACTCAAAATGTCCAATGAAAACCACCTCATGCACCTCGTTGTTGCATGTTGTCTTCAAGATTTCATATGACATCTAGTCCCTGTTTGCATCGAGAGGGGAGCCTTACCGATCTTTCTTCTTTGAAGGCTCTGTTTTACTTTTGTGCCTTGCTAGGTTTTCAAACATATCCTTTGATATAATGAATGTCAGAGCTCCTGCTTGTTCCATCAATTGACTAAAATTGGGATCAACATACCATCTACTAAAAATAAAATGTCAAAATCATGACGCTTCAGTTCAATGGTCCCTGCATCTAATTAAACACATGGAGGAGGATTTTTTTAATTGATATAGTTAGGTGCGAGAATGGGTAATGATTGTTGCTGGCGTGATTGCACGGCAGCACGACACCGCCGTGTGTCTGGTACCAGTTCCTGCTAGCTGGGGCAGAAACTTGTAGTCAGCATTAGTTGTGTGATGGAGGATATGGATAGTAATCTTTGCTCATGTCATGTTAATGTTGTAGTTGTGGAACTGGAGGGTTAACTCATGTGTCATTTCAAACTATTGGCTGTAGCTTTCCTAAATATTTTAATGGCTGACCATGTGCTCTAGTGGAAATCTAAATTGGCTCTTCAATAATGTCCTAGATTTTGTTTCCAAATGCATGCTGCATGGCCTATTCATTTGAAAATGTCACTCTAGCTTCTGGATTTTATTCCCAACTACATCTATTGTATTAAATTTAGACAACTTTTTAGTCCCTTGTATTCTCCTCTCTTCAACATCAGTTTTTTTGCAAATACTTAATATTCTGTCTTACATTATTTATTGTGAAAATATACATGGGAAATTTTATGATCTGGTCTGACTTGTATTTGCGGAGTTGACAAGCCTTTCGATGTGTGAAAAGACCTTGGGATATATGACTTCACAGTCTGTGACTCAGCGCAATGATTTCCCCTTGTGTCACATTCCATCTCGGAACTCAGCGACGTTGAGCTGATCCTACTACACCCCCAGAACCTTGAGATGACGTGTTTCCGTATGTCCCCCATTCACAATTTTTTGCACCGCTTGTGTCTCTCTCCGGAGCCTTGACTCCATTTTTGTTGGTTTGCATGTCAATGCTAACATGGTGATATAGGCAGGAGGCTACAACAAGAGTAAAGAGGGCGTGCATCTTTTATAAGGGTGGGTCATACTTAGAGTTGGAAGATTGGTGTGATATTAGCTAAATAACTATTCTTCTATAGATTCTTCATTTTACCTGAGACTTAATTTCACTTTCTCCAAAGTGGTATGTATACATAAGTGTGCTCTATTCTGTCGTACACAACACACCCCAACCTGAGCACTTATTTGCCAAGATGATAGGAAGAGTGTTGGGGGCATGTACTGAAACCAACGTTGTAGCCTAATACCCAATATAAATTTTGTTGAAGGGACAAAATTGCTCAAATGTTCAATGAAAACCATCTCCTATCCCCGCGTTGTCGCATGTCACCTTCAAGATTTCATATAAAACATAGTCCCCATTTGCATCGAGAGAGGAGCTTTACTGCTATCTTTCTTCTTTGTAGACTTTTTCCTTTTGTTCCATGCTAGGTTTTCGTACATATCCTTTGCTATAATGAATGGTAGAGCTCCTGGTTGTTCCATCAATTAACTCAAATTGGGATCAATGTATCATCCATTACACAAAAAATGTCAAAATCATGATGATTCAATTCCATGCTCTCTGCATATAATTAAAACATAGAGGAGATATTTTCAATTGATATAATCAGACAAGAGGCTGGGCAATGATTGTTGGGGCGCGGTTGTGCGCAGCATTACATTATCGTGGTTTCGGCTGCGGTTCCTGCTAGCCGAGGCAAACACTGTATTTTCCATTAGTTGTGTGATGGAGGATCTAGACAGTAATCTTTGCTCATGCCATCATAAATGTTGCAGTCATGGAACCGGAGGTTTAAATCATGTGTCATTTCAAACTATTGGTTGTAGCTTTCCTAGATATTTTGATAGATGACCATGCACTCTAGTGGAAATGTGAATCAGCTCTTCGGTAACCTCCCAGATTTTTTTTACAAATGCATGCTCATGGCTTGTTTGTCTGAAAATGTAATTCTAGCCTCTAGATTTTATTCACTTGTACTACCTTTAGACAACTTTCTAGTCCCTTATATCGCCCTCTCTTTGACATCATGAGTTTTGCAAAATACTTAATAATTCTATAGTACATTATTTATAGTGAAATGTACATGGGAAGATTTAAGATCTGGTCTGACTAGTATTTGCAGAGTTGATAAGCCTTTTGATGTGTGAAAAGACTGTTTCACGCCCTGGGATGTATGACCTCACGGTCTGCGACTCAGCCCCAATGGTTACTAAACTGTAGAGGTGACCCCACCTTTCACGCCTCTATCCATCTCCATCCTTCTCACATGCCCACTGTCACACTCCATTTCCTGTCTGGCTAACCTATTTTCACTCGAACAATGATCAATATTGCAACCACTCCTGCCTACTTGATAAAGTTATCACTGCTAATGTTTAGTGCTTAGATTCACCCATTCGCTTTGATTGCTCCATAGACCGTAGTGTCGTTGTGAAATAAAAACATCGGTCGTAACATGATTGTTGAGTTGTTGTATTATTCAGTAGTCGATATGTGCTGCTCACTTTTATCTCAACAATAGATCTTTTGAGCCTTTCTAGAGAGATATCTTTGCAATATAATGATTAAATCCATATTCTCTTCTTTATGTAGTGTTTGTGTTATCAAAGATTCGATCAGCCAAGAAGACCAAAGAGATGATGCGCTTGTCCAAAGATCACTGATGGGGTCGTTGCTCATTGCTCTTGGCAATGTTTTATTTGTGTGTTTCTTCTATGCCGCTATTGTGTCCAAGCTGCTTCCACCATATGAGAAGTGACTTTTATCTATTATCCAAAATGACAGGTAAGGAATCTTAAAACAGAACAAGTGGTCGTCAAATTGCTTCCTTTTACCTCTGTAGCTGATATTTGCAAATGAACTTTTTACCCATTTACCACAAATAATTTAATACAATACCTGCCTTCTTAGCACCAAGTTATTGTAAGCTAAGTTGAATCTAGTTAGAAGTTAATATCATTGACTTTGATCTTTCACTTACTAGGTATTATTGTCTATTCGTGCCCTTAACACTTCCTGTAATAATTGTGGGTGTCTATCTGCATTGGCTAAGCATGAAGATGTTCAAGCATGCTTGAAGCAAGGAAGAATCACACGCCATTTATAGAAGAAGCTGCAGCGTTGCTCACATGATATAATCACGGGGACCATGAAGATAGAGATATCAAGTCAATAATGGTCTATAGTCTTCTGCAATCCACAAGTTCTTTTACAAACATAGGAAGTTTTCTTTGTTTTTGACCATAAGTTGTTGTTAATTAACTTCCCAAATTGACCTCACAGTTACAACGCTAGGCACTAAAGTTAGTACATTTATGTATAACAGATACAATTGTACTTGTGAAATGCTTATGATTGAAAATACACTTTTAAATTCTGAGTGCTTATATGATGGAAATGCAGTTGTAATTCTTATATAGTTTTTTCTTTGTTAACGTGAAAAATTCCTGTCCTCGAACCATGAAATCTTCTCCCAATCTAGTTTAATTAGATAGTATGTTGATAAGTAGATTTCTACATATCTAGTGCATATGCTTATGCCCTGTATAGCATGCCTCCTTTAATAACAGTGTATTAGCTTTGGTATGTGTTATCAACACAAACAATAGTGTCTTGAGTGTCATTTCATTTTATCCTCTACTGACGCTGAAGCTTTTTTGTTGCATCCTCTCAGGAAACAGGCATATCCTCAAGGATGACCACGACATAGTAGGAAAAAGGTGACGAACAAACCAGCGGAGTCCTTTGGTCGACTCTAAAGAATGTATCGGGAGTTGGGAGTTAGCCGTCTCATAGGAGTGATTGCTGGATTTTTCACGGAGTTTCTTTGTACGATTGAAAAAAAGAGTGCTCTAGGCCAGAGAAAACAAGAAGAAGATTGTCACCTATCAGCAGATGGATCAGATGAAACAACCGATGACCTTGATGAAAAGGCCCACCACCATAGTATGCTTTCTTCTCTTGAGGTGAGACATTGACGGTGTTGTGGTTGGAATTCCTTTATTCTTTTAGTTCTGTTCAAGCAGCTACTTCAGTTAAATATACTTAGCAATGTAGTTAGTTCAGTTCTAATGTAATCTGTGAGTCTGGCATTTCAAAACGTTGACCAACCGGGGAAGGATACCTCCCTTGACTATATGTTAGATAGATGGGATCTATCTAGCGTGTTTTTAACACATGATAGCACCCTGAACGCTTTTGTAACTCGAATCCGGGTGGACTGGCTCGGCATCCCGAGCTCTAGCCTCCAAGTCAGCGTTTGGTTCTCATATTGGTACAACTCTTTAAGTAACCACATTTTGTAATCTTGATTATTGACATGTTAGAGATTTTTGAAATATTTTTCCTTAGTATTCAGTTCTTTCCATACCATTGCGCTTCCTTTATGCTTTACGTTCTTGATCTTATGGCATTGTCCCGTCTCTGAGGTTCTCTTATTTCTGAATGATTTGGCACTCATCTAAGTATTTTACAATTTTCTTTAGTATTTGTTACCATTTGTGTGGAATATCTCCACCTCTCGTTTTGAACCTAGGCCTGGTATGGGTGGTCTTATTCACTATAGCCTCTCAGATACGTTCACATCAGGGGATCCCCTTCCCTAGCTAATATGTTCTAGCTGAATGGCTGAGCTGAAGCCATCAAGCGACTGCTTATAAAGAGCACATACTTTAGTACTTCACTGATCCTCATATGTTAAAAGTGACTAAACATATAGATGCCAATAGACTAAAAAGATACACGAATAGGACATCTGGTTCAGCAACTGCAACATTAATTGATGATGGCATGACGAAAAGACTAGTTCTACTGCCCAGTACCCACCATCACCACTATCAGGCATGTTAGGTCAACTCCGTGATGGCACCGACTATGTCGATCGGCAGCCTTGAGTGCCTTCCGTCCCTGGATTTGGCAGAGGCCTGCTTCATCAAGAGCTTGATGTCCTTCTTGTCGACGCCTGTCTCGTTGACCTCTTCGTCATCCTATATGTCAATGCAGATGGGTGCTGTCTAAGTACAAAAGTGAGCATGTTATATATTAAAGGCAAGCAATACTCAAGAAAAATATATGTAGGTTAAGCAGCTATGTCGAATAAGTGAACACATTTAGTTACAATAGATGAAGAGCATAAACCATAAAGGCACAGCTATTGTATGGAAATAACATATGTTAAGGGGTACAAACTGGTTGGTGCTTATTCTGAGGAAAAAATTAAGTCAAAATTACCAAGAAAAAAGTAAATACATAGTTTGTATCAAGTGCAGTCCAAATCAGAAATTTGTAATCACAGAATGCCTAACTTGACTCAATAAAACCAAATAATCTAATTCTTTGGTAGTTGTGTACGCTACCTTTAACTTAGAAACTGGATATAGGTTGTTAATGTAAATAAAGAAGCTACTTGAAACAAAGAGAAATGACAAGACGGTAAACAATCTAGCTAGTATTTTCTTCCCAACATGCAGATGTGAGTACATTCGAAATAGGATCTGCAGAGGATAAAAGGAAATGACACTCAAAAGAAAATAACAAAGTTTGTACTCCCTCTGATTCATAACAAGTGTCGCTCATTTAGTACAAATCAGAGGGAGTACCTAACAAGGAACTGTTTCCGTAATAACAACACAACTCTATGCATGCTCACACATTTATATTGTTACGGCAAGAATATGCCATACAGCAAAAAAAGCATATGCACAAGATACTTAGGTTGCTAACTAATTTCCAAAGCTAATGAACAAGTCATGCCACATTTCAACTGTACTAATCACCAAAGCTCCAGCATACTTAAAGTTCCTTCCACATTTCAGTGTACAATGCTAAAGATCTCGCGAGAAGTGAATCACAATCACAAATTGTGCATAGTTCCGACAACTGACAAATCAGTTGCAAACAAGGCCTATAACAACCAAGTTAGGACCAGAAAGATCAAATAGTATCATCAGAAATCTATACACATGGAAAAACTCCTATCTGAACAAGTGGAGCTTCATGGAGACCAGGCCTGAGTCTTCTCTATGATAAATCACCGAAAAGTTAGTAAACAGATGCACAAACACATGTGTTTGGTACGTCCAGCAAACCACACAGTTCTCTAGCCAAAGGCCAAAGCTTTGCAACCTATCCCCTACATCAGTGCCGAAGCAAGCAAGCGATACAACCACACCACCGCCGCTCTCCTCGTCACTTCCGGCAATTTCTTGGTGACTTGGACCTGCCAATGACACTATCCAAAGCCTCGGCTTCGGCTTCATGGTGCCATCTTGATTTTCTAGGGCTATTTATGGTCTAATTTGTATCGCCAAACTTCTGTGGTCGCATCTAAGTTGCACTACTTGCCATTCAGAAATTAGACGGATAGTATTTTTCCCTATGCCTTCCATTCATCGAAGTAATGCATGGCTCTAACCCTCTCGGACACACACCCTCTCTCCCTCTCCTAGACTCTAACCCTCTCAGACACTCTCGCTCTCCCTCTCTCTTGTGTGTTCCTCTAACCCTCTTTGACGTGCTCTCTCTCCCCTCCCTTGCTTGTTTAATGTTAGGATGCTACAATGAGACTAGGGAGGCAAGGTAGTATATACTTTATAAAGGTGGGTCATGATTAACCCACGGAAGGTTGGTGGACACATTAGTCGTTCATATAAAAAAAGTTATGGCCATGTCCTAAAATCGGGATTATGTCCGATCTATAATTGTCATTTCCCCAAAGTGCTCTTGCTACATACTCCTGAATTAGCATTTTTGCTTAATATACATAACATATAGTTTTCTTGAGTATTGCTGGCCTTTTCTGTATAACATGTTCAATTCTATATTGAGGCAACACCCATCTGCATTTACATATAAGTGAATATTCAATTATATCATTTAGTTTGGTTGGAGGAAATCCTGAATGTCAATTGCAAGTATAACCTTGGTGGAGCTTGTTTGGTGAAAAAATTCATTGCATTTACTATGGACTGGTACTGGAATTTTTCCATTATACTTGGAACCAATTGTTTGTACCTTATCCTAAGAGGAAAAACTAAGAGGGTATCTTGCTAAAAGTTAAAAAAATCTACAATGGAAACCTAGAAAAATTTATCACGATTTCTATTCAAATTTGCTTGAGAACAGTGGAGTGTCATAAGAATGTTACACTTGCCATTTGTAATGACTACAAACAGAGGCGGATTCAGGGAGGGGCGAGGGATGGCCAGGCCCCCCTATGGTTTGGCCCCCCTCGAGGATATGTAGCAGGGGCTAACACTAGTTTTGATGCTAAACTACTAATCGTAATACTCTGTCTATTAGCTTAGACCAATGTCTGAAACATGCTAATTGATGAAGTTTTATGGATAAGCCTAAAACATTATAGCTATCAAGAGATAATACATATCTATTGAAGCACTGGCAAGACCACATATCAATCATCTAATCCATGTGACGCGTCTGAATTTCTGCTCTACTTAGTTTCCCTGGATGATCTAGTCGAATTATTTATCCATTCTCTACCCCCACCATTGTGGCGCCTACCTAGGGTAAGGGTCTCGTTGGTTGAGCGTCGCCGCCAGGATCGGGATTTTGTATTCAAGTGTCGTCGTGTCCGTGATTACCAGTCATCGAAGGCGCAAATCACAACTCTCGTGCATCTGGAAACTATCAACTACGGCATGCCACCGCCACACATCATGCCCAATACGTGAATTGATCATGCCAAGTATGATCTCAGATATATTGCATGTTGTCTAATAGAATTACTAGGTGATTACCCTATCTAATAGAAGTTATTTTGTGTAATCAATTGCAGATTATATACACCAGCATTTTTATGAACTATTTAGTGATTAACTAACTATCGAGTTACTGACTTATTTGATAGGTGTGGGAATAGACCTACACTCAAACTAGTATAATTTATCTTGCTTTTTCATTGCAAAACATATAATGTTATAGTTTGATATCCATAGTATACACTAGAAGACTTGATATATTTTTATGTTTATCTCTTTCATGCTGAATTTTTTATTTACCCCACATGCTCATATATTAGATCAAATCCTCATATATTAGATCAAATAAAATGAAGATTTAATTATAAAACATGTTGTCCGATAACAAAACTACATATATTTAAGAATCGATACAGTGTTATGGCATGATAGTGGTGGTGGTGGTGGGTAGCACATCTCTAGTCTAATCCATGAATTAATGTTGCAGTTTTTGAACTAGATACCTTGTACGTCTATCTTTTGATGTATTGTCATGTGGATTTCCTAGGCACTTCTAACCTATGAGGAACAACAAACAAGTGCTCTTATGGAAAAGTTTGAATAGGCTTGTGCCAAATTTTGTTTACAGTACTTTTCACGCTTGTTTTGCTATAGTAATTTTTACAATTTCATTTAGTCACTTAATGGCTTTAGCTTGACATGTCAGTTCACCTAGAGCAGATTCAGTAGGAAATGGATCCCCTTATGCGCACGTACGTGAGAGGATACACTAACAATCTAAATCCTTGTTGCGAGACCGAAGCAAGCCGGCGATACACCTGCATCAGCCGCCGCTGATCTCCGCTTCACTTTTGGCCCTTTGTTAGCGAATTGGACCTAGCACACAGAGACATTGTTCACTGCCTCATCCCCATTGTTCTTACACCTTGATCTTCGCTTCTCGAATTTTGTGTCATCTTGTTGTTTTGGAGATAGCTTTGGTCTAATTTGTATCGCTAAGATGCCTTGTGACTCCGGAGGTCGTATCTATGTTGTGCTACTTGCCCTCCTCAGTCCAGGAGGCAAAGTCATGGTGCATCATTT
The DNA here is from genome assembly GCA_030063025.1 of Avena longiglumis. Lineage (NCBI taxonomy): Eukaryota > Viridiplantae > Streptophyta > Magnoliopsida > Poales > Poaceae > Avena > Avena longiglumis. The sequence goes on from CP125973.1 coordinate 64,269,131, forward strand.
TCGACCTTTGTAGATGCAGTGTTTCCCTATGCCTTCCATTCACAGAAGTAATGTACAACTCTAGCCCATTTGGACACTCTCTCTCTCTCTCTCCCTCTCTCTCTCTCTCTCGTTTGTGTTTACTGTTAGGATGCTACAAGGAGGAAGGCAATGTATATCATTTATATAGGCAGGTCATGCTTAACCCACGGAAAGTTGGTGAGCACATTTAGCTATCTCTAGAAGGACTGAAGTACAGGGTTTTTTAAGAAGGCTTGTTTGATTCAAAGGATTTGTGAAATATGGGAATATGAAAATGCATGAATAGAATGGCATGACACTTCAAATCCTATAGGAATAAAAATATAGAAATCAGTAAAATTAACTGTTTGATTACACCGCAGGAAAAACACAGGAACTTTTGTAGGGTTTAAGTATATGTCATAGTTTTCATAGACACATAAATTTTTTTCCAAGAGGTATCACCTCTTGTTAGAAATCCTATAAAATTATAGTATAGGAAAGCAATGTGTAGAAATTTTGTAGGATTCATTCTTTAAAAAAAATACTTTTATAGAAAAAATTCCTATATACATTAAAACGTCAAATCTATTTCTTGCGCGAGCTCGTTCTTGTCTTAAAAAGTGCCCACCGCTCGCGTCCGCCGGATCTCCATCACACGGTCCATCTCTTCCAAGCGAAACGGAGCTAGCAGAAAAAACAGGCCGCGCAAAAAAATCCCCATTCCTCTGTTCCTCTCTCCCGCACCTAATGCACTCAGGCGATCAAATCTCCCTGCATCTCCTACCAATCTATCTCTTCGCCGGTGAGTGGTCCGGCAGAATACGCATCTAGCGGCAGCAGTGGTTCGCGCCCAAGCACCAGAGCGGCGGAGCTTCATCGTCGTCGCGGATAAGGGGCCATATCCATCGAGACCCGAGGGCGATGCGGTCGATTGGTTCGGGCTGAGTGAAGAGGATGTCGGAGACCATCTTCGGTGAGGCCCCGCTTCCTAACCTCCGGTGTACGCGTCTCAATTTCGTGAGGTTAGTACCTTAATCTTCATTTCCTGTTTATTTACCACTACCTGTAGTTACCCCGGTGTTAACATAGTGCCGATCGTTCTCTATAGTTGTAATGTAGTGTTTATACGTCCGCCTAGTTGGGATGTTGTACAGCAGAATTCCAAGTTTTTTAGCTTGCATCCATGTATTTTTTGTGGGGCACACTTAATATGTGAAATAGCCGTTTAAATCCCTTGAAATTAAACCTTGTGCTATTTTGCAATTCATAGTTACAACTTACAGGCACACAAATTTTGGCGTCGTCGCCCCGCAAATCGACACGTACGAGGAGGGAGGATGTAGTGAGGGGAGTCGGTGAGGAGATGCGGTGGCATGGCCTCACGAATCGACGCGCCTGAGGCCGGTGATGGCTGTGGTGAGAGATGACGGCGAGAAAGCATTGGTGGCGTGGTGCTGGGTTCAAAACATGGCAAACTTCTGTTGATTATTTTGAGATGGTAAGTATTTCAATCTTGCTCTTTTGTCTTTCGTTGTTGCTTCGGAGGTTGCCGCTTTGCTCACGGGAATCGATTTTTTGCCCCTAAATTTTTCACGGTGGTGTTGGTCTAGTTGTCACGGTGGTGCTGGTCTAGTATTCACGCTTGTGCTGATCTAGCTAGTAGTCATGGCAGTGCTGGTGTAAAAGTCATGGTGGTGCTATTGTTACATGTGATAGTTTCTCTTTTTAGAATAGATAGTAGTAAACCATGTAGTTTTAGCTCAATAGTTACATACATGGAATCCAAACCACACTATGTATGATGCAATTTAGTGTGTGTAGATATCCAGTATGGTTTTCTGATTTTTTTTTTCAAACAGTAATATAGTTTTAGGGCAGTTAATGTTTAAAATCAGGAAAGAAACCATGCTTGAAAAATGTTTCTATACCTCAGATCGTTGTGTTTTTCTCATTCTTAGAATGTGCTATGGATATACTATTTCTCTGTGGTGCTCCTGTTCACCTCTGCTCTCTCGTCCATCTCTAGCTATGCTCAATTTCCACCTCTAAATCTGCCTCGGCGGCAGCGACTAGTCTGCAGGAATGTTCAAAATAGCACTAATTCATATTAGGATGTAATAATCATGTTCAAATTAGCACTATTTTGGTGCATTTAAGATCAACGGGACGCTAATTCATCGTAGCACGTAACTTTCTGTGTATGGACTGTAACATTTTTAGGCATATGCTATTACTTTTAAGCATGAGGTATGTAGCCTTTTATATATATAGCCTGTAACTTTGTTATATCTAGCCTTTAGCTTTCTGGATCCAGTCTGTAACTTTGTTATATCTAGCCTTTAACTTTCTGTATCTAGCCTATAAGTTTTATATCCAGCCTGTAACTTTTCGAATCTATCCTATAACTAGTACTAACAAAATTTGTTATGGGCATGGAACCTTTTAAATCTAGCCTGTAACTTTTTGAATCTAGCATGTAAGTTTTACTAACTTTTTGTGTATATCCCCTGAAATTGAACTTGGTGGGATTAGCCTGTAACTAGTACTAACATTCTGGATGTATCTTTGCACAGTTCCAGTATAGATTGCTGGATTGTAACTTCTGCACAATACTACATTTAAGATAGAAGACTTCCAAGCTGGGGATGTAACTTCCATATGCAAAATTTATGAGTAGACATAATTTTTGGAAGATGAAGATCTTTTACTCGCTTGACTTGAGCTTCATTTCTACTGTAACTTCCATGTGCAAATTTTGTCACTTGATGTGATTTTTAGAAGATAAACTTCCATATTACAATATGATACATCTAGGACAGCACATTGATGTTTTTTCTTTGCTCATTTGTTTTTTATGCAGGAAAAAAAAGTTTGGACAAATCACTTAGTTGCAGTGGTCAAACTCATAATCAGTCAGGATAGATAGAGGACTTCAATTTCCATACAAATTAAGAAATGCAGCGATGGCTGCATCAAACTGATCTTCTCCACCAGAATCATCATGGTAGTTACTTTCCGGGAGTGTAAAAATAGCACAAGCTATAAGGATTTCACGAAATATGGTCAATGTAATGCTTTTTTGTGTTGCTCAAAAGTGCATGCAAATAGATTTGGTTATTGCATATTTTGTCCCTGCCGGTCTTTCCAGCTTATGATTATAAAAAATACAACACGTTTGGTGTTCTAGTGGGAGAGTGGTTTTGGTGGCTAGTAAGTTAAATTTTTAGCCAGGCTCGATGCATTATGTTTTTCGGTTAATTAAATGCTTGTTTCATCTGGTTATCTCTGTGTTTTATGTTCTCTGATTACACATATCAAAATTTTAAAAAGTCTTATATATGGAACGGAGGTAGTAAGAAATACAGGATATGGGGACGGGGAAGGAGAGGGAGTAACTTTTCACCTTAGTTCACTTTCCGATTCAGTGTAATGTGAATCTTCTTTGTGTTTCTCTTGGATTTTTTAGTGTTCCATGACCAGAGGGAAGTAGTTTTCTGGTGGATCGGGGCTAGCAAGGATGTTTTTTTTCGAGAGGGTTCAAACTTCCTCATATATCCATGGCGTTGGTTGGGTTGTAGTCTTCTACAGGATGGGAATTGGCAACTGGCGTTGAAGAAACCTGATGGCTGACGGGTCTAGTTTGCGACTTGATTACGCGAGATGTTTCCTTTTTGGGAACCGTGTGGGAGAGCAGGACTTTCCTTTTTTGGTAAAGAATATGTCGGAACGGGAGAGCACCGCGGAGCACGAATTGGAGCCCGGGCACTGTGTAGCATAGCCCATATTAAAATCCTATAGAATTTCTTTGCCAAGTCTTCGTGTTTGTCCCCACCTCCGGGACCCTAGCGCTGCCTCCCTCCTTTTTCTCTCCCCCGGCCTAGCCTCCTGGCCTCCTCGACCCCATCCTCCGCACTCCCCTGCTTCGCCATGCCCCCGAGCGGGGACACACAGAATCCCGACCGGCGACCATGGTGCAGGCCGCAAGGGAAACACCGCCTCGCCGTGGCAGCAACCTCCCAGAGGAAATCGTCGTATGGGAGATCCTCGTCCGCTTGCCCACAAAATCGCTCCTCCAGTGCCGCGCCGTCTGCGACGCTTGGCGGCGCGCCACCTCCTCCCGTGAGTTCCTCCTGGCGCACCACGTCCAACATCCCTCCCTTCCCCTCTTCTACTCATACAATTGCCTCGGAATGCGCTACCAAGACATCTTCGCCTTCGACCGAGGGCCGCCGACCACCATCTCCAACCCATTGCCCAGCTTGACGAGCCATTCGCTCTGGCGTCCTCCTGCGATGGCCTCCTCATCCTCTCAAGGTACAGCATGGGTCGCAACTCGCAACCACTTCTCCGTCTGCAACCCGGCCATATGGCAGCATGCTCCCCTCCCACGACTGCCGGGCTTCAATTTCTTTAATGTATTGGGAATGTACCTACACCGCCCTACATGCGAGTATCGGCTGTTACTGCATCGGAGGAGCCACGGGGGTTGGATGCATTCAGATCTTCTAATACCTGCAGAACAAGTTGGCTGCTACGTCTAAGGGCCGGCCTTGACAATTTAGGGCCCCGGTGCATGACAAAAATATAGGCCCCATACACAATTAGCTATAGAGTTTCTTTCTAATATTTTGTGCTGGTGACCACTTCCGGACCCTTGCCCTCGGCCGCGGAGCGCCGGCCTGCGCTTGGAAAACCGAACGCACGACATACTAAGTAAAAGTTAGTTGATTGTGATTTGCCTAAGCTGCTGGCATTTACTAGGCTTATACGTAGCTTAATAAGGCCCTAACAATCAGGGCCATGTGCGGCTGCACAGCCTGCACAGGCTCAGGGCCGGGCCTGCTACGTCTATCGGTGTTATGCGTTGGGCTCCAACCAACCACCGAGGTTCATCGGGGGCCGTGCTTCAACCTGCCCGCCCTGCTCCATGATAATCTGCATTGGTACCCAGAGCATGATCAGAGTGAAAACAACCCACTGACGACCGAAAGCAAGCTGGTGAATGTATTCAACACCGTAGCTGAGTCGTTCTCGGAATTTTTTCACATTTGCCACACTTTTTATCTGAAATTTGCATATTTGCCACATGACCACCACATGTCGACATAGAAAATGAAATACGCAAACAAAAAAAGTGTGGCGAATGCAAAATCCGTCGTTCTCGCAGATGCATGCTCCAGTTGTTTCCACCAACTCACATATCTTTGAGATGGATGGTACGCTCGGCATGTACACCTGTAACCGTGCCATGGAAATTGTTGATATATGGGTGTTGCGGAACCACGAATGTGAGCAGGGCCGGTTTTAAGATTTTGAAGGTCCGGGACGAAACTAAAATTTAGGACCCCTTGCTATTATATATATATATATATATATATATATATATATGTAATGATAAAAAATAAATACTTAAAGTATACTTAATTACAATATTTATATAAAATAATAAGATATATTACCTTAAAATTTTCTCCATAAATTCCTAGAAGCAAAATCACTGACAATAGAATCAATATCAATCTTATCCAATAACGTCTTCTTCATACATAGAGTTGCCAAATCATTTAACCGCTCTCTAGATATTGTAGATCTCAAATATTTCCTCAATAATTTTAACTTTGAGAAGTTATTTTCATCTAATGCAACAGTAGTATTTTCTTCTCTGATAGGCCCCACTAACATATTTCTTACTTTGTTATCAAGACTAGTCTGATTTACCAGATCATAAATATCCACACTAACTTGTTGCTCATCAACACTAGCAGATTTTGAAGGAGATGGATTACGTGCTCATGATCACTCACATTATAATTATCCACGTTAATGCCAGCGTTGTCCTCCGCTCTCCTATGCGCCATAGGCAATTAACCCCGCTAGCTGAAAATAAGAAGAAGAACTACTATTTAGAAATAGAATTAGGCCAGTCCGTCCTTGCAATGTTTGAGAATTGATACCTTCTGACATTTGTGTGACGTCTGTCCTTACGAGCGAGACGGGAGCAGGGCAGCGCATATGAGATGGGCGACAAGCAAGGAATGACAGGCGACAAGCGATGGCATCACAAGCTCATGAAGCGGGAGTCATGGCGTGCGTCAGGGCATGCCCACGATTGGGCCGAATGGGAATGGCCGAACAGGGACTAGCGAGCTTGGTCCTATGCGTGAAAGAGATGGATGTGATTGCTAATCTCGATCTGATCGCTATTCCTATTTCCCAATCAGAAGCGCTAGGTGGGTGTAGAAAAAGAAAAACAGCCCAATTTGGCCTATAGGAAAACGTAATGTTTTATTTTTTCTAGAATCTATACTATACCTGTATGGAACAAATATTTGGGAAGGGCCCCTAATTTTTTTTGGACCCGGGGCGGCCACCCCTCTAGTCCCCCTCAGAGCCAGCCCTAAATGTGAGGTCTGGGAGTATAAGTACCAGGTTAAATTGCCGTTCGCAGAAATCAGGGGGTATTACGAAGGAAGGGAAGACAACTGGTGTGGTATGTAAGGATTGTGTCGAGGGGTGGTAATGTCACCTTGCTGCTTGTGCTTAGTTATGGCCGGTTGCTGTTTTACATTGACAGTAATAGCCTACCAATCGACAAATTTCGTCGTTATGGTCAACAATTTTTTGCTTGTCAACTTCACCTCAAACAAACTCTTGTTCCGCATAACTTCTTCACGTCACTAGAAGGTCATATTGTGAACACTTTGCCCTTCCGGACGGCCTCAATATCTCTATGAATTTAGTCAAGTATGTCCCCGCTGTTTTTTTTTTTTTGCATCGATGTACATAAAGTGATGATCAGAAGCTTGACTCTTAGTGGTTACATATGATCTATGTTTGCTTCGATACCCATTCAAGCTGAAGTCACTATTGTTGTGTGTTGATGCTAATATCACCAATAACTACTACTTTCTCCGTTTAGAAATATAAGATGTTTTAGCTTTGTGAATCGAACGTATCTAAACATCTTTTAGTGTATAGGTTACGATCTATGTTTTCTTAGGCACTTTTACTGTAGGAGGAACAACAAACATCATATGTTCTATGGAAAAGTCTGAATAAGCTCGTGCAAAATTTTATTTCCAAAATTTGTGGCAATTTTCCGGTATGTTTGCCGGATAGTATAATTTCATTCAGTCGCTTAATGGGGCTTCAGCTCACCATTCGACTAGAACAGATTTGCCAGGGAAGTGGATCCCGTGATATACAGCGCGAGAGGCTGCAGTGACCGTCTGGACAACCACCAGCAGTGCACCTACACCACTGTTCATAGCGACTTGGCCCTGGCAGCGCCACTGTTCAGTGCCTCCACGCCACTGGTGTACCTTGTGCTTCCCTTCTCGGCTCATGTCTGTCATCTTACTTTTCTAGGGATAGTTTTGGTCTAATTTGTCTCGTTGAGTTGCTCTGCAAGTCCGGCGTTCGCTGTACATTAGCGGAGGCAGTTCGCTGTACATTCTCTTGGCCCTTTGCTGATGTTGTATTTCCCTACGCCTTTCATTCACATAAGTAATGCTCGGCTGTAACCCTTTTGACTCCCTCGCTCCCTCTCTCTTGTTTGTTGTTCAGTGTTAGGATGCTACGAGGAGACTCAGGAGGCAATGCAGTATTTCTTTTATAAAGGCCGGTTATGATTAATCCACGGAAGGTTGGTGGACATATTAGTCATTCATTTAATAATAATTTTATGACCATGTTCCAATATCGGGATTGTGTCTCATCTGTAACTACCCTTCCCCTAAAGTGGTCTTCCTACAAAGTACTGAATCAACATTGCTGCTTAATCTACATAATTTGTAGCTTTATTGATTATTGCTTGCCTTTTGTATAGAAGAGCATCTCCACCGACGCCCACCAACTTGCAGCCCCCAACTGTTGCCGGCAAGTTGGACGGCCCAGGAAAGTGTCTGGCACGCCCTTGCCGCCCCCGACACGTAGGGGGCGGGCTACGGCTGCCGGCAAGGCACGCCATGTCGGACCGCCAGCGTAGAGCCCCCTTGGCGGCCACTAAAAAAGGTGGTCAACAAATTGTAAGACCCCTGCACCGGGTTGTACATGTGTGCATGTTGGGCCGCGCTGCTTCACCTCCTTTAGGCGCTGACGCGTGACGGCTAGTCTCCCGATGAGCCGGAGTTAATGGCGCAGTGGTCATTCAGCCTACCCACGGCGCCCTTAAAAATGGGGCAGCGCCCAATCACTCGTCATCGACACAAACCACACTCTCCACCTCCCCTCTCTCCACCAGCGAAAACCCTGCGACGCAACGACCACAAGGCCATCGACAATAGGAGCGGAGGCAGTGGCAGACGCTTCACTGTGTCGAAGGCGCGTAATCTGAACCCTCGGCGAGGCCACGGTCATGTATGTCGTGCGCGCGGGATTTCCTTATGTCCCATTTCACCAACGCCGTCGGTAAAGCATGAGGAGGAGGAGACGCTGGGCGGTGACGACATCCCCGACGAGGAGGCGAGGGATGACACTGCTAACTACGAGGGCCTCCTCTCCTACATGTAGAGCTAGTGGTGACCATCATGCCGCCCAACCTCGACGGTGACAAGGCTCTCTGCCTCCCCATCGTGCAGTCACAGGAACAAGTGCGCCTCAAGGAGGAGGCTCTTTGGGAGGGCACGTTCAATGCCCTATGCGAGTCCGCAACGACCGCGGGGAATTCTCATCCGCCGCTAGGCACGCTCCACCGCCTCGTCCTCCTCCTTCTCACCCGTCGCAGCCAGTCCAGTACCAGCCTATCCAGCCCCAGCAGCCATGGGTATACCCCTGACCAGCGCTACACTGGAGCAACCTTGCCTCCGACGACAACAAGTAGGGCCCAGCGACAAACCCTAGCAGCATCGCTGCCACCGTCAGTATTAGTTTCTTTGTTATGTTTACTTAGTTTGTATTAGTTCAAATTTCATTCAAACCATGCAAATTACCCTAAATTAATTTTGAATGAAATTTCTTATGTTCCAAAAAAAATCACGACCGTTGGCCGCAATCATGGGGTGCTGGTGTGGGGTGGCTTCCCCAAACCGCTGGCAATTTGGGCAGCGCCCCCACAAAGCAATTTTTCGTGCGTTTGCCGCTCACTGGTTGGGTGGGCGTCAGTGGAGGTGCTCTAACATGTTCACTTTTATAATGAGACAACACTCAGCTGCATTGACATATATCATTTGGTTTGATAGAGCAAATCTTGAATGTACATTGCAACTTTAATCTTGGTTGAGCTTGGTTGGTGAATCATTTCATTGCAGCTAGTATGGATTGATACTGGAATTTTCCATTACACGTGTGCCCTAAGAGGCAAAACTAAGAGGGGCGTCTTACCCGCAAGAAAACTAACTAACTAGGGTATCTTGTTGAAAGTTCAAAAAATCTACAAAAGGAAAATCTAGAAATTTTTGTGACGATTTATGTTGAGTTTTGCTTGAGAATTACACTTGCCATTTGTAATGACTACAAATAATAATTCATGAAGTGCCATGTCTAGCTAGTCGTAGACTTCCGATCTTACGTAGAATTTTCGGCCGTTCAAAGTTTTAGGCGGGAAAGGCGTCCTGTCGAAAGGCGTGGCAGGCTGAGACGACGAGGTCGATGAAACTGGTCTTGGCAAGAAGGACATCGAGCTCCTGACGACGCAGGGCCTCCGTGCTAAGATCGAGGTCCGAGAAGGCGCTTAAGGCTGCCGATGGAGTTGTCAAACTAGGCGGTTCATGCATCTTTTCGAAGCACTGACATGAGGAGTAAATGGCACTCAGAGTCACACAACTTGTTATGTACGTGCACTTAAGTCACACAACTTGCAAACTGAACTAAAAAGTCATACAACTTGCAAACCCGTGCACCCGTGGTCACAAAACCGGTCAACTAGGTGGTTTTTGATCAAAAGCGGTCATATACAGACTATTTTTTATTAAAAAACCCGTATCTTATATTTTCATGTTGCCAAGTGTATATAGGATGCTCATGTGGCTTTCGAGCTCATTGTAGCTCTTTTATAAAAAAAAATAAAAAAGTTAGGAGTATTTATAAGACTCCAAAAAATCTGAAAAAAATGACGCACAAATATATATGCATTTCTAAGGTACGCAAAATATTTCATAAAAAATACGTTTTATTTTGCAAAATACAAAAAAAAACCTCTGACACGTGCTTTTTTATACGGGGTTTCTTATGTAGCCCAAAGAAAAACGAAATTTTCACCTAAACTTGCAACAGTCATTCAGCGCGCACTTGTGCATTCCCAAAATAAATATTAGATTTTTTTGAAATAACAAAGTATTGATTTCAAAATTTTCAAATACCGAGTTTACTAGAGCGCCGGAGCTACAAATCCTCTCTCATGCTCACGATAAATATTATATTTTTTTGAAATGAAAAAGTATAGATTTCAAAATTTATTCTATAGAAGTACGAGGGGGTTATTATAAAAATTTAGTCTGTCTAAGATCGGTTTTAGTCAAAAACCACCAGTTGACCGGTTTTGTGACCACAGATGCACGGGTTCACAAGTTGTATGACTTGTTAGTTTAGTTTACAAGTTATGTGACTTAAGTGCACATGGACGTCAAGTTGCGTGACTCCTAATGCCATTTACTCCTGACATGAGGATTTCCTAGTCACTTTTTAAAATACGAGGATCAGTAAACTGTGTGCTTTTATAGGAAAGTCTGGATGAGCCTGTGCCAATTAGTGACAATTTCCTGTTTGTCTTTCCACAGTACTGTACCTTTTTTATAATTTCATTCGGTCGCTTAATTTCTTCAGGCCGACCGTTCAGCTAGAACAGATTCGTTGCGTATCCCCCTGATGTCCAAGTACATGTGAGGCCACAGCGGTAGTCGATACGACCACCACTAACAGGCCTAGCTATCTAGCCCTTGTACGTAGCAGGACTTGAGCAAGCCATCAATTGCTTCCTTGCCGCTGCTGATGCAAGTTTAGCTACGCTTCTCAGTTTCTCTGTGTCATCTTGCTTTTCTGGAGCTAGCTTTGGTCTAATTCGTATCACTAAACAGGTCTTCCAGTCCCACGATCATATCTATGATGCCCTACTTGCCATCCTTGGAAATTAGGAGGGTGAACCTTATCGTACATCCTCTTTCACCTTTCGCGGATGTTTTCCTATGCCTTCCATTTATAGAAGTAATGCACGGCTCTAACCACTACAGCACGCGACGGCTACGCCGACGGCAAAAAACCCTCGGCGTAGCAAGATTTGCCGTCGGCATACACTACGCCGAGGGCTGCCGTCGGCGAAGGTCTCCCTCGGCGGAGCAAAAACGGCCGTCGGCGTAGCAGAAAACCGTCGGCGTAGCTCTACGCCGACGGCCGAGGCGGGCCCATCGGCCTAACGGCCGTCGGCGAACGGCGGCGCTGCCGTTAGACGGCCGCTAACGGCGCACCGTATACGCCGACGGCCCTACCCTCGGCGTATGGTGGCCACGTGGCACCCGCTGGGCCTCCCCAGGAAGGTGCTACGCCGACGGCCTCGCCCTCGGCGTATGTGGGCAGCGTGTCCACCGCACAGCCTCCCGGTGGCGCTAGCCGACGGCCGACCTCGGCGTGAAGCGGTGCTACGCCGACGGCGGTGCTCGGCGTAGCCCCGACCATTTGGCACATGGCGGGGCGGCAATGCCGATTGCCGTCGCGTATCACATACACCGTTTTTTGAATTTTCTCAGGCACTCACGGCAGCCATACATCATCCATGCATACATCCATACATCATCCATGCATACATCCATACAGCCATACATGCAGCACTCACATCAGTCATACAAGATCACATATGGTCATATTAAACATTGTTCATATCACATGCTCATATTAAACATTGTTTATACATCATCCATACATTGTTTATACATCATCCATACATTGTTCATACATCATCACACATGCCTACAACTACGGAGGAGGGTGTACCGAGATCTCCGGTGAAAAGTGGCGACCTCTGCCGAGGTTGCGTCCAGAGAAGCAGCGGAAGAGCCACTGGGAGTATAAGTGTGAAGCTCGGAGAACCACTGCGAATGGCGGAGATGGACCATCGTCATGAAGCGGTGTGATCGACGCCCATCCGGCGTGGCCAAAGTGCCGGTTCCCAGAAGCTCCCGTTCCCTACATGTTGCCTACATGTTAGCAACTTGCGAGGCAAAGTAAAGCGATAACCAGTGGGTTAGCAAAGAACTTACCGGTGTTGATGTGTAGTAGGTCCTAGCGAAGCTTTCCTTCGATTGCAAAAATGGCATCGGACTGGCATGGGAGGCACGGGCCCTAAATCTCTTGGCCCAGTTTGAATATTCACCATCATGGCCTGCAAGATAGTTTAGAAGTCAGGCCGTAGTACAACAAACGGGGGGAAGTGGGACTTGTATCTTTTACAAAAAATAAAGGTTCGGACTTACATTTATGTATTGCATGTAGATCGCATTCGCCTCGATGCCGAAAGGCCACGATATTCCTCATAAGCGGCATCGTAGCGCGTCTAACTCGAGCTACAATTTCAAATACAAGGAATCTCGTCACAAGTTAGCCATGCAGGAACAAAAGTCATAAAGATGATGAAAGCGAAAAACTTACATCCTCGGTGGAGCGAGGCTGCCACGAGGCAGGATAGGGGCCGGGCGGGTAGGTAGCCTTGAGACGGCAAGATCGGGCCGAGGGTAGGCTTGACCTTCTTATTCAGAATCTTGAGGCGTCCATGCTGCAATCCGTGCCCGACAGGACCAACGACTCGTCGATCTCCGCGTGAATGGGGTCATCCACATGGGGTGACGAGCCTTCACCATCGTCTGTAGTTCCCCAAGTCGCTCGGGCGTGCGAAGTAAACGGGCAACGAGGGTTGAGGCTCAGTAATTGGGCTTCTTCGCGCATCATCTCATAGACGGCGGCGTCATGAATCACCTCCCGGGTTGTGCCTCGCCACCTGTATCGCGAAAAGAAAATATTATGCATATGAAGTACAAACATAAGCGAAATGCACGCAGTCGTTCCATGTATATACGTACCACCTTCCCCTTGAAGCGGTCAAAGTTGTGGTTTCTCGCGCAGTGCGTTCCACCATCGCCTCGGTTATCCGCGTTCCGCCTCGACCAGGTTGAAAACTCCTCGTCTTCTCTGAGCCACCTCGTCCTAACCAGCTCCTCCCATGCGAGTCGATGCGGCTCGCCCAATCGGGATAACACGAAAATGCAATACTCAACTCACAATGCAATGGCAACTTAGAAGCAATGTAGAATCTCATTGACATTTTACTCACCGACATGTACTCTTCGGCGCCATCGAGTACTCGGGATTAGGGTTCCTACCGACAATGTCTTCCTTCCTGAACCTCACGCCTGTGGCCAAGTGGCTAGCGGCCGTGACCTTCTGGTTGTACCACACCTGGGGGGTCAAATTCACACAAGCCCCAAGCAAAGTCCTCTGCGCCTTCTCCCGGTCCTCCTCGGCCACACGGTAAAAGCACTTCAATCATGCATAAGAGTCATGAGTTAGCACGGTGGGGTCATCAAGTATGAACATAACTCGAGAAATATGCCTTACCCAAAACTTGGTGATGACAACATCATTAGCTGTCGGAAAGCCCGGGACACGGGTAGTCTGGTAGTCCGCCCAAGTGGTAGCTAGCTTCATGTCACCCTCGTGGGTAATGTGATAGCCCGGCCAGAACTTCCTAATCAGAGCTCCAACAAGGCTGTTAGGAAGGCGAGGCTTCGTCCCCGGAGGAAATGTCCAATTGCTGCACAATAATAAACATTAGTACACAATAATTATTTATGACCAACATGAAATAAAATGTTTTAAATTGCCAAATTAGTACACTTACTCAAGGCCATATGGAATAATAAGGGCTTTCGCCTCCTGGGTCCTAGGCTCAAACTTCTCGTCAGGGACTCCCGATTCCCCACGATTCCGCAATTTCTTCGGCCCCACCAACTCGCGGCTAGTGTCCGCCTCCGTATCGGTCCCCGCCTCCCTCTCGGTCCTCGCCTCCCTCTCAGACTCTGCCTCCCTCTCAGACTCTGCCTCCCTCTCGGACTCTGCCTCCCTCTCGGCCCTGAAAGGCTGCTCTGTCAGGAACAACTCAGGAGCCACGTCGCCAGAAGCAGAGGGTGGTGGGTCAAAGTCCATGCCTCCTCCCGTGGCACCTCGTCCTCGTCCTCCTCGACCTCGGCCTCGACCCCGTCCTCCGCCAGCAGGAGCAAGATCGGGGTAATGCGGATTGGGATTTGGCTGTCTCCCACTCCGTGTAGCTCTTTTCTTGCGCTGCTTCAGCGCATCAAGCAAGGACGAACTGGTTGCCTTGCCGCTGCTCATATTTTTCAATCACCTGCATTAAGTAAGAGAAAATAGTTAAGCACAAAGACATAATAAAATGTATACACAAAGAATAAAGGCATAATGCAATTAAGAAAACAGTTAAGCACAAAGACAAAATAAAATGCATTAAAAAATAAATACTCACTATCATTTTCATTCTCATTCTCACTATCACTATCTTTTGAGTAGAAATCTGGATTCTCATCGAAGGGTGTAGGCTCATCATCGTTGTCATTCTCGGTATGGAGCTTCTCGAGCATACTTATGTCATGTAGATTCACCACTGACTCACCCCGAGTTTCTACATCATTCCCAAGATCCTCAAGATCAACCGGTTCTAAATCAAAGTGTCTGAAGTCCTCTTGCTCTTGATAGAAAATTCCCTCGTACGTTAAAGGGTTAATGTTGTTGTAATCGTCCTCGGAGGGAATCGGTAGGTTACCATGTGGCGATACCTGGAACACGACTTCCCAGCCCCGAGTTCCGCTTTACGGCATGGGTAGGGCAAATAATAAACTTGGTTGGCTTGGTGAGCAACAACAAAGACGTCGGCTCCGCTATAGGTGGTTGAAGGCCTAACTTCAACTAACCCAATGGAAGGGTACTTCTCGGTCCACCCTTGGGTCAAACCAGTGGCACTTGAACACAACAAGATTGAGTTCGACATTAAATGCGATTGAAGGTCACTCGTATACATTCTCTAACCTTCCATAGTAATCAAGGGAATCGGCTCCTTTGGTGAACACCCCAAGATTTACCGTTTTGCATTCGCCCGCCTTTCAGTGCGTCTCTGTATGGAAGCGAAACCCATTCACATCATACTTCTCATACTTCATGACGACCTTTGTTACAACCTTGGGAAACACATTTCAGCTCATCGACATCTCAACGTTGGGATCAGCTCCCACAGGTACAAGAGGAATTTGTTGCGTTCGAGTTACGTGGAATAAGAGCGACAAGTCACATATTGCAAGGTAAGAGGGACAGGTTAGAAATTACTTTTCCATAAACCAGACACAAAGTTTTTTATTTCGGGAGCACCCTCTTTCAAGAGAGTGTCCAACTCCATGGGAGAGGGATCGTCGGTCCCGCCACTTGTTCATCCGTGAAATCGCTAAGAAGGAGAAAATAAGCATTAGGCGGAGACCGAGTTACTAGATGCATAGAGAAATAGGGTGTTCACCATTTTACCTAATGAAATCGACCACTTCCTTCATGTTCATAAGCACATAGAGCATTATGCAATCCTTCTCTTCCTTGAACCTATATTTTAGTCCTTTACCGCCTTGCCACCGGAAATTGGAATAGTTCGAGATTAGGGTCATTCTTGGGCAGGTCGACATTGTAACGAGAGACCGGTTATGCATAGTGGGAACATCATCGGGCGAGGGTTGTCGGCGTATGCCATCTCCCAAGGCATGTTGCTTCAGCTATGCATGCTTCAATCTTGGCTTTGTTTCCATTATCTTTGAATATACTTAAACTCTCTCTCAATACAAAATTGCCAACGAAATTGCACGCTCCCCAATAGTGCCTCGTCATGAGGTGCACAATGAGATGTGCCATCGGAGTAAAGAAGCTCATGAAAGATCATCTCCAAATTGCATAGCAACTCCACTGAACTTGCAGCTTCTCAATCACCAGAGGACATATCTGCTTAGCACAGAGGGTGCGGAAGAAATGGCTCAACTCCGCAAGCACTCGCCATACTTTTTCGGGGAGATACCCTCGAACCATCACCGGCATCAGCCGCTCAATCCATATATGATAGTCGTGACTCTTGAGCCCGTTGACTTGTCCCGTCAAAAGATTGACTCCCTTACTTATATTCGAACAATAACCGTCAGGGAACATCACGACGTATTTGAGCCACCTAAATGACTCCTTCTTTTGGACATTATCAAGGCGAGTAGGCATGCGGCTTGAACCAATTCTTTTTGACGATGAGAGGAGGCTGCATGTAATCTCTTCCTATCACAAAGCTTCTCAACATCAACTCTAGCCTTGACATTATCCTTTGACTTCCTGGAATGTTCAGGACTGTGAAAAGGACTCCCGACATTCTTTTCGTGCATCACATCGATGTTATGGGGAAGTTCGAGGTCCTTGTAATACACGAGATTCGTTAATTGCCACGTGAGTCCAATTATCGTTACACCATATCCCGCAAATTGATGGCCAGTTCCATGGGCACGAGAGCACGATCTCGGCATCAACAATCGCACCCTCGAACTTTGGTACCTCTTTACTTCATGCACAACTTTGCCCTTCTTGAAGTTCTTTCTATCTTCTCTGAACGAATGATTTCTTTTGAGGTACTGTCGATTCGTGTCAAACGCAACATATTTGCGACCCGACTTTAGCCAAAGGAACTCAAGTCGGTGCCTACACACTGGGCATGGCCACTTACCAGCTGTACACCATCCGCACGTTAGGGCGTACCCGGGCATGTCATGCATAGTATATTGTAACCAAACTTTCATCAAAAAGTTTCTCTTTGATGCTCGGTCGTATGTCAACGTCCCGTGTATCCAAGAGTGGTTCAAATCATCCACAATCGGCTGCATGTAGACACTCAAGTTCTTCCCCGGATACTCAGGTCCTGGAATTATCAGCGACAAAAACATGGTCTTTCGTTGCATTAATACTCCGGGAGGGAGATTGAGTGGAATAACATACACCGCCAGCAGTCACGAGGTCGACATACCATATGGGTTGAAGCCATCTGTTGCTATCGCAATTCTAACATTCCGAGCCTCTTACGCCCACCGGGGTATTTTTCATCGAAGTTCTTCCATGCCTTACCATCGATGGATGTCCCATCTTCTTCCGTCCGTGCCGTCCTCGTATCTTTTCCCCTTCTTGTGCCACGTCATCTGCTTTGGCGGTCTCTCGCTCAAGTAAAGCTGGATTCTTTTTATGGATGGGAGATACCAAGTATCTTCTTAGCGACCTTCGACCGCCTCACGACCATCCTTCCCTTTATCTCTTCATATCTAGAGGCCTTACAAATGGAGCAAGACTTGTCACCCTCAAACTGTTTCCAAAACAAAAGGCAGCCTTTTGGACAACAATCTATCTTTTCATAATCCATGTTGAGCTCCTTCATGAGTTTCTTCGTTTCGTGAAAGGTTTTAGGCAGATAATGCCCTTCGGGCAACATGTTACCACATGTTCTCGATTAGCTTCAAAGTGAGAACGGGTGGCGAATCGGCACTTGTCGGCTAGACACGAGAGATGGCATCGAGCTGAGAAATCTTTGCACCCTCGCAGAGGCCTCTTAGCTTGGCCATCATATCAAGGAAGGCCTTCGCGGTTGGCTCCGGTTCCTCCGGTTCTAGCGGTTCCTCCGGTTCGTGATTCCTCCGTGGAGGTGGCGAATCGGCTGGTCGGCATCGATAAGATCATCTAGCATGTTTCTAATCCCATCGTGCTCATTGCCATTGAGCCGACGCATCACCTCACCTCACACGTTCGTGCCGAGCAAAGTCGACTTGCGTGACATAGTTAGACATGTACCCATATTGCGAAGGTGCTTGTACATGTCATCCTTTCCCGACGATGACGCTTAGTGCAATGAGCGAGGACAAAGTGCCCGAACCATTGCCTTCGAACCACGCGCTAACTCATTCACTAACAAATGAGTGTTACGTACCCAATCGTCTGTTTTATTAGTCGCACTAAAACGCCTTCGTACATCCACCCATTATCAGCCATCCTCTTCTGCTTTGTTGGGAGACAAACAACAAATATAACATTTTATATCAAACAGGAGATTAAAGGCTTCATATTTTTACGCATTCATCAACCTACAAGTCCAATAGGAAAAGAGGGTCCTAACCAGCCGCCGGATCCGTAGATTGGGTAAGTTCTCCCTGGTTCTACCTCGATCCAAGCAGAATTTCGGCAGCACCTCCCCGCTGCTCTCCCGATACACGTCTCGACAAAAAGCCAAGAGGATGTGCATCCGGAGAACAACAAGGAGGCGCCACCGAAATCCTGTCTCGAATCGAGGTAGAGCCAGGGAGAACCAAACCCAACTACGAATCCGCCGACTGCCCGATAAAAGCCATAAGCGTTACGGTCCAAAATATGCGAGACCACTAATGCATATTAAGTCGTGTAACGCTTACGGTCGGGATGACGCCTAGGTGACGCGACAGACTTGGTGATCTAGACACGAAAATAAACCTAGGTACAAGAGAGGCGAACAGATTCTCACCCTCGAAGCGTGATCAAATCTTCGAAGATGATCCGAGACCCGCCGTCAAAACACTCCCCCCGCTCACCCTCCGGTAACTGCAAAAAACATGAGAAGATGGTTAAATATGCAACATCTATTTAGCAATTTCTAATTCTAATTCTAATTCTATTTCTACTACTATTTCTAGCATTTCTAATTCTACTCCTATTTCTAGTAATTCTAGTTCCATTCCTATTTCTACTCACATACTACAAACTACTTCTATTTAGGGTTTTCATTCTACTCCTACTTCTTAACCTACATACTAAAACTACTCCTACTCCTATTTATCATCACATAAATATGCATACAAAGTAAAAATAAAAAAATACTAACCTAAATTAACTACATCTACCAATACTAACAATACACCTAACTAACTACACCTAAATTACCAATACTAACCTAATGGGGGAGGGTGTGCTCGGTTGAGGGGGCGGTGGGGAGGAGGGAGGGGGAGGTGGCGGTGGGGAGGGTGGGCGGTGGGGCAGTGGGGAGAGGTGGGGCGGGCGTGAGGAGGGAGGAGGACGGTGGCGGGAGAGGGAGGGTCTTGGCGATGGCTTGGGGGAAGGGGTGAAGGCTCGGGAGGCATGGGTCGGGGGGTGGCTGGGAGGGCAAAGGCAGCCCGAGGAGGCTAGGGGCGGCGGCTCGGGGAGGTTGTGGGGGAGTGGCGGCTGGCGGCGTCGGCTCGGGGAGGCTGAGGGGGCAGCGGTGACGGGGACACGAGTAGAGGACCGGCGGCTGGTGGCGGGGTCGGGGCGGGCGAGCAGGAGGTTGGGGATAGAATGGATTGGGGAGGAGTGGCCCGGGTGGGCCGGGGGCAGCCCTTAATGGATAGGGCTACGCCGACGGCTCGAATACGCCGAGGGCAGCCGTCATGTAGCTAGGGCAATTTTTTTATTAATAAAATTTTTTAGAAGAAACTTTATTTGATGTTTACTAATATAACAAATGAAAATATATTATTTGGTGTCTACTATTATTTGATGTTACAAGAAACTTTATTTGATGTTTACTGATCTCTCTGCACACTCGGATCGTCTACCCCCCTAGACGTTCCTCTGACAGGGGTAGCCCGGCGTAGATCTCTCTTGTTTTGTGTTTGTTTAGGTCATAGGGTGATGTAAAACCATGTTGGTTCACAAGTTGGGGCACTATCCTACCCGGTTTCACCTAAACGGGGAGATTCCCCCCTTATACGGGTCCAAAACCTTCCCTCTAGGTTAGAGCGCATGCATGCGAGGGTGGACACATGCAAGCACCTATACCAACCTCTCACCACACTCACACACATATGCTAGGGACACATGCAAGTTTTCATCTAATTCCGATGTTCTCGTGGTCTTCCTCCGGCGAAACCCTGATCTCTGTGCACACTCTGATCGTCTACTCCCTAGACGTTCCTCTGACAGGGGTAGCCCGGCGTAGCTCTCTCTTGTTTTGTGTTTGTTTAGGTCATAGGGTGATGTAAAACCATGTTGGTTCACAAGTTGGGGCACTATCCTACCTGGTTTCACCTAAACGGGGAGATTCCCCCCTTATACGGGTCCGAAACCTTCGCCTCTAGGTTAGAGCGCATGCATGCGAGGGGGGACACATGCAAGCACCTATACCAACCTCTCACCACACTCACACACATATGCTAGGGACACATGCAAGTTTTCATCTGATTCCGATGTTCTCGTGGTCTTCCTCCGGCGAAACCCTGATCTCTGTGCACATTCGGATCGTCTACCCCCCTAGACGTTCCTCTGACAGGGGTAGCCCGGCGTAGCTCTCTCTTGTTTTGTGTTTGTTTAGGTCATAGGGTGATGTAAAACCATGTTGGTTCACAAGTTGGGGCACTATCCTACCCGGTTTCACCTAAACAGGGAGATTCCCCTTATCTGGGTCAAACCTTCCCTCTAGGTTAGGCGCATGCATGCGAGGGGACACATGCAAGCACCTATACCAACCTCTCACCACACTCACACACATATGCTAGGGACACATGCAAGTTTTCATCTGATTACATGTTCTCGTGGTCTTCCTCGTGAAACCCTCATCATGTGCACTCGGATCGTCTACCCCTAGACGTTCCTCACGTGAGGTAGCCCGCTTAGCTCTCTCTTGTTTTGTGTTTGTTTAGGTCATAGGGTGATGTCAAACCATGTTGGCTCACAAGTTGGGGCACTATCCTACCGGTTTCACCTCGACGGGAGATTAACCCCTTATACTGCACGGAACCTTCCCTCTAGGTTAGGCGCATGCATGCGAGGGGACACATGCAAGCACCTATATATACCAACCTCTCACCACACCCCACACACATATGCTAGGGGCACATGCAAGTTTTCATCTCATTCCAATGTTCTCGTGGTCTTCCTCGTGAAACCACGATCTCTGTGCACACTCGGATCGTCTACCCCTAGGCGTTCCTCTACAGAGTAGCCCGGCGTAGCTCTCTCTTGTTTTGTGTTTGTTTAGGTCATAGGGTGATGTCAAACCATGTTGGCTCACAAGTTGGGGCACTATCCTACCCGGTTTCACCTCGACGGGGAGATTACCCCTTATATGCACGGAACCTTCCTCTAGGTTAGGCGCATGCATGCGAGGGGACACATGCAAGCAGCTATATATAGCAACCTCTCACCACACCCACACACATATGCTAGGGGCACATGCAAGTTTTCATCTCATTCCAATGTTCTCGTGGTCTTCCTCCGGCGAAACCCTGATCTCTGTGCACACTCGGATCGTCTACCCCCCTAGACGTTCCTCCGATAGGGGTAGCCCGTAGCTCTCTCTCTCTTGTTTTGTGTTTGTTTAGGTCATAGGGTGATGTCAAACCATGTTGGCTCACAAGTTGGGGCACTATCCTACCGGTTTCACCTCGACGGGAGATTACCCCTTATCTGGTCTGGAACCTTCCCCTCTAGGTTAGAGCGCATGCATGCGAGGGGGGACACATGCAAGCACCTATATATACCAACCTCTCACCACAACCACACACATATGCTAGGGGCACATGCAAGTTTTCATCTCATTCCAATGTTCTCGTGGTCTTCCTCCGGCGAAACCCTGATCTCTGTGCACACTCGGATCGTCTACCCCCCTAGACGTTCCTCTGACAGGGGTAGCCCGGCGTAGCTCTCTCTTGTTTTGTGTTTTTTTAGGTCATAGCGTGATGTCAAACCATGTTGGCTCACAAGTTGGGGCACTATCCTACCCGGTTTCACCTCGACGGGGAGATTACCCCTTATCTGGTCTGGAACCTTCCCTCTAGGTTAGGCGCAAGCATGCGAGGGGGACACATGCAAGCACCTATATATACCAACCTCTCACCACACCCACACATATGCTAGGGGCACATGCAAGTTTTCATCTCATTCCAATGTTCTCGTGGTCTTCCTCCTGAAACCACGATCTATGTGCACACGGACTGCTCACCCCCTAGACGTTCATCCGACAGGTAGCCCGGCGTAGCTCTCTCTTGTTTTGTGTTTTTAGGTCATAGGGTGATGTCAAACCATGTTGGCTCACAAGTTGGGGCACTATCCTACCCGGTTTCACCTCGACGGGAGATTACCCTTATACTGCAGGAACCTTCCTCTAGGTTAGGCGCGCATGCATGCGAGGGGACACATGCAAGCACCTATATATACCAACCTCTCACCACACCCACACACATATGCTAGGGGCACATGCAAGTTTTCATCTCATTCCAATGTTCTCGTGGTCTTCCTCGTGAAACCACGATCTCTGCATGCACTCGGATCGTCTACCCCTAGACGTTCCTCCGACAGGTAGCCCGCGTAGCTCTCTCTTGTTTTGTGTTTGTTTAGGTCATAGGGTGATGTCAAACCATGTTGGCTCACAAGTTGGGGCACTATCCTACCCGGTTTCACCTCGACGGGGAGATTACCCCCTTATACGGGTACGGAACCTTCCCCTCTAGGTTAGAGCGCATGCATGCGAGGGGGACACATGCAAGCACCTAAATATACCAACCTCTCACCACACCCACACACATATGCTAGGGGCACATGCAAGTTTTCATCTCATTCCAATGTTCTTGTGGTCTTCCTCCGGCGAAACCCTGATCTCTGTGCACACTCGGATCGTCTACCCCCCTAGACGTTCCTCTGACAGGGGTAGCCCGGCGTAGCTCTCTCTTGTTTTGTGTTTGTTTAGGTCATAGGGTGATGTCAAACCATGTTGTCTCACAAGTTGGGGCACTATCCTACCCGGTTTCACCTCGACGGGGAGATTAGCCCCTTATACGGGTACGGAACCTTCCCCTCTAGGTTAGAGCGCAAGCATGCGAGGGGGGACACATGCAAGCACCTATATATACCAACCTCTCACCACACCCACACATATATGCTAGGGGCACATGCAAGTTTTCATCTCATTCCAATGTTCTCGTGGTCTTCCTCCGGCGAAACCCTGATCTCTGTGCACACTCGATCGTCTACCCCCCTAGACGTTCCTCTGACAGGGGTAGCCCGGCGTAGCTCTCTCTTGTTTTGTGTTTGTTTAGGTCATAGGGTGATGTCAAACCATGTTGGCTCACAAGTTGGGGCACTATCCTACCCGGTTTCACCTCGACGGGGATATTACCCCTTATACTGCACTGGAACCTTCCTCTAGGTTAGGCGCATGCATGCGAGGGGGGACACATGCAAGCATGTATATATACCAACCTCTCACCACACCCACACACATATGCTAGGGGCACATGCAAGTTTTCATCTCATTCCAATGTTCTCGTGGTCTTCCTCCGGCGAAACCCTGATCTCTGTGCACACTCGGATCGTCTACCCCCCTAGACGTTCCTCTGACAGGGGTAGCCCGGCGTAGCTCTCTCTTGTTTTGTGTTTGTTTAGGTCATAGGGTGATGTGAAACCATGTTGGCTCACAATTTGGGGCACTATCCTACCTGGTTTCACCTAAACGGGGAGATTCCCCCCTTATACGGGTCCGAAACCTTCGCCTCTAGGTTAGAGCGCATGCATGCGAGGGGGGACACATGCAAGCACCTATACCAACCTCTCACCACACCCACACACATATGCTAGGGGCACATGCAAGTTTTCATCTCATTCCAATTTTCTCGTGGTCTTCCTCCGGCGAAACCCTGATCTCTGTGCACACTCGGATCGTCTACCCCCCTAGACGTTCCTCTGACAGGGGTAGCGCGGCGTAGCTCTCTCTTGTTTTGTGTTTTTTTAGGTCATAGGGTGATTTCAAACCATGTTGGCTCACAAGTTGGGGCACTATCCTACCCGGTTTCACCTCGACGGGGAGATTCCCCCCTTATACGGGTACGGAACCTTCCCCTCTAGGTTAGAGCGCATGCATGCGAGGGGGGACACATGCAAGCACCTATATATACCAACCTCTCACCACACCCACACACATATGCTAGGGGCACATGCAAGTTTTCATCTCATTCCAATGTTCTCGTGGTCTTCCTCGTGAAACCTCGATCTCTGCACACTCGGATCGTCTACCCCCTAGGCGTTCCTCGATAGGGGTAGCCCGTAGCTCTCTCTTGTTTTGTGTTTGTTTAGGTCATAGGGTGATGTCAAACCATGTTGGCTCACAAGTTGGGGCACTATCCTACCGGTTTCACCTCGACGGGAGATTACCCCTTATACTGCTGGAACCTTCCCTCTAGGTTAGGCGCATGCATGCGAGGGGACACATGCAAGCACCTATATATACCAACCTCTCACCACAACCACACACATATGCTAGGGGCACATGCAAGTTTTCATCTCATTCCAATGTTCTCGTGCTCTTCCTCGTGAAACCACGATCTCTCAGGCACTCGGATCGTCTACCCCCTAGGCGTTCCTCCCGACAGGTAGCCCGGCGTAGCTCTCTCTTGTTTTGTGTTTTTTTAGGTCATAGCGTGATGTCAAACCATGTTGGCTCACAAGTTGGGGCACTATCCTACCCGGTTTCACCTCGACGGGGAGATTACCCCCTTATACGGGTACGGAACCTTCCCCTCTAGGTTAGAGCGCAAGCATGCGAGGGGGGACACATGCAAGCACCTATATATACCAACCTCTCACCACACCCGCACACATATGCTAGGGGCACATGCAAGTTTTCATCTGATTCCGTTGTTCTCGTGGTCTTCCTCCGGCGAAACCCTGATCTATGTGCACACACGGATCGTCTACCCCCCTAGACGTTCCTCTGACAGGGGTAGCCCGGCGTAGCTCTCTCTTGTTTTGTGTTTTTTTAGGTCATAGGGTGATGTCAAACCATGTTGGCTCACAAGTTGGGGCACTATCCTACCCGGTTTCACCTCGACGGGGAGATTACCCCCTTATACGGGTACGGAACCTTCCCCTCTAGGTTAGAGCGCATGCATGCGAGGGGGGACACATGCAAGCACCTATATATACCAACCTCTCACCACACCCACACACATATGCTAGGGGCACATGCAAGTTTTCATCTCATTCCAATGTTCTCGTGGTCTTCCTCGTGAAACCACGATCTCTGTGCACACTGGATCGCCTACCCCTAGGCGTTCCTCACAGGGGTAGCCAGAGCTCTCTTGTTTTGTGTTTGTTTAGGTCATAGGGTGATGTCAAACCATGTTGGCTCACAAGTTGGGGCACTATCCTACCCGGTTTCACCTCGACGGGAGATTACCCTTATACGCACTGGAACCTTCCCCTCTAGGTTAGAGCGCATGCATGCGAGGGGGACACATGCAAGCACCTAAATATACCAACCTCTCACCACACCCACACACATATGCTAGGGGCACATGCAAGTTTTCATCTCATTCCAATGTTCTTGTGGTCTTCCTCGTGAAACCCGATCTCATGCACACTCGGATCGTCACCCCTAGACGTTCCTCTGACAGGGGTAGCCCGGCGTAGCTCTCTCTTGTTTTGTGTTTGTTTAGGTCATAGGGTGATGTCAAACCATGTTGTCTCACAAGTTGGGGCACTATCCTACCCGGTTTCACCTCGACGGGGAGATTAGCCCCTTATACGGGTACGGAACCTTCCCCTCTAGGTTAGAGCGCAAGCATGCGAGGGGGGACACATGCAAGCACCTATATATACCAACCTCTCACCACACCCACACATATATGCTAGGGGCACATGCAAGTTTTCATCTCATTCCAATGTTCTCGTGGTCTTCCTCCGCAAACCACGATCTCTGCACTCGATCGTCACCCCTAGACGTTCCTCCGACAGGTAGCCCGTAGCTCTCTCTTGTTTTGTGTTTGTTTAGGTCATAGGGTGATGTCAAACCATGTTGGCTCACAAGTTGGGGCACTATCCTACCGGTTTCACCTCGACGGGATATTACCCCTTATACTGCACGGAACCTTCCCTCTAGGTTAGGCGCATGCATGCGAGGGGGACACATGCAAGCATGTATATACCAACCTCTCACCACACCCACACACATATGCTAGGGACACATGCAAGTTCTCATCTGATTCCGATGTTCTCGTGGTCTTCCTCCGGCGAAACCCTGATCTCTGTGCACACTCGGATCGTCTACCCCCCTAGACGTTCCTCTGACAGGGGTAGCCCGGCGTAGCTCTCTCTTGTTTTGTGTTTGTTTAGGTCATAGGGTGATGTGAAACCATGTTGGCTCAAAATTTGGGGCACTATCCTACCGGGTTTCACCTAAACGGGGAGATTCCCCCCTTATACGGGTCCAGGACCTTCGCCTCTAGGTTAGAGCGCATGCATGCGAGGGGGGACACATGCAAGCACATATACCAACCTCTCACCACACTCACACACATATGCTAGGGACACATGCAAGTTCTCATTTTATTCCGATGTTCTCGTGGTCTTCCTCCGGCGAAACACCGATCTCTGTGCACACTCGGATCGTCTACCCCCCTAGACGTTCCTCTGACAGGGGTAGCCCGGCGTAGCTCTCTCTTGTTTTGTGTTTGTTTAGGTCATAGGGTGATTTCAAACCATGTTGGCTCACAAGTTGGGGCACTATCCTACCCGGTTTAACCTCGACGGGGAGATTCCCTTATACTGGTCGGAACCTTCCCTCTAGGTTAGGCGCATGCATGCGAGGGGACACATGCAAGCACCTATATACCAACCTCTCACCACACCCACACACATATGCTAGGGGCACATGCAAGTTTTCATCTCATTCCAATGTTCTCGTGGTCTTCCTCGTGAAACCACGATCTCATGCACACTCGGATCGCCTACCCCCTAGACGTTCCTCCGACAGGTAGCCCGTAGCTCTCTCTTGTTTTATGTTTGTTTAGGTCATAGGGTGATGTAAAACCATGTCGGTTCACAAGTTGGGGCACTATCCTCCGGTTTCACCTAACGGGAGATTACCCCTTATACGGGTCAAACCTTCGCCTCTAGGTTAGGCGCATGCATGCGAGGGGACACATGCAAGCACCTATACCAACCTCTCACCACACTCACACATATGCTAGGGACACATGCAAGTTTTCATCGATTCGATGTTCTCGTGGTCTTCCTCCCGTGAAACCACGATCTCTGTGCACACTGCCCACCCCCTAGACGTTCCTCCGACAGGGTAGCCAGCGTAGCTCTCTTGTTTTGTGTTTGTTTAGGTCATAGGGTGATGTAAAACCATGTTGGTTCACAAGTTGGGGCACTATCCTACCTGGTTTCACCTAAACGGGGAGATTCCCCCCTTATACGGATCCGGAACCTTCGCCTCTAGGTTAGAGCGCATGCATGCGAGGGGGGACACATGCAAGCACCTATACCAACCTCTCACCACACTCACACACATATGCTAGGGACACATGCAAGTTTTCATCTGATTCCGATGTTCTCGTGGTCTTCCTCCGGCGAAACCCTGATCTCTGTGCACACTCGGATCGTCTACCCCCCTAGACGTTCCTCTGACAGGGGTAGCCCGGCGTAGCTCTCTCTTGTTTTCTGTTTGTTTAGGTCATAGGGTGATGTAAAACCATGTTGGCTCACAAGTTGGGGCACTATCCTACCCGGTTTCACCTAAACGGGGAGATTCCCCCCTTATACGGGTACGGAACCTTCACTTCTAGGTTAGGCGCATGCATGCGAGGGGACACATGCAAGCACCTATATATACCAACCTCTCACCACACCCACACACATATGCTAGGGGCACATGCAAGTTTTCATCTCATTCCAATGTTCTCGTGGTCTTCCTCCGGCGAAACCCTGATCTTTGTGCACACTCGGATCGTCTACCCCCCTAGACGTCCTCCCGACAGGTAGCCAGTAGCTCTCTCTTGTTTTGTGTTTGTTTAGGTCATAGGGTGATGTCAAACCATGTTGGCTCACAAGTTGGGCCACTATCCTACCCGGTTTCACCTCGACGGGGAGATTCCACCCTCATACGGGTCCGGAACCTTCGCCTCTAGGTTAGAGCGCATGCATGCGAGGGGGACACATGCAAGCACTTCATGTGGTCGTAGTGAGTGCTATTGAGAACCACATGTGATAATAACACTTACAAACATATAGAAATTTCTCGATCGAGGTGTGAGAAGATTCGCAACGACATTTCATGTGGACGTGTAGACTGCTATTCAGAGGGTACGAAATTATCCAATTAATAAAAAAATATAAATAATTGAATCAAATACTAAATATATGAAAAATAGAGAAGGCTACGCCGAGGGTGACCGACGCGTCGTTCTTAACGCCGAGGGTGGCCGTCGGCGTATGCTATGCCGAGGGTCGCCGTCGGCCTAACCGACGGCACCGTTAGCGCGCCGTCCGTGCTGGCCGGCATGTGCCACGCGTCCGCTTGCTACGCCGAGGGCCGCCATTACGCCGAGGGTGACCGTCGGTGTAGTGTATACTACGCCGACGGCTTGGCTACGCCGAGGGCTGGCCAGTTGGGCTGGCCTGGTGCGGTGCTACGCCGACGGCCCCGACGTTTGGCCGTCGGCGTAGCGGACGGCCGTCGGCGCATCTGGCCATTCCCGTAGTGAACCCTTTTGGACTATCTATCTACCTATTTGTTGTTTGTTGTTTCAATGTTAGGATGCTACAAGGAGATAATAGAAGCAATGCATTATATCATTTATAAAGGTGAGTCATGATTATCACACGGAAGGTTGGTGGACGCATTAGTCGTTCATATAACCAGTACGGTTTATTAACTTGAACTTGCAATAGAAAATACTTTATGTATTTAACCCTCGAAATATTGTTAACATTTGGTAGCGCGGTGGTATAATATACTTGGACCATTTCCTTTGCTTTTTAAGAGCAGTCTTGCTTTACTTTTTAAGGCCTTATTTACTTCTCTCGTATTCGCTAGTGTATTTACAAAGATAGGAGGGGATTATTTCAAATCCTACAAAATCCATGTAGTCTGTTTATGATGCCAGATTTAGATGGGATAATCTTCAGATATCTCCGCAAGTTCTTTTATTTTTGCCTATATTTAAAAATATCCGCTACACTAGTGTATTTTTTGGGAAGAGTATTTGAGGGGATTAGAGGTGATTTGGTATTCACCCAATCCCCACATGTTTGAGGATAAAAATACGAGAGAAGTAAACAAGACCTTGAGTAAGGATGAAAATACGAGAGAAGTAAACAAGGCCATTTAGTATTATGGTTTTAGTTGTTTGACAATACAGTATGATCTAGATCTTTTTAGATGGTATGATCTGGCTTTATAATTTAGTGAATATAAGTAAAATATTACTCCATAGACCTTATGACAAAAGTCTCTAAGAACCAAAGTCCATAAAGGTTTAGGTAGGTTAGGTTTATCGAGGGCTATGGGAAATCTCTAGTGGCACGATCCATTTCAGACGGCCAGTGTGTCCGAAATGGCCCGTTGGAGTTAGTCCACGGACATGAAACGGGTTATTGTCCGTTGTGCCAAGCTAGTTTGCCTAGCTAATGATGGAAGTGGGTTGGTACCCTCTATCCTCTTTAGTTTAACAAAATAAACTAATTTTTATGACGACATCATCATTATAAAAATGTCAGGTTATTTTTTTAAAATAAAGAGGGTAAAGGATACCCTAATGACGACCCACTTCCATCTATATGCCTAGCGGCCAGACCTAGATGGTCCGATGTGGCCATTGGCCACACGGTGTGGCCACTGCTGCCAACGCCGGAGTTTTCAGTGAGTTCCCAGCACGCCACCACGATTTCCTGCCCTCGTTTCCGCCTCACCGCTCTGTTTCCTACTGATTCTGGCAAGTTTCCGTCTCCTATAAAAGGAGAGGCGAGCCGCTGTGAAAAAAAACACACACAAAGCCCACCATGTCTGGCCGCTGTCTTCCCACCACTCGCGCTCGCAACCCAGGTGGTGCCTACCCTCACATCTATGGGCCGGCGTTTGATCGTGTGGTTGTTGAGTTATACCACTTCCTGATGTCTCTTCATGTTGATCCTGCCATGTTTTTCTCTAGTGATTATCTTAGAGATTCAAATGACATCCGGTGTTTTGTGGTGTGTTTGGTAACACATTTGGTGCTCGTCCTGAAAACACACCGGGCCCTCTTTGTGTTCGAGATGAACAGCAAGATCGATAAGCTCATGCCTATGCGGAGCATATGGGCATATTTGCAATCTTCATTGGTCACCAGAGGAGCCTGCCTGTCGATGCTGATATGTTCCCAGGCATCGAGGCAAACTGCGTCTACAATACTGAACACCTGGATTCATCGGCTCGCATCTGCAAGTACAACATCAAGGACAAGAAAGTAGAGATGGTCTCTGAAACCAATGAATTCATGAAGCAGGGTAACCAGTTTGTCCTTGTCGCTGACCATCCTTTCACAAATCACAATCATCCAGCTTCTCTGCAGCTACACCATCAACATTCCAGATTCTCAATTGGCCTCGCAGCAAATGTGATAAGGCGCTGACATGTTCAAACTCAAAGCATGTTCCGTGCAAGAAGGATCTTGATTGGAGGTTAGATCACCTTGGTGGAACTACTGTTTTTTGATTTAGCTAGGACATGGTATCAACCTTGGTGGAACCACTTGCTCTTCTGTTGTAGTCTTGTCTTCTTAGAAATCCAATCACGTGCTTAATTTATGGCAGTACTAAATGTTGGCCCAGTTTATGCAAGTAATGCACCGGGCAAGAAATACTGAAATAGGTTTTGGATTTGCTCACTGGCGGTCAGCGCAACTGCTGTACATTTTGGCCAAGGCTTAGAACAGAGTATGAAAGTAATGTTTAATAGGAGTAGTATATTTTTCTAATGCTCCATGGCTTCTATGCTTCAATTCCTTGAACTATTTGCGTTTCTGGGCATTACTGCAGGAACACAAATTGTATCACAATTGCTGTTAAGAATCGAGGATGTGCTCTGCAGCTCATCATTCCTGCAAAGAACTTAAAATATTCTCTGCATATATGTTCTTTACATTTTTTTTTCTTGGCCGGTGTTGTACTTCTGTATAGGTTGTATCCTTTTTAGTAGGGAATACAAAGTCTCTATTTTCCTTCGTCACCTTAAACTGCTGCAGCAAGTCCCAGTTTGTTCTCTGAAAAAAGATTTTCTTGTGAAGCTGTAGGTTACCATTCAGCAGCTGTTAAGCTTGACGGGATGGATCAATTTGGAGCGGCATATTACTAGGGCGCCCGTGATTAATGGGATCAATTCCCAAAGGGATACCATCATACTCCGTCGGACGTTTTGGTTAACGAGACCACCACTACTAAACGATGTCCGTCAGACAATTCATCTATACTGTCCATCCTCTCGATCATTTCCTCAAAACTAGCAGCACATCCCCACTCTTCTTCAACCTCCTTTTATGTATACGAGTCACTCATCACACATGACACCGCATGTGGGTTGCGTGCACGATTTAGACTTAGGACTTAGATGTGACGGCAGCGGCGAGGAGATGACGGCCCTCTGCTCTCTCTGAGGTATCATCTAGATATTTCTTCCTCACCTAGTCGCGCTAGCTTGTTGTATGACTAGATTTTGGCTTGTGTTGTTCGTTTGCAAATGCTTACGGAATATATCGGTAGGTATCGTAGGTCATTTCTCGGAGTAGTCCGTGCTGTCTCCGTGGGGAATGAGGTTGGCAGGCAGAGAGAAGGAAAACGATCGAGAAGAAGAAAGACATGTGAAAGGTCCGGCGTGAGAAGGATTGAGGTGGCGATTCGCTCCCATCTCCAAGCTAACACTTCTTTTTGTCTTTGATCCGAAGGAGGTAATTGATCCAAAATCATGAAAAAAAAATCAAAAATCCAAAATCATTTATCTAGAACAGATTAGTCCTTGTAGATTGTAGATTGTAGCAGACCACCACCAGTGGCAGACCACCAGTGGCAGACCTAGTCCTTGTAGATTGTAGCATGAAGAAAAAACAAATCTCTGCATGTGAATAAAAAACAAATCCGTTGCATGCAGCATGAAGAAAAGGTTGGCAGATGTATACGTTGGCTGCAATATATACGGTTGTTTATTCTCACGTGGGCCATGCTATTAATTTTTTTTGGCTATGGCACCGTTATAGGGAAGTTGGATAAAGGGCACCGTTGCTATATTGTACTGATGTGGCCGATTTGGCTTTTTACACACTATGGCTGCCCTAAGTCGCCACTCGCTCTCCGCTTCGCTTCCAGTCCTTTTCTATCAGCGACACCGTCAACTGGTTCCTTGCAGCTATGATGCACCTTCAGGTTCTCTTCTTGGCTTATGTGTGTCATCTTGTTGTTTTAGAGCTAGTTTTGGTCTAATTTGTATCGCCAGACTAGTCTTCCAGTCCCACGATCGTATCTATGTTGCGCTACTTGTCATCCTCGGATATTAGGGGGATGAACCTTGTTGTACATCTTCGTATTTCTTGGCGGATACTATGTTTCCCTATGCCTTCCATTCAGAGAAGTAATGCATGGCTTTAACCCTTTTGGTCTCTCTCTCTCATGTTAGGATGCTACCAAGAGACCGGGGAGAAACGGAGGCAAGTTAGTATATCATTTATAAAGGCGGGTCATGAATAACTCAGGAAAGGTTGGTGGATGCATTAGTATAGCTCATATAACTAGCTCGGTGTATTAAATTGAACTTGCAATAAAAAATATGTATTTAACCCTCCAAATATTGTTGCGATTTGGTAGTTGTGGTATAATGTACTTGGACCAATTCCTTTGTTACAGGATAATGGTATTAGTTGTTTGACAATACAATATGATCTGGCTCTTTTCAGATGGTATGATCTGCCGTTTTAGTCCAGTGAATACAAGTACTTCGTAGACTTTATGGCAAAAATCTCTAAGAACATCCATAAAGGCTTTGGTAGTTATTAGGTTTGCGAGGGGCTAAAGCCCAGCCCAAGCCTCTGTCCCGACACCGCCTGCCTGGCTCAGTGGCTCATCTTATGTCTCTCCCCCAGCGTTGAGGCCTTGTCGACCTCATCCTCCGTGATTTCCTACTTCGCCCCGCCCTTGTCCCCGCCAGAATGCCACTGCTTTCGTATGAATCTCAACACGAACCAAATCCTTATGTACCCTGAAGTCATGCCATGACTTCTGATTCATCACAATCAAAGCCAAAGAAAACTGAAGATTTTTGAAGATTACTCTTCACACCTCAGCCTGCACCCTACATGACGTTTATTTATGACCAATTTTTTTTATTATACATGAACATTATTTGTTTCATACATTGATGTTTTTATTATAATTTTCCAATTTATTTTTTAGCTTTTTTGTAAATACATTATAAATACGATATATAAAAATTTCAATGCAAATTTATGAATGTTTATTTACGTACCATGAACATAATTTCTAAAGCAGAAGAACATTATTCTAAATACATGGAAAGGTACATCAACGAGAACACCATCTTGGTTTGCATTAACATTTCTATTTTTCATCATGTGAATTTTGTTCCTTTATTATTATTCAAATTATAATAGTATAATCTTCCACATTCTTTTAAAAAGAAAGAATAACCAAAAGAACTGTCCTTGTTAAGGCATGGATTGGCCTGGATTAACATGGATTTAGGCCCCATCTTGGTTTTCCAAGCATGTGGATTTTTCTAGCCCACTACCACTAGTGGAAAAGGGTCATCCGTTCGCGCCTCGAGCATTAGTCCGGTTGCGCCACCAACCGGACTAATGCCGCATCGCTCGGCGGCACGGGGCCAGGAGGCATGCGTCCCGGTTGGTAAGGGGGCATACATCCCGGTTGGAGCCACCAACCGGGACTAAAGGTGTGTGCCACGCCACCCAACCGGGACTAATGCTGGCACGCGTCCCGGTTCGAGCGGGCACGGGGCCAGGAGGCATGCGTCCCGGTTGGTAAGGGGGCATACATCCCGGTTGGAGCCACCAACCGGGACTAAAGGTTTGGCCATAGCCACGTGGCGTGGCACACACCTTTAGTCCCGGTTGCTGGCTCCAACCGGGATGTATTCTCCCGCCCTCTATAAATGCAACGCCCCAGCCCCCTCTGCCTCCACTCTGTTTTTTCTCTTGGTAGAAGGTGTGAGGGGTGTGCTAGTTTTTTCTCTTCTATGCATGCATCGAAGGTGTTTGATGAAATGTTTGAGTGAATAATCTTGTTCAATTTCTCATAGAACAAAAATATAGAAGGTGTCCGAGACGCACTTGAGCTTTCTCCTCTTTATTTCCCTCGATCGAGGTTAGCAATCTTATCATTTCTCTGTCATTGATACAATTCATGTGTCGATGTGAATTGGTTATTTCACTATTTATGATGTCCTGTTTTTTGATAAACTTACTTATGTGATGCAGATGAACGGTCGGGAATGGATGTACGGTGACCGTGGCGTGGCGGGTATATGAAAGGCGTGGATAAATTTATCGATGTGGCTACGGCAAACAAAGAGAATGGATTTATCGTTGTCCATGTGTTCAATGTCGAATAACAAGGAGTACTCTTCCTCGAAAATCATTAGCGCCACCGATTCGAAAGGTTTCATGCCCAACTATAATTGCCGGACCAAGCACGGGAAAGAGGGGTTATGATGGAAGATGGTGAAGAAGAAGATGATGATAACAACTATCATCATATGTTTCCTGAATACTGATACCGCAATGGAAGACAATGGAGAGGAAAGAGGTGAAGAACGGCATCGATGAGCCACCGATGAACTTGGTAGGGTCATTTCGATGCAAAGCGAGACGTGAAATAGAAAATGAGAAGTTGAAGTTAGAGGGCATGTTAGAAGATCACAAGAAATTGTTGTACCCAAATTGTGAAGATGGCAGACAAAGCTCGGTACCATCTGGAATTCTTGTGATGGAAGGCGAGTGTCTAACTCCTCATTTGAAAAGATGCTGAAAATAATGAAGCCGAAATTTCCAAAACATAACGAACTTCCCGAGAGTACCTACGAAGCAAATAAGACTCTCTGTCCTCTGGGATTAGATGTGCAAAAGATACATGCATGCATTAATGACTGCATCCTCTACCGCGGTAAGGAGTATGAGAATTTAGATAAATGCCTGGTATGCAATGCGTTGCGGTATAAGATCATACGTGATGGCCATCACGAACCACTACTACTTCGAGCTCACGCCGGAGCAGCGGAGGAATTTCAGATGGCATCCCGACTATTTCCCGACTTGGGAAGCCTTCTTCGTGGATCGGCGTGAGAGGGCACTCGCCAGGCACGAGGAGGAGGGCCCACCTCCTCCGAACTTCAACGAGGCCGGTCGTCGGCTGTGGTGGCGCGGCCGGACTCTCTAGAGCGTCATGGCCTACGACACGGCCGCCGACTCTAGCCCCCGCCTGCGCTACCCTCAAATCCATCCCACTCGTACTCAACCTTCAAGTTTCAACTACGGCGACCCCGACGACGATAGCGACGACGGCCGCGGCGAGTACGACGACTACAGTGTAGGGTTTCGTAGCATGGAAAACAAAAATTTTCTATCGCATACAAACAAACAAGCCAAGATCTATCTACTAGATTGTAGCAACGAGTCGATGGAATAACTTACCCTCGAAGATTCCAAAGTGTTTAACGAGAGCGGATTCTCGTGGGTGATGTAGTCGTATTTCCCGATCTCAAGATCGTAGACGATCCTTCCGGCCATGCGTTCGGCAGCGCCCGCAGTCGACCACACGTTCGGTACTGACGAAGACCTTCCTCTCCTTGTTCCAAAGAAAATGGAGGTTGTAGCACTCTCCTGATTCGAAAGACAACGGCGTGGTACCGGAAGTAGAGGGGAGATCTCGCAGGGCTTCGCCTTAAGCCGGAGCGAGTATGGTGGAGTATGAGAGAGTCCTCGGTGTTCTAGGGTTTAGACACACCAAGGAGGGTACAAGCCGGCGGCTAGGGTTTAGCTAGGCGGCGGCGAGTTGATGCCCTAGGGGCCGGCGACGGCTTGGGGCTAGGGTTTGGAGGAGTAGGAGTTGTGTGTTCTAGGAGGGAGCCCTGCCCCTCCTTATATAGGTGGAGGGGCCGGCCCGGGAGGAGGGAGTCCCTCCCAACTCAGCTTGAGGCGCGCCGTTGGAGGAGGGATTCCTCCCAACTCGGTTTCCACTTCCTCCTCTTTTCCTTTCCAATTTTAGCCGTTTGACTTTTCAAACTAGCTATTTGACTTTTCAAACTAGGATTTGAATTAATCCTTTATTTGGAACAGCGATGACACTTAGTACATGATGCAATCATTCCAACTTGCAATGACACATTCATGTACCCTTCTCCTCCGAGTGCCGGACATTCCGAACCTTCTAGAACATTCTGATGAAAACACCTAATCATTCCCGAACTCAAACGGACTTTCCTTATATGAATCTTATTCTCGGACCATTCGGATCACCTCGTGATATCCCGGATTCCATCCGAGACCAACAACATTCGTTCTCTTTCTCATAATACCATAACTACTCAAACAACGTCAATCCTTAAGTGTGTCTCCCTATGGTTCGTGAATTATGCGGACATGATCGAGACACTTCTAACAATAACCAATAGAGGAATCTGGAAATTCATATGGCTCCCACATATTTCACGATTACTTTGCGATCGAATGAACCACTTACATACGATATCAATTTCCCTTTGTCTCACGATATGTTACTTATCCGAGGTTATGATCGCGGTAT
The DNA here is from genome assembly GCA_030063025.1 of Avena longiglumis. Taxonomy (NCBI): domain Eukaryota; kingdom Viridiplantae; phylum Streptophyta; class Magnoliopsida; order Poales; family Poaceae; genus Avena; species Avena longiglumis. The sequence goes on from CP125973.1 coordinate 64,305,755, forward strand.
CTCGCATACCTAGTTCAACCTCGTTACCGATAAGTACTCTTTTCTCGTTCCTGTGATATGTGATCCCTTGTGAGCCAGTCACATGCTTGCAAGCTAATTGGATGACATTTCACCGAGAGGGCCCAGAGTATATCTATCCGTCATATGGATGGACAAATCCCACTCTTGATCCATGTGTTTCAACCAATACTTTCCGAACACTCAATGCCACCTTTATAGCCACCCAGTTACGGTGTGGTGTTTGATGTCATCAAAGCATCCATCGAAAGGTGATATGCATGATCTCATGGTCAAGGAATTAGATAACTATGTATCAGAAAGCATATAGCAATTGAACTATTAAAATGACTTGATCTTTATGCTACGCTTATCTATAGGAGTATGTCCATCATATCATTCTCCTAACGATATGATCTTGTTGTTGATAACATCTCAATGTTCATGATAGGGAAACCACAATCATTTATCAACCAACAAGCTAGTGATGTATAGAGGCTATACTAGGGACTTCAATTTAAGTTTACAAATCACACAAGTATCAATGTTTCCTTGTTAATACTATTATAGCATGAATGTAAACATTTATCATAAACAAAAAGATATAATAATAACTACTTTTATTATTGCCTCTAGGGCATATCTCCAACAGTCTCCCACTTGCACTAGAGTCATCTAATCTAGATTACATGGTAATATACCGAACACCCATGGCAGTTTGGTGCTGGTCATGTTTTGCCCTCGGGAGAGGTTTAGTCAACGGATCCGCCACATTCAGATCTATGTGTACTTTGCAAATCTTTATATCCCCATCTTGGATATGTTCTCGAATAGCGTGAAAACGTAGCTTGATGTGCTTCAGCTTCTTGTGTGACCTTGGTTCTTGCGCATTGCTATGGCGCCATGTTATCACAAGAGATAGACATTGGGTCCAACAGACTTGGAACCACACCCTCTGTAATGAACTTCTTCATACATATTGCTTCTTGTGAAGCCTCGGCAGCCATGTATTCCGATTCAGTTGAAGATCTCGCCACAACGCTTTGCTTTGCACTCCTCCACTAATCACGCACCATTCAAAATAAATACGTATCCAGTTGTGATTTAGAATCATCCGGATCGGTGTTCCAACTAGCATCGGTGTAACCATTAACAACGAAATGCTCATCACCTCCATAAGAAAGAACCATATCCTTAGTTCTTCTCAAGTACTTAAGGATGTTTTTGACCGCTGTCCAATGATCCACTCCTGGATCACTTTGATATCTGCTAGTTAAACTAACAGCATATGCAATGTCGGGTCTAGTACATAGCATGGCATATATTAGAGATCCTATGGCTGAGGCATAGGGAGTCTTACTCATTCTTTCTCTATCTTCTGCCGATGTCGGACTTTGAGTTTTACTCAAGGTCGTATTGGGCAACATGGGCAAGAACCCTTTCTTGCTATCTTCCATTCCAAATCTGCGACAATGATATTTGGCGTTTCGATCTATCTCTATAAATATTTATGCCTAATATGTAAGCTGCTTCGCCAAGATCCTTCATTGAAAAACTATTATTCAAATATTCCTTGACACTATTAAGAAGGTCTACATCATTCCCAATCAATAATATGTCATCCACATATAGTATTAAGAATGCTACAGAGCTCCCACTCACTTTCTTGTAAATACAAGCTTCTTCATAAGTTTGTATAAAACCAAAACTTTTGATCACCTTATCAAAACGTTGATTCCAACTTCGGGATGCTTGCTTCAATCCATAGATGGACCGTTGAAGTTTGCATACCTTGTTAGCATCTTTAGGATCGACAAAACCTTTGGGTTGCATCATATACAACTCTTCATCAATATCTCCATTGAGGAATGCTTTTGACATCCATCCGCCATATCTCATAATCATAATATGCAATTGCTAACATAATCCTCACAGACTTGAGCTTGCCAGCTCTTGGTGAGAAAGTCTCATCGTAGTCAACTCCTTGAATTTGTCGAAACCCTTTTGACAAGTCAAGCTTTATAGACGAACATTACCATCAAAGATTTGTTTTCTTCTTGAAAATCCATTTGTTCTCGACAGCCTTCCGCCATCCAAAGAAGTCCACCAAAGTCCATACTTGGTTTTCGTACATGGATCCAATCTCGCTTTCATGGCTTCTTGCCATTTATTGGAATCTGGGCTCATCATCGCTTCCTCATATGTCTCGGGTCATCGGTGTTATCCACCAACATGACACTCATAACGGGATCATACCAACTGAGTGGTACGAGTTCTCGTTGACCTCCGAGGTTCAGAGCAACTTCAACCAAAGTTTCATGATTATCATCATTAGCTTCCTCTATTGGTGCAGGCACCACAGAACTTCTTCCGTGTCAAGGCTACTCGCTATTTCGAGAGAAGGTTCGATAACCTCGTCGATTTCTACTTTCCTTCCAGTCACTTCTTTCGAGAGAAATTCCTTCTCTAGAAAGGATCCATTCTTGGCAACGAAGATTTTGCCTTCGGATCTATGATAGAAGGTATACCCAATAGTTTTCTTTGGGTATCCTATGAAGACGCATTTTCCGCTTTGGGTTCAAGCTTGTCCGGCTGTAACTTCTTTACATAGGCTTCGCAACCCCAAACTTTAAGAAACGACAATTTAGGTTTCTTCCCAAACCATAATTCATATGGTGTCGTTTCAACGGATTTAGATGGTGCCCTATTTAAAGTGAATGCAGATGTTTCTAATGCATAACCCCAAAATGATAGCGGTAAATCTGTAAGTGACATCATAGAACGAACCATATCTAAGAGAGTTCGATTACGACGTTCGGACACACCATTCTGTGTGGTGTTCCGGCGGTGTCAATTGTGAAAGTATTCGCATTTCTTCAAATGCTCGCCAAACTCAGAACTTAGATATTCACCTCCATGATCGTAACGTAGAAATTTAATCTTCTTGTTACGTTGATTCTCTACCTCACTTTGAAACTCCTTAAACTTCTCGAAAGTTTCGGACTTATGTTTCATGAAATAGATATACCCATATCTACTCAAGTCATCCGTGAAGGTAAGAACATAACGATAACCATCACATGATGCTACACTCATTGGACCACACACATCGGTATGTATGATTTCCAATAAGTCCGTAGCTCGCTCCATCATACCGTAAAATGGATTCTTAGTCATTTTACCCATCGACATGCTTAGCATCTTTCAAGTGATTCAAAATCAAGTGATTCAAGAAGTCCATCGAATGGAGTTTCTTCATCGTTTCACCCAATGTGACCAAGACGACAAAGGCCACATATAGGTCGAATTATCGCTTGATTTCAAACGTTTAGCCTCAATGTTGTTGATATGTGTATTTCCACTATCGAGATTCAATAAGAATAGACCATCTATCAAAGGTGCATGTGCATAAAACATATTACTCATATAAATCGAACAACCATTATTCTCGGACTTAAACAAGTAACCGTCTCGCAATAAACAAGATCCCGATATAATGTTCATGCTTAACGCAGGCACCAAATAACAATTATTTAAGTATAAAACTAATCCCGATGGTAGATGAAGGGGTAGCGTGCCGACCGCGATCACATCAACCTTTGATCCATTTCCCACGCGTATCGTCACCTCGTTCTTCGCTAGCTTCCATTAATTCACGCACTTTGTTTGAGTTACAAATATGAGCAACCTAACCAAGATCAAATACCCAGCACTACTACGAGTACTAGTGAGATACACATCAATAACATGTATATCGATACCTTTCTTCTTGATGTTGCCGTTCTTCAAATCCTCCAAGTACTTTGGGCAATTCCGCTCAAATGACCTTCTCCTTGCAAGAAAGCACTTTCAAGCTTAGGTCCAGCCTTGGTCTTCTTCGCCGGCGTAGTAACTTTCTTACCACCCTTCTTGAAGTGTCCCTTCTGCTTAGACTTTCCTTTCTTGAATTTGGTGGTCTTATTGACCAACAACACTTGGTGTTCTTTCTTGATCTCCACTTCTGCAGACTTCAACATAGCAAACAGTTCTGGCAACGTCTTGTTCATGTTTTGCATGTTGTAGTTCATCACAAAGTTCTTGTAACTTGGTGGTAGTGATTGGAGGACACGGTAAATCCCCAAAGCATTAGGAATCACTATACCCAAGCTTTGAAGTTTGTTTGCGTCCCCAGACATCTTAAGCACATGCTCACCGTGTGAGTGCTGCCTCTTCCATCTTGCGCTTAAAGAACTTTTCAGAAGCCTCATAACTTTCAATTGCCGCATGAGTCTCAAAGATCAATTTGAGATCCTCGACAATATCATATGGGTCTGAATTCTCAAACCTTTTCTGAAGCTCCGATTCCAAACCATACAAGATAGCACACTGAACTATGGAGTACTGATTCTTCCGAGCGAGGTAAACATTCTTTACTTCATCAGAAGCATCATCTGCAGGTGGGTCACCCAGCGGTGTATCCAGCACATAGGTCAAATTACCAGCTGTGAGGACAATCCTCAAATTGCGGAACCAAACCGCTAAGTTGCTTCCATTGTTTTTCAACTTTTCTTTCTCTAGGAACGCATTAAAATTGATGGTAGGGGCTGCCATTGATCTACAACATATTTGCAATAGTTTAGACTAAGTTTATGACAAATTGAGTTCAAATTAATAATAAAGTTAATCTAGGTGAACTCCCACTCAAAACAACATCCCTCACATTGTTTTAGTGATCACACGAACCAAATCCACTATATCAACACCGATCATCACGAGAGTTGATATAGTTTCAATGGCTTAACAATCGTCATGTTCATCATATCTACTATATGATTCATGCTTTACCTTTCGGTGATCCGTGTTCGAGACCATGTCTGACATGCTAGGCTCGTCAAGATCAAACCTTAGTTTCCGCATGAGCAATCTGCTTGCTCACGTTGTATACACTTGCGTAATCTAACACACCCGATCATCACGTGGTGCTTCAAACAACAAGCTTTAGCAACGGTGCTAACTAAGGGTGAACACTTTATGACTTGAAATTCATGTGCATGAGGGATCATCTTATAATGCTACCGCTGCCTACTAAGCAATACAAGATGCATAAAGGATTAACATCACATGCAATTCATAATATGTGATATGATATGGCCTTTCTTCTTTGTGCTTCCGATCTCCATCTTCAAGCACGAACATGATCTCCATCATCACCGGCATTGCATCAAGGTCAATGACGCTCCTCCATGGTTATCGTCCACCGGCTTCAACTATTACAACTACTTTGAATAGACACGCGGGTCTTAACATAAATTAAAGACAACCATATGGCTCCTGCCGGTTGCCAACTTACAATAAGGAACATTGCATACATCAAATATAATCACAATCATGGCCATATCACATCACTGCACACCCCTGCAAAACAAAGTTAGACGCCTCTACTTTCTTAGCATGTTTTACGTGGCTTGGGGCTTTCAATAAGTGTCGTTCTAACTTACGAACATGAACCACAACATTGATACTAGTATTGTTAATCACCCGTTGTAAATTGGATCTTAACTATGCTAGGAGAAACAGGCACCCTCAAAGCCACTTATGCAATACAAGTTGCATGTCAAGCGTGGAGCAAGTCTCATGAACGATGTCATGTAAGGTTAGCCCGGGCCGCTTCATCCCAACATACCGCAAGATGCAAAGTACACAAGAAGCAATCGACAATAAAAGCATCAACGCCCATAATGACCATTGTGTTCTACTGCAAACATATCTACATATAGACACGGCTCGATACCACCGTAGGGTTTCGTAGCATGGAAAACAAAAATTTCTATCGCATTCAAACAAACAAGCCAAGATCTATCTACTAGATTGTAGCAACGAGTCGATGGAATAACTTACCTCGAAGATTCCAAAGTGTTTAACGAGCGGATTCTCGTGGGTGATGTAGTCGTACTCTTCCCGATCTCAAGATCGCGAGACGATCCTTCCGCTGCGTTCGGCGGCGCTCCCTTGATCGGTCACATCGTTGATCGACGAAGACCTTCCTCTCCTTGTTCCAAAGAAGTGGAGGTTGTAGCACTCTCCTCACGATTCAAAGACAACGCGTGGTACCGGAAGTAGAGGGAGATCTCGCAGGCTTCGCCTTGCCGGAGCGAGTATGGTGGAGTATGAGAGAATCCTCGGTGTTCTAGGGTTTAGACACACCAAGGAGGGACAAGCCGGCTAGGGTTTAGCTAGGCGGCGAGTTGATGCTCTAAGGGCGGCTTGGAGGCGGCTTGGCGGCTAGGGTTTGGAGGAGGAGTTGTGTGTTCTAGGAGGAGCCCGCCTCCTTATATAGGTGGAGGGGCCACGGCCAAGGGAGGGAGAGTCCCTCCCAACTCGTCTTGGAGGGGCGCCACGTTGGAGGAGGATTCCTCCCAACTCGGCTTCCCACTTCCTCCTCTTTTCCTCTTTCCAATTTTAGCCGTTTGACTTTTCAAACTAGCTATTTGACTTTTCAAACTAGGATTTGAATTAATCCTTTATTTGGAACAGATGACACTTAGTACATGATGCAATCATTCCAACTTGCAATGACACATTCATGTACCCCTTCTTCCTGAGTCTGGACATTCCGGAACCTTCTAGAACATTCTGATGAAAACACGGAATCATTCCCGAACTCCAAAACGGGACTTTCCTTATATGAATCTTATTCGGACCATTTCGGATCACCTTGTGATATCCGGATTCCATCCGAGACTGAACAACATTGGTCTCTTTCTCATAATACCATAACTACTCAAACAACGTCGAATCCTTAAGTGTGTCTCCCATGGTTCGTGAATTATGCGACATGATCGAGACACTTCTCCAACAATAACCAATAGGAATCGGAAATTCATATGGCTCCAACATATTTTCACGATTACTTTGCGATCGAATGAACCACTTACATACGATATCAATTTCCCTTTGTCTCACGATATGTTACTTATCCGAGGTTATGATCCGGTATCTCTACATACCTAGTTCAACCTCGCTACCGATAAGTACTTTTCTCGTTCGTGATATGTGATCCCTTGAGCTACCACATGCTTGCAAGCTAATTGGATGATATTTCACCGAGAGGGCCAGTATATCTATCCGTCATATGGATGGACAAATCCCACTTGATCCATGTGCTTCAACCAATACTTTCCAAACACTCAATGCCACCTTTATAGCCACCCGATTCACGGTGTGGTGTTTGATGTCAACAAAGCATCCATCCAGTAAAGGTGATATGCATGATCTCATGGTCGAAGGAATTAGATAACTATGTATCAGAAAGCATATAGCAATTGAACTATTAAAATGACTTGATCTTTATGCTACGCTTATCTATAGGAGTATGTCCATCATATCATTCTCCTAACGATATGATCTTGTTGTTGATAACATCTCAATGTTCATGATAGGGAAACCACAATCATTTATCAACCAACAAGCTAGTGATGTATAGAGGCTATACTAGGGACTTCAATTTAAGTTTATAAATCACACAAGTATCAATGTTTCCTTGTTAATACTATTATAGCATGAATGTAAACATTTATCATAAACACAAAGATATAATAATAACTACTTTTATTATTACCTCTAGGGCATATCTCCAACATACAGTGGCGAGTATTACAGGTGTAGGCAGGAGCATGACTGAATTATTCCAACATTGCAAAACAAGTTCGGCCGATTGTGGCTTAATCTGGCCATGCATCTTAATTTTCAGTTCTTCTATGTAACTTTGTGTTAGTTGCGTTATGTACTTTAATTCCAGTTCTATCCTAATCAAATTTTCTTTCCGCCCATTATTTTCCGTCCTTTTTTTCCGGCCATTAAAAACAGAAAATGGTTTTGAATTACTTATTCAAATCCAAACATTTTTTATGTTTAAAGTTTTTCTAAATTTCAAATTGATATTAAAAAAATATAAGTTAATTAATTTTTAATTGTAAATGGTTCATATTTTAAATGGTTACATTAATTATTTTTTAAAACAGAAAATGGTTTTGAATTATTTATTCAAATCCAAACACTTTTTATGTTTAAAGTTTTTCTAAATTCCAAATTAATATTCAAAAAATATAAGTTAATTCATTTTAAATTGTTACATTAATTATTTTTTTAAAATAGAAAATGGTTTTGGATTATTTATTCAAATCCATACACTTTTTATGTTTAAAGTTTTTCTAAATTCCAAATTGATATTAAAAAAATATAAGTTAATTCATTTTTAATTTTAAATGGTTACATTAATTATTTTTTAAAAATAGAAAATGGTTTTGGATTATTTATTCAAATCCATACACTTTTTATGTTTAAAGTTTTTCTAAATTCCAAATTGATATTAAAAAAATATAAGTTAATTCATTTTTAATTGTAAATGGTTCATATTTTAAATGGTTACATTAATTATTTTTTAAAACAGAAAATGGTTTTGAATTATTTATTCAAATCCAAACACTTTTTATGTTTAAAGTTTTTCTAAATTCCAAATTAATTATCATTTAAAAAACAATACAAATTTAAACCCCAAAATAAAAAATAAGGCGGGAAGAGAGAGAAAAAATTTGAAAATTTGGGGAATATGTCCGGTTGGAGCCAAGAACCGGACTAAAGACCACAGCGCCTTGTCAACTGAAATTGGAGTATACGTCGGTTGGTGGCTCCAACCGACGTATCTTTTAGTCCCGATTGAGCCACCAACCGACGATACTCCTCCCTTTATAACTTTCTTCTTCTCCATCTCACTCTTCTCGCTTCCTGTTTCATCGACGACGCCAGGTCAAGGCCTCCGCTGCCTTCAACGCCTCCGCCGCCCGCCACAAGGCTCAGAAGTGCTCTCCTCCTCCTGCCGCCACACCTGACACACCTCCTCCTCGGGTCCGCTGGCTCCGTCTGTCTGCCCGCCTAACACCGGCCACCGCACCTCATCCACCTCCGCCCCTCCAGCCGCACCTCCTCCGACCATACCTCATCCACCTCCGCTCCTCCGGCCGCACCTCCTCCGGCCTCTCCCTGTCCCCTTGGTATGTCTCCCGCGCGCCCTTCCCTCTCTCTCTCCCCCAAATTTCCGCAAATTTGTAGTATTAGGTTGATTGTTGTTTTTAATGTAGATTGATTGGTGTTTGTAATGTAGATTGATATTGTTGTGTTGAAAGAATTTGCAATATATGTAAGTGATACTATTGTGTTGAAAGAATTTTGCTAGTTTGCTTGTCGTAATTATGTCTAATAGTTATTCTAATAATTATGTAATTTGTCACAATTTGTTGGATAATGCATTTGATAATGGATGCTTTGGTATTTTTTGCTATTAATATAGATGGCTTAGGCAAAGTTCTTCATGTGCATCACGTTGGGTATGTTGTGCAATCGGATTGTGGTGTTCAGATTGTGGACATGGCAAATACTATAATATTTTTTCCCGACTAGTCCTAGTCTTAGACGGCCACGGCTCGGAAAAGGGATGTCTGTGAGCTTCCCGCAGACATGGGAGGCGGCAGGACGCCGTGGGCGGGTGTATTGTGGGAAGAGAGCGTAAGCCTGTTTGCTCGGATTCGGTTAGCGGCGAGAAACATCGGATAGACGGTGGAATCGTGAAAGGGTAAGACACCAATTGTCTTGGAAAAAGGGTTAACGCCATCGTAGATATGCACCACATCTACGATTGCCGCCACCGCCGGGTTGCCGCAACGCATTGCAAAGCCGGTGGCTCGCCTGACAGCAATGACGAGGGAAGGTGAGGAGGAGAGGGAGGCGGCGGCGATGGAGTTTCCTGTCACACACATGGGAGACATGGGCGAAGGGTCGTCAGAATCTTCCCATGAAATTGCATGCAAAGTGACCATATTTTTATTTATTATCATATTTTGTATTTGTATATGTATATGTATATTATCATATTTTGTACATACTATTTTTATTTTCGCCTCCACGCTCACGCTGCCGGACTCCACGTTCCCCATCCGCGCCTCCGTGCTCCTCACGGCCTCCAAGCCTCGCCGAGTTAGGGTTTGCGCCCCTCGAAACCCCGTTTAATTTGTTGAGCGTGCTTTAGGGTTACTTTTCAATACAATTTAACTTGTCATATCATCATACTTGCTTGATCATTGCATCGATGCTTTAGGGTTTCCCTTTATTTTTGGTGTTTGGATTATTAGGTTTATTATTAGTTAGGTATTATTAGGTTTATTAATTAGTTTGGTATTATTAGTCTTCGGCCCTATCTTAAAAACCCTATCTTAGAAATATATTAGGGTTTCTATCTCTCAACACCGTAGCTAACTTTCTCCTTTAGCCGCTTTGACTTATTCATTTTTCCACCTATGCAAAAAATATGGACCCACACGTCAGAGACGAAGAAAAGGAAGAGTTAATCCAAGGTGTGATCCGTGGGGAAGAAAATTTAGACGTATCAACGTTTCTGAACAACTCCGGTGAGGGTGATCCTGTTTTTACCGGAATAGACGACTTGTTTGAGGTTCAAGGTGTTGCCTTCCGCGAGGGAGAAGGCGATGCCTTGTGTAATCGAGAAGACGACCGCTCCGACGAGGTGCAAGTAATATAATGAATTCATTAATTAATCATCTTCTATCTATATAGAAATAGTAACGACGATCTTTCTTCTTTTAGCCCTCCGGATCAAAGGAATCTACTGAAAAGAGCAGACGAGGCCCAACCAAAAAGTTGCAAGACCATGAGAGGTTCAGGATCGAAGATGTCGCTGAAGACGGTAAACCGGCGGCTCCCGAAGTTGTCGCAAACAAATTTGTGTCACAATGCGGAGTAATCGTTAGGGACTTAATCCCGATCACCATTAGAAATTGGAATAGGCCTGCTAATGCGGATGAAGAGGGAACATGTTTATTTGTCCCTAACCACGCCAAAGATTTACTGTGGAAGAGGCTCATGGTTAATTTCAAACTACCGAAGATAGAGCTAGATCCAAATGCGGAGGATCCAGTTGAGGACGCCTTACAACATGGGAGAGCCATGGAGGCTAAAGTCAGGGAGTGGGCTTTGAAGAAGATGGCCCAGTGTTTCACCAACTGGAAGAAAAGATTGGACCTTGACTATGTCGTGAAAGAGAAGACTCCCGATTTCAAGAATATTCAGTTTGAGAAGATAAAACCATTCTGGGCTGAGTTTGTGGAATACAAGACATCAGAAAAAACTAAGAAAATTTCTGCAACGAATAAGCTGAATGCTGCTAACAAGAAGTATCACCATACTATGGGGCAAGGTGGCTACAGGGCTGGCATTCCTAAGTGGGAGAAACATAAGAATGAACAGCGTGCTAAAAATATCACCCTAGAGACAGACGATTAGGTATAACATGCAAGGAATTGGTTTTACGGGCATGGGGCACGTTGGACTCGGAAGGAAGGTGTATATATAACATACGACATAAATAAGACCCCTTGACAATCGAGAGGATGAGAAAAGCAGTAAAGGCTATTAAAGATGGGGACTTCATTCCCGATAGAGAGAATGATGAGCTCACACTCGCCCTTGTAAATAAGGAACATGATGGACGAACACGAGGCACAAGAGGTTCCCAACCATGGAGGACTGGGTTTCCCGAAGAGAGGAAGAAATATCCTGATAGAAGCCGTCAGAGAAGAAAGGACAGGGTGGAAGTTGAAGCAGATAGTCAGAAAGAGCGAATGCGTTTAATTGAAGAACGATTAAAGCAACAACAAGATGAAATTAACGCACTTAAAGAGCAAAGTACTACTGCCCATCTCGGAAGACACGCATTCGATGCTACCGCCTATCGAATAATTGAGAAAGCGGTGTGGCTTCCACCGAGGTCCCGGTGATGACAATGGCGATGACGATGGTGCACCGACGATGGCTCTGTGCATACCCAAAGGGATGATATCACGGAGATGACACATCGCGAGCTACATGTCAAAGTTGTGAAGATATCAATGAAGGTGGCGGTCGGCTATGCCTTACCAATTGGACCCACACCAACTTACCACCGCTGCTCGTTCCAGAGGGCTACGCTGTTGTCGGGGTGGATGAAATCATGCCCACCTTTGAAGTTTTGGATCTTCACTACCCCGCAGTGAAGGGATGTGACTGCATCTTGAGACGAAAAACGCCACCATTCTATGGTCAAGGAATGTATCATGCTTTGAAATCACACGCCAAGGCCATCTTCGCCGCCACCCGCTCCAGCCGAGGTCGTCGCCGTCAGCCGCCTTTGTCGCCTCACCAATCTCCGCAGACCATCGTCGGCGCCTCAGATAAAGAGCGAAGCGCATCGCCATCTTGGCGTCGTGGTAAGCGATCGCGAAACGTAAACAAGAGCCTCTTCCAAAAGTACCAAAGGTTCCTCCCAAGAGAGCTTATGATCAGATCAAGAGGAGATCATGGCGATCGTTGATGCGGAAACAACAACGTTTTTCGCTAAGCCGAGGCGGAAAGAGCGAGTTCCCCAAAGACCAAAGAAGAAAAGGCCAAAGTGTTGAAAATGCTAAAGACTTTTCATCAACCCGAGCCAAAGCTGTCATCGACTATGAGCGTTCTATTCTCAAGTCACATGCAGACAAAAGCCTCAAGAGCGATCGATGCAAGCGAGAAATCTGGCCCATTTCGGAGAACAAGCAAAAGACTTGCGCCTCTCAAGGTGATTTCCCAAACCAATGTGGGTCGAGCAAATATGGGGCAAGATCAAGATGATCTAGAGGTAGTTGCACAATACGGAGAAGCTGCCGCTGCTCAAGGTATGAGTATTGCCCAGTACTTATCCCAGTTAGAGTTCTTCCCCGTGAGTGAAGTAGCATACAAATACCAGTACGGCAAACGTCTCGTCAAACCTAAGGAGTTAAACAATCTTTCAACAAAAATGCGAAGATTGCATAACTGGTACATGCATGCCACAAAGGCCGGGGCTAACTGGATAATGCCGAGGGTTACAAAAAAGCATCATGGGAAAGAAAAGGATGACATGATATCCATTGAATTTGATGAACTATTTCAATTATTCAATCAAGATGCCTTGGACAAATCGATCATCAGTGCCTATTGTCTGTAAGTAATAATTCTGTAATTAATTTAGTCTCCAGCTATCTCACTTTGTTTATTGCATGTATATAATCATACTGTAATATGCAGAATGAAGATTCTCAAATGCAGCAGAGGACAAATCTATGACATTGGCTTCATTGACCCATATTGGGTTCATGAAGCTAATCTCAAAATAAGTCCCCAGGATACGGAGGATAATATATTACACGCGTTAAGGTTTTAAGAAACCAGAAGGGAAATACTTTTTCCTTACAACCTCGAGTGAGTGTTATTGTCTTATATACACTTTTTATTTTGCTTACTCAATGTTAAGTATATAATTGATTAGTTATGCATTTGCAGCTTCCACTATATTCTGTTAATCATTCAACTTGACAAAGGGCGTGTACTAGTCATGGACTCGAAACATAAACCCCTTGAGACATGGAAGGATATGCAGATGCTTCTCCAGCGGTAATTCTAATCATTACGACACTATATCGGCAACGTTCGTGAATTTTATGATATCAAGTAATTAATAACTTTTTTTATTCGTTTTCTTCGCCGGGCAGCGTTTGGAAACGGTTCACCAACAAGGCTAGGGGTGTTTGGAAAGAGGAGCTTACATTTCAACCACTAAATGTAAGCACCACTAGCTATATCTGCGCATCTCTTTGATTCTAGTTTTGATACAGTTATTATCATGCTTGATTACTATTTTGATTGAACTCTGTTCTCGTAAAGTGTCTGACGCAGGGACCAGGTAACAATCTATGTGGATACTATGTTTGCGAGTTCATCCGGCAGACGTGCGATGAGAAGGGCAGAAATTTAGATCAACTCCACGGACGTAAACAATTTAGAGCAACAGTTTTTAATTACAAACAAATTTTATTTAGTTTCATTCATATAGATTGACTCCTTTTTTAAATCAGATCGAACGTCTACGGGACGGTCTTCCGCCAAACGATCGCGTACGAGCAATTCAGAAGGAATTGGCGGGATTCTTGGATGCAGAAGTCCTAAACCCAAAAGGGGAATACTATTCGGCTGTGTATAGACAACAGGGATTGTAAAAATAGCAACTTTGAAGGAATCCGCCGGTAGAATCGAATAGCAACTTTTGTATGTAGTGCATGAACTCGATCCGTGTATTGAATGTAATATTGTCATCATGATCTTGTGTAATATAAGATTCCTTCATTGATAAGTGCAAAACACTAAATAAACAATAAAACAATCTAAATGAATTCTTCTGTCGCGCACAAAAAATGGCGAAAATGCTGCCGCGGCAACAAAATGTGCCAAAATAAATTCTCTGCCGCGGCAGAGAAATGGGCCAAATATCTTCCGCGGCAGAAGGTTATTAGTCCCGGTTCGTGACCCCCTTGCCTGCCACGCGTGTACCCATTTGTCTCGGTTGGTGGGCAACCAGGACTAAAGGTTAGGGCTTTAGTCCCGATTGCCCCTTCCCGGTTGGGCAACCGAGACTAAAGCCCCTTACCAACCGGGACCTATAGGGCTGTTTCCACTAGTGTACATGGTACTGTTTGTTTACCCGCGGACGGGATTTTTGGCCTAGCATATCCAGTCCATCTTCATTGATTCCGCCTGGAAAAAAATATCGCTAGCTGATGTCTGGATTAATTCCACGACGCGAGCGAGCAGGAAAGCGTTCACGCGCTGCATGGCCAAGTCGCAAATACACATGGATTAATCGAACGGCTAGGAACATACATGGAAACATGAGGAAGGGATTAACGGGGTTGACTTGGGTTTGGGTAGATGTATGGATCAATCCCAATCCATGCTTGGATCAATTCCATGTCTAGATTTAATTATGATAAAATGAACTAGGCCTCGTTCGGTTTCCTAGGATTGACATGGATTAATGTGGTTTAAATCCTATCTAAATCAAAATCTTCTCTAGTCTCCTTCAATCCAATCCAATCCATTTGAGAGATGGATTAACCGAACATATCCTAAATGGATCGCATTTGGTGCATCACAGAAATGTCAAAAGAGGGCGGCCAAAAGAAGCCTAGACACTGTGGGACATGTTTTTAGATTAGCTAGATCCTCTATGGGCCTAACCTTGCTTGCACAGGCCAAGCAATGAAACATTGTAGTTGCTTCCAACATTTCCCTTCACTGCCTCAAAACAGAAGAAAACACATTTCCCTTCATTCTGGCTACAGGTTATCCTAAATGGACATCTTGAGTTAGCTAAAATAATAGGACCGAAAACCCCATACCTACACTTTCGAGGAATTCGTCCCAGGCTCCGGGTCATCCGAGGCTCTGCGAGTCGTCGACTTCACCATAGAAGACAACGATTCATCCGTCAAAAGGATGCTCCATGTGTACTTCGGCAGTAGCTCCGACAACAACGGCGATCTTAATTAAATCCTAGTGAGAATCTAGTTAAACCCTTGTTTATATCTAGTTTAAATCCTTGTTTGAATCCATGCTAGTATATAGTTTAAATTCTAGTTTGAATCCTTGTTTGTATATAGTTTGAATCCTTGTTTGTATATAGTTTGAATCAAGCATAAGATGCATTGCAAATGTTCCACGAAATGTTAAAGCCAAATATGAGTTTTGGGGAGTTAATTTTAAGGGTTAGGCTAGGAACTACTTTTCGCTACCGGAGCAAATATACTCCTCTAATGGATAGGTAGGCGTTTTACAACTCTAAATTTGAGGGATTAGCTAGAGATGCCCTAAGGTCAGAAAAAGAAAACTTTAAGATGCTTAGAGGTGATCGCATAACATGTGTGTGGATACTGAGGTAAGTCTCTTGCAGCACCTTGATTTGAACCCCCAATTCGTGCCATGAGCCAAAGAAAACTGAAGATTTTTCCATATTAGCCCACACCTTACATGAATATCTCAAATATGAACATTATTCTATTATACATGAATGTTTTTACTTTATTCCGACTGGTTAATTTTGAAGCTTTTTGGTAAATACCTAAATATTTTCTATGATGTATAAAATTTTATATTGTGAAAGTTATACAATTATTTTCATACCATGGCCATCTTTTCAAAAAGATAAGAACATTATCCGCAAAGTACATATACCTCTGCAGGAACAATATTCTCGTGTGCGCGAACATTTATATTTTTCAATTTTGTTTCTTTTTATTTGTTATTAAAAATTATAAACTTCTATATTTGCAAAAAAATGGAAAAAAATATATAACAAAAACACACTCTCTTTTAAATAGGCCGCACCCATGGAGATAAGTTTAAGGCGTCGAGCTTCTTATTTAGCACAGAGGGCAGCAAATAGAAGCCAAGTCGACAGTGTGGTGCGGGATCTCAGATTTGGGCCAAGCGAACAAAATCCAGCATGGGCCTAACCGTTTCCTACGTGGACCAATCAAAGCAAAATTCTGGACGCTTCCAACATTTCCCTTCATTGCCTCAAAACGGAAAGAAAAAAACATTTCCCTTAACTCCGGCTACAGGTTTTCCTAAATGCTCATCGTGAGTTTGCTAAAAAAAAAAGTAGGACCAGAAAAACCCATACCTACACTCTCCAGGAATTCGCCGGAACCGGCAATGTCACATGGTCACATCGGAATTGTGTATACACGCACGCACGCGTGGACCTTCATCGGCAACAGGTCAACACCGTACCAATAGTTTATAATACGTAGTAATGACACGAAATTAATTGGAGAGCCGGGACGCAGACGGCGGTCGCGGCGTGACACACGTGTGACGACCGCATGCCGCCATGTTTTCGGCCGACTCACCGCGTCGCGCCGCTTGCATGGCTTCTCAGGCAGACGTACGGTCCCCAACAGCACCACCATTCCCGATCGGCCACCCACAGGTTCAGCTAGCGAAACTGACGGGGCAACTTGCTTCGATGATCGCCATCTTTTCCTCAGCCGTCCCGATCGATCAGACCGATCGGCAAAATGGCCGGCGGCCTCAGTCAGGCACGATCTCATCAATCAGCATGCGTCGCTGTTTTCTTTTGTTGATTCCGACAGCGACTCATGTCGATGTCGCGCCCGGCCTCGGTCGGTGGATCGCTCGCCTCCGCCGTGACATTGTAGGAGTATCTGTGTTGCGATTGACCAGCTTTCTCTTGTTAACAAAGCTAGTAATTGCTCCCATTTCTTGTCGATCCGTCGCTTTCGTACTACTATAGTGGGAATGATCCAGAGGATGTGACAGATGAGGTCGCTGCTATCTCTTGCCGTCGATCGTCACGTCAGACTCCACGCCATGCATGGCGTATTCTGCTAGCCGGCTCGACCTGGCGTCACCACGTCGTGCTCCCTGACGTACACGTAACCGAGAGGTTGTTCTCTTTTTTTTTAGATAGCCCATAAAAAAGGCCTGGATGCTACAATGAATAAGGGCCGTTAAAGATCAGTTTACATAGAGGACCCTGATAGATAACAGAATTACAAGACAGTCCTTGAAAATAAGCACAAAACAACCCTGAAAAGCTCGGACAAATCACACTCTCAAGTCCTTGGTCATGGCGTCAAACAGACTCCAACGCCGGCTACCTTCCTCTCCGCTGGGGAACATATGCCACTTGGGGAGGGGAATGTGGAACATTGTCGTGAAGTCGCTCCTTATCCTTGTTGGAAACGGTCTCGTAAACGTGTTGTATATGTGTACTTGTCGTGTTATAATTGTAACTTTGTAGGTTGGTCCCCTTTTATATATACGAGATATTGTGAAGCATTTGCCCCACGAAAACCCTAAATTTGACTTGGTATCAGAGCACTTCAGTATTTGACGCTCGCTCGCCAGTTTTTTTTTATTGTGAACAAGGTGTGCCGGTTTCTCTCTCAGCTGACTGAGATTCATTGAGAAGTTGTTAAGCGTATTCTGAGATATGTCAAAGGTACGCTGGATACAAGACCGCAGATTCGCAAGTCTAATTCCACCTGTGTTAGCATATTTAAAGATGCAGACTGGACAGGTTGTGTTGATGACAGACGATCCACGGATGGTTTTGTTGTGTTTGTTGGACCGAACCTTGTCTCCTGGAGTTCGAAGAAGCAGCCTACCGTCTCGAGATCTACCACCGATGTTGAGTACAAGGCGCTGGCAAATGGCGCTGCCGAGGCCATGTGGGTTGAGTCGGTTCTAAAGGAACTCGGCGTATCACGGCAGCAAGCACCTATTTTATGGTGTGATAATTTTGGGCTACTTATCTGACTGGTAATCCTGTCTTTCACTCTCGTACCAAGCACATCGAGATCGATTTCCATTTTATGCGGGAACAAGTTGCTGCAGGCGCGCTGGATGTCAGATTTATCTCGACTAATGACCAACTGGCCATGTATTTACTAAACCAGCCACGTAACAGATGTTAGAGCATTTTCGGTCTAATCTGAATCTTGTATGTAGTAGTAGTTCAGATTGAGGTGGTGTGTTGGAAACGGTCTCGTATACTTGTTGTATATGTCTACTTGTCATGTTGTAATTGTAACTCTATAGGTTGGTCCCACGAGATATTGTGGAGGCTTTGTCCTACGAAATCCTAAATTTGACTATTCTAAGGTTGTGATCTCGACATGGTCGCCATTCGACCAAAGAAATAATTGAAGGGGGGGGGGGGGACAAAGATAGCGCCACCAAAGATTGCACCAGTGATGTGCTCAAGAAAGATCTGGGACATCTCCAGATCCCAAGCCGGCGCACCAGAACTAGCCACCACACGAGCTTATTCAAAGAGCTCTGCCTCGATCCCTCAAATTACAAGGCATTCCTTAAAATAGGCACAAATGACCTTGCAAAAACATGGGGCAAATCACAATCAAGTCCTTGGTCGCTACCGCTAAGAAGAAGAAATGGCATCCAACCTATTTCGGTTACTCCCTCCGGTTCATATAGATGGTCTCAACCGTATCTAGATATGAATGAATCTGATATAAATACTTAACAAGATATACACGAATCTAGATAAAGTTAGGAGCATTAGGATGAACCAGATGGAGTAATAAAATTAAGCGGGCGATGCCTGCTTCTCCGTGTATGCGGCGCCAAGGTTTAGTTCGGCCTGTGTGAAGTCTGGCTCGATATACTATGTGTGTGGATCGTACGTGTGACGCAAAGGAACAAGCGCGTGGATGCACACAAGCTACGATAGCAGAACGAGGTGCAGGAAGGCGTGCAGGGGGCCATCGATGTGCATGTAGATCGCTGTACCGTGATCTGTATCCTTCCGTGTATTGTTGGCTGCTCCCCCTGCCCAGCGCACGACAGCACAAGCAAGGTACACACGTGAAGGCTTTCACGCCAAGAAAACAGGAAACATAAACACAAATGGATGCATGTCACGGCCGATCGGCCGCGTGTAAGCTAAAAATGGCTATTAAATCATATCCACCGCGAAATGATCGAGCAGACTCTCGCTTTTTCGAAATAAAGCTACCGCTTTTATAAATAAAGCCACACTACCAAACCGATCTGGTGATGGAAAACCTCTAACAACGGATCAAAGATAAAACTAGGCCTAAGAAGCAACTAGCCAATCAAGACGCCGAGCCTAAGGAACCCGAGCTCCACGACGCCGCCCAGAAGGGAACGACATGCCAAGCGCCGGCCGAGACCACAAGGGTCTAGGGTTTTCACCCGGAGCTCAAAAAAGGCAAGGGTAGCCACGACAACGCCCTCAAGAGGGTCACGATACCCACAGGCATCGCCGTCATCGGCGCCGAGGCGCTGGGATTTCGTCCGGAAAAACTCTCGCCATATTTAGTTCCTTAGGCCACCGAGCTCCGAGCCGAGCTTCTAACACGCGATCTGGGCGCCGCCACCACCAGCAGACTCTCGCTGTCGCTGGGCACTATATGCATTTGGACGTACACGTACGTACGAGAAAACGACATTGTTGTTCACTTGTCCGGCACATATACATGTATGTAAGTGTACAGACAAAACGCACCACATCACATGTGCGCGTACGTTTTGTATTGTACTCCGTAAGTATGTACCCAGCCAATATCGAGGCGTCTCTTTCGGCATGGCCAAACCGGGGACACCGGGGATGGCATTTGTTCCATTTCTACGGGCAGTAGTGGCGCTACCGTGGGCACTATAATGAAGGGGCACAAAAATTGCGTGGAAGTTCATAAATTCTCAGTCACTTTCATTATGGAGACTAGCATGCATGGATTATCTAGTCCCTATACACTAATCCCCTAAAAAAGAATACAAAAACACAATCGACGATAATAATTGTGGGATTAAAACCTATGGGGTGCAAAATATATAGTAGTCACTACAACTCTGTTCTTCGACTCCGACGGTTTCGCGGTAGCCAATGCCGCCATGCACTTGTGCGCTACTGTATTCCTTTTCTATTCGCCATTTCCGCTTTTTGTTCAATTTTCTTACTATGTTTATGTTTATGGTTTCTCATTGTATCCAAGCCCCACCAGCCACCGCCCCATCTACAATTGCAAGATAAAGGAAAAGGCAAGCGGTACTACAGCGGCGCTTCGATGCATATGGACCATGCACCGTGTAGCGTGATGGGGAGGGTCGAGACCGGCCTACGAGCATAGACGTCTTCTTTTTGCATAGGGCGACATGCACAAAACCCATGCGGATCTTTGTCGGGTGGCCCGTGGCCGGCCTGCTTTCCATTCAGCGATCTACTCCAACATGTACATGTACTAATACCGTGGAAGGATATTATTAGGCCAGCGTATATTCACCGGCCGGCAGATCGAGGACTAGTATAGTGCACTCGTCTGTGTATTAAGAGTAGTAATGAACGGCAAGAATGGTCTCTACCGTCGGAGCTGCTTTCGTATTGAGCGTGCAGATATACGGCGGTGGTGGGTGTGCATGCATCCATGTCCCGTGCCGGCCAGAAGCATCTCGCATCCATGTCCCGTGCGTGGCAGCTGCATGATGGATCGACCTGCAACGGCGACGTCCTTTAATGCGTCTACCTAGGGCCGTAGACACGTACGTCCTGCATGCATGGTCGAAAGCATGACCGTTTGCCGGCCGGGCGTACGGACGGGTGTACGTGCTGTTTGCTCACCGACGGAGGCCGGCTGTGACAACGACGGATCTGGCGCGAAAACGACGGTTAATCGCACCAAAATCCAAATGTACACGCATAATATACGTGCGGCCGTACGCCCGGTCGGATATGGAGGCTGCTACCAACACTGGGAGAAAACGCCCCATGCGTCCCCGGTAGGTCATTATTGCCCCAACCGGACGGGCATCGACTAAAGCTCAATTAGTCCGGTTGCCCCACCAACCGATAAATGGGGCACACGCGTGCATCGAGCGAGGGTGGAGATAGTCCCGGTTCGTAACAACCTAACTTAATAACCGCCATGCGTAGATTTTTCATTTCTTCGCCGCAGAGAATTCATTTTGGCACATTTTGTTGCCGGCAAAGATTTTCGCCACTTTTGTGCCGGCGAAGAATTCATTTAGGTTGTTTTATTGTTTATTTAGTGTTTTGCACTTATCAATGAAGGAACCTTATATTACACAAGATCATCATGACAACATTACATTCAATACGGATCGAGTTCATGCACTACATACAAAAGTTGTTATTCGATGCTACCGCCAATTTCTTGAAAGTTGCTATTTTACAATTTCTATTGTCTATACACAGCCGAGTAGTATTCCCTTTGTGTTTAGTACTGCATCCAAGAATCCCGCCAATTCCTCTGTATTGCTCAGATATGCGATCCTTTGGCGTAAGACCGTCCGTAGACGCTCGATCCGATTTAAAAAGGAGTCACCTATATGAATATGAAACTAAACACAATTTGATTGTAATTAAAACTATAGAAATTGTTTACGACGTGGAGTTGCTCTAATTTCCTGCCCTTCTCATCGCACGTCACGGATGAACTCGCATACATAGTATCCACATAGATTGTTACCGGTCCTCGTCGGGCACTTTACGACAACAGTAGTTCAATCAAAATAATAATCAAGCATGATAATAATCGTATCAAAACTAGAATCAAAGAGATGCGCGGATATAGCTAGTGGTGCTTACATCTAGTGGTTGAAATGTAAGCTCCTTTCCAAACACCCTAGCCTTCTTGGTGAACTGCTTTTCAAGCGCCGCGAGAAAAACGAATAAAATAAGTTATTAAGTACTTGATATCATAAAATTCACTTAACGCTGCCGATATAGTGTCGTAATGATTAGAATTACCTGGAGAAGTATCTGCATGTCCTTCCACGCCTCAAGAGGTTTATGTTTCGAGTCCATGACTAGTACACGCCTTTGTCAAGTTGAATGATTAATGAATATAGTGGTACTGAATGCAAAACTAATCAATTATATACTTAACATCGAGTGTTTAAATAGAAAGTGTATACAAGACAATAACACTCATCGGAAGTTGTAAGGAAATAGTATTTCCTTTGGTTTCTTGAAACCTTAACGCGGTACTATATTATCCTCCGTATCCTGGGGCTTATTTTGAGATTAGCTTCATGAACCCAATATGGGTCAATGAAGCCAATGTCATAGATTTGTCCTCTGCATTCGAGAATCTTCATTACGCATATTAAAGTATGATTATATACATGCAATAAACAAAATATTATAGATGGAGACTAAATTAATTACAGAATTAGTACTTACGCATAATAGGCACTCATGAGAGATTTGTCCAAGGCGTCTTGATTGAATAATTGAAATAGTTCATCAAATTCAATGGATATCATGTCATCGCTTTCTTTCCCATGATGCTTTTTGTAACCCTCAAAGACTATCCGATTAGCCCCGCCCTTGTGGCATGCATGTACCGATTATGCAATCTTCGCATTTTTGTTGGAAGATTGTTTACCTCCTCAGTTTGACGAGAGGTTTTCCGTCTTGGTATTGGTATGCTACTTCACTCACGGGAAGAACTCTAATCGATAAGTCTCGGGCAATACTCATACCTTGAGCAGCGGCTTCTCCAGACAGTAACTACCTCCGGATCATACCGCTCTTCGCCCCATATTTGCTCGACCCCACATTTGTTTGAGAAATCACCTTGAGAGGGGCGCAAGTCTGTTTTGCTTGTTCTCCGAGCTGGGCAACAGATTTCGCTTGCATCAAGATCGCTCTCGAGGCTTTTTGTGCCGCATGTGACTTGAGAATAGAACGCCGTAGTCCGATGACAGCTTTGGCTCGGGTTGATGAAGAGTCTTTAGCATTTTCAACACTTTGGCTTTTTCTTCTTTGGCTGGGAACTCTGGCTCTTTCGGCCGCTTAGCTTAAAACGCTGCTTCAAGATCAACGATCGCCGCATCTCCTCTTCAAGATACCATAAGCTCTCTTGGGAGGAACCGTTGGTACTTTTGGAAGAGGCTCTTGTTTACGCTTTCGCGATCGCCACGACGACAAGAGCGTACGCTTACGCTTTTATCCCGAGGCGCCGGCGATGGCTCATGGCGATGGCTGCACCAAGATTGGTGAGGCGACGGAGCCGGTGAGGCGACGAAGACGGCCAGCTGGCGGCGACCTCGCTGAGACGTGGAGGCGGCGAAGATGGCCTTGGCGTGATTTCAAGCACGATACAATCCTTGACCATAGAATGGTGACGTTTTGCGTCACCCAAAGACCACATCCCCTTCACCAGCAGGTAGTGAAGATCCAAAACCTCAAAGGTGGGCCTGATTTCATCCACGCCGACAACAACAGAGCCCTCCGAACCGGACGATCGTGGTAAGTTGGTGTGGGTCCAATTGGTAAGGCATAGCCGACCGCCACCTTCATTGATATGTTCACAACTTTGACATGTAGCTCGCAGCAGTGTCATCTCCGTGATATCATCCATCGGGTAGCCAACACGAGCCATCGCTTGTGCATCATCGGCATCGCCATTGTCATCACACGACCTCGGAAGCCACATCGCTTTTTCGATTATTCGATAGGCCGGTAGCATCGAATGCGCAGTCTGCCGAGATGGGGCCGTAGTACTTTGCTCTTTAAGTGAGTTAATTTCATCTTGTTGTTACTTTAGTCGTTCTTCAATTAAACGCATTCGCTTTTCTCGACTTTCGCTTCAACTGCCGCCTGCCCTACTCTCCTCCGACGGCTTCTATCAGATATTTCTTCCTCTCTTGAAACCAGGTCCTCCATGATTGGGAGCCTATTGTGCCTCGTGTTCGCCCATCATGTTCCTTATTTCCAAGGGCGAGTGTGAGCTCATCATTCTCTATCGGGAATGAAGTCCCCATCTTTAACATCCTTTATCGCTTTTCTCATCCTCTCGATTGGCAAGGGTCTTCTTTATGTCGTATGGTATATATACACCTCCTTCCGAGTCCAACGTGCCCATGCCCGTAAAACCAATTCCTTGCACGCTCTACCCAATCGTCTGCCTCTGGGTGATATTTTTATCACGCAGCCTCGCTCAAGTTTCTCCCACTTAGGAATGCCACCAGAGCCACCTTGCCCCATAGTATGGTGATACTTCTTGTTAGCAAGATTCACTTATTCGTTTCGGACATTTTCTTAGCTTTTTCGATTTCTTGTATTCCACAAACTCATCCCGTAATGGTTTTATCTTCTCAAACTGAATATTCTTGAAATCGAGTCTTCTTTTCACGACATAGTCAAGGTGCAATCTTTTCTTCCAGCTTGGTGAAACATCGGGCCATCTTCTTCAAAGCCCACTCCCCGACCTTAGCCTCCATGGCTCTCCCATGTTGTAAATGCGTCCTCAATCGGATCCTCCGCATTTGGATCCAGCTCTATCTTCGTAGTTTGAAATTAACCATGAGCCTCTTCCACGGTAAATCTTTGGCGTGGTTAGGGACAAATAAACATGTTCCTCTTCATCCGCATTAGCAGGCCTATTCCAATTTCTAATGGTGATCGGATTAAGTCCCTAACGACATTCGCATTGTGCCACAAATTTGGTTGCGACATAACTTCGAGCCGCTTGCCGTCTGCCTACGACATCTTCGATCTGAACCTCTCATGGTCTTGCAACTTTTGGTTGGGCCTCTGCTCTTTTCAAGAGATTCCTTCGATCCGAGGGCTAAAAGAAGAAAGATCGCCACATTATTTCTATATAGATAGCGATGATTAATTAATTAATTGATTTATATTACATGCACCTTGCCGAGCGTGCCTTCTCGATTACACAAGGCATCTCCTTCTCTCATGGAAGGCAACACCTTCAACCTCAAACAAGTTGTCTACTCCGTAAAAGAGGATCACCCTCACCGAGTTGTTCGTAAACGTTGATACGCCTAAATTATCTTCCCCACGGATCACACCTTGGATCAACTCTTCCTTTTCTTCGCCTCGACGTGTGGGTCCATATTTTCACTGGGTGGGAAAACGAATAAGTCAAAGCGGCTAAAGGAGAAAGTTACACGGTGTTGAGAGATATAAACCCTAATTCAGAGAAACCCTAATATATACATACACAATAATAAAAATGAAGAGAAAGGGAAACCGTGTAGTAGATAGGCACATCGTCGAACCCACATGCACCTAAGTTGCTTGACAATGTGAATCGGGTCTGGGGCTACCCACAGTGACTGACCAATGGGGCCGAAGACCAATAATACCAAAGTAATTAATAAACCTAATAATACCTAACTAATAATAAACCTAATAATCGAAACACCGAAAAGAAAGGGAAACAATCAACACATGGCATCGATGCAATGCTCAAGCAAGTATGATGATATGACAAGTTAATTTGCATTGAATGTAACCCTAAGACATGCTCGATTTCATCGGGGTTCCGAGGGTGAAAATCCTAACTCGGGAAACTCGAACATATGAGAGGGTGCATTTGTTCTTCTAATTATACTTGTCATTTAAGTTGTTGAACAATGCATGATTATAGTTTAAATAGATAGGTTTCATTTTTCTGAACAATTTGATATATTATTTGTATTTTTCGACTTATAAATAATAAGTTATTGATTTTACAATATTAAGTCATTTTCGGAATTAAAAATAAGGCAAATAGTTTTACACCGGCGCCCCCTAGCTGAGATCGGCAGTAAGGGCCCCAGTGCCAACTCAGCCTCCACGCCACGCATCATTTTCCTACCACAGAAGCCTACCCATCGAGGTCGATCGATGGGCCCTAGGCCACATCACCGCCACGAAAGCACGAGTGACGCCAAGACGACGCCACGCGGCGGCAGCAGCGATGGCGATAGCAGCACCAGCATGGATGGGCGCGCGTTAGAGCGCGATGCAGTGGAGAAAGGCGGCGCCGCGCTCCTTGTTGGTCACCGGAGCGTCGCGTCCGAGTCGCGAGCAAGGCTGGCACACGCGGGAGAGTACAGAGGAGAGAGGAGAAAGAAGAACACCGTGAGGATCAGCAGCTCACCAGAACACGACGGAGGTGGTGGCGAGGTCGGGCGAGCTGGAGACGCCGAATCGACGGAGGCGACACGCGACGAGCTTCCAATCCAGCGATTGAGGTCACGCGAGGAAAAGTAGCAGGGGAGCGTGGGCGAGGCAAGGCGGTGGCGGACGAACGCTGGTGGCGGCGAAGCTGGCAGCTCGGCTGCGGGCGTCGCGCATCGTGAGAAGCAGAGAAGTGAGATGGGAAGAAGAAGAGGAGGCGTCGATTATAAGCGAAGGTTTAGTCGGTTGGTGGCTCCAATCGGGACTAAAGATACGTCCCGTTGAGCCACCAACCGGACGTATAGTCCAATATTTTCAGCAGACCAAGGGTTGGCCAGAGGTCTTTAGTCGGTTGGTGGCTCCAACCGACATATTCCCGATTTCAAATTTTTCAGGTATTTTCTCTCTGTTCTCGCCTTATTTTTTATTTTGGGGTTTAAATTTGTATTGTTTTTTAAATGATAATTAATTTGGAATTTAGAAAAACTTTAAACATAAGAAGTGTTTGGATTTGAATAAATAATTCAAAAACATTTTCTGTTTTAAAAAATAATTAATGTAACCATTTAAAATATGCACCATTTACAATTAAAAATGAATTAACTTATATTTTTTTAATATCAATTTGGAATTTAGAAAAACTTTAAACATAAGAAGTGTTTGGATTTGAATAAATAATTCAAAAACATATTTTATTTTTAAAAAATAATTAATGTAACCTTTTAAAATGAATTAGCTTATATTTTTGAATATTAATTTGGAATTTAGAAAAATTTTAAACATAAAAAGTGTTTGGATTTAAATAAATAATTCAAAACATTTTCTGCTTTTAAAAATAATTAATGTAACCATTTAAAATATGAACCATTTACAATTAAAATGAATTAACTTATATTTTTTAATATCAATTTGGAATTTAGAAAAATTTAAACATAAAAGTGTTTGGAATTAAATAAATAATTCAAAAACATTTTCTGCTTTAAAAATAATTAATGTAACCATTTAAAATATGAACCATTTACAATTAAAAATGAATTAACTTATATTTTTTTAATATCAATTTGGAATTTAGAAAAACTTTAAACATAAGAAGTGTATGGATTTGAATAAATAATTTAAAAACATATTCTATTTTAAAAAAATAATTAATGTAACCTTTTAAAATGAATTAACTTATATTTTTGAATATTAATTTGGAATTTAGAAAAATTTTAAACATAAAAAGTGTTTGGATTTAAATAAATAATTCAAAAACATTTTCTGTTTTAAAAAATAATTAATGTAACCATTTAAAATATGAACCATTTACAATTAAAAATGAATTAACTTATATTTTTTAATATCAATTTGGAATTTAGAAAAATTTAAACATAAAAAGTGTTTGGATTTAAATAAATAATTCAAAACAAAGATTTGGACCCACTTCCTGCCGATTCGGCAGACATAACATCGGTCATTTGGACCGAAAGCCATGAAACCTCGAACATGATAGGTCATTTTGTGAAGGTTTCTTCGAAACATGATCAATATACCAAGTCTGGTATTTTTCCTTTCAACTATGTAACATAATATGACACCACGCCAAGGATTTTCATTGTTCGGATTTTTTTGAATTTATTATGCCCGTTTAAATTATCCGAATTTCTAACTATGGTCGACGGTGTGCATGAAGATAGGGACGGCATCGTTAGAACTTGCATTGGATCTCTGAAGAAACCACATATTGCGAGTCTAAAATGATTTTTCAAAAATCACGGGCGATAGATCATGTACACAGTACAAACCGGACCACTTCCCGATTCGAGACATTTGTCCTTTTACGGGATGGACGAAAAGGTTTGAGATGTACCGGTTGGGAGATAGTCCATGTAAGGTGGTCTAGTATTTTTGGAAAATGGGACGGTAGCATTGTGAAACGTCATTTTGGTGGTTACTTCACAAAACGATCCGTTTTTTGCGCTCGGAAAATGGAAAAGGGCTTTTCCGTGCGATAAAAAGGAAAACTTCCTCCTGCAACATTGTTCTCCATACCAATGTCCACACACATGCATAATATGGGCACAACATCACAAACTATGCCGTGATTCAGCACATAACATCGGTCATTTGGACCGAAAGCCATGAAACCTCGAACATGATAGGTCATTTTGTGAAGGTTTTTTGAAACATGATCAATATACCAAGTCTGGTATTTTTCCTTTCAACTATGTAACATAATATGACACCACGCGAAGGATTTTCATTGTTCGGATTTTTTTTGAATTTATTATGCCCGTTTTGAATTATTTGAATTTCTAACTATCGTCGAACCGGTGTGCATGAATATAGGGGACGGGCATCGTTAGAACTTGCATTGGATCTCTGAAGAAACCACATAATTGCGAGTCTAAAAATGATTTTTTCAAAAAATCACGGGCGATAGATCATGTACCTGTAGTACAAACCGGACCCACTTCCTGCCGATTCGGCAGACATTTGTCCTTTTTACCCGGGATGGACGAAAAGGTTTGAGGTGTACCGGTTGGGAGATAGTCCATGTAAGGTGGTCTAGTATTTTAGGAAAATGGGACGGTAGCATTGTGAAACGGTATTTTGGTGGTTACTTCACAAAACGACCCGTTTTTTGCGCTCGGAAAATGGAAAAGGGCTTTTCCGTGCGACAAAAAGGAAAACTTCCTCCTGCAACATTGTTCTCCATACCAATTTCCACACACATGCATAATATGGGCACAACATCACAAACTATGCCGTGATTCAGCACATAACATCGGTCATTTGGACCGAAAGCCATGAAACCTCGAACATGATAGGTCATTTTGTGAAGGTTTTTTCGAAACATGATCAATATACCAAGTCTGGTATTTTTCCTTTCAACTATGTAACATAATATGACACCACACGAAGGATTTTCATTGTTCGGATTTTTTTTGAATTTATTATGCCCGTTTTGAATTATATCATTTGTTTGTCTGTCCTGAAAGGTTATTAAGAGCAGGCCAACCTTTGATGGTTACGAATAACAAACCTCGTAGATTAAATGGCTCCTGTTTGTTCTCATCCCACGCACGTACACCTGGTTTGTCCCACCACTGTAAGAGTTCTTCAACTAATGGCCTAAGGTACACATCAATGTCGTTGCCCGGTTGCTTCGGGCCTTGGATGAGCACTGGCATCATAATGAACTTACGCTTCATGCACAACCAAGGAGGCAGGTTGTAGATACATAGAGTCACGGGCCAGGTCTGTGTCGCAGCTCTGCTCCCAAAAGGATTCATGCCATCCGTATTTAGACCAAACCATAAGTTCCTTGCGTCACCGCAGCAAAGTCCGGAAGTCTCTCGATTTTTCTCCACTGTGACCCATCGCCAGGTGTCTCAACTCCCGTCTTTCTTACGGTCTTCTTTGTGCCATCGCAACAACTGGCATGCTCTTTGTTTCGAACATGCGTTTAAACCTTGGTATTATAGGAGCATACCACATAACCTTAGCAGAACCCTCTTCCGGAGGGCTCTCCTCAACATCACCGGTCATCTCGTCGATCTTATCAACGCTGCATGCATACGGGCATTTATCTAAATTCTCATACTCCTTACATGATGAGGATGCAGTCATTAATGCATGCATGTATCTTTTGCACATCTAATCCCGGAGGACAGAGTCTTCTTTGCTTCGTAGGTACTATCGGAAGTTCGTTATGTTTTGGAAACTTGGCTTCATTATTTTCAGCATCTTTTCAAATGAGGAGTCGGTTAGACCACACCGCCTTCCATCATAACAATTCGATGTCGCATCCGAGCTTTGTGCTGCCATCTTCACAATTTGGGTACAACAATTTCTTGTGATCTTCTAACATGCCCTCTAACTTCAACTTCTCATTTTACATTTCACGGTCTCGCTTTGCATCGAAATGACCCTACCAAGTTCATCGGGCTCATCGATGTCCGTTCTTCACCTTTTTCCTCTCCATTATCTTCCATGGCGGTATCAACGTATTCAGGAAACATATGATGATAGTTGTTATCATCATCTTCTTCTTCACCATCTTCCATCATAACCCCTCTTTCCCCGTGCTTGGTCCAGCAATTATAGTTGGGCATGAAACCTTTCATAATCGGTGGCGAATGATTTTCGAGGAAGAGTACTCCTTGTTGTTCCGACATTGAACACATGGACAACGTATAAATCCATTCTCTTTGTTTCGTAGCCACATCGATAAATTTATCCACGCATTTGATATAGCGGCTACCCGGTCACCGTACATCCATTCCCGACCGTTCATCGCATCATATAAATAAGTTTATCAAAAACAGGACATCATATATAGTGAAATAACCAATTCACACCGACACATGAATTATATCAATGACCTAGAAAAGATAAGATTGCTAACCTCGATCGAGGAAATAAAGAGGAGAAAGCTCAAGTCGTCTCGGACACCTTCTATATTTTGTTCTATGAGAAATTCAGGATTTTTCACTCAAACATTTCAACAAACACCTTCAATGCATGCATGAAAAAACTAGCACACACCCTCACACCTTACACCATTCGAAAAACAGAGTTGAGGCGGGGCGGGCGTTCCATTTATAGAGGCAATGGGTCTTTAGTCGGTTGAAGCCGACCAGGACTAAAGTCATCGCGCGTGGTCACGTGGTAAACCTTTAGTCGGTTGGTGGCTTCCAACCTAACGCACGCCTCTTACCAACGGGACCCATGCCTCTGGCGCTCCGGCCAACCGTGCGTTAGTCGGTTGGTGGCGCGGCCGGGGTCGCGAATTCATGAGCGGATGACCTTTTTTCCTCTAGTGCAAGGAGGATCTCGGCGATCTACGTACTTACGTTCATCTAGCAGAGCGGTCTAGTCACGAATGAATTACTAGTATCCGCGTGGAATTTATTTGTCCGTTGGGTTGCGTGCGTGTCGTCGTAGGTATGCCAGTGACACACGTGCACGGCCAATCTATTGATCATTCCATCGCCTTGGATTCGATCGCGACCGAGCACGAACAAATATTACAACCTCCATCCTTCAGCTCGTACCGACCGTACATGGTTAGCATTTATTTACTACAGTACGTACTAGTCGCAAACTAAATGACACCGGAGTATAAATTCCCACTCGATTCAGCTCTACTTACGGCTAGTAGTAGTTGTAGACGTACGTGAGCCGTTCCGCGTGCGTACGTACGTACCGAAGGACTAGCCACGCGACGTGCGAGTCCAAACCGAGCCGCGCGCATTCTGTTCCATTCATTGCCTTTGCCCGATCCGGTGCATGCATGCATGGCGGCTTTAATTCATCCTGGCCCCTAGTTAACTAATCCAAGTACTAGCTCGCTCGGGGATACGTTACAGCGCGTGCGTTAGCTGGAGGAACTACACACGGCCGGCGGTGTACGACGATCGTGCGAGCGAGCGATAGAGGCTGCCTGCTGCTATTTCAGTACAATGCACGGTGGTAAGGCAGGCCATGCGTTAACTTTTGATTGCCCGCGTCCTTGGAAGGAGATTTTATCATTTTTATCTAGCCCACTACACAAAAAAATCCGTATTGCGATCTTGCATGCTTGTGCGATAAAACATTGGCTACGTTCAGGATACTTTTTATTTTTCTTAATACTTGTAAATATGCTTTGAGAAGGCCAAATAAAGACCACTAGGATCCTAGCACAAAATGAATTGAGAGAATTTCCTGCCATACTTTCTAAGTATCGATTGCATGTACTGGTCATGGAAGAACTACTCGTTTGCTCGGCAAGGTCTGTACACGGGGTATCATAGGTACTGCAGTGCGTTTCTTGAAGCTGTGGCAAATCAAGAATTGTGGATTTGGCATGCTTTTTTTTTTGGCATACCGGAACATACAATGATATCACTAAATGCCAGCCCTCCCCGGTGTTTGCCAAACGGATGGAAGGTCATGCTCCAGCCTGCAACTATGAGATGAATGGTATCCATATACCGAAGGATACTACCTAGTCGGCGGCATCTATCCAAGATGGGCGACACTTTTTAAGACAATCCTAAATCCAATAATTCCAGTGAAGTGTCACTTTGCATCGTGCCAAGAGGCGGGAAGGATGTCGAGCGGGCATTTGGTGTATTCCAAGCTCGATTTTCTATTGTCAGGTACCCTGCTCTTACTCAAATGTTCGAAAACATGAATGCTTGTGTGATTATACACAACACGATGATCGAGAATGAGGCAAGACTCCAGTGATGAGTGTCGGTACCTACGAGTGTCAGGGTCCCTTTGCCCATGTTGATCACTAGGTGCCTGCGGATTTTGTTGATTTTCTCGCCATGCATGGAGAAATTGTGAGGCTAATACTCATGACCAAATGTAGAATGATCCCGTATAACATCTGTGGAGAATCAGAGGATTGTCAACCACGCTCGAGGCTTGATTTATTTTTATTGTTTAAATTTATTAGAATCAATGTTCTATATTGTACGAATTTATTTACATAATTGTGAAACATATGTATAGTTTGTGTGGCGAATGATAGAAGTGCAAAAATAAATAAAATTCTTGTTTGGAAGGACCGCTGGAGCACACTGTTGGGAACAAGGGTGCCATAAATGTGACCGGACGCGGGGGTGTCCCAAGGGCTGGTCCACAAATTTGGGAACCCTAGGGCAACACAGACACAAATGTACACTGTTTAAATTGCAAGAGCTTTCCCAGGGTCAAGGAGGGAAATGCCCCCCACCCACCACCACCAACACACACACACACACACACACACACACTACACACACACACACACACACACACACACACACACACACACACACACACATCCCACACACACACACACACACACTCCAAAAAACATGTAAAGATATTTTAATATTTATGCTCAAATTTTGAATATTAATGAAAGTTAATGCATAATCTGCGCTGTCATTGAGATAGGCAATGCGGAGAGAGGCCATTCCATGAAACCGGAAGGACGGGAGTGGTCCAAAGAATGCGGAGGGAGGGCATTCCCTGAAACCCTTTTAGAAATCGTTTGCGCGGAACAGAGACAGTAAACGACACTGAATATTTGCACTCTTGTGGCAAAAACCATCGAAGAAATGAGTATGATCATACATAAACTATAAACTGGCATGATTCTTACTTAATCACATAGCATCGATCCAAAAGTTGTGTTTTACATAACAAGGGTTGGAGCGTGGCCGTGATCTACACAGTGGGTGGTAGCGCTCCATGTCCTCCACGTAGCAGGCGAGGGATGGCGGAGGACACACGTTGTGGTTGGTCCACTCCCGCGCCGCCCTCTTCTGGCCCCACTCCGAGGGCACGATGCACTTTCACTCCTCTTTGAAGAGGCCGCCACATCGGCGTGGGGTACGGTCGCCGTCGACGTGTCCGCCCCCACATCACCCTCCCCCAACCCGGGAGCGGGTCCACTTCAATTCAAAGGTATTTAAGTGAATATTCAAAAAAAAAGACAAAAAACTAGTCATACATAGCATATACTTCCTCCGTTTCAAAATATAAGATGTTTTAGCTTTATGAAGCAAATGTATCTAGGCTATTTTTAGTATGTAGGTTTACTTAGATTTAGAATGAACCTACATACTTAAACTAGTTGAGATACATCTTATTTATAAACCTAAAACATTATATATTTTGAAACGGAGGGAGTAGCTGTTATATAAATACAAAAACCAAGAAAATACATAGGAGAGCCAGACTAGTATTAAGCACACGCAAGCCCACCTCCCTACCTACTCCGTTTGTCCCTCCTCCCTCCTCTATGAGGCCCAACATGCTAGCTGGCCCAGTTAATTAATTCCTTAACTTGGTCACTGGACACCGAGCGACAGGAGTCTCCCATATGGCGCTGCTCCTCGCAAGATCGCGATCCAAAAGCCCCCAATTTGCAATTACACAAACTGAAGCAGTTGACGAACAGGGTTGACAAACCGTGGACTAAACCAGACGGGCGACGGAGAGACACGATGGCGGACTACCGGTGTCGACGGGGCACGACTGTTGGAATTATGCCCTAGAGGCAATAATAAAGATGTTATTATTATAATTCTTGTTCATGATAAAGTTTATATTCCATGCTAGAATTGTATTAATCGGAAACTTTAATACTTGTGTGGTTTGTAAACAACACCGTGTCCCTAGTACGCCTCTATGGACTAGCTCATTGATCAATGATGGTTAAGGTTTCCTAACCATAGACATGAGTTGTCAATTGATAATGAGATCATATCATTGGAGAATGATATGATGGACATACCCAAACTAAGCAAAGCAATTAGATCGTTTTATCGTGTTCATCTTTGCGAAGCTTTTCCTATGTCAAATATTGTATTCCTTAGACCATGAGATAATACAACTCCCTGGTATCGGAAGAAAGCTTTGAGGTCATCAAACGTCATCCTATGAGAGGGTGATCATAAAGGTGTCTCTCAGGTGATCGGAAAGTATCATTGGGTTGTATGTATCGAGATGGAATTATCCCTCCCAAGTCGGAGAGATATACTTAGGGCCCACTCGGTAATTGATATCAACACCGCTTGCAAGCATGTGGTTAAGGAGTTAATCACAAAGTGATATCGAATTAGACGAGTAAAGTATTTCTTTGTGACGAGATTGAACTAGGTATGACTGCAAACGATCGAATCTCGCAAGTAAAATATCGCGACGAAGGGAATATATATATGGGATTAATTGAATCCTGGCATCGTGGTTCATCCGATATGATCATCGATGAATGTGTGGGAGTCAATATGGGTGCCCAGACCCGCTGTTGATTATTGATAGAAGATCATGTCTGCATATTCTCGAACCCGCAGGGTCACACACTTAACGTGTCTCGACGCTAGGATAGATTGGATAATTGGTTTATGAATTTTTTTCGGAGTCTCGGATGGGATCCGGGACATCACGAGAGGTTCCGGAGAATAAGATTCATATAAGGCAGTGCAGTTTTTGGAGTTCGGAATTGTTCCGGGTTAATCGGTATTGTACCGGAAGCTTCTAGAACCTTCCGGAAGGGGACCAACGTGGCCCCACCTTCCGGGAGGGGGCATGGGCCTATGAGGGAGTGTCCTGGCCGCATTGGGCCAGGGGCACAAGGCCCCATAGGGCCCAGCCGATTCTATAGAGTTTAAATCGTTTAAACTAGGGATAGAATTTCTAGAAGGAGGAGAGTCCTTGCCCCCACTCCTCCCTCCTTGGCCGGCCAAGGCTTGGAGGAGGGCAAGGGCTGGCCGCCTCTATAAATAGAGGTTGGTCGCCTCCCCTACACCTTGCCTCCAACCCTAGTAGCCATCTTGCCTTCCTCTCTCCCTCCCGATTGTTTGTGGCGAAGCCTGCAGTGAAATTCTCCACCATATACACCACGCCGTCGTGCTGTAGATCCAATCTATCTCTCCATCATACTTGCTGGTCCGAGGAAGGAGGAGACGTCGAGGTGCTGCACGTGTGCATCTCACGGAGGCACCGCCACTTGTGGTGCATCGCGAGGAGGAGAAGCGAGTACGACTACATCACCCACGTTTCGACGAACGTTCCGCTGTGCGAATCTTCAAGGGTATGAAGATCAAATCCAATCTCTCGTTGATTGCATCTCCTAGATGAGATCTTGGCTTTCCCTCTGTTCGCTTCCGTAGAAAATTTTGATTTACTATGCCGCGAAACCCTTCAACGACGACATGCGGCACTCGTTTGAACCTCCTCGGCCTTGAGTCTGCTCGTCTGCGTCTCCTTGCTCCACGACCAGGACATCAACGCCTGCGTTGCCGCACCGGTTCATCTGCGTCGCCGCCTCGCTAGTTGGAGCTCCACCGACCGCCGCTGCTCCTTGCTTCTGCAGTTTCTGTCTACTTGGCGGCTTGTACCGGCAGGCTCGAACTTTAATGTCGGGCAGAAACGAAAAACCGCTTCGCGTCTCACGTCCCTCCCGTGCGGGCAACGGATACACGCCCAACCCGAGCGCCGCCACACACCTACACTTTCCCCCTCCTCCTCCGCCGCCGCCAGAGAGCTCCACCGGGCGAAGCCTGCGCTAGGCTGGCGGCGGCGGGATCTTCTTTTCCTGTGCGCAGGGGCGGCCTCGCCAGGCAACAGCAACCTGCGACAGTGTGGCATGGTACTCGGTCCAGCGGCGTCTTCACAGCGGCAGCGACTCCTGACGCGGGCGATGAACGGCGCGGCGGCTCTGTGTCCTGGGTGGCGGCATCGGGTGGTTTCCGGCAACGCGACCAGATCTTTGGGCCAAGCGGGCCCTGATCTGGGCCTGCGGGCCTGGTCCTGGTCCAGGCGGGCTTGGGGGAGGTCAGCTCTGGCTACCTCCCATAGGCGGTTGTGGCCTGGAGCTTGCCAGGTCGCATCGTCGTGGTCGTCAATCTGGGCCAGGCAGGCCCAGATTCGGCGGCCCTGGCTACAGGCTTTGGCGCTGCCTTCGCTGTCCCAGTCCGAATCGATGTGTGCCCTCTGTTGGTTGCCGTGGTAGAGACGGCTCTTCCTGACAACCATGCGATGTCGGTGGCGCGGCATTCCTGGGCGTCGGTGAGCCATTCTCTACCTGTTACGGGCACGAGAGCGTGGATGCCGGGGCGGCGGTGTTGGAGATATGCCCTAGAGGCAATAATGAAAGCAGTTATTATTATATCTTTGTGTTTATGATAAATTTTTACATTCATGCTATAATAGTATTAATAGGAAACATTAATACTTGTGTGATTTGTAAACTGAATTAGAGTCTCTGGTAAAGCCTCTTTATAATACTAGCTTGTTGATTAATAGATGATCATGGTTTCTCGATCATGAACATTGAGATGTTGTTAATAACAAGATAATATCATTAGGAGAATGGTGTGATGGACATACTCCTATAGATAAGCGTAGCATAAAGATCAAGTCATTTTAATAGTTCGTTTGCTATAAGCTTTCTGATACATAGTAACCTAATTCCTTCGACCATGAGATCATGCTAATCACCATCACCGGAAGGATGCTTTGATGACATCAAACACCACACCGTAACTGGGTGGCTATAAAGGTGACATTGAGTGTTCAAAAAGTATGGGTTGAGGCACATGGATCATGAGAAGGATTTGTCCATCCATATGACAGATAGATATACTCTGGGCCCTCTCGGTGAAATGTCATCCAATTGGCTTGCAAGCATGTGACTTGCTCACAAGGGATCACATATCACGGGAACGAGAAAAGAGTACTTATCAGTAACGAGGTTGAACTAGGTATGCAGAGATACCGATGATCAAAACCTCGGATAAGTAAACTATCGTGAGACAAAGGGAAATTGGTATCGTATGTAAGTGGTTCATTCGATCGCAAAGTAATCGTTAAAATATGTGGGAGCCATATGAATTTCTAGATTCCTCTATTGGTTATTAATCGGAGAAGTGTCACGATCATGTCCGCATAATTCACGAACCGTAGGGAGACACACTTAAGGATTCGATGTTGTTTAGTAGATATGGAATGTTAGTAGAGATACCGAATGTTGTTCGGAGTCTCGGATGGGATCCAAGATATCACGAGGAGATCCGGAATGGTCCAGAGAATAAGATTCATATAAGGAAAGTCCTATTTCGGAGTTCGGAAAAGTTTCCGATGATTTCATCGGAGAGGTTCTAGAAGGGTCTAGAAGGTTCACTGATCCGGAAGGAGAATGGTCCATGATGTGTCATGGGTATGTGGAATGATTGGATCATATCCAAGGTCACTTGGTGTTGGCATATGCTAGAGAGAAATAAAGCTCTAAACTGAAAGTCAAAACAGAAGTTTGAAAACTCAAACTGGAACAATGGTTTCCTAGTGGGAGAAGAAACAAGTCCTTCTCTCAATCCAACTTGGTTTTGGGTTTGGATTCAAACACACCCCTCCCAAGGCTGCCCCCCTCTCATTAATAGAAGGGGAGGGCTGCCCCAACACAACACACAAGTTCCAAGCCCTCTCCACCCGAGCCCGCCGCCGCCGACCCGCCGCCCACGCCGCCGCCGACACCTCCTCCTCCTCCCGGATTTCTAAACCCTAGATTTCCGGGAAACCCTAATCCACCATAACTCGCATCCGGCTTAGGCGAAGCCCTGCGGGATCTTCCCTCTACTTCCGACACCACGCCGTCGTCTTTGGAATCACGAGGAGAACTACAACCTTCATTTTCTTGGAACAAGGGAGAGGAAGGTCTTCATCGAGTACCGAACGTGTGACCGACTGCAGAAGCGCTGCCGGAACGCAGCACCGGAAGGATCGTCTACGCGATCTTGAGATCGGCAAGTGTACGACTACATCGCCCATGAGAATCTGCTCTCGTTAACCGCTTTGAAATCTTCGATGGTAAGTGCTTCTATCGACTTGTTGCTAGAATCTACTAGATAGATCTTGGCTTGTTTGTGTGCATACGGTAGAATTTTTTTGTTTTCCATGCTATGAACCCCTACAGTGGTATCAGAGCCGTGTCTATATGTAGATCTGTTGCACGAGTAGAACACAATGGTCATTGTGGGCGGTGGTGCTTTTATTATCAATTGCTTTTTGTTTACTTTGCATCTTGCGGTATGATGGGATGAAGCGGCCCGGGCTAACCTTACATGACATCTTCATGAGACTTGCTCCACACTCAACATGCAACTTGTATTGCATAAGTGGCTTTGCGGGTGTCTGTCTCTCCCATCATAGTATAGATTCAATTTACAACGGACACTTGATAGTTCAAGCATCAACGTTGTTGTTCTTGTTCGTAAGTTAGAATGACACTTATTGAAAGCCCCAAACCACATAAAATAGGCAAAGAAAATTAGGGGCATCTAACTTTGTTTTGCAGGGGTGTGCTGTGATGTGATATGGCCATGATTGTGATTATATATGATTTATGCAATGTTCCTTATTCTAAGTTGGCAAACGGCAGGAGCCATATGGTTGTCCTTTAAATTCGGTTAAGACCTGCGTGTCTATTCAAAGTAGTTGTAATAGTTGAAGCTGGTGGAAGACAACCATGAAACGACGCCAATGACCTTGACGCCATACCGGTGATGATGGAGATCATGTTGGTGCTTGAAGATGGAGATCGGAAGCACAAGAAGAAAGGCCATATCATATCACATATTATGAATTGCATGTGATGTTAATCCTTTATGCATCTTGTATTGCTTAGTTTGCAACGGTAGCATTATAAGATGATCCGTCAAGAACAAAAATTTCAAGTTTTAAAGTGGTCACCCTTAGTAAGCACCGTTGGTAAAGCTCGTTGTTTCGAAGCACCACGTGATGATCGGGTGTGTTAGATTCTGCGAGTGTATACAACGTGAGCAAGCCAGATTTGCTCATGCGGAAGCTAAGGTTTGATCTTGACGAGCCTATCATGTACAGACATGGTCATATAGTATGAGTCATATAGTAGATATGATGAACATGTTGATTGTTTGCCATTGAAGCTACATCAACTCTCGTGATGATCGGTTTTTATGTGGTGGATTTGGTTCGTGTGATCACTAAAACAATGTGAG
Source organism: Avena longiglumis (assembly GCA_030063025.1). Taxonomy (NCBI): domain Eukaryota; kingdom Viridiplantae; phylum Streptophyta; class Magnoliopsida; order Poales; family Poaceae; genus Avena; species Avena longiglumis. Next base: position 64,345,631 of record CP125973.1, read on the forward strand.
GGATATTGTTTTGAGTGGGAGTTCACCTATATTAATTTAACTATTAATTGGAACTCAATTTGTCATAAACTTAGTCTGAACTATTGCAAATATGTTGTAGATCAATGGCGGTCCCTACCATCAATTTTAATGCATTCCTAGAGAAAGAAAAGTTGAAAAACAATGGAAGCAACTTCGCAGATTGGTTTCGCAATTTGAGGATTGTCCTCAATGCTGGTAATTTGACCTATGTGCTGGATGCACCGCTGGGTGACCCGCCTGCAGCTGATGCTACCGATGAAGTAAAGAATGTTTACCTCACTCGGAAGAATCAGTACTCCACAGTTCAGTGTGCTATCTTGTATGGTTTGGAATCGGAGCTTCAGAAAAGGTTTGAGAACCATGACCCACATGATATTGTCCGTGAACTCAAAATGATATTTGAGGCTCATGCGGCAGTTGAGAGTTATGAGGCTTCTGAAAAGTTCTTTAACTGCAAGATGGAAGAGGGCAGCTCCGTCACTAAGCACGTGCTTAAGATGTCTGGGCACGCAAATAAACTCCAAAGTTTGGGTATAGTGATTCCTAATTCTTTGGGGATTCACCGTGTCCTCCAATCACTGCCACCAAGTTACAAGAACTTTGTGATAAACTACAATATGCAAAACATGGACAAGACGTTGCCAGAACTCTTCTCCATGTTGAAATCTGCAGAAGTGGAGATCAAGAAAGAGCACTAAGTGTTGTTGGTCAATAAGACCACCAAATTCAAGAAGCAAGTAAAGTCTAATAATAAGGGAAACTTCAAGAAGGGCGGTAAGAAAGTTGTCGTGCCGGCGAAGAAGACCAAGGCTGGGCCTAAGCCTGCTACTTTGTGCCTTTACTACAAGGGAGAAGGTCACTGGAAGCGGAATTGCCCAAAGTACTTGGCGGATTTGAAGAACGGCAACATAAAAAAGAAAGGTATATTTGATATACATGTTATTGATGTGTATCTCACTAGTACTCGTAGTAGTGCCTGGGTATTTGATACTGGTTCGGTTGCTCATATTTGTAACTCGAAACAGGTACTGCAGAATAAACGGAAGCTAGCGAAGAACGAGGTGACGATGCGCGTAGGAAATGGATCAAAGGTTGATGTGATCGCGGTTGGCACGCTACCTCTTCATCTACCATCGGGATTAGTTTTATACTTAAATAATTGTTATTTGGTTCCTGCGTTGAGCATGAACATTATATCTGGATCATGTTTATTGCGAGACGGTTACTTGTTTAAGTCCGAGAATAATGGTTGTTCGATTTATATGAGTAATATGTTTTATGCACATGCACCTTTGATAGATGGTCTATTCTTATTGAATCTCGATTGTGGAAATACACACATTAATAACATTGAAGCTAAACATTTGAAATTGAGCGATAACTCGACCTATATGTGGCATTGTAGTCTTGGTCATATTGGAGTGAAGCGTATGAAGAAACTCCATACCGATGGACTTCTTGAATCACTTGATTTCGAATCACTTGAAAGATGCGAAGCATGTCTGATGCGTAAAATGACTAAGACTCCATTTTCTGGGATGATGGAGCGAGCTACAGACTTATTAGAAATCATACATACCGATGTGTCTGGTCCAATGAGTGTAGCATCGCGCGGTGGTTATCGTTATATTCTTACCTTCACGGATGACTTGAGTAGATATGGGTATATCTATTTCATGAAACATAAATCTGAAACTTTCGAGAAGTTTAAGGAATTTCAAAGTGAGGTAGAGAATCAACGTAACAAGAAGATTAAATTTCTGTGCTCTGATCGTGGAGGTGAATATCTAAGTTACGAGTTTGGCGAGCATTTGAAGAAATGCGAAATACTTTTACAATTGACACCGTCGGGAACACCATAGCGTAATGGTGTGTCCGAACGTCGTAATCGAACTCTCTTAGATATGGTTCGTTCTATAACGTCACTTACAGATTTACCGCTATCGTTTTGGGGTTATGCATTAGAAACAGCCGCATTCACTTTAAATAGGGCACCATCTAAACCCGTTGAAACGACACCGTATGAATTATGGTTTGGAAAGAAACCTAAATTATCGTTCCTTAAAGTTTGGGGTTGTGAAGCTTATGTAAAGAAGTTACAGCCAGACAAGCTTGAACACAAAGCGGAAAAATGCGTATTCATAGGATACCCGAAGGAAACTATTGGGTATACCTTCTATCATAGATCCGAGGGCAAAATCTTCGTTGCCAAAAATGAATCCTTTATAGAGAAGGAATTTCTCTCGAAAGAAGTGACTGGAAGGAAAGTAGAACTCGACGAGGTTGTTGAACCTTCTCTCGAACTTGCGAGTAGCACAGCACCGGAAGTAGTTCCTGTGGCACCTACACCAATAAGAGAGGAAGCGAATGATGTTGATCATGAAACTTCAATTGAAGTTACTATGAAACCTCGCAGGTCAACGAGACCTCGTACCACTCCTGATTGGTATGATCCCGTTATGAGTGTCATGTTGGTGGATAACACCGATGACCCTCCGACATATGAGGAAGAAATGATGAGCCCAAATTCCAATAAATGGCAAGAAGCCATGAAATCCGAGATTGGATCCATGTACGAAAACAAATTATGGACTTTGGTGGACTTATCGGATGGCCGGAAGGCTATCGAGAACAAATGGATTTTCAACAAGAAAACAGATGCTGATGGTAATGTTACTGTCTCTATGAAGCTCGACTTGTCGCAAAAGGGTTTCAACAAATTCAAGGAGTTGACTACGATGAGACTTTCTCACCAGTAGCAAAGCTAAAGTCTATAAGGATTATGTTAGCAATCGCTGCATATTATGATTATGATATATGGCAGATGGATGTCAAAACGGCATTCCTCAATGGAGACATTGATGAAGAGTTGTATATGATGCAACCCAAAGGTTTTGTTGATCCTAAAGATGCTAACAAGGTATGCAAACTTTAACGGTCCATATATGGATTGAAGCAAGCATCCCGAAGTTGGAATCAACGTTTTGATAAGGTAATCAAAAGCTTTGGTTTTATACAAACTTATGGAGAAGCTTGTATTTACAAGAAAGTGAGTGGGAGCTCTGTAGCATTCTTAATACTATATGTAGAAGACATATTGTTGATTGGGAATGATGTATACCTTCTTAATAGTGTCAAGGATTATTTGAATAATAGTTTTTCAATGAAAGATCTTGACGAAGCAGCTTACATATTAGGCATAAAGATTTAAAGAGATAGATCGAGACGCCTAATATCATTGTCACAAAGTACATATTTGGACAAAGTTCTAAAAAGGTTTGGAATGGAAGATAACAAGAAAGGGTTCTTGCCCATGTTACCCAATACGACCTTGAGTAAAACTCAAAGTCCTGCAACGGCAGAAGATAGAGAAAGGATGAGTAAGACTCCCTATGCCTCAGCCATAGGATCTCTTATGTATGCCATGCTATGTACTAGACCCGACATTGCATATGCTGTTAATTTGACTAGCAGATATCAAAGTGATCCAGGAGTGGATCATTGGACAGCGGTCAAAAACATCCTTAAGTACTTGAGAAGAACTAAGGATATGGTTCTTTCTTATCGAGGTGATGAACAGCTTGTTGTTAATGGTTACATCGATGCTAGTTGGAACATCGATCTGGATGATTCTAAATCTCAATCTGGATACGTATTTACTTTGAATGGTGCAGCAGTTAGCTGGAGGAGTGCAAAGCAAAGCGTTGTGGCGATATCTTCAACTGAATCGGAATACATAGCTGCTTCAGAGGCTTCACAAGAGGCGATATGGATGAAGGAGTTCATTACAGAGCTCGGTGTGGTTCCAAGTGCGCTGGACCCAATGACTATCTATTGTGATAACATGGGCGCCATAGCCAATGCGCAAGAACCAAGGTTACACAAGAAGCTGAAGCACATCATGCTACGGTTTCACACTATTCGAGAACATGTCCAAGATGGTGACATAAAGATTTGCAAAGTACACACAGATCTGAATGTGGCGGATCCGTTGACTAAATCTCTCCCGAGGGCAAAACATGACCAGCACCAAACCGCCATGGGTGTTCGGTATATTACCATGTAATCTAGATTAGTTGACTCTAGTGCAAGTGGGAGACTGTTGGAGATATGCCCTAGAAACGATACTAAAAGCAGTTATTATTATATATTTGTGTTCATGATAAATGTTTACATTCATGCTATAATAGTATTAACAGGAAATATTAATATTTGTGTGATTTGTAAACTGAATTAGAGTCCCTGGTAAAGCCTCTTTATATAATAGCTTGTTGATTAATACATGATCGTGGTTTCTCGATCATGAACATTGAGATGTTGTTAATAACAAGATCATATCATTAGGAGAATGGTGTGATGGACATACTCCTATAGATAAGCGTAGCATAAAGATCAAGTCATTTTAATTGTTCGTTTGCTATAAGCTTTATGATACATAGTAACCTAATTCCTTCGACCATGAGATCATGCTAATCACCATCACCAGAAGGATGCTTTGATGACATCAAACACCACCCTGTAACTGGGTGGCTATAAAGGTGGCATTGAGTGTTCGGAAAGTATGGGTTGAGGCACATGGATCAAGAGTGGGATTTGTCCATCCATATGAAAGATAGATATACTCTGGGCCCTCTCGGTGGAATATCATCAAATTGGCTTGCAAGCATGTGACTGGCTAACAAGGGATCACATATCACGGGAACGAGACAAGAGTACTCATCAGTAACGAGGTTGAACTAGGTATGCAGAGATACCGACGATCAAAATCTTGGATAACTAAACTATCGTGAGACAAAGGGAAATTGGTATAGTATGTAAGTGGTTCATTCGATCGCAAAGTAATCATTGAAATATGTGGGAGCCATATGAATTTCCAGATTCCTCTATTGGTTATTGATCGGAGAAGTGTCTCGATCATGTCCGCATAATTCACGAACCATAGGGAGACACACTTAAGGATTCGATGTTGTTTAGTAGATATGGAATGTTAGTAGTTATACCTAATGTTTTTCGGAGTCTCGGATGGGATCCGGGATATCACGAGGAGATCCGGAATGGTCCAGAGAATAAGATTCATATAAGGAAATTCCTATTTTGGAGTTCAGGAAAGTTTTCGATGATTTCATCGGAGAGGTTCTAGAAGGGTCTAGAAGGTTCACCGGTCCGGAAGGAGAATGGTCCATGAATATGTCATGGGTATGTGGAATGATTGGATCATATCCAAGGTCACTTGGTGTTGGCATATGCTAGAGAGAAATAAAGCTCTAAATTGAAAGTCAAAACGGAAGTTTGAAAACTCAAACTAGAACAATGGTTTCCTAGTGGGAGAAGAAACAAGTCCTTCTCTCAATCCAACTTGGGTTTGGGTTTGGATTCAAACCGTCCCCTCCCAAGGATGCCCCCTCTCATAAATAGAAGGGGAGGGCTTCCCCAACACAACACACAATTTCCAAGCCCTCTCCACCCGAGCCCGCCGCCGTCGACCAGCCGCCGCTGGCCAAGATCGCCGCCGCCCGCCGCCGTCCGCCTCCGCCCTAGCCTCCGCCGACACCTCCTCCTACTCCCAGATTTCTAAACCCTAGATTTCCGGGAAACCCTAATCCACCATAACTCGTATCCGGCTTAGGCGAATCCCTGTGGGATCTTCCCTCTACTTCCGACACCATGCCGACGTGCTGCCAGAATCACGAAGGGAGAACTACAACCTCCACTGCCTGCTGGAACAAGGGAGAGGAAGGTCTTCATCGAGTACCGAACGTGTGACCGACTGCGGAAGCGCTGCCGGAATGCAGCGCCGGAAGGATCGTCTACGCGATCTTGAGATCGGCAAGTGTACGAATACATCACCCACGAATCGCTCGTTAATCGCTGGAATCTTCGAGGGTAAGTGCTTCTATTTACTCGTTGCTACAATCTAGTAGATAGATCTTGGCTTGTTTGTGTGCATGCGGTAGAAATTTTTTGTTTTACATGCTACGAACCCCTACAGGCGGCCCCGGAAGATGCTCGGCGCGAATGACCTTATGACGGAGGCGGCTCCGGGAGATGGTTTACGATGGTGTGTCTCGGTCCGGTGGCGGTCCGGTTGGTCCGGATGAGCATGATGGCGACGATGCTGCTGCTCGGTGGTGGGGATCTGAAGTGGCGGTGGATCCTCCGGTGGACGGGGGAGGTGGGGCTAGCGCTAAGGTTGATGTTGGCAGCGGCACCCTTTCTGCAGTGCGGCAGCGGGGCTTCACGGGTCCATTCGGTCTTGGCCAGGAGCGAGGGCCTGGTTTGCCCATGTTCCCGTGATCCGGCGGTTCCGCCCTCCGACGGAGGCATTCCCTCCGCTGCTTCAGAAGCGCCGGCTCTTCCAAGTCCCTCCTTTCTATCTGTCCGATCTCGCATCGTGGGTCATGGTGAGATGACGGGGGTGGTTTCTCGTCTGTGGTGGTGCGTGCTTGTGGGCGGTGAGAGTGGTGGAGCAATCCGAAGCATCCGGGAATGTGGTTTTTTTGAGGGGTCGGGAGAAATCCTCGTCGTTTTGACACCGACGCGGTAACGCCTGCGGTTGTTGTCGTCCTTCCTGAAGGGCGTCGGGTGTACCTCTTCTCCACCTCCGCCACAGACGGGAAACCCTAGGATTTTTCCGCAACGTCGGTGTCGCCGCTTTCCTTCTTGAAGGTGTTGCTTGATACGTCTGCTTTGGAGTGCTAGGTTAGTGGTGGAGATTCTCGAGGGCGCAGCGATGGCGGCCAACCTTGTTTCGTCGAGCATTGTTATCGGCCTTGTTTTCTCTCTTTTCTTTTTCGCCTTCTCTTCTTTTCTTTTCTTTTTGTTTTGAGCGCCAGTCGTTCGCCCAGCGGTCTCATGGTTGGTTGCTATATTAATATAGCTGGGCAAAAGCCTGTTTCGACGAGTACCGGCAGGCTCCCTCCTCCAGCCTCTCGGACTCGTTCCAATCGTTCAGACTTGAGGTGTTGTAGAAATTCGGAAAAATCAGATATAACTTGTCCGAAATTAAGAAGACTAAAATGTATTTTTTTCGTTTTGCCTTTTCAGACTGTATAAGTTTCATTTGGTCTGAAACATGAAGAGAAAAAATGGTCATGTCGCATTCATTGAAATGGATTTCTTCTTGCAATTCAGGGAAGAGGACATCATCTATGGTTTTCAAGCCTTGAAGCAATGGCAAGTTATCCTCTAATATGTGTAAGCTCTCCTGTCATATTGCTATTTCCGAGATATTTGAGATTTTACCCATTTTATATGTTTAACAATTGTTTATGTTCTATAATTTCGAGTTATGATCTCCTATGAATCTATTATATGATGGTCATAATGTGTTATATATATTTTATATCGTGTAGTTAGTACTATATGATGCTCCTATAATCATTTATGCATGCCGAAAACTAGACTTTGGACTGCCAAAAACAAAAAATGGACCCTTTGAAATTTTTGAATACACACACCAGAAATCATGTGCCCGCCCCTGCCCTAACCCCGAAGAGCCGCGACGGTATGGCATGGTGCCGATCTGTTGCTGGTGCTCGTGCGATTACTCCGGATATTATGATGGGCGCGGCGACAGAGCGACGAAGCTAGGGTTGGGCGCTGGACAAATCGAGGGTTTACCGCCCCTTCGGCCAATACTTGTGGAGACCTAGTTCGGCCAATACTTGTAGAGACCTAGCTCCCCGATTCATGAGCCACAAAAACGTATTAACAGGCCAAAGTACAGTCACCGTTAGCTCGGCCATATCCTGACGGAACTATAAACTCGTCGAAATTTCGCGATTCTAGTATATTTACAGGTACCATTAGAGATGCTCTGATGCCGACAAAGCCGTATTTTTTGCCAAAATCTGTCCAAATCTGAAAAACTTCAACCGAATCTAACCCCTCCTCAAAACTAATTTGGATTTTAACCCCGAGATTGGCGCCAAAGTTATACATGTCGACACGTATACATCAGAAAACCAAACCGAAGGAGGTCGGCTCCGTTTAAAACGACGCCGACCTCCCTAGGTTGCCCCCTATTGTCCAATGTTGGCGCTGATCTGTATAATTTCTGCTCCATTTAAATTGGCGTTGTCCTCAGATGTCAGATTCTGAATTAGTTTTAAAGAGGGTTCATATTCGGTTAAATTTTCTCAAAAAGGTCAGTGACAAAAAGAAAATACTAGAGAGGACAAACAGCTGGCATGTACGCACCTGCTGCAACCCCAAAACACGGACGGGAGAAAAGTCGTTTTTAACCGAGTCCAACGGCAAGCCAGCTCACGATACGCTTCTGCTCCTCTTGGGAGAGGTCGCCGCATCGGCGTGGGGTATTGTGGTTGTCACGCCTGCCCCGCATCGCCCTCCCCAACCCCGAAGAGGACGCGACGGTACGACATGGCGTGGATCTGCTATTGGTGCTCGCATGTTTGCTCGCTAGAGATGCTGGGTGCAGTGGCGGAGCTAGGGTTGGGTGTGAGAGAAGGTGAGGGTTTTGATCGGCACTCGCCCCTTCGGCCGGTACTCATACCGGCCCAACGCGCCGTTTCACGGGCCACTGAAAATGTATTAACGGGCCAGGACAAAGACAATCACCGTGTTAGTTCGACCAGAGGGGTGAAAACTCATTTTTAATGCTTGTGTGATTATACACAACATGATCATCGAGAATGAGGAAAGACTCCAGTGATGAATGTTGTCCCCTACGAGTGTCAGGTCCTTTTTCCCATGTTGATCATCCAGGTGCCCGCGGACTTTGTTGATTTTCTTGCCATGCATGGAAAACATGTTTTTTTAAACTAGGCAAGAGGCTTGTCATTCATTGATAAACTAGAAGAGAGATGACTAGTTTATGAGGGAAACTAGCTAAAAACCGATACAACACAAACTACACGTCAGCCCCGAGGTCGCGCACCACATGATTCGATGGCCTAAACACCCAAGTGGCCAAGGCCGACACCCAAAACACCTCAAACGCTACAAGGAGGAGGCAAACTCGAAGTCGCTGCTCCGACATCCACGCCAACCCCTAGGGTTGCGCACCACCTAGCCGAAGACGAAGATCGCAGCCGCAAACCACCAAACTCGCTCCACTGGTCCCTCCAGCCGACGGAACATCCAAGACGAGGCCTCAAGAGGCAAAACGATCCAAGAGCGCCGCCCTCGCCCGATCCCCCATGGGATCTGGGGTTTACCCCGAAGAACTGATAAAACACAGTGCGTGCCACTAAACTAGTAATTTGTAGGTTAGAAATCGTTGGCACGGAACAGAGACGTAAATGACACTAAACATTTGAATATTTGCACTCGTGGAAAAAAACATTGAAGAACACGAGTTTGATCATACATAAAGTGTCGCGATTCTTACTTAATCACATAGCAGCGATCCAAAAGTTGCGCTTTACATAGACTAGTGTTGGAGCGCAACCGCGAGGTCCGTGACCTAGACGGCGGGCGTAGAGCTCCGTGTAGCGGGCGAGGGATGGCGGAGGACGCACGCCGTGGTTGGTCCACTTCCGCGCCGCTCGCTTCTTGTCCCCCTCCGATCGCACGATACGCTTCTGCTCCTCCTGGGAGAGGTCGCCGCATCGGCGTGGGGTACAGTGGTTGTCACGCCCGCCCCCGCATCGCCCTCCCCAACCCCGAAGAGGCCGCGACGGTACGACATGGCGTCGATCTGCTGTTGGTGCTTGCATGTTTGCTCGCTAGAGATGCTGGATGCAGCGGTGGAGCTAGGGTTGGGTGTGAGAGAAGTGAGGGTTTTGATCGGCACTCGCCCCTTCGGCCGGTACTCGTACCGGCCCAACGCGCCGATTCACGGGCCACTGAAAATGCATTAACGGGCCAGGCCAAAGACAATCCCCGTTTGCTCGACCATTTCCTTGCAGGCTTATAAACTGGCCTGGATTTTAAAGTTCAGTTAGAGTTGCTTTAAAGCCGACAAAGCCTTGTGTGGGGAGAGATGGCATACAGCCGGAGTGTACGCACCCGATGCAATGCAACCCCCAAACACTGAAGGGTGAAAACTAATTTTTAACCGAGTCCAACCACAAGCCAGCTCACCCCCTGGAGTCTAGCTCCGTTGTGCCACAGCCAGTCCACTGCTTTTGTGCTCTACTACGCGCGTAATTTACCTGCAGCTGTCACGCTTAAACAGATGATATTGGAAGCTGTCTTTTCCGGTCAGCACTCGCCTGGCTCCAGCAAGGACGTACTACCTGCAGCTGGCCCGTCGAGTATCTGGCGTGGGAGTATCTGCCTGCCTGCCTGCTTCGAGAGGTTCGAGGCCCGTCGAGTTCTTGCACCCGCAACAGCGCCAGGTCACGAGGCACGGTAGCAGCATAGGCCGACGGACGTGTCGATCACTCAGTTTTCGTGTACCAGAAAAACAATCTTGTCGCTAATCTACCGTGGATCTTTGCTTTGCTTTGCTTCCTAGAACAGGGCACGTTCTCAGATGGGAAAGAGAGACCGGAGAAGGTGGCCTCGTGGCAGTCGTAAAGCAAAGAGAAAAAAGCTCTTTTTTCGCTCCGGTAGCTTGCTCAACCCCAGCCACCCACCCGGCACGCAGCTACCAGCAGCAGTAGCGCACAGTCGGGATGGCAGGCGGCGGCGAGGGCAGCACAGCGAGGGCAACAGTGTAGTGTAGGGCTTCGATCGCTCGGTGCGGGCCGTCCGGCGAGTAAAATGGTGGAACCCGCCGGGCCCGTTGTCGCTGCCATGCCAGCAGGAGCAGGCGGCACACGCCCCCAGCCCCAGGTTTTAGTTTTACTACCCCCGTGCCGAAATGCACATGACATGCCCCCACGGCTCGTGCCCAGCGTCTAGCCCCAGCTACAGCTACCCGACCCTCGCTCGCTCGCTCTGAATGGGAAATCTGCCTCCCTCGCGTGCCACGCGCTCCGCCAGCCCGACTTTCACGTGCGCCAGCTCACCAACCTGACGCGCCCCATAACTGGCCCAGCTAGCAGCAGCTCGATCGAGCGGTGCGCGCGTGCTGTTCTGTTCCACCATGGTGCCTGCCTGCCAGTGTGCTCGTCCGCTAGACTCGAGCCCCGGGCCCGGCTCGGAAGGTGGGCTTCCGCGCGATCACGAGGACCAAATATAGACTCCGCTCCGCACACCCGGAGCTGTCCCCAGGGCTGAAAACTTGTATCACGACGCGATCACGAAATAATTCATGCATGTTTGGCTTGTACTTGTATTGTTTTTTGCTACAAAGATGGCACAGTTTTGATTACAAGTGTTCACGACGACGTCTCGCTCTACTCCTGACCTGGAATATTATATCGACGGTACAATACACTAATGCAATAAGATATCGATGATACTACAAATACATGAGATGGCTCCTCCAAAGCTGATGATTTCGGACGGATATAAAACCATTGCATGTTTGCCTAGTTGCTCTTTGTTTTTGCCACAAGACGATAAGATTTCGACTGGGTTCCACCTAGGTTTCATATGTGTGTTCCGAGCTATGTCCGACACGACGGACGAACCGGAATATTCTTAAAATGCCCAAAAGAAAATGCTGGGACAACCACAAAAAAATGCCCAAAAGAAATTGCACTTTACAACCAAGCATGCTCTAGAAATCATAGCCATGAATACATAAAATAAAATCCGTGGAGTGGCCACATGCTTTCTTATTTAACGTGGATTTTGTTCTCCTAAAAATATGATGATTCTCACAAAAAAAAAGAAATATGATGATCACATGTACCATTACAACCAAAAATAAAAATAATCGTGCGTAACTGGTGCCACCCAATCTATCTTGAATTTTTAATCTCATTCCACAACTTTGTGGGTGGATTGTATAGATATGCTCTACTGGTAGTATCAGATTATAGGGAATAATAATGTGCATTGCAAATGATGATTTGACACAGCTGTGAAACCCTTGAATGTTTGCTTAGTTGTGCCTTTTTCGCCACAAGACGATAAGATTTCGACCGGTACCGCCACCTACATTTTATATACGTGTTCCGAGCAATGCCCGACTCGACCGATAAACCGAAATATCCGGAAGATACACTTAACAACCAAGCGCGTTTTGGAAATCATAGTCACGAGTACCTAAAATAAAATATGTGGAGTAGCCGCATGCTTCCTTATTTAAAATAGATTTTTTGTTCTCCTAAAAAATATGGTAACCGCTTGTACATTTCACAACACTGTGGGCGGATTGCATAGATATGCTCTACTGGTACAATCAAATTATGGGGAATAATAATGGTGGGTGTAGCGTTGGCGTGAGCTTGAGCGTGCATATGATTTCGTGGGTGGTTCATGGTGGGGAAGCGTGGAAAGTTGCAGCTCCTTTGCTTTGCTTACGTGGACGGAAGCGGCATCTCGAGGGCTGGCTGGAGCGCGTGGCCCGGGCGGGACCCACTGCGTGTATATTTGTATTTGTACTAGAGAAAAAAACGAAGAGAAATTTAAAGGCGCGGCGCAGCGCCGCAGCAGCGAGTGCAGGAGGGGATGGCAGCGGAGAAAGGCTTTGCGGGACAGCTGGGAATGAGCGGAAGACAGCTGGGATTTGGGTACGGCCGGGATGCCGGGACGCAGGTCCCGTCGCCGCTCGCGTCTGGCCTTTTTTTTTTTCAGCGACAGCCTAGCTAGACCTGCTCCATGGACTGCTAGGGGAGAAAAGTCCACCCTGCCTGTCTTCCAAGTTCCAACGGCTGTCCGATCACCCCTTTCTGTCACGTGAGTGATTACAAGTTACTGTTATGCGCTGCTGTTCTTGGTCAGAGCATTAGCTGATTAGACCATCCTAAACGGGATTCGCATTTCGGACATCAGTTTGGTCCGAATATGTGGGGTGAAGGACAGGCCGTCAAGGCTTAGCCCGATTTGCGCTGGCCTGTGACCCTAACTGAAAATGTCTCTTGGTCCCTAACTGAAAGTGTCTGGGATTACAAGTTACAGAGTTACTGTTCCGTGCTGCGTTTCTTGGTCATTAACTGAAAATGTCTCGCTCTGGTCAGAGCATTAGCTAATTTATTTGGAAATTGTCCACATAAATTGCAAAAGCTTATTTCGGTCGGAACGTAAACACCGCCACTTCATGCGTACTGTAACATCTCCGAATACAGTAGTATTTCTTTTAAATGCGACCGTCGTGCTTGAGCCTCTTATTGGCACATTTTTCTAAATAATACAAATTAATTATTTATTTTGAGTTCTATTATGCGTTTTTTCGGAATTCCAGATCTAGGGCTTTGTCGGCCAGGGGCAAGCCGACTGGGTCAATCGGCCAGGCCCTGGCTGTGAGCGCAACCGTCAACAGAGAGTCGGCAATGAAGTCGGCCCGGTGGGCTGGACCCACAACGGTCGACAGTCCCGGTAGCAGACCGCCTTGTCGGCCAGCCCGTGCCAGGGCGAGATAAAGCGACGCCGCGCCTTCTTCTCCACGCGACGCCTTGGCCGCCTCTCTCTTCCCTTCGTGTTCTTCGTTTCTAGCCTTCTTTTTTCTCAGATTTAGCTCGATTTGACCACAAAAACTTCAATCCAAAAGCATTAGAGAGGGAGAGGAAGCCCGATCTACGGATGGGTTAGCTCATGGCTTGATTTGGTGTTGATTTGTTGGAGGAACGGTGGTGGAGCTGTGGTGGAACAATGGCAATGGTGGTGGAGCTGTGGTGGAGGAGCTAAGGCTGTGGTGGTGGAGCAGGTGTTGGTGGCAGCTTCTCTCGCTTCAAGGGTAAACTCTAATCCCTCGATAATCAATGGATATTGTATATAGTTACGTACGTTCGTCGTATGGTTAGTCTATTAGAATATTTGGCTAGTTGATTAGTAAAAATTTGGCCGGAGGATTAGTAGCAATATTTGACCGATGGGTTAGGCACAAAAATTTGGCTGATGGATTAGTAGCAATATTTGACCGATGGGTTAGGCCCAAAAATTTGTCCGGTGGATTAGTAGCAATATTTGACCGGTAGCTTAGGCACAAAAATTTGGCCGGTGGATTAGTAGCAATATTTGACCGATGGGTTAGGCACAAAAATTTGGCATGTGGAGTAGTAACAATATTTGACCGGTAGCAGTAATATCATATTTTTTAGAATATTTGCAAGCATTGTCCAAAGTTATACGCGTTGTCGATAATTAATTGATTAGGTTGTTTATTTTATGTCAGCAGAGATGACCAATTTAGTGAAGTTCGTGTTTTATTACGATCATGGGAATGTTCGAACAAATGACTTTGGAGCAGATCGAAGAGTTTATGTGTACAGTTAGATTTGACCGCCTCAAACGTGGAGTGTTAGTCAGTTGAAGGAATGGTTGACAGGATGTTTAGGCTATAACATCGAGACGTACACCGTCAGCGTGCAAGCATTATGGACAAAGTCAAGAAAAAATATTTTCTGGACTTTAAGTCATGTAGATACAGACAGAGACTGGTTTAAGTGGTTAAAAGGCTGTGAAGATAGGCATGTAAACCCTCGCGCATTAGTGCTTCTTGTCTTGAAGGAGATCGATGGTGGACATGTTTCGCGCCATAGTGTTGATTCAAGTTACGGGATGTACTCTATGTCCAGTGCTGGAGGCGGTGGTTATGAATCGGGGCAGAGCAGTGAGATTGGAGGAGGAGGAGGCGGTGGTTATGAATCGGGGCAGAGCAGTCAGGCAGGAGGTGGAGAAGACTATAGTGGAGAGGCAGATGCGGACGAGCAAGATGGAGGCCGGAGGCGGTATGTTCTTCATCTAATGCACCTATTTATTACATAGTTTTCCATCTATATATGCTGAACCTTGTGGTGTCTCTTGCAGGCACAGCTGTTAGTCGATCTTGAGACGGAGAGTCGGAGTCTGACGCTCTCTTCGTCCGCCCCTACTTATTCACCGGGACGGGGAGACTGGCCGAGTCGCTCGGAGGAGAAGATACGACGTATCTACGGGTTATCACGTGCACCCGCCCGGACATTGCTCACCACCCGCACCATGCGTCCTCCGCGGCACTCGACGCAGCCACCCTCGCCCCCTCGACAGGCTCCCGTCCACGGCTTACACCACGACGGCCCGAGACCTCCTCCCTGCATCAGCTGGAGGTTCGGCGTGGCATCGCAGTCTTCTTCGATTTGTTGGCAGCAGCAGCCACCTTTGCACGATGGAGGTTCGTGGCGGAACCAGCAGCGAGCCTTTGGGTCACCCTCCCATGGCAAACTACGGGTTTCACCCACAGCCACACCGTGGTATGTGTCTTACAAGATAAGAGTCGAGGCTCATTTCATGTCAAGTTCTTACATACTTTGTTTTATATGCGGGAGCATTGAATGCAGGGTCTATGCACGCTATCAATGTCTCCCGGATCCGCCTGGACTGATCAGGACGTTGATCATAGCACTTAGGATTTATCTATGTATGAGACATATATTTATCTATGTATGAGACGTGTCTATCTATGCATGAGACATCTACTTATGTATGAGACATATATCTACCTATATATTTATCTATGTATGAGACATATATTTATCTATGTATGAGACATATATTTATCTATGTATGACACATGTCTATCTATGCATGAGACATCTACTTATGTATGAGACATATATCTACCTATATATGAGACATCATTCTATCATTTCACGATTTTTATTGCAACACAGTTCAACATAACTTGCAACACAGTTCAACATAACTTGCGGTACATAAATAAGAGTCCTATCAATCCCTAGTATGATGCCTTTCCCTTTCCCTCCGATGATGCCTCGCCCTTTCCCTTGGACGATCCCTCGCACTTGCTCTTCTTGGCCTGCTCTTTCTTCTTCTCCTGCCTCTTGTCCCACTCAGCTCTCGCCTTGCTTCCAACGGGTGGCGGCATGAAGATATCATCCTCATCTTCGCTCTCTATGCAGGCCTCGTACACACCGCTTCGTCATGTCGACTTGACTCTTCTTGGCTGCTCTTTCTTCTTCTCCGCCTCTTGTCCCACTCGGCTCTTGCCTTGCTTCCAACCGGTGGTGGCATGAAGATATCATCCTCATCTTCGCTATCTTCTATCCAGACCAAGGTGTATTAGCCACCTCCATCATGCGAGCTTCACTCTTGAAGGTGAGCTTGTCCCACCTTGCCTTGATCCCGAGAAGCTCTGCTTCTGATTTGGGGTCTTCGGTTTCCACCCTCTTAGATAAAGTGACTTACCAAGTATAACGAGAGCATCATGGTTCGATACCAACGTATCGATCGGCTGGTGTATCGCCTATCTCAACAGTTCGCTATGAAGAAAAGCCCAATGGACATATCTACAGCCGGGAGAAGCGTCGGTCATAGTGGAGAGGAGGGAGGAAAATGCGAGAGCCAGAGAGGAGGAAATGAGAGAGTAAGAGGAGGAAGAGAAGAACGGTAAAGGATACATCTCGTTGCGGATTTATAGAGGCACCAAGCGCGGCGAATAGGCGGAAAAAAGGAGGAAGTAGTGGCGGAAAAAAGGGGGAAGTAGTGGCGGGAAGAAAGGACGGAAAGTACTAGCGGGAAAAATCGGCGCGATGGCGGGAAAAAATCGGCGCCAAGGATTGACGAACAACAATGGCGGAAGATTAGGCTGCATTGATCATGCAGGATTTGGCGAAGCACGACGATTAGGCAATCGGCCAGGAAAGCCGAGACCAATCGCCGAGGCAAGCCGGCCAATCGGCCGATCTGATTGCATAATGAGGCGGGGCCGTCGCATGGTGCCACATGCGATCGGCCGAGAACTGTCGATTGGCGATCGCTTGCCCGGCCGACAAAGCCCTAGATCTGGAATTTCGAAAAAACGCATAATAGAACTCAAAATAAATAATTAATTCGTATTATTTTAAAAAAAATCGCCCACATTCTCATCCTAGTTTGTCGAGTCTATGCCTATGGATTGGGTGCACACATAGCCTGGGCGGCGTGGACCATGCACTGATTGGGTGCAAACGGACCAAGCAGCGTGGACAGGATAGTAACTCCCGGTTTATTTTCGGAGTATTTCCTCCCTCCGACAGGTCCATTTTCGGAGTATTTCCTCCCTCCCGGTTTAAGATTCACAATTTGCAATTTTCTGAATCCTAGGTGTTTTCTAATTTGTCTATTTAATAGTATGGAGAAAAACATGCATGAGAAAAAGAAAAGACAGCAAAGCTTTCACATTTGTTCACACATATGCATGCAAACATTTTGTTCATTTTATTCTTTTCACATGGAAGTAATTACAGAGATTAAATGCTTTTATGACTAAATATTTTTGAATTTCATGGTTTGCAAATTGTGTCCTTTTAACAGGAACGAGAGAGTATTTATTTTGTTAATGTTTTTACTTGTTGCGGTTGCATTCATTGTGCAACTAGATATAATTAAATTTGTATTTATGTACGGAAATCATAGCGTTTTGGTCAATGTTCTTAAATTTATGTTTTTGGTCGCTCTCTTCTTTTGGCTGGGTGTTTTTTGTTTCTCATGCGATTGCAAGATAAAGAAAAAGGCTTAGCGTACTACAGCGGCGCTTCGATGCATGGACCATGCAACGCTGTAGCGTGATGGAGAGGGTCGAGACCTGCCTAGCGCATAGACGGCTTCTTTTAGCTTGGGGACATGCACAAAACCACCATACCGATCTTTGTCGGGTGCGGTCGGGCAGCTCTCCATCCAGCGATCTACTCCACGTATAGTACAGTAATACCGTGGATGGATACTTGGATAGTATTAAGCCAGCGTATATGATCACTAGGCAGAGGACTAATATTGTGCACTCGTCTATGTATTTATACGTATTACCTAGCTCTGACCAATACGAGGAGCCCAGGATTAACACTACAGATGAAATTGCAAGAACGATCGAGCTGCTTTCATGTTTGAGCGTGCAGCTGATATACGGCGGTGGGTGTGCATGCATGCCAACCATGTACGGCCGGCCGGCTAGACGCGTCTCGCATATAAGATGGATCGACCTGCAACGACGACGTCCTTGAATGTGTGGACCTAGGGCCGTACATAGGTACACATTCTGTATGCAAGGTCGAGCGCATGATCGTTGGCCGTACATACGTGCTGTTTGCTCGCCGACGACGGCCGGCTGACAACGACGGAACTGGAGCGAAAACGACGTATAATTGCACCAAAACTCCTCCGTCCTTAAAAAAAAAATTGGTAGATTTATCTAGTTTCGCATATACCTAGATATTTTCTAGATAAATATATTTTATTCTAGACAAATTTGAGATATATTTTTTAGGACGAGAAAGTATATATTCCATTGCTTATTATGCATGCATGGCACGGGGTCATACACGTGCCGCCGTACGTCCGAACGGTATCCAGGTTGGCTAGCCACTGCTACCAAGGAGGATCTCGGCGATCTATGTACGTACATCTAGGAGACCGGTCAGGTCAGAAATGAATTATCATCTCATGGAATTTATTTCGCCGTGGGTTACCGTGGTGTCGATGGTACTCATGAGAGTGACACGGCCGATCAATCGATCATTCGATCGCCTTGGATTCGATCGCGCGCGAGCACAAACGAATATTACTACCTCTCGATTGTTTAATTTCGGCTGCGTACCTGCGTACAGTGGAGTATAATTCCCACTCGATTCGGCTGTACTAACGGCCATAAGTTGTACTCCCTCTGTTCCAGTTTAGTGTGCGCGGTGCTACAGTGCACGCGAAACGAGGTGAGCAATTTCTCTCTTATTTTTCACCTTTTTGCTCTCGGTTTTTTTGGTATGTGTAGCTCTCTGTGTTTACTCTACCTATTTTAAAAATTATAGAATTTTTTTGATAAAAGATAAGAAAAAAATAGACCACCTTGTTTTGCGTGATGAACAGTAACGCACGGAGTAATATGAAACAGAGGGAGTAAGTTGTAACGAGAGATGATGCGTGCGTACATAGACGTGCGCGGTGGGTTGGTATTTGGTTAACACGGATGGTTCTCCAAACTGCGCAGTATAGACGAAGCTGGTTCGGGCTATATCCTTCGCAATGGTATTGCGGTGTTTGTTGAGGCTGGGTGCCGAAAGCATGCATATATAGATGATCCTCTAAGACTTGGGATATGCAAGTTTATCATCCAAACCGACTGCAACTCGGTTGTGAATATGTGGAAGGAGTACAAGGAGCCAAGATTCATCATGGGGGCTCACATAGTTAATATGGAGACGAAGGTTTTATGTAATTCTTTCGAGGAGGTCAAGCTTCTTCCGTATAGATAGAGAAGGAAATAAAGAAGCACATTATTGTGCTAAAAAAGCTTTAAGCGTAGTTAGTCCAGTCGATGTAATTTCTAAATTTCTGACTGATGTAATTCATGTCTGATTCAATAAAACAGTGGATTACGATTTAAAAAAAGCCGTATGCCAACGCAGCCATACGGGGGGAGAGCAGGAGTCTACGTGGACGACGGACGTGCCTGCCTGCGCCCACGACACGGTTGCAAAGCCGACAAAGGCTCACGCTGGGCACAGGACAAACAGCTGGTCTGTACTGTACGCACCTGCTGCAACACGGAAGCGAGAAAACTCATTCATTTTTAGCCCTGCCCCGCCCCCGATCGAGTCCAACCACAAGCCAGCTCACCGCCTGCGCTCTAGCTCTCGATCGTTTCCCTCGTTCGGTGCCGCTGCCAGCCAGTCCACTGCTTTTGTGCTCTCTGTCCGTAATTTAGCTGCAGCTGTCACGCTTAAACAGAGGATCTTGGATGGTAC
Organism: Avena longiglumis; assembly: GCA_030063025.1. Lineage (NCBI taxonomy): Eukaryota > Viridiplantae > Streptophyta > Magnoliopsida > Poales > Poaceae > Avena > Avena longiglumis. Next base: position 64,365,328 of record CP125973.1, read on the forward strand.
TCCTAGGAGTACATCTCATTTTCTCCACATTTTACTACTACCAGTAATCCTGTAAGAAAGAAAATACAGGAATATTGTTAGCAAGTGAGGTTTCTGTACTTGTGGTCTTTTCTCCAGCTCTTTTTTTAGTGCCACTACTCGATGGACGCGACTGAGGAAGCTGTCTTTTCCGGTCAGCGCTCCAGCTAGGACGTACTCCACTCAGAAACCCGTAGCTGCAGCTGGCGTGGGATTCATCTGCCTGCCTGCCTGCCTGCCTGCTTCGAGATGTTGGAGGCCAGTCGAGTTCACGCACCCTCAACAGCGCCAGGTCACGAGCCACGGTAGCAGCCTAGGCCGACGGACGTGTCGATCGCCCAGTTGGCGTGTATCAGAAAAATAATCTTGTGGCTACTACAGTTGATCCTTGGGCACGTTCTCAGATGCCCTGGGGAGAGAGACCGGAGAAGGTGGCCTCGTGTCGTGGCATAGAGAGAAAAGCTCTTTTTGGCTCAACCCCAGCCACCAACCCAGCAGGTCACGCAGCTACCAGCAGCAGTAGCGGCGGGGGCAGCACAGCGATCGCAACAGTGTAGTGTAGGCCTTCGATCGATCGCTGCGGTCCGTCCGTCCGGCGAGGCGAGGCGAGTAAAATGGTGGAGCCCGGCGGCGGCGGCCCAGTCGTCGCTGCCGCGGGAGCAGGCGGCACGCGCCCTAGGTTTTAGTTTTAGCCCCGTGCCGAATTGAAAACAAATCACATGCATGTGCCCCCACGGCATGTACGTCCTCGTCTAGCCCCAGCAGCTACAGCCCGCTCTGGAACTGAAACTGAGAAATCTGCCTCGCCTCCCACGCGCGCCCCTTTCACGTGCGCCAGCTCACCAACCTGACGCGCCCCCCATAACGTCCCAGCCAGCCGCAGGCCACCCCCGTGTGCCGTTCGATGCCGATCCAGCGGCGCGCGCGTGCTGATGCCATTCCAGTGTGCTCGCTCGACTCGACTCGAGCCCCGGGCCCCTGCTCGGAAGGTGGGCCGTGGCTGGGCTTCACCGCGATCACAAGGACCAAATATACCTCCGCTCCGCCCGCCCGCCCAGAAGTGTCCCCATGGAAAAATAAAGCTACCCTCCACTAAAAAAAAAAAAAAGCTACCCTTTTCCGGTACCACTCTACTCTAGTCCCTACCCTTTCCATTTCTTGCTTGCTGCTAAGTTTGACCACCCTAGCTCGGTTCCTCCTACCCTCGGAGTGGTATATCTGGTCCGAACAGCATGCGTTTACCGGTATATGGCCAGAACCAGCGACAAGTACGAATACATCCAAATATTCACCAAAGGGTTTTGGACCATATTAGTTCCTGACATTGGTGGATACTCTACAAAATCTACAGCGATGTAATGTCAGGGTAGCTCCAGGTCCACCTGCTTGGTGCTTCGTTGGATAAATATAATTAGCGTGGACCACCGAAATTACTTTACTACAGTATTCTGTTACTTAACCACAATGATGGGCAAGGCCTCTACTACTCACCAAACATGTACTACAAACGACTCCACAAAACACACAAGAAAACAATACATGGTCCTATACTCCTATAGGTTATAGTTACTCGAGTTCATGATTGAGCACACACGCTGGAGAATTCATGCATTTTGGCTTATACTTGCATATTATTGTTGCCTACAAAGATAACACAGTTTTGATCTTCGCTACCTATGTTCCTTTCAAGTGTTCACAAGGACGTTTCACTCTACTCTTGAGCTGGAATAAATTTTCAAGAAAACACTTTACAAGAAGGTTTGTCGTGGAAAAGTCTTACGCGTTGGTACATGAAAAATCCATGGTGCAGTTGCATGGTTCTTTACCTAATAGTGGTGGTCGACCAGAGTATAATACCTGAAGTTAATCAAGTTGATGATTTGGCATATCTAGCAGAATTCTCGCATGTTTGCCTAGTACTAGCTCTTTAGATTGTGCTACAATGGGGCGCACTTCCGATCGGTACAACATCCGTTTTATATATGTGTTCACGGCGATGTTTGACTCTACTACTAGAACGAAGTATTTTAGAAGAACTTTACATGCACATGTATACTTTAGAAAAACTCTCGTTATTAATACTTAAAATAAATCTATGAAGTGGCTTCATGTCTCTTTATTTAGTTGTTGTGGACCACTCGACTATCTTACTCCATTGTTGACCACACAGGGCTTCTGCATCGTCAATTTTTTATTGATGGTAATGTTGTTAACAATACATTGATGCAATAATTTGGCACATTTGTTAAACATGAGATGGCTACTCAAAAGTTAATGATTTGGCAAAGTTGTGAAACCCTTGCATGTTTTCCTAGTTGCTCTTTTTTTTGCCAGAAGACGAATAAAATTTCGATGGGTACCACCTACGTCTTATAAGCGTGTTCCGAGCAATGCCTCACTCGACCGATGAACCAAAATATTCGGAAGATACACTTTACAACCAAGCACAGTCTGGAAATAATAGTCACAAAAACAAGAAATAAAATCCTAGGAGTAGCCGCATGCTTTCTTATTTAAAGTAGATTTTGTTCTCCTAAAAATAATCCAGTTAACTGCAGCCACCACCACTGGCCGCCACCCAATCTGTCTCGAAAATTATTTAATCACATTACTCAACTTTGTGGGCGTATTGTGTATGTATGCTCTACTCGTAGTGTAGCGTAGGCATGAGCTTGAGAGTGCATGATTTCGTGGGTGGTTGATGATGGGGAAGCGTGGCAAGTGGCAGGTCCTTTGCTTTGCTTACGTGGATGGAAGCGGCATCTCGAGGGCTGGAGCACATGGCCTTGGCGGGACCCACTGCGTGTATTTTAGTAGAGGAAAAAAGGACGAGAAATCAAAAGGCGAAGCGCAGGGCCGCAGCAGAGAGCGCAGGGAAGTGAGCTGGGAATGAGCGGAAGACAGCTGGGATTTTCAGTACGTCTGGGATGCCGGGACGCAGCTCCCGTCGCCGCTCGCGCCTTGCCTTTTTCCGAGCGACGCTTGCCTAGGCCCGGTCCATGGATCGCCTGGGCGAAAAGTCCAAACCTCACCCTATTTGTCTTCCGAGTTCCAACGGCTGCCCGACCACCAGCCCCGCATTTGGGAAACTGTTCACGTGAGTGATTACAGGTTACTGTTCTGCGCTGCGTTTCTTGGTCCGTAAATGAAAATGTCTCGCTCTGGTCAGAGCATTAGCTGATTAGCAGTGAACTGGAAATTGTTCACATAAATCGCAGAAGCTATTCTTTCACTCGAAAACAATCACATGCCTACACTAAGCTTGGCACGTACTCCCTCCGTTTTAAAATATAAGATGTTTCAGATTTGTGAAGGAAATTAATCTAGACTTGTTTTAGTGTTTAGATTCATTGCAAAGTTGAGTGAATTTACATACTAAAACAAGTCTAGATTCATTTTTCTTCACAAACCTAAAACATCTTATATTTTGAAACAGAGGGAGTAAACACGACCACTTCATGCGTAACATCTCTGAACACAGTATTTGTTTTCATGCGACTGTCGTGCTTGAGCCTCACATTCTCACCGTAGTTTCCCCGAGTCTATACCTATGGATTGGGTGCACGCATAGCCTGGGCGGCTATAGCCTTGTCTTCTGTATCTTGCCCAGAACTGTAGCCGCGCTGTCTCCTCCGTATCCCCATGTGTCCCACACTATTCACTATGCGCGGGGCCCTCCAGCTTAGTCCATTTCGGTCCCAAGCTCCAGAGCTTTTTTACTTCCCCGTTATACCCTCCGCTACTTGGCAAAATGCTCGTCCTGCCCCTAAACCAACCTAACTGTACAAAACCATTTTGGGATTTGGTCCCCACAAATCGTTGAGCTGGAGCCGAATTGGCATCACCTGCGAAATACACGCGGCAGCAGCCAGCAGCACACTGCGGTTTAACCTACTCGTAGGATAGTCAAAGACAAGGACTACTATTAGCAGCACTGACGAAACCCACATGCGTTCCTGAATACCGTTGGGAAAGAGATAAACCGGAGTAGTATTATAACAAGGGAAACATGAGTTTTGGGTTTAGTTATACTGGTTTATTTCTTACTTTTTCTTAACAGAGTTTATTTCTTACTAAAGCCCTACAATACATGGATTAAGTCTCTGGAATCACTACTGCTCCGTGCTGCTTTGCAGCTTTCATTAATGGAAGATGGGGTTTTAAGCCCATTAATTCGGAAAAAAATTTACTACTACTGCTCTGTTCTATATTCATTTGACATAACACAACCATGATATGCCCTGGTCCATTCGAAGATCACATGCATGATTGATCTCCGCAACGATTGCCCTGGTGTAGAAATAAACTTGTTTCAGTCTAGTAGAGAACTTGTATATGTATAGTTAATAATTTCGGCTGCGTACCTGGTACCGAAAACGTACAGTGGAGTATAATTCCCACTCGATTCGGCCGTACTAACGGCTATAAGTCGTAAGTTGTAACGAGAGATGATGCGTGCGTACATAGACGTGCGCCGTGGGTTGGTCCTTGGTTAACACGGATGATTCTCTAAACTGCGCAGTATAGACGAAGCTGGTGCGGGCTATGTCCTTCGCAATGATATATGGCGGGGTTTGTTGAGACTGGGTGCCGGAAGCATGCATGCATATATAGACAGTAATGCTAGGTCTATGGACTAAGAGTTACGGAATCAGGGGGAGAAAAAACGGGGGAGGGTCGTGGGCCTAAAGTCACGGATTGTAAAAACTGTGAACGAACCAGGTGATTCCACGTCCTTCCATAACAGCAGTCCGTAAGTATTTTGCCCGTAAGTCTAGTATTATTGATATATAGATGACCCTCTTGTCAACGAGTTACTTGCTTATTGGGAAGGCCTAGAGGCGGCTCTAAAACTTGGGATATGCAAGCTTATCATCCAAACCAACTGCAACTCGCTGTGAATATGTAGAAGGAGGACAAGGAGCCAAGAATCATGGGGCTCACATAATTAAGGAGAGAAGGTTTTATGTAATTCTTTTCGGGATATCAAGCTTCTTCGTATAGGTAGAGAAGGAAATAAAGCAGCATACTGTTGTGCTAAAGAAGCTTTTAAGCGTGGTTAGTCTAGTTTTCTTTTTGACATGCTAGTTAGTCTAGTTTGTCTCGATGTAATTTCTAAATTTCTGACTAATGTAATTCAGTCTAAGTGTAACGTATTCAATAAAACAGTGGATTATGATAAAAAAAATTCATATGCCATGGCAGCCATGCGGGTGGAGAGCTAGAGGCTACGTGGACGACGGACATGCCTGCCTGCGCCCACGACACGGTTGCAAAGCCGACAAAGGCTCCCGCTGGTCAGAGGACAAACAGCTGGCCTGTACTGTACGCACCTGCTGCGACACGGAAGGGAGAAAACTAATTCATTTTTAAGCCTGCCCCTGATCGAGTCCAAGCACAAGCCAGCTCACCGCCTGCGCTCTAGCTCTCGATCGTTTCCCTCGCTTCCACTGCCAGCCAGTCCACTGCCTTTGTTCCCTCTGCCCTCTTTTTTTTACTGCCACTACTCGATGGACGCGACTGAGGAAGCTGTCTTTTCCGGTCAGCGCTCCAGCTAGGACGTACTCCACTCAGAAACCCGTAGCTGCAGCTGTCTTCGAGATGTTGAAGGCCGGTCGAGTTCACGCACCCTCAACGGCGCCAGGTCACGAGCCACGGTAGCAGCCTAGGCCGACGGACGTGTCGATCGCCCAGTTGGCGTGTATCAGAAAAATAATCTTGTGGCTACTACAGTTGATCCTTGGGCACGTTCTGAGATGCCCTGGGGAGAGAGACCGGAGAAGGTGGCCTCGTGTCGTGGCATAGAGAGAAAAGCTCTTTTTGGCTCAACCCCAGCCACCCACCCAGCAGCAGGAACGGCGCAGCTACCGGCAGCAGTAGCGGCGGGGGCAGCACAGCGATCGCAACAGTGTAGTGTAGGCCTTCGATCGATCGCTGAGGTCCGTTCGGTGGCGAGACGAGTAAAATGGTGGATGGAGCCCGGCGGCGGGCCAGTCGTTGCTGCCGCAGGAGCAGGCGGCACGCGCCCTAGGTTTTAGTTTTTAGCCCCGTGCCGAATTGAAAACAAATCACATGCATGTGCCCCACGGCATGTACGTCCTCGTCTTCGTCTAGCCCCAGCTACTGTGCTACCCGACCTCGCTCGCTCTGGAAAAAGAGAAATCTGCCTCGCCTCCCACGCGCGCCCCTTTCACGTGCGCCAGCTCACCAACCCTGACGCGCGCCCCATAACGTCCCAGCCAGCCGCAGGCCACCCCCCTGTGCCGTTCGATGCCGATCCAGCGGCGCGCGCGTGCTGATGCCATTCCAGTGTGCTCGCTCGACTCGACTCGAGCCCCGGGCCCCTGCTCGGAAGGTGGGCCGTGGCTGGGCTTCACCGCGATCACAAGGACCAAATATACCTCCGCTCCGCCCGCCCGCCCAGAAGTGTCCCCATGGAAAAATAAAGCTACCCTCCACTCAAAAAAAAAAAGAGCTACCCTTTTCCGCTACCACCCTACTCTAGTCCCTACTCTTTCCATTTCTTGCTTGCAGCTGAGTTTGACCACCCTAGCTCGGTTCCTCCTACCCTCGGAGTGCTATATCTGGTCCGAACAGCATGCGTTTACCGGTATATGGCCAGAACCAGCGACAAGTACGTATACATCCAAATATTCACCAAAGGGTTTTGGACCATAGTAGTTCCTGACATGGTGGATACTCTACAAAATCTACAGCGATGTAATGTCAGGGTAGCTCCAGGTCCACCTGCTTGGTGCTTGGTTGGATAATTATAATTGGCGGCGTGGACCACGTAAATTACTTTACTCCGTTTCTTAACCACAATAATGATGGGCAAGACCTATACTACTCGCCCAAAATGTACAAACTACACTAGATAACAGAAGCAAAATATGGCAAATATATGAGATAGTTACTCGAATTCATGATTCACAACAAGCTAGAGAATTCATGCATGTTTGGCTCCTACTTGTCTTATTTTTGCTACAATGATGACACAATTTTGATCGCCGCTAGATATGTTCCTACAAGTACCTGTTCGCAATGATTTTTTACTCTAATCCCCAGCTGGAATATTTTAGTACATAAAAAACCGTGATCTAGTTGCATGCTTCTTTACCTAATTGTGGTGGACCAACGAAATATCTTACTCCCTCCGAGCCATATTACTTGACTTAGATTTATCAAAATCTGGACGAACCTATATATTCCCTCCATTTCAAGGCTTAAGTCATATAACTTTTTTAAAAAGTCAAGCCATGCAAAGTTTGACCAAAATTTTAGAAAAGACTATCAACAACTATTATATTATATAGATACCATGTGAAAATATGTTTCATGATGTATTAAAGGGTATGGGTTACGTATTATAAATATTAATATTTTTCTCTTAAAACTTGGTCAAATTTTAGTTGGTTTGACTTTTGAAAAAAGTTATATACCTTATGCCTTGGGATGGAGGTAGTACTAAATAGTGTGTCTAGATTCATTCAACTCTAGACAAATTTGAGTCAACTAATATGGGCCGGAGGGAGTACCAGAATTCTTGCGCGCAAGAGTTCTACACCTTCAGAATTATTATTTCATCTGAAGTTTGGAACATATGAGTACAACTAAACATATTCCCGCAAACAAAAATACATCAGCCTATTATCAAGACAGAAAAATATTTGATATAGTCAAGTTCATGATTAGGCATATGTTTTTTAAAAACTTGCATGCTCGCCTAATAGCGTTTTAGTTTTTGCTACAAAGCGACGCAGTTCCGATCAGTACCGCATTCGTTTTATATATGTTGTGTTCAAGGAGATATGTGCCTCGACCAATGAAACATAGTATTTTAGAAGAACTTTACATGCTCAAGTATACTTAAAAAATATCTCGTTGATACATAAAATAAATCTATGGAGTAGCTTCATACGTATTTCTTTATTTATGTGTTGTGGACCACTCGACTATCTTACTTTATTATTGACCACCCAAGACTTTTGCATCATCAAATTCTATTGACGGTAACATGATTAACAATACACATACTAATACACTGATGCAAATGATGATTTGGCACAACTGCAAAACCCTTGAATGTTTGCCTAGTTGTCCAATGTTTTTGCCAAGATTTATGCGGGTACCACCTATGTTTATATGCGTGTCCAGAGCGATGTCTGACACGACCGACGAACCCAAATATTCGGAAAATGTACTTTACAACCAAGCATGCTCTGGAAATCATAGCCATAAATACATAAAATAAAATTCGTGGAGTGGCCACTTGCTCTCTTATTTAATGGGGATTTTGTTCTCCTAAGAATATGGTAATCATCGTGTACCATCCCAACCGAAAACCAAATAATCAAGCAAACCTGCAGGCTGCAGCCACCCAATCTATCTCAAAAATTGTTTAATCACATTTCACATCTCTTATCAAATTATATAGGGATTAATAATGGGGCTTTATTTCAAACGGTGGGTGTAGCGTAGGCATGAGCTTGAGCGTGCATGGTGGGGAAAGCGTGGCAAGTGGCAGGACCTTTGCATTGCTTACGTGGACGGAAGCGGCATTTCGAGGGCTGGCTGGACCGCGTGGCCCGGGCGGGACCCACTGCGTGTATTTTAGTAGAGGAAAAAAAATTACGAGAAATCAAAAGGCGAAGCGCAGGGCCGCAGCAGAGAGCGCAGGGAAGTGAGCTGGGAATGAGCGGAAGACAGCTGGGATTTCAGTACGTCTGGCATACCGGTGTTAGGAATTAATTAGCGTTAAATATATTAGTTAACAAATTCCCTGGAATATGCTAAGCAGCGGTTAGCATCTTTAGATTTTGTCCAACTGCTATAATAGCGAACCGTCGCTGCGTCCTTTAGAAACGACGCCAAACATTGTAACCGACATTGTAAAACACCTGTTGGGGACTATAAATACCCCACAGTCACAATCAATAGAATCATTCATTCGCTTTATTCTCTGTGTATCTCTTCACGTCATCAGCACTTGCTCTGCCCAGAGTGAGTAGGCCTAAGAAGAAGAACAGAGAAAAGGTAAGAAAAAGGAAGAATGGCTTTCCGTCGCCGCCAGGAACTCGCTTTTTCCTTTGCACGTTTTGTTGCCAGGGAGTATGGTCGCTCCCATTTTCGTCACCGAACATTCGGCCTCGCCGCTGCACGTCGCCGGAATTTTGGCCGGAACTTTGGCCGCCGATTTCAGCGTCGCCAAGGCGAAAATGGTGGCCTCGCCGCCACGAGCACCGCTCGTCGTCCCTATGGGCGTGGCGGTCTCCGCCACCGCCACAACCGCCACCTCCGTGGTAACCGGTGGGCACAACACCGCCACTTCCGAGCACCAGGACCTTCTACAAGCGAGTTGTGTCTAGGGAAGAGGCTCGGCGGTCTGAGAGCGCCCGCTGCGCCGGTGGTTGTCGTCATATGCAGAGGTTGCCGCGCGTCTGGCACGCCGATGCCGGTGGTTGCCCTGAAGAAGCCAATGTCGTGTCTGACGAAGCCTCGACCTCGAGCGTAACCGCCCGGCATAGGCGATCTGCGCCCTCCGCCGCCTGACCCGTCCATGGAATGGCTCCTTGGCGGGCGGCCGGATGGCTCGTCGGCGACCCGGCGTAACCCGGCGAGGAAGATGGGGCAACAACTCATTGCCCGGTACTACTTGCGCCCGCAGTGCGGCCCCCGTCCCGACGCCATCCGACGAGGACCGAGCGCCGCCCGCCAGCACGCCGCGATTTAATTTCTTCCAACCGCCGCCCGCGGTCCATGCCGACGCTCCGGGTTCGCCATTGGCGTCGCTGCCGCTCATGTCGTCCGGAGCTCCCCGACCTCAACCTCCTGCGGATGCGAGAAGGCCGAGGACACGACATCGTCGCCAGCGCCCTCGCCGGAGGCACGCGTGCTCCTCCGTCGCTTCGCATCGGCCATGGCGGCCCGACCCTCTGGAATCCGCATCGGGACTTGGTCCCCGGCGCACCTTGGGTTCACCGGCCTTGCCGCGGAGCCTCGCCTCCCCTCCTCCTCCGTGGAGGCGTTGAGCCGCCGCTGAAGAAGCCGACCGCGGGCGCTAGCATGAAGCAGGGCGTCGGCATCGAGTGGATAGGAGGAGGCAGACGGGATTTTTCCCCAACGTCGCTCCTCTCTGACCCTTTATTTGGATTTATCCCTTTATTCAATCGACCGGTCCAGCTCTAGCAATGCTAGCAGCCCGTCCGTGAAAAAAAAAATAGGCTCACTTATATTATCTAAATTTCTGACTAAGTATCTATCTGCACTAGTATTAGATTCCTGTAAACTTTTGTTTCGGACGTACCGTTTGTTTATCATTCAGTGTACTGTGATTGCACTAGTAGTAGTATAGCAGTATAGTGCGAACTTCTGTTTATCTATCATGCAATGTAACAGTCTATAGTGATGTAAATATATATATATTAGACCTTATGTCTATTAATAATATGACTTGTTATTAATACATTTGCCTTTAGCATTTTATAACATGTTATTTGGTACAACAATTTAATTTTGTCCTTGGAACTAAATCTTCTTGCAAAATAAAAATATGTGACTATCTCGAATATTATTTGTGAAACACAAGGTAATGGATCTACTGCATACATGCAGATTATCCATTACTATGAGGCGTACTTATTAGTCCTTTCGACAATAAGATTACCTACAAGTGCTCTTCCAAATAAATTAAGATGAAAGTATAACACAAGGTAATAGGATAAGGCGTCTACCGACACTCGTCGGACTATGCTTCCTACTACTGAGAGATGTACTGCAAATATGGAGATTATCTACAATGTGTTAACCTGAAATTGAAGATCTACACATATACGAATTATAAGCATCCGCTTAAATCCAAATGTTCCCCTAGAACAATTTTGTTGTTTACCAAACTACATTTTACTCTCTAGTAAAATTAATTAAATGCATGATCACATGCAGGAAAAATGGGTGACATCAATAAAAAAGATTTCCAAGAACTGCAAGTTGATGGAAGTAATTATCTATCTTGGGCTATGGATGCGAAAATAAACTTAACTAGTCGTAACCTTGGTCCTACAATTATCACACCCCCTGAAGATGCTCCAGAAATACCCCTAGTGGTAAAGTATGCGGCATTACATTTTATAAGGCACCACCTCCATCCTGATTTAAAAAATGAATATATGATGGAGGAGGACCCACTAGCCTTATGGAACTCCCTCAAGGAGAGATCGACCAACAAAGAGCGGTTATGTTGCGGGCCGAGAGAGAATGGTCTCTCATAAGGTTTCAGGACTTCAAGTCTGCGGCATATAATTCTGCCGTGCACAAAGTTAACTCAAACTGAGATTTTGCAACAAACAAGTTTCAGATCGGACTTAATAGAGAAAACTTTATGCACCTTCCATCCCTCGATGAGGATATTGCAGCAACAATATAAATCAGAAATACACAAAGTACTCGAGCTTATATACACATTACTTGGTGAGAAGCATGATGAACTTCTCATGAAAAATCATAATTCCGCCTAACGGGCTCATGCACTCCTCAAGCACATGCTAATGCTCATTTTACTAATAAATTTGGAAACCGTAAAAGGAACTTCCGGAAATTCAAGGGAAAGTGGAAAAAGAACGATGGTCAATCTAAGGGGAAAGGTCATTTCAAGAAAAATGATCGAACTGACAAATCTCAAGTTTGTCAAAGGTGTGGATGTGCGAATCACCGTACAAACAAATGTCGTATTCCCAAGCACCTCGTGGATCTATACATGAAGTATGGAGGAAAAGGGAAGCAAGTTCATGGAAACAAGGCTGAAGCTCACTTCAATGCCATAGAAGACAACCCTCAAGCTGGTCCTTCTCAAAGTGCTATAGAAGAATTTAAGCCAAAGGATGACATCATCCTCGATGAAGACATGCTTGTGGATTACACTCAAGATGTTTTTGGAGACTTAAATTAATCTCCATAAACAATTGATGTCATTTAGCCATTTAAACACAACGATATGTTATATATTGTATAAAAATAACTCGAATAAAGTCTTTCAGACTATGTATATTATGTAAATCAGACATAATATTGTAATCTATTTATATTTCATATTTGTGATGTAAATACTATGTATGTAATTTGATGAATATATGAATAAAATAAACTTATTCTAAAATATTCCCTTTCTACTTTTTAGAAATTTTACGGGAAACAATCTGATGGAAGAAGAATTATGTCTAGTGGATAGTGCTACCACTAACACAATTTTAAGGGAAACAAAATACTTCCAAACTCTTACTAAGAGAAAGGAAGATGTTATGACCATAACTGGGAGTAACAAAGCAATTATTGGTTCGGGAAGAGCCACATTCACACTTCCTATGGGTACTACTATAGTAATTCAGAATGCTCTCTTGTATCCTGAATCTACACGTACCCTTATAAGTTTCAAAGATATCCGATCAAATGATTTCCATCTTAAAACTGTAAAGATGGATAAGAAAGAATATTTGCTTTTAACAAAAAGCGACGGATATGAGGAACAAACTCTTAAAAAATTCCCTTCATTTTCATCCGGATTATACTTTACATACATCAAACCCGTACCTTTTGTTGCGTATAAAATAATTTTTCAAAATCTTGATAAATTCAAGACTTGGCATGATCGCCTTGGTCATCCTGGAATAGGTATGATGAGAAAAATTATTAGCAATTCTGTTGGTCATCATTTACCAATTAAAAGATTTCCCAAATCATCACATTTTGTATGCACTGCATGTGCTACGGGAAAACTAATAACTAAGCCATCTCACCTCAAGGTGAAAAATGAGTCACTCAATTTTCTTGAAAGAATTCAAGGAGATATATGTGGTCCAATACAACCTTTATCTGGACCATTTAGGTACTTCATGGTGCTAATTGATGCATCCACTAGATGGTCACATGTGTGTTTATTATCTACACGTAATCATGCCTTTGCCAAATTAATTGCTCAAATTATCAAATTACGAGCAAATCATCCTGAACATAGGATAAAAACAATAAGAATGGATAATGTGGCTGAATTTAGTTCACGTGCATTTAATGATTATTGTATGGCTTTAGGTATCCATCTAGAACATTCAGTACCTTATGTGCATACTCAAAATGGTATGGCCGAATCTTTAATCAAAAGAGTAAAGCTAATTGCTAGACCACTATTGCAGAATAGCAATTTACCAACCTCTTGTTGGGGACATGCGGTTTTACACGCCGCAGATCTGATACAAGTCAGACCAACTGCATATCATGAAACTTCCCGTTTCAAATAGTGCGAGGCAATCAGCCAAGTATTTCCCACTATGAAAATTCGGTTACTTGTATACGTGCCGATATCATCACCACAGCGTACCTCCATGGGCCCCCATAGAAAATTAGGAATCTATGTGGGATATAACTCTCCGTCAATTATAAAATATTTAGAACCCTAACAGGGACCTGTTTACAGTCCGGTACGCTGATTCAATTTTTGATGAAGATCATTTCCCGGCATTAGGGGGAGAAACAAACCACAATGAATGCCAGGAAATAGATTGGAATGTGACAGGCATCCAATCCTTAGATCCACGTACTAAAGAATCTGAATCTGAAGTTGAGAGAATAATAGATTTGCAACACTTTGCAAACAACTTGCAGACGCATTCTTGATCACAAAGGTGTCACTAAATCTTATATCCCTGCGGTTAATGCACGAGGCAGTAGAGGTACCAAATAAAACTACTCAACCCCTAATTACAAATAAAAGGGAGAAATCTGGTCATCAAGGAAAGGCTTCTCAAATGCCACCATGAAACATAGAAAATCACTAAATGCAAATCAACTTTGAAGTTGATAGACACCAAACAGATGTTCAACATCAAGAGCCCAGCATAAATGTGCACACAAATTCTAATGTTGGGACATCGAAACAACCAGACTCCGTTGTTATGGGAAATCACACGGTGCCTGAGGTAATCAATGAAATCTCCACAAACTATATCGATTCAGGAGAATCATATAATAGAAATACTACACTTGTCGACACATATTTCTCCTCTAAAATTGCTAAAACCCTTCAAATGGATCCAGAGCCAACATCTATGAAAGAGTGCCTGAAGCGCTCAGATTGGCCTAAATGGAAGGAGGCAATTGAGGCAGAACTGCGATCGCTTAATAAAATAGAGGTATTCTCTAAAGTAATACCTACTCCTCATAAAGTTTTCCCTGTGGGAGCTAAATAAGGTGGTGAGATATAAAGCGAGGCTAGTAGCACAAGGGTTTACGCAGAGACCCGGTATCGACTACGACGATACATATTCTCCTGTAATGAGTGGAATTACGTTTCGATACTTAATATCATTGGCAGTACAAATGAATTTATCAATGCAGTTAATGGATGTAGTGACCGCTTATCTATATGGATCACTCGATGCGGATATTTATATGAAAGTCCCTGATGGACTTAAAATTCCGAACCCAAACATAAATCGCAACATGTATTGTGTAAAATTACAAAAGTCACTCTATGGCTTAAAACAGTCGGGTAAAATGTGGTATAACCGGCTTAGTGAGTTCCTTCTCAATAAAGGATACTCGAATAATGATGATTGCCCATGCGTTTTCATAAAGAAATCCTCGAAGGGTTTTTGCATCATCTCAGTTTATGTTGATGACCTCAACATCATTGGTAATGCAGCAGATATATTTGTAGCAATCATTTAATGGAATTTGAGATGAAGGATTTGGGAAAACCAAATTCTTGGGTTTACAACTTGAGCATCTTCCCTCAGGAATACTCGTTTATCGGCCCGCATATATTGAAAGTTTTGGAAAAATTCAATATGGATAAATCATATCCATCCAAAACACCCATGGTCGAGATCCTTGATAGAAAAGGATCCCTTTAGACCTAGGGATGATAACGAAGATGTATTGGGACCCGAGTTTCCATACCTTAGTGCTATAGGAGCACTAATGTACCTTGCTAATTGTACTAGACCAGATATTGCATTCGATGAATTTCTTTGGCTAGACATAGTGCTGCTCCAACAAAACGCCATTGGGCTGGAGTAAAGAATATCTTGAGATATTTACAAGGTACTAAAGATCTTGGTTTATTCTATCGAAAAATCAAGATATGACTTTTGCCAGCTATCTTGATCTTTGGGTATCTTTGATCCCCATAATGCTAGATCACAAGCAGGGTTTGTATTTTTATATGGTGGAACTGCTATTTCATGGAAGTCCACAAAGCAGACTCTTGTAGCAACTTCCACTAACCACTCTGAAATAATTGCATTATATGAAGCCTCACGAGTGTGTATGGCTTCAGAGTGATTAATCATATACAAACATCATGTGGTATTGGTTCATTAGAATCACCAACTATTATCTATGAGGATAATGCCGCATGTGTTACTCAAATGCATATGGGATATATTAAAAGTAATATTACAAAACATATTGCTCCAAAACTGTTCTTTCCTCATGAATTACAGAAAAATGGAGAAATTAATATTTTGCAAACAAAGTCATGTGACAATCTTGCAGATTTGTTCACTAAGTCTTTACCAACAGCTGCATTTCAAAAGTGCATTCATGGCATTGGTATGAGACGACTTCGAAATTTGCAAAGTTCAGGGGGAGAAATCTCCTAGGGTGAACTCGGTGTTTAATATCCGATAATAATATATTGTACTCTTTCGGATGAGTTCTCCAATGGATTTCTTATACAGATTTTATGGTACAATTATTATACCAGCGGTATATCGGTTCCTATATTCTCCTTATATTTTTCAACAGGATTTTGGAAGACAAATAAATACAAGATCGACGATTCTCAAGTCTCAAGATCAAAGGCGATCAAAGAATTAAAGACTCTCCGCATCCAAAATATTTGATGATTCCCAAGACAATGTAAATAGGAAACAGCATTGTCCAAGGGGGAGTGTTAGGAATTAATTAGCGTTAAATATATTAGTTAACAAATTCCCTGGAATATGCTAAGCAGCGGTTAGCATCTTTAGATTTTGTCCAACTGCTATAATAGCGAACCGTCGCTCGTCCTTTAAAGACGCCAAACATCAGAACCGACGTTGTAAAAGCGGCATTGGGAATTGCTCATCTGCATGATCACAATCAATAGAATCATTCATTCGCTTTATTATCTGTGTATCTCTTCAACCGGGACGCAGCTCCCGTCGCCGCTCGCGCCTCGCCTTTTTCCGATCGACGCTTGCCTACCTAGGCCTGGTCCATGGACCTCCTGGGCGAAAAGTCCAAAAGTCACCCTATTTGTCTTCCGAGTTCCAACGGCTGCCCGACCACCAGCCCCGCAGTTGGGAAACTGGTCACGTGAGTGATTACATGTTACTGTTCTGCGCTGCGTTAACTGAAAATGTCTCGCTCTGGTCAGAGCATTAGCTGATTAGCAGTGAACTGGAAATTGTCCACATAAATTACAGAAGCTATTCTTTCACTCGACAACGATCACATTCCTACAATTAGCTTATTTCGGTCGGCACGTAAACACCACCACTTCATGCGTAACATCTCTGAATACAGTACTCCATGCGACTGCCGTGCTTGAGACTCACATTCTCACCGTGGTTTCTCGAGTCAGTACCTATGGATTGGGTGCACGCATAGCCTGGGCGGCTATAGCCTTGTCTTCTGTATCTTGCCCAGAACTGTAGCCGCGCTGTCTCCTCCGTATCCCCATGTGTCCCACACTATTCACTATGCGCGGGGCCCTCCAGCTTAGTCCATTTCGGTCCCAAGCTCCAGAGCTTTTTTACTTCCCCGTTATACCCTCCGCTACTTGGCAAAATGCTCGTCCTGCCCCTAAACCAACCTAACTGTACAAAACCATTTTGGGATTTGGTCCCCACAAATCGTTGAGCTGGAGCCGAATTGGCATCACCTGCAAAATACACGCGGCAGCAGCCAGCAGCACACTGCGGTTTAACCTATCCTGACTGATACACTTGACCCGTAGGATAGTCAAAGACAAGTACTACTATTAGCAGCACTGTCGAAACGCACATGCGTTCCTGAATACCGTTGGGAAGAGATAAACCGCTGTATTATAACCAGGGATTGGTCAAACATGAGTTTTGGGTCCAGTTATACTGGTTTATTTCTTACTAAGGCCCTACAATACATGGATTAAGTCTCTGGAATCACCACTGCTCCGTGCTGCTTTGCAGCTTTCATTAATGGAAAATGGGGTTTTAAGCCCATTAATTCGAAAAAAAAAATTACTACTACTGCTCTGTTCTATATTCATTTGACATAACACAACCATGATATGCCCTGGTCCATTCGAAGATCACATGCATGATTGATCTCCGCAACGATTGCCCTGATGTAGAAATAAACTTGTTTCAGTCCAGGAGAGAACTTGTATATGTATAGTAAAAAAAAAATCTACGGTCTCGATTGGAACGCACAAACTTAAAAAAATGCATGAATAGAAAAAACACAGGAAAAATGCATGAGTGATGAACTTTTAATTAAAGTGTCGTTTGGATGTCACACATAAAAAAATAGAGAAATTGTTGACACAATGAGGACTTGTTTGGTTCAAAGCAACATCGTAGATAATTTGGAGGATTTTGATTCTTAGAAAATTTTCCTTTGTGCATTGTTTGATTCATAAGATTAGAACCTTCGGAATTTTTTCTATAGAGTTGCATTGCACTATGTTTTGGAGGAAAAATTCCATCCATCCAAACCTCATGTTATAATTCATTTCTCTTTCCTACGATTCAACACACCTTCAAGAAAAATTCACATAGACCCCAAATCCTGTAGGATTCAACTAGACACGACAATCTAATCCTGCACCTTTTATATTTGTGTGTTTTATTTCTATCATGCGAATCAAATAGGCTTTGAGTTAAAAAATTGAGGTGAGCCCTCATGTTTGTTTTCCCACCAAATACCTATAAAATAGCTTATTTCATAGGAAATTCAAATGAATATCAGATTGTTATTCCATTGTACCAAACGATATCATAGGAATTTCTTATATAGGAACCTTGTCCTTGGAAATTCCTATGTTTTTCTTTGTTCCAAACAGGGCCTAGATAGATGGATACTGGCACGTATGCTATGACATGATGCTACTAGAAAAGACGACTACCTTCATTTCGATTTATAAGGCAAATACGTACTTCGAGATAATAGTTTGATCGGAAATTTGACCAACATAATACTAACTATATTTAATTAGAATTATACCATTAGATTCATATTCAAAATATGCTTTTAATGGTATAATTTTTCTGACGTATGATACATACCAAATTTACGATTAAACTATATTTTTTTTAAATATGTATTAGCCGTAAAATCCGAAACGGAGGAAGTAGCAAGCACACGGTGTGCGTAATTATGCGTTTAGGTAAAGTTAGTTATTACTACTAATTGCTGGTAGAGCTTTATCCTAATAACTGCCTCAGATTCTTCCAAGTGAATCGAGACAGCGTTCGCCTGACCGATGGTGGTCGAGGAGCTTCACCAACACGCATGGTCGATCAGGATGCGCCTCGTGCAAAATCAGCTCCACGCTCAGCACTGTCATCATTGTAGGGACGGCGAAGACATAGTACTACGAAAAAAACATATCTCGCCACAAAAAAAAAGATTATACGCGTGAAGTTTTTTTACTGACATCAGATTTGTTTGCGTTATCCCTGCCTGTGCTAAACCACGCTTCCGCAGCAAGTAATGAGCAGTTAATTGCACACCGAGGAGTCGTGGAGTTACAGGGGCAGAAGAGAGAGTGGCGGCACGTTCATGCAGTGATGGCGACACGTACGGTGGTCTTGGGGAGAACTGTAGACGAGGCAGTGTTTAGGAGTTGAGTGCGGTGTACTCTTGGTCGTTTGGTAAAATACGCACGTACGTACGTAGGGGAGGTCCACACCTGGTCGCGGTAGCGATGGCCTACTCTACAGTATAGTGGACAGCTACGTGTTCGGTGAGGGTAATCTAGTATATTTTGTCCGAATCGGGGAGATTGATGTGTATATCCAGTTTCGAGGCCTGCCTCCGGTGGAGAGTAAAATAGTGGGCGACTGTGGCCGCCAGCAAACCGCACAGTCCGTCGTCATGCTTGCCGGCGCGTCGTCGGTGTTGCTACACTACCAATTGCCGTTGGTGGCTGCTTGCTCGCCGGGCATGGCAGGCGCGGGAGAGATCTACTGTCTGGCACTACTAGTCGTCACGCGCGGCTGCCTGCCCACAATCAATACTAACCTCCCTCTCTGCTAATAAACGACTGTTCCCTGCACTGGATGCGCGCGTGGCCGTACTACTACTTACTCCAGAATTCGGAAAAAACGCGGGCGTTGGTACGTTCCGTCGCAGAACGACCGACCCTGCCGGCGCTAGATGGCTGCGGCGGGTACATGCCATTTATGGTCCGTGCCGCGCGGCGGTGCCTGACGCCGGTCGAGGCCGGTGGGCGCTCTGACTGCGGCGCGCCGCGGTTCATTTCGTTTCTCTCCGGCGGCTAGCTAGCTACCTATACCTGTCTACCGGCAGATACCAGGTCGGTCCCAGAGGACCGGGACCCCCGGTCTCGGGCCGAGTCGTCAAAAGGTGTAGACGGCGCCGACCCACGTCCACGCGCGCACCCACCGAACCAAACCAGTGTCAGCTCCGTAAATACGCGCCAAACTCCCACGGGCAGAGGCAGCGCGCCTCCCAGAAATGGCCGGGCCGTCGCCATCGTCCGACACAAGTCAAACCCCACGACCCCGACGCGCACCGCACCCCGCCCTGTCCATCGTCTGCGATTCGGCCGCCGCGCGCACCGGGGCTCTCCCGTCTTTTCATCCACCCCGAAGCTCAGCTCCGTTCGGCTCGGATCGGCTCGCTGAATCCATGGGCGCCCACCAGCAGCGCGGGACACTGGCTGGCAGGCTCGTCGGCCCGGGCCCCACCCCTGCTCATGTGGAGAGTGGACCGGGGGACCTCGGCCCCTGCACCGGAGGACGGGAGGGCGTCCGCGAATCCTGCCTTCCGCGGGGGCGTCCCTGCATGTTGCGCGTCGCCACGAGGCCCCCATCACCAGCAGCATGCATCTGCGGCGAGCTTTCCTTTTTGGGTTTTGAAAATCCTCAGGGACGGGCGACTGACCGGCTAACTGACTGATCATATATATTGGCTGGCGACGCCACCAGCCCATGACCACGACCAGGTGGAGTGGAGTTCCTTTTCCGGTTTGAAATTTCAAGTTTTGTATTAATCCGATCCCAACTGGGCTGGAGTGAGGAGCGGCGGCGGGTCTGATTGGTGGTTGACTCACCGACTCAGGGTTCGGCCGCTGTTGTGTTGACCCGGCGTCAAAATGCTTGCTGACAGTCGCGCCACCACCACCTCGCACCATCTCCGGCTGCATCCGGTTCTATACTGCGGCCACCAATTTGTGCGCCTACGTGTGCATTTGTTCTCGCCTTTTCCAGTTGCCATAGCCCGTGTGTTTTTCTTTCGTTAACTTCGGTCATACTACCACGCACCGCTAGTTGCTGTCAAGCTTTCCAAGTCACGACTCGTTGGTACAAACTCCTTGTCCTTGCCATAATAATATAGTATAGTGCGTATGTTTTCTACAAGCCAAACTTTTTCAATTTGACCATGCCCACTAAAAATATATCTATACCATAGGGAAAATATAAATCACGATAAATCTAGTGGCATTGGTTTGGTATTTATGTATGTTTTTTTTAGAATATTTATGTATGTTGATATATTCTTTTCTACTCAAACTCTATAATGTTTGACTTTGAAAAAAAAAACTACATTCGGGCAAATAGATGGTACTGAACTTTTTATAATATAAGTTACTCAAGCGACCAACTCAACATGAAGAAATTGCACCAAGTTCGGTGGTATAAAACTATTTTGCCAATTGTATCTACTCCTTCCTAGGTTTTGCTTGAGACGACGAAACTCAAGACATGGTAATAGAAAAAAATACACTGCAATTGAGATCTCGATCATATACCCTGAATTTCTACACGAACCAAAAACCACATTAAAATTTCTAAAACTATCATCTCGATGTCACATATTAAGTTACTCCCTCTGTCCTAAAATAGATGTCTTAGATTTGTCAAAAATTAGATGAACCTATACATTAAATAATGTCTATATTTAACTAAATTTTGACAAATCTGAGACATCTATTTTGGCAAGGGGGGAGTATTATAAATTAAGATAGGCAAAAAAGAGGGAGGGGACACCTCATGTTTGTTTTTGACATAGGTATGCCATACGGATGCTTAATGTTAGCCTATCCAGAACCAGCCTAGCAGAGGCCCACATAATTACCCACTGCAGATGACGAAGCCCAGAAAGGATTCGGGTGACCAAGCCATACGGATGCGACTTCTTGAATAACACAGCTAGCTATAGATAGAATTCAAAGGGTCCAACCCTAATCTGTAACTGACTCGACCTACCCCGAGACCTGGCCTCCCCATATAAAGGCTAGGACGGTATGACGAGAAGAAACCACTTCATACCCTAGCATACACCACGCCAGATCTAATATGTGCACCCTAGTAACCTTCGGTTCCACCATCAATCAAGAACAGAGACGAGGAGTAGGGTTTTCCCTCCTGGGACCTGAACCTAGGTAAACCTCATGTCCTCGTGTTGCGAATCTGTTAGCCGTTCCGCGATTTCCAGCGCCCCCTCCTTCTCCAAAACACAGGCCCATAACAATGGGCATTGAGGAGTCGAACCTCGTCAATTGGCGCCGTCTATGGGAACTGCGGATGCTGATTGTGCGATCGTGACGGTCCCATCCATCGCGATCTTCGAATTCTCTGCTGCAGAGAACCACCTCCTCTTTGGCACCATCGACTTCACCTCCACTCGCCCGCAACCCGCCAAGACTTCGATTCTGTAGGAGACGGAGTCGACATGATGTTTGGAAGCCTATGCTTCTAGGTAGGCAAGATCGGCACCATCCGCCTCCCAGAGCGGGTGGTACCTCCGGCAATCGCGCCTGCTTCATGGGTGCCGCCAATCGGTGTCCTGAGTGCATCATCACTGAAAAGCGATTCGGATGACAGCACCAGCTGCAAATCTGACCTCTGCGACCCTCCTACGGAGGAAGAAACCTATGGTTCTGGATCTGAGAGTTGTGGGAGCAACGATCTCCCCCATCACTACATGTGTGTGGGCATCCATGATGGTCACGTTGACAATGGAGACGAGCCAACGGCTCCCACTCCCAACCCGTATGCTCCTAACACCGCGAACGGAGTCAATAGCCCACCCCCGGAAAATCCCAACGGGAACGAGCCACATGAATCTACCAACGATGGTAGTTCCAATCGTCAAGAGATCCATCTCAATGACGCTCAGTGGGAAAGAGTTCGGGAGGTCGTGCGAGGTACCAATCCTTTGCCAATGGACGCCTCTCGTGACATGCTGATGGGATATCACTAGATCCTCATAAAGGAGCACAATCAGCAAGTCGAGCAGCATAAGGAGCTCGAACAGCGTAGGCGGGCAGCCGACGAATCAAGCATGCGAAGAGCTGCGCTCTCCTCTGCCGCCGAATCCTCCTCGAAAGGCCACGACGGCCACAAGCATCGTTCCCGGTTGGAGCGCATGGACCCTACTACTACACGTGAGGCCACCAAGGCACTCGACCTGTCCTTCATGTTGATGGACTCACAGGGAAACATCATGTCCAAGACATCATAGGACGTTGTCATGCTCGCCAGTACATACCTCGTGGCAAACACGCCACCGGCTGGGGATACCAGACACTCAATCCACAAATCTGCGATTGCGTGCCTCGAGCTCGTTGGAGCTGCGTTACTCAGAGAAACGACCCCAGAGCCGAAGAAAAAAGCTGTGGTAAAATTCAATAGGAGCCGCACACCCTCATCCGACGAGGATGAGCATGACCTGTCGCGGTGACACCGCAACCCACGGCGAAGGAGCCGCAACTATGACACCCGTGATGAGCTCACACAGCGCAAGATCGACAAATCATGCACAAAACGTGTGTGCTCCACAAAGTCCGAGGAAGAGGACAAAAGGTACAAGCTATCTAATGTAGCCAAGGCCAAGTCGGAAAAGAATGCGATAAATGCAGCTGGCTACATGTGGCTATAAGTGCCGTTCCTAAGTGGGAAACTATGGAGGCTGACATGAGGACTATGGGGATCACTCAAGGTACAGATGGATGGCCTGAGAGTTCAAAGCACTGGTGGCACGAGCACGGGGGAACGTTGAACCCAGAAACAGGGCGATAATTTTTCAAGAAATTTTTTTAACACCCTCTAATGCACTTGTTAAAGCAATGGCCGATGCTCAAGCGAGATTGTTTTGGGCCGAGATAGAGAACGACGAGCTGACACGCGCCCTCGGGAATCCTAAAAAAGGTGGATAAACACAAGGCAAAGGCGTCAGTGTTACGTGTAAGAAAGGGTTTCCCAAGTACGATGATAGTTACATAAGTTGTAAGAGAAAGAAGGACCGAGAAGCAGACCGGTTCGGTAAGATAGAAGAGTAACTAGCTGGGATAAAGAAGCTAGTAGTGGAAGCACTTAGCCAAAGGTCATCTTAGCCACAGGCTGATAATCCAACATTGGATCATAGCCAGCGGAAAGCAGCATGGCTTCAACGAAGGTCCAGGCTAATGATCAAGCACTGCTGAATGATGCACCGACGCCTCGCTACCCCATGGATAATGTCAGAGGGATGACATAATGTGAGATACATCAACAAATGAACAACCTTTTCTTCAAGGTGACGATTGACACTACTTTACCTTATCTACCTGGAGCACTCTACAATTCGCTTCTGATTCCACCTGGCTATTCTCGTGTCTCGGTGGATGACCTAGTGGAGGAGGATGAAGACCTAGAGATTGACATCGCTATACCTGAAGGCCATAAAAACTGGGAGATGTCAAGCACCACATCATTTTATGGCAAAATAAGTACGTACATCAAGTTTCTAGGCTCGGCGCCAAGGTTGACGGCTCCGAGGAATCCTAGTCCACCCCTCGATGATCGTCAAACTTGAAGTCCACCACCCCTCAACCAGACGGATGTCGATCGTCGCAATGCGAGTACATCTCGATCTCCACCATTCAAAAGAAAGGTAGTACGGTGAAGAAAGGTAGTACGGTGAAGATAGTCGACGTCCCGCCGGTTCTTCCCACGTGACCTTATGACAGAACTAATGACGAAAACGCCGCGGTAGTGGCTACCTACAGTAAGGCTTTTTTGCACCAAAAAATTCCGAGCCAAAGCAGGTATTTGATGAAAAAACCAAAAAGTGGGCTAAGTCCTTTATTGAGCAATCATCCCAAAAATCGATGAATCTAGAATCATACTATAACCGCATAATTATTAAGCAAGCAAGTGCCAACAAGTCTAAGCAAAACAAAAAAAATGCAAAAAGCGGGAAACAAATTGCCCAACTCGGACAAAGGAAGAATCAATTGGTCCATTCAAAGATGAGCTAACTTATAAAACGGTGAAGGATTTGCAGTAGCCACTGGAGACTCATTTATATGGATTCTATGTTTGCTAGTATATTCGCAAGTTGACCACTAAGTGGAGAGTTGATTCAACTTATATTCACAGTTTGCGGGAGAATCTTGAGCCAGAACAACGCATACGAGCAATTTAAGAGAAATTGGCAGAATTTCTGATGAAGGAGGTCCTTGAAGAAAGGGGAGAACATTAAGTGCAGGACAAGGAACTCAATATGATTTAGTGATATCTATGTAATTGATACGATATATCATTAATGACCATGTAATTTCAAGCATTTCATTCCTTTTGATATGATATATCAAATTATATATGTATGCTTGCAAGAGACTGAATATTAATTATCTATGCATCAACGTGTACTGTGTATGTAGTATCGTAGAACAAGTGTATACAAACATTTTGAAAATTAATGAAACACAAATTGAAAAACAAAGGAAATGGAAAAAACAAAATGAAAAGGAAAACACAAAATCATGCCGCGATAGAGAAGCACACGAATCTCCGCCGCGACAGGAATTCATTTAGTCCCGGGTGGTGTTATGACCCAGGGCTAGAGGTCCTCCAACCCCTGCCGCGTTACTGCTGCCAGCTGGTGGACTCTAGTCCCGGTTCTAGCAAACCGGGACTAGAGATAGGGGCCTCTAGTTCAGAATTGGCTGTCCCGGATGCGAAACCGGGACTAGATCCCGTTATGACCCGGGACTAGAGGCCCGTTTTCCACTAGTATAGTAACGGGAGCTTCTATTTTTCTAGAAAATTGATTTCCTTTCTTTTTTAGAGCATTATTGCATATGCAGGATAATACAAATTTGGATAAGCCAGATCGGGGAAGACGTGCGTACAAACAGATGGGGATGATAAAACTGCAAATTTGAAAAAGGCGATCGAACTAGAAATAAGATGTAATAAAATAAGTATTGATTCAAACCGCAAGATCGTCATTCATCCGGTCATAGTTCATATCATACAAAACGGATCTAGACACATAGCTAGATCTACAACACTAACCCTACCCGGTGTCCGCGGCGCTCACTAGAGCCTCTTGCTAGAAGGAGTGATGACGTCCTCCTAGGGTGTGTTCGGTTCTAGAACGAGAGGGAATGGAACAGAGTGAGTCCATTCCGAGGGCATGGATCGGTTCCGACCCTGTGTTCGGTTCAGAAAAGAACGAGGAACGAAATGGTTCCATATTGTGTTCGGTTGGGAGAATTGGGACCGGAACGAAATAGCTATAATGATGCTTAAAATTTTAATAATTTGAGATTAATATTTAACAATGTAATAACGGTAGAAAATATTTTTTTTGTCTTAAAATCTTTGCTAAAAGTACCAAATCATAGAAATATTTTTGTTTCAAAATCTTTGCAAAATATACTCAAATTAGAGGGCCGCGTGTTTTGCAAGATTTTGTCGCTAATCATCTCAGCTAATCATCGCCACGGCTAAAAATCCCCGCTGATTCGGTAATTAATCATCTTAGCTGGATTAGTTCGCGAATTAGCGAGCCGTTCCTCACGATCCGGCCGATTCGGTCGGACGACCTCGTTCCGCATATTAGAGGAATATTCTGTTCTGAGGAACTACGTGGTTCCGTTCCTTTCTTCCAACCGAACACACGAACGGACGCTAGGTGCAGAATGGACAGGTTCCGTTCCACCGAATTCCAGAACCGAACACACCCCTACTTCTTCTTTCCGACGCGCTTCTCCAGGACCTTTCAGAGAACCTTCGACTCCCTCCTCCCTTCTTTCCCCTGCTCTAGGAGAAGGCGTCGCGGTTGCAAGCCTGGATGCAATGCCACTACTCCATGCCTCCCGAAACTGCCAGGTGCCGCCGTGCTCGAGCTCCCCACCTCTTCGTTGGTGCTGTGCGCGGGTGCACCGGAGCTTCCTCCTTTGCATGTGGTCTTGCCGGAGAAGGCCCCCCATTACTGTCCTGTGTCCGCCATGCATTGATTGCCCGCCAGAGTTCTTTGGGTGGAAGGAGAGATTGCGATAGAAAGGTCACGGAATGGACCCGGATATCGTCCTCCGGCCACAGTATATAGGAGCGATGCAGGCTAATATAGGACGCCCTAGATAATTTACCAGACAAGGTCTGGTATGCGCACAATGAGGTGACGCATCAAAAAACCCTACCGACGATCGATGGATCGAAGCGGTTTCTGATGAGCGATGTTAAGACACTGACGAGCATTAGTACCTTAACAATTGAGGAGATTATTAAGGGTAAAGGCCATGCGGTAGTTTCTGTTGAGCCTTTGGTAAAGAGACCTCTTGCTCAGAAGTGTTGGATAAAACCCTCCCCGGGTTGGGTCAAACTGAACTGTGATGGATCTTATAGGCAGGAGGACGGCTCTGCTGGTGCTGGTATGATTCTCCGAGATGATGAGGGCAATATCGTCTTCTCATCATGTAGACAATTGTTCAGCTGCAATGATCCCCTTGAAGCTGAAACAAAGGCATGTTTAGAAGGGCTTCGCCTGGCTTTGGAGTGGAGTGACAAACCTTTGGAGTTAGGGTTAGAAAACTCATCTCTTGTTGATGCAATTAGAGGGAAGTTTCTAGATAGATCTTCTTTAGCTCATCTAATCTCGGAGATTAAGGAGATTATTTCGGGTAGTAGGATTATTTCTATTGTAAAAGTGGATCGATCTCATAATAGGGCTAGTCACTGTCTCACGAACTTCGCGTAGTGTGTTCTAGCGCGCGTGAACCCTGGCCGGATTAGTTGCTCGATATATATGTGGATGGTACGTACGTACTGTACGTGTGACGCAAAGAAACAAGCGCGTGGATGCAGACAAGCTACGATCGCAGAACGACGCGCAATGCAACCACACGCATCCGTGGATCTGCTTGCTTGTCGCTGTACCGGCCGTGAGCTGGATCCTTCCATGGTTGTGCCCTCCTGCATATCTCCATGCACGCACGAAATTAAGACCAAGAAAACAGGAACATAAACACAAATGGATGCATGCCAGGGTTGCCACGTGTAAGCTAAAAAGGGCTACATCTCATTCATATCCACCGCAAAATGATGGAGCAAGACTTGGATTGTATCCACCGCAAATGTGGACGTACACGTACGAGACAACGGCATCGTTGTTCACTTGTCTGGCGTATATACGTCGTGTGTGGAAGTGTACGGACAAAACCCACCACATCACATGTGCGCGTACGTTCTGTATTGTACGTAAGTATGTACCCGACCAATATCGAGGCGTCCCTTTCGGCATGGCCAAACCGGGGACACCGGGGATACTGTCTTGTTTGTTCTAGCCGAGGACACGTATAATGTTACTATCTCAGTTTTCTAGCCCAGGACACGTATAATGTCTTAGTCTTATGTTAGCAATCCCCTGTAGGATGATTTCTGATTTGAAAAAGAGAGAAATAAAAAAGACGTTGGGCTTCTCTTAGCTAAGAGATGACCTCTTAGCAAAAATATGTCTCAGCGCATATTTCGAAATATTTGTTGCCATAGATAAAACTAATAAAATGTCCCATTTCACCGACCGCGGGGAAAAACTTCTGTCCGTGCGAAATGGCATGCTAAAATGCTTGAGTCTAGATTCTTTTATAGTTTCAATCATTATTTTATTTTTGTGCATTTCTGGTCACTTCTCTATGAAGTTCCAGTCATCTTTTTGTTAAATTCTACTCATTTGATGAAAATTCAAGCGCTTTGTTGATTTGTTGTTAATGTTTTATTTGTTGCGGTTGCATTTATTGTGCAACTAGAGCAATTGCATTTTTAGTATGTACAACACTTTGTTCGTTAATCTTTGTTGCAAACGTGCTTTGTCTTCGGGGCGGCTGCATTTTAATCTATACAATTGCACTATAACGAACGTGCACAAGAATTGCCTACAAGTTCAAAAAAATTCATGTCACTTTCACTCTGGAGATCAACATGAATTAAGCCATCTACACTAATCTCCTGAAAAAAAAGAATACAAAAACAGTCAATTGACCATAACAATTGCGGGATCAAAATTATCTCCTGGAGTTGCAAAAGATAAAACTTAAAGTAGGGTCATCTACACCATGTACATTCTCAGAAATTCTCAGTTACTTTCACTCATAGCATGAATTAATTACTCCATGTACACTAATGTCCTGAAAAAGAATACAAAACACAAAGCTGACGATAACAATCGCGGGATCAAAAGATAAAATTTATGATAGGGTCATCTACTCCCCCCGTCCATAGTGACGAGAACTCTATGTATCGATTTCGACAGCTATCGCTGTTGTCAATGCCGCCATGCTCTTGTACACTACTATATTCTTTTTATTCACCATTTTTGGGTTTTGGTCAAATTTATTATAATTATGTTATTGGTTTCTCAGTGTACCGCCCATGCAATACAAGATAAAGGAAAAGGCTAGCGTAATACAGCGGCGCTTTGATGCATGCATGGACCATGGACGCTGTAGCGTGATGGTGAGGGTCGAGACCGGCCTAGGCGCATAGACGTCTTCTTTTAGCATGGGGGACATGCACAAAATTCATACGGATCTTTAATTTGTCGGGTGTGGTCTGTTACAATTGCGACAAGAAGATAACGAAGAACGAAACGAAAACGAAAGAAGGGGACAGATTGCGAAAACCTCTCCAACAAAGAGAGGAAAACCACGCCACCAAATAAACTTCACTATATCGGTGTTTACAAGCGGGATTTCAGATGCAACTCTCCCAACCGGCTTACAAGGGGTTTATATATCGGTGGAAACCTAGGTCTTGACGATCCAGACAGATTGGGGTCGCCGCACTTCTGGCGTCCCGTTGGGCGGTGTGGGCCAACACGTTACACTCGGCCCAAGCCTCGGCGACGGCCTCGCTCCACTGAAGTTGGCCTATACTTTGTAGAATTTGGATCAACATATAACAAACTCCACCTTGAGACAAATTCCTCCTTGTAGCATCAACAAAGAACCATCTCCTGAACAAACAAAGCAAATACTTTCGCACCAATAGCCACTTGGGCTAATCAGGTTAAACCAACTAAGTTCGAGCAAAGCTCAAACTTAGCAAATGTAAACAGGTTTAGTCATCATATCGCAGGATTATCATGAGTGCTGATCTTGCATACCTTTAATTTACCTTGAGCAACAATGTCTCTAACAAAATGGTACTTGACATCAATGTGCTTAGTTCTCTCATGGAACATCGATCTTTTGTAAGGTATATGGCACTTTGTTGTCACAAAACAAAGTAATGCAAGAATCATCTCCACAAAGCTCAACAAACAAACCTTTCAACCAAGCAGATTCTTTGCAAGCTTGACAATAGCCATGTATTCAACTTGAGTGGATTGTGCAACAACTGCAATGTAGCCTTCAGCTAACGGCACAACCTCCAACATTAAACACATAACCTGTGAGGATCTTCTCTTATCCAAATCGGCAAAAAAATCTGAATCCACATAGCCAACGAGTCCCTCACGGTCTGCCAAACTTTAAACAAGCATTGGAAGTGCCAAGAAGGTACGAAAACCCACTGAACAGCCTTCCAATGTTCTTTACCAGGATTAGCCATGTATCTACTTATCAAACTCATAGCATATGATAAATCGGGGCGAGAACAAACCATGGCATACATCAAAGAACCAACACACTAGAATATGGCACCTTTGACATGTACTCAAACTCTTCATCGTAGGTAGGACATTGAGAACCGACAATTTAAAATGAGGAGCAATAGGAGTACTAACTGAATTGGCACCATCCATATTAAAGCGATGAAGGACTTTCTTAATGTAACTTTGCGACTAAGAAATAACAAACCAGATTTTCTATCTCGGGTACTCTCCATACCTAAGATCTTCTTAGCAGCACCAAGATCCTTCATCTCAAACTCACTACTTAGGTGTGCCTTCAAAGTAGTGATTTCTTTCATGCCCTTGGCAGCAATTAACATATCATCAACATATAGCAACAAGTATATAGGTGACCCATCAACAAACTTGATATAAACACAACTATCATATTTAGACCTCTCAAAACCATGTGAGATCATAAATGAATCAAACCTTTTATACCCTGTCTTGGAGATTGCTTTAAGCCATAAAGAGACTTCTTTAATTTGCACACAAAATCCTCTTTACGGGCACTATGAATCCTTACGGTTGGTCCATGTATATTTCCTCATCAAGCTCTCCATGAAAAGCGGTCTTGACATCTAAGCTCAAGCTCAAGATCACGCATAGCCACAATACTAAAGAAAGTACGAATGGAACTATGCTTCACAAGGAGAGAACACATCATTGTAATCAATACGGAATCTGGTGAACCCTTTTGCTACTAACCTTGCCTTGTACCTTGAAGGCTCTTTGGGAGATAGACCTTCCTTTTCTTGAAGATCCACTTGCAGGACCGCCTTCTTTTGTTTAGACAGCAAGCACAACATCCCATGTGCCATTTTTCTCAGCGATTGCATCTCTTCTTGCATAGCGAAACCCACTTCTCGCGGTCAGCGGATGCAATGGCTTCATTATATGTGAGTTCGAATCGTTCTCCACCCGCTCACAACTCAAAGCATAATGTACAAGATTACACTCTTCAATTAAGCGAGGGCGAGGACCACGATTCGCCTCGGTCTATCCGGCGACAATGGACTCATGTGGCTGCTGCAAAAGCGATAGGTGAGTGTTGAACAACAATATCATCAATGTTTTCCTCATGTGTATCTTCAACGATAGCATCATTATCAACAGTTTCTGCGGTTCTCCACGCACATTAACTCTCCTCTCCAACGAAGGAGAGGTATCGATGGCAAGCTATCATGATACATAAGACTCATTGAAAACAACGTTTCTACTTAGCAAAATCTTTTAGTTTCAGGATTCCATAGTTTATATGCTTTAACTCTGAACCATAACCAAGAATATGCACTTAACAGCCCTAGGCTCTAACTTTCCATTATCAACATGAGCATATGCGGTGCCAAAAACTCTCAATGTGAATAATCGGCAGTTGAACGACCATACCTCAATGGGAGTTTTCTTCTCAAGTGGAATAGAAGGTGACTGTTGATGAGGTAACTGCTGTGTTGGCTGCTTCACCCGAAACGCCTATGCATACCGCATTAGACAACATACAACGAGCCCTCGAGATGATGGTTCTGTTCATGCGCTCGCCACGCCATTACCTGAGGAGTATATGGGATGGTGTGATGCTGATCATGCCATCACATCGCAAAACTCCTCAAACTCATTAGAACAGAATTCCATACCATTATCGACGTAGTACCTTTACCTTCTTCTCTCTGTTTTCAACCATAACTTTCCACTTCTTAAAAGCATCAAAAACATCGATTTATGCTTGAAAATAAGGCCACACCTTTCTTGAGTAATCATCAATAATAGTAAGCATATAATTAGCACCACCAATAGAAGTCTTAGACGGACCCCATACATCAGCATGCACATAATCTAATATGCCTTTAGTGGTATGAGCGGAAGCATTGAATTTAACTCTTTTATGCTTACCAAAGATGCGGCTCAGAACTCAAACTTACTCAAGTTGCAACCATCAATCAGCTCTCTCTTGACCAACTCTGCCATGCCTTGTTCGCTCATATGCCCAAGGCGCATATGCCATAGATGTGTTTTACCACAATCATCGAATCATTAGAAGTAACAGCAGCAATACCGGCAAAGTGCTACCTCTAAGAACATATAATTTAGCGAATTCATATCACCTATCATGTGAATAAGAGAACCTTTTGATACCTTGAACTCGATGCCCACCGCATACTTGTATCCATCAACGTCCATGGTACTCGGGAGATCAAATTTCGCCATGCTTGGTATGTGCTTCACCTCACTCAACGTCGTGTCACGCCATCATGTGTCCTAATCTTAACAGATCCAACACCAACGATATGGCATGGGTTGTCATTCCCCACGCACAAAATCTCCATGCCGCAGACTCATATGAACTGAACCAATCTTTGTTACTGCAAATATGAAACGAACATGCGTATCAAGTATCCATTCATCATCACGAGAAGCACAAGCAGCAAAAACAGCTAAGCATTCACCATCGAACTATCGAAACAACGCAGCCTTACCATTGCCTTGATCCTTATCTTTCGGTTGGTAAGTAGTTCCTTTTCTCCTTATTCTGCGACTTCCAGCAATCATCAATAACATGATTAGATTTCTTACAATACGCAGAACTTGTCCTTTCCCTTGGACTTGAGCGACCTCTGCCGTCTTTGCTCTTATCTCTGTTGCCATAGTTGTTGTACCTCTGCTCGGTCCGCCACGAACTGCAGAGCCTCAGCCTTGGATGGCGTCCCATCGACCCTACCATAGTTTTCATCTTTTCCTCTGTTTGAGGCGTCATGTACTTGGCAAGGGTTAGTTCATCACGGCTCAACAATATTGTATCACGAAAGTGTGTATAGGAACTAGGCAACGAGCATAAGAGTAGAAGAGCTAAATCCTCATCATCATATTTTACCTCCATAGGCGCAAGTGCAAACAATCTCTTTAAAAGCAGATATGTGATTCATTACCGATCCACCTTCTTGCGGCTGTGCGAGAACAACTTCATCTTCACGTTCATCTTCTTGGTTAGATCCTTTGACACAGATCGTTTCAGTTTTTCCCATAGGGCAGCAGATTTCATCTCGACCTCGCAAAATATTATTGGACGATGAAGTTGAATCAAAGACAAAGCCTTACGGTCCTTCCGCTTCTCTTGACCAGGTCTTAGCATCCTTTTCACGAATCCATCCGGCGCTTCATCCGGATCGAAGTTTGGGCGAGAATCGCCGCATCTTCACCGCCACAAGGAGAATCTTGTGGTGTAGTCCAAATTGGTAGATCGAACTTCAATGACGACATGTCGCAAAACCCTAGATTAGAACACGGGCTCGATACCACTTGTTACAATTGCGACAAGAAGATAACGAAGAACGAAAACGAAAAGCAAAGGGGACACAGATTGCGTGGAAAACCTCTCCAACAAAGAGGAAAAACCACGCCACCAAATAAACTTCACTATATCGAGGAGTGTTTACAAACGCGGGATTTCGCAGATACAACTCTCCAACCGCGGCTTCTGAGGGGTTTATATATCGGTGGAAGCACAGGTGTGACGATCCGTGCCGTCTGGAGAGGACTAGTATAGTGCACTCGTCTGTATTTATACGTACTACGTGCCTAGCTCTTACCTATATAGCCCGGCCCAGATAGGGTTAAGACTTAAGAGTAGAGATGAAGCTGCTTTCATATTTGAGCGTACGTGCAGATATACGGCGGTGGGTGTGCATGCATCGATGTGCCGTATCGTACCGATAGCTAGCCAACCATGTACGGCCGGCCGGCCGGCCAGACGCGTCTCGCAGCATATAAGACGCGCGTGGCAGCTAGCTGTGAAATGGATCAACCTGCAACGACGACGTCCTTGAATGCGTCTACCTAGGACCGTACCTAGGTACACATCCTGCATGCAAGGTCGAACGCATGATCGTTGGCCGTACGTACCTGCTGTTTGCTCACCGACGACGGCCGGCTGACAACGACGGATCTGCAGCGAAAACGACTGTTAATGTCTAGATTTATCTAATATACTACCAAATATATTCTAGGTTTTGTTCGGGAGCTCAGTTTTTTAAAAGTATTCCAAGGAAACTTCGGTTTATAGAAATACCAAAGTATTGAATACTTCAAATGCGTTTGGGTTCAAGAAATGACCTAATTATCCGTGCATGACTTATAATTATCCGTGCATGACCTATAATTCCAAGCTAATTATCCATTTTATTTATATTTTTTTGGTCAAATTGACAACCTAATTATCCGTGCATAATCTATAATTCTAAACAATAAGAGTACGTTTTAGTATATATACATTTTAATATGGACAATTCTAAGATTTTTTTTATGACCGAGTAAGTATATACTACACGTGCCGTGGGGGTCCTACACGTGCCGCCGTGCGCCCGAACGGTATCCAGGTTGGCTAGCCACTGCTACCAAGGAGGATCTCGGCGATCTAGGTACGTACATCTAGGAGACCGGTCAGGTCAGGTCAGAAATAAATTATCATCTCGTGGAATTTATTTCGCCGTGTTGTCGTGTCGATGACACACGGCCGATCCATTGATCATTCGATCGCCTTGGATTCGATCGAGACGATCGCGACCGAGCACGAACGAACATTACAAACCTCCATCCTTTAATTTCTTCCGCTCAGTACCTGGTACCGACCGTACATGGTTAGCTAACTTAAATGACAGTGGAATTTAATTCCCACTCGATTCGGCTGTACTAACGGGTAGAAGTTGTAACAAGAGATGATGCGTGCATACGTCTACGTAGACGTGCGCCGTTCACGGAAACGGCTCAACCGTGATCCGGTGCATGCATGGCGTACGTACGACGAGAGTTAGCTGGACGAAATACACGTGCGGTGTACGACGATGAAGCGAGCGATCGAGGCTGCTGCTATTTCAGTACACTGCACCGTGGTAATTATACCGGTAAGGCAGGCCATGCGTTAATTTTTGGTGACAGAGAGTGTCCCGCAAAACGGACCAAGCAGCGTGTACTGATCCGCTTTAGTTATTTTTTTGTTAATGTTCTTACTTGTTGCGGACACAACTCAGGTGCTACTAATGATCCTCAAAATCTACAGCTGAATCAAGTCAAACATTAGGCAACAAAACAATGGAGAAATCTGCAAGAATAAGAGGTATAGAAGGGGAAGAGGAGGGATATGGAAGACAGCCTGGGGAGTAATGGGGCGTCGCCGTCGTCCCCCTCCCGTGACCGTTTCCCTGCCGCCGCCTTCGGTCCCTATCCTGGCTGGACTATCTAGGGTTTGGGGGTCGGGGTCTGGATGTGAGACATAGAGACTAGAAAGGTGAGGAAGAGGAGGGTGGGGAACGTGATGGAGAGAGGCCGGAGTAATTCTCGGTCGCTTTAACTATGGAGATTAGTAGCATGAATTGAGAACTCCCTATACACTAATGTCCTGAAAAGGAATACAAAAACACACGGGCTGACAATAACAATTGTGGGATCAAATTCTCATGGGGGTGCAAAACATAAAATTGAATTTAAATCTATAGTCACGAGGACTCTGTTTGTCTATTCCGACATGCCGACATGCTCTTGTATACTACGTACTCCATTTCGCCATTTGCGTTTTGGTCAATGTTCTTAAATTTATGTTTTTGGTCTCTCGCTTCTTTTGGCTGGTGTTTTATGATTCTCATTGTACCCAAGCCCCACCAGCCACCGCCCATGCAATGCAAGATAAAGGAAAAGGCTAGCGTACTACAGCGGTGCTTTGATGCATGGACCATGCACGCTGTAGCGTGATGGAGAGGGTCGTGACCGGCCTACGTGCATAGACGGCCGGCTTCTTTTAGCTTGGAGACATGCGCAAAACTCATACGGATCTTTAATTTGTCGGGTGTGGTCGGCCTGCTCTCCATCCAGCGATCCACTCCACGTATAGTAGTACAGTAATACCGTGGATGGATAGTATTAAGCCAGCGTATATTCACTGGGCAGAGGACTAGTATTGTGCAGTCGTCTGTGTATTTATACGTACTACCTAGCCCTGACCTCTCTATAAAACACAAGAATCTGTTTAGAGTTGCACACTGCTAGATAGCGTGGCCCCTTGTTTATATATAGATCAACATAGTCGGTTGTTACAATTGTTGTACGAGTCAAATCATGTTGAGTCCTATACAAACTGTCTAACACCCTTCCTCAATCTTAACCGTATCTAACAGATTAAGATTGCGTCGACAGGCCTGGAACAATGGCAGTGACAACGGCTTGGTGAAGATATCAACGAGTTGATCTCTAGAGGAGATGAACTTGATGTGAAGAAGCTTCTGAGCCACTCGTTTCCGTACAAAGTGGTAGTCAACTTCGATATGTTTTGTCCGGGCATGAAAGAATGGATTTGAGGATATGTATGTGGCCCCAATGTTATCACACCAAAGAACAGGCGGACGATCCTGTTTAATCCCCAATTCCTAAAGTAAGAACTGTACCCAAATAAGCTCGGCAGTGGCATTAGCGAGAGCTTTGTATTCTGACCCTATACTCGAACGTGATACCGTGGCTTGCTTGCGAGCACTCCAGGCAATCAAGTTAGAGGCATGAAATATAGCATATCCCCCCGTGGATCGTCTGTCATCAGGACTACCAGCCCAGTCAGCATCAGAGAACGCGGACAACAGGCTGGAGGGAGTAGACCGAAAATGAAGACCATGAGAAACCGTCGAGCTGACATATCGAAGGATCCTTTTTACTGCAGTCCAGTGGGTGCTGCGAGGAGCTTGAAGAAACTGACACACCTTGTTGACCGCAAATGATAGGTCTCGACGAGCGATGAGAAGATACTGGAGACCACCAACAATACTCCG
The DNA here is from genome assembly GCA_030063025.1 of Avena longiglumis. Classification (NCBI taxonomy): domain Eukaryota; kingdom Viridiplantae; phylum Streptophyta; class Magnoliopsida; order Poales; family Poaceae; genus Avena; species Avena longiglumis. The sequence goes on from CP125973.1 coordinate 64,402,293, forward strand.
ATATGTAGTAGCCTCGTCCGAGGTGAGAAGTGTGCCATCCGTAGTAGTAAGCTGCTCCGTCGCACTCATAGGAGTATACACTGGCTTGCATTTAAGCATACCAGCTCAGCGAAGAAGATCAAGGGAGTACTTCTTCTGAGTTAGAGCAATCCCGCAAGCAGTGGAACCTCAAGGCCAAAAAAATGCAACGAGCCCAAGTCTTTAAGCGCAAAATCCGAGCGTAGCCTGCATGAGGCGATCAGCAGCAGTCGTAGAGGAGCTTACGAGAATTATGTCATCAACATACACTAGAAGATACATAGTCAGATCAGGACGTTGAAGCATGAATAGAGACGTATCAGCCGTCGAGGGAAGAAATCCATGAGTGCAAGAGCAGTACCAAGGTGAGCATGCCAAGCTCGTGGCGCCTGCTTCAGACCATAGATAGCCTTGGAGAGGTGACACAAATGATGTGGGCGACCACGATCCACAAAACCAGGAGGTTGGCGCATGTAGACCTCCTCCTCTAGAACACCATGTAAGAAAGCATTCTAAACATCGAGCTGACGTAGGTGCCACCCATGAGTAACAGCCAAATAGAGCAGAATCCGAATAGTCGTGGGTTTGACCACCAGACTAAACGTATCTTCATAGTCGATGCCGTAGCGCTGCTTGAAACCCTTGGCAACGAGACGTGCTTTATAACGTTCTATGGAACCATCAGTATGGCGTTTGACTTTGAACACCCATTTAGAATCTATGATGTTGACTTTGGACGGTGGCGGAACGAGTGTCCATGTGTCATTACGCAACAGGGCCTCATACTCTTGTTCCATCGCGGCGCGCCATTGAGGGATGCGCAACGCGTCGTGATGATTGGCTGGCTCAATAGAGGGATCATCAATACCGTGAGCTGTACAAGCAGCTAGCCAGGCAACAGAACCATCAGTCCAAGTTTTGGGACGCGAGTGGCCAGTACGACTATGAGTAACCGGTCGTAGAGGTGCAACAGCAGGATGACTCGTCGTACTGGAGGAGGGAGAATTTGACAGTGACGGCTCGAGCGTCGAGGCAACAGGTCCATCATTGGGAAAAAAACGGCTCGTGGCGCATGGAGTCTGGTGGTGAACCGTGATTTTCTGGTGAGGCCGCAGATGGGCCAGACGGACAAGGCGTTGACGGGTGACGCACAGGAGACAACAATGAATCAGCACCCTACATGGGTGGATCAGGATCAACGTGAACCTCCTATTCACTATTGACGTGAGCCTCTTGCTCACAATTGGTGTTAGCTGCGGGATTTTCTGTCGGTTCGGTGTTGAGTTCCAGAAGCTGAAGTCGAGTACCATGACCAGGACCTGCACCATGGTTAGAGAGCAAGGCGGGACAATGCGCAATATCTGCAAATTGGTCAATCGAAACAGGAGTAGATTGGTTCATAGGTGGGGATGATGGAGTGGGTAAATTGGCAAAAGGAAACACATGTTCGTCAAATATGACATCATGAGATATATATAGACGATTGGAGAGGACATGTAGACATTTGTACCCTTTATGAATGGAACTATATTCTAAGAAGACACACTTTTTGGAACGAAATTCAAGCATTTGTTTGTCGTATGGGCGAAGATGAGGCCAGCATGCACAGCCAAAAACTTTGAAAAAGGTGTAGTCGGGAGTTCGATATATGAGTTTTTCTATAGGACTTTTCATGCCAAGAACACGAGTAGGCAACCTATTAATAAGAAAACATGCTGTTAGAAACGCATCACCCCAAAAGCGGAAGGGGACTGACGCATGAGCAAGAAGTGTGAGTCCTGTTTCGACTATATGACGCTGTTTGCGCTCGACGGCACCGTTCTGTTGGTGTGTATGGGGACAAGCAACACGGTGAGCAATACCAATGTTCTGGAAGAACGTGTTGAGGTTGCGGTATTCACCACCCCAATCTGACTGGACATGACATATTTTGTGACCAAGAAGACGTTCCACATGATTTTGAAACTGCAAGAAGATACTAAAGACATCGAACTTGCGTTGGAGCAAGTAGATCCATGTAAAACGACTAAAAGCATCAATAAAACTCACATAATAATTATGACCACTAGTAGTAGTTTGAGCTGGACCCCATACATCAGAATAGATGAGTTCTAAGGGAACTTTGATGACATGAGTAGATAACGAAAAAGGTAATTGGTGACTCTTGCCCTGTTGGCAGGCATCACAAACTAGTGTATTTTTATTTGAACTAGACTCAATGGGAAGACTATGGCGATGGAGAACATGCTGAACAATTGGAGAAGCGGGATGCCCTAGACGACAATGCCACTTGGAAGATGACACACGAACGCCGCTGAAGACTTGTTTGGTAGGCGAAGCATCAACTGGATAGAGACCACCATGACACCGACCACTAAGGATGAGGTCCTTGGAAACTCGGTCCTGCACAAGAACATCAAAAGGGTGAATTTCGATGAAGACATTATTATCTAGAGCAAGTTTATGTGCAGACAATAAGTTACGAGTGACATTAGGGGCATAAAGAACATTTTTAAGGTGTAATGGTTTGGATGTATTGGTGGAAAGAGATGATTGACCAACATGATATATACGCATACCTTGACCATTAGCCATATGTACATGATCTTTTCCTTGATAGGGTTCCTTGGTGGTGAGCTTGTCGAGCTCGCCAGTTAGGTGATCCGTAGCACCGGAGTCCATATACCAGCTTGTGTCAACGTTGAAAGCCTGAGTGTTGCCAGTGTTGTGAGAGACCATGGACACTTGACGTTGAAGATAGTTCTGATCATTGCTGATGCCAAGATACTCCTGGTTGAACCTCTTGTAGCACCGTGCAGCAACGTGGCCAAGCACATTACAGAGCTGACATACGGGGCGATTTCCATCTGCTGTGTTCCAGCGACGGCCTCCACCCCCGCTGCTCCCACCACTTGCACCACCGCCACCTCCAGAAGTGGACGGCGCACGGTTGTTGTTATTGTTGGAATAGGGAAGCAGGCCAGACAGATGTTTAAAGGAGTTCTGGCGGGACGGGGAGAGCCAGGAGCACCCGGGCGGCCCCGGTATGCGGCGTTGGCGGAGAAGTCTGGAGCCGAGGCCGGGATGGCAGCACGACGGGCGTTCATCCATTGCTCCGTGCTAAGTAGCCGAGTAGAGATCTGGGGGCAATGGGAGTATCACGCCCATTAATGTTCTCGATGAGATTATCGTAGTCATTCGAGGCCATTGAGAACGTAAGCGGTGAACTGTGCCGGGGTGAGAGGCTGGCCAATGGAGGACAGCGTATCGGCAAGATTCTGGACTTCGTCGAAGTAGACCGTGACTGTCTTGTTCAGCTTCCTGGCTTCTCCGAGCTTAGTGAGGATGGCCATGGCCTGCGAGGTTGATTGCGAGGAGAAGCTGGTGCTCAACGCCGTCCATGCCTCCTGCGATGTAGTGTCAAAGAGGATGCGACCTGAGACAGACGGCGTCATGGAGCAGACGATGGCCGAGAGGATGGCGGCGTCTTGTTGGATCCAAGCCCGGTGTTCCGGGTTGATGATGGTGACGGCGGGGCCCTCGGCATTGAGGCGCGTAACCCGCTCTGGTGGACAGGGATAGGACCCATCACGAATCCGAGCAGGTATCGACTGTGAAGGAGGGGAAGGATTTGCGCCCTCCATAGGACATAGTTGTCTTGCGCGAGCTTGATCGGCAGGAGGTGCGAAAAGTGGAACGGATCCGACGAGCCACCACCGGAGTACATGGCGCCGATAGAGGCGGTGGCGAGAGAGCCGATGTGCGACGACGTCTGGACGGCGCTAGTGGAGTTCTAGAGCGCCGGTAGCGTTGAGACCTGGAGGGTCGAGGCGGTGGAGTCCGCGAGCGTCGAGGAGGTGTTGGTGGCGAGAGAGGCGGCGGTTGACATGGTTATACCCTACGGGTACGTGATCTCAGCATACCTGGTCTAGCCCAAGGAAGGCCCACGGCGATGTCTGGCAAGCCCATGAAGATTTTCGGTGGCCAAGGCCCATGCCGGATCCTTGGAGAGCAAGACTAGCGTAGATAGGAAATTCAAAGGGTAAAACCCTAGAACTTGTAACCGACTAGGTCTATGCCCGGGACCTGCCTGAGTCTATATAAAGGCTAGGAGGGCACGAACTAGATCTCTATCTCATACTTTCGCATACACACCTCCACGTCAGATCGAATCTGTGCACCCCTGTAACTTTTGGTTCCGCCGTAATCAAGAGCAGACAAGCAGGAGTAGGATTTTCCCTCCGGTGGCCTGAACCTGGGTAAATCTCGTGTCCCCGTGTTGCTTGTTTGCTAACCGTTCCGCGATCTCCAGCATCCCCGTCTTCTCCAAAACCCAAGTCCATAACAATGGACATTGATGAGATCAAACCTCGTCAATTGGCGCCGTCTGTGGGAACTGGGGACGTTGATTGTGCGGTCGTGACGGTCCCAACCGGATCGATCTACAACTCTGCGGCGACGGAGAGTCACCTCCTCTTCGGCGCTTTCGACTTCACCGCCCACTCGTCGGCCACCTTGAAAGATTTCGAGCCCGTAGGCGACGGACTCGAGATCCTATTCGGGAGCTTCTGCTTCCAGGTGGGTCAGACTGGTACCCTCCGCCTTCCTGAGCGGGTACCCCTACCATTGATCAGGCCCGCTTCATGGGCTCCACACCCTGTGCTACGCACATCGTCATCAATAGATGAGTTCTACGATGGCAGCAGCTGCAACTCCGATCTCTGCGATCCACCTTCGGATGAAGGGACCTATGGTTCCGGATCCGAAAGGCTGGGCGGCCAATGACGCTACCAATCTGCCAATGCGTAGTCATCGAGCGGCGTGGGCGGCAACCGCCCGCCGCCGCCCAACTCCAACCCGCGAGCGAAGCGGCGGGAACAGAAGAAGCCAATCCCCCCCGACGAGGAAAAGAACGGCCACGTCATCCGCCTTAGCAAAGAAGGATGGGCCCAGGCACGCAACGCCGTGGCAGGCGACATAGTCCTACCTGCAGACAGCTCACGTGAACTACTGATAGCATACCACTTCCTCCTCATCGAGGAGCACAAGAAGCAAGTCAAGATGCAAGAAACACTTGACAAACGCAAGCAAGCATCCTCTGAGTCCAGCGCGCGACGAGCTGCGCTCTCCGCCATGGCCCCCGGCTCTAGCACGAATGGCAACCAAGGAAACAAGCACCGCTCTCGGGTGGAGAACATGGATCCCAAGGAGCGCCGCGAGGTGACCCGAACTCTCCACACAGGAGATGGACGCCGACGGCAACGTCATCCCAAAAATACCGCAAGCTGCGATCATGGCAGCCACTGCGTATCTCGCGGCCCACCCACCTCCGAAGGGGGACCCGAAAAGAGCCATGCATAAGTCCGCACTTACCGGACTCGGACTTGTCGGAGCTGCGCTCCACCAAGAAGCTCCTGCGGTGCCGAAGAAGAAAGGTCCGGCCAGGCAGGGCCCACCCTTTCATCCGAAGAGGAAGAGGAACATGACCTTCCTCGCGGGAAGAAGAGCTCAGCGTCATCATAAGCGACTACGGCCGAGCGCTCACACGGCGCCAAAATAGAAAGCGCGAGCAAGTGCGCATGTTAAATGCAGATCGAGATGGACGAAGACAAAGGAGAACTCTGCGAAACCCGATGCTTCAGCAGATCTAGATTTTATCGGGGATCGACGCGGCCTCTGATACCATATAAAACACAAGAATCTGTTTAGAGTTGCACACTGCTAGATAGCGTGGGCCCTTGTTTATATATAGATCAACATAGTCGGTTGTTACAATTGTTTCAAATCATGTTAGATTCCTATACAAACTGTCTAACACTCTCTATAGCCCGCCCGGTCCAGCTAGGGTTAAGAGTAGAGATCAACGGCAAGAATGGTCTCTACCGTCGGAGCTGCTTTCGTATTGAGCGTGCAGATATACGTACGGCGGTGGGTGTGCATGCATCGCTGTCCCGTGTCGTCGTACCGATAGCTAGCTAACCGTGTACGGCCGGCCGGTCAGACGCGTCTCGCATATAAGACGCGCAACGACGACGATCGACGACGTCCTTGAATGCGTCTACCTAGAGCCGTACCTAGCCACCGCGTGCCGCCGTACGGCCGAACGGTATCGAGGTTGGCTAGCCACCGCTACCAAGAAGGATCTGGGCGATCTATGTACGTACATCTAGCAGACCGGTCTAGTCAGAAATGAATTATCATCCCGTAGAATTTATTTCACCGTGCATAAGCGTGGTGTCGTAGGTACATGCTGAGAGTGACACACGGCCGATCCATTGATCATTCTCGATCGCCTTGGATTCGATCGATACGATCGCGACCGAGCACGAGCGAACAATACAACCTCTATCCTTCAATTTCGGCTAGCCTGCAGGTACCGACCGTGTATACTCCATGGTTAGCTAGTAGCTTTAATGACAGTGGAGTATAATTCCCACTAGATTAATTCGGCTGTACTAATTAACGGCTAGAAGTTGTAAGTTGTAACGCGAGATGATGCGTGCGTGCACCGAAATGGATCGACCCGTACGTACGTACCGAAGGAAAATTCTAGCCACGCGACGTAGTATGTCTTTGCCCGATCCGGTGCATGCATGCATGCATGCATGGCTTCAATTCATCTTGGCCCTAGTTAAATATAATCCAAGGACACTTGCTCGGGGGTACGTACGGCGCGCGCGTTAGCTGGACGAAATACACACGGCGGGGTACGGCGATCAAGCGAACGAGATCGAGGCTGCTGCAATTTTAGTACACTGCTGCACGGTGGTAAAGCAGGCCATGCGTTAATTTTTGATTTTCTGTCCTTGCAAGCTACGAGATCTCCAGTACGTAGCAGGGCTATAAGTTCGCCGGCAAGAACAGCAGTTCGACGCTGTGCGCGTCACTACACACAATAGCCACCAGTAGCTACCTATACCCTGCACGGCTGCCTTCTTTCGACGGCTGCCTTCTTTCCTAATAAGAAGAATTTATTAGAACGTATTTGTATCAAAAAGATAAAACTGACCCGGCGTCTCAACCACGTAATGTTGGAGACATTAATGATGCACATGACCAAAAATACTCGGTCCGATCCAGTTTATTAGACACACAGGTAGTTAAAAAAAAGATTATTAATTTTGACCAATAAAATATGCAATATATGTTTCAAAAAATATATCATTAGAAACTAGTTTTAAAGATGAATCCAATGGTATAATTTTTATGACATACATCATTTAAAATTTGTTGACCAAAATTATTATTAAAGCTGTTCTTAAACTTACGCGTCTAATAAACCGGACTGGAGGAAGTACAAGAGAAGAAGAGCAAAAGCCTACCAAAATGATCGGTGACTCGCACTGGCAGCGTCATGAAACACCGATCACAAGAGGCTTATGAAAGTGCAAAAGAAATGTAGTACTAATAAAGTTATCGTGTGCCGAGCTTATGAAAACATGTCAGTTTTGTTGCTCCCACAAAGGCTCACGACACGGTTGTATGAAGCCGACAAAGGCTCTCCCGCTGGGCAGAGGACAAACAGCTGGCCTGTACGCACCACCAAACACGGAAGTGAGAAAACTCATTCATTTTTTTTAACCCTGCCCCCCGATGGAGTCCAACCGTAAGCCAGCTCACCACCTGCGCTCGGTGCCAGGCAGTAATTTACCTCCAGCTGTCGTGCTTAAACAGAAGATACTCGCGGAGCATACTCGCGGTACATCTCATTTTCTCCAAATTTTACTACTTACCAGTAAGAAAGAAAATACTACCGGAATATTATTAGCAAGTGAAGTGAGGTTCTGTATTTCTGGTCTTTTCTCCAGCTCTTTTTTTACTGCCACTACTCGATGGACGCGACTGAGGAAGCTGTCTTTTCCCGGCCGTCAGCGCTTGCTTGGCTCCAGCTAGGACGTACTCGGAAACCCGTACCTGCAGCTGGCGTGGTAGTATATGCCTGCCTGCTTCCACAACAGTGGAGTTCATGCATACACAACAGCCCCAGGTCACGAGCCACAGTAGCAGCGTAGGCTGACGGACGTGTCGATCGCCCAGTTCTCGGCTAGGTTAGTGTATTTCCACCTATCGATCCGGTTCACGCGATGTTCGAAATTGTCCACACAGACACGAAGGCGTACGCGGCGTCTCAGCGGACCGATCATACGGACGAAACCTGTCCGGCTCAATTATCCATGCATCTAATCTGGGACACAATTGAGTCGGCCCGGACGCGTGCGGACAGCGCTTGGACCGGACCACAGGACCACCGTCAGCCATCGCATGCCAGCGACATTGATTCAGACGGTCAGCGATAGCGACTCAGACGCAACCGCGGCAGCAATTGAGAGGCGATGTGTGGAAGGCTGACCGGCGGCAACGTGCGCACATCAATGTCAACGAGACGGCACGCTGACGTCGCCTGTGTTCTCGCGCCGGCATTGATGACGAAGGAGCGGGAAGCTGTGTGACTTCATGGGCGGCTGGGCTATTTAACCCTGCGCCCGCCGGTGCTGTCATCCTCACCTCTCACCATTGCCAAACCTAGCCCGTCATCGCCGTCACCACCACCATCAACATGAAGACCCTGTCGTGGCTAAAGCGGAGCAAGACCAGGAAGCATCTAGTAGTCGTGGCGCTCGGCTGCCGGCCTTCCTCCGCGACACGTATTTGCCGCCTCCGCCGCGGCCGGAGGAGTTCCGGAGCGACCACGTAGGGGACTACCCGCCACCACGGGAACACCGCACCCGGCGGTACTACCGCGTCGGGGAGTGCGAGCGCCTTTGGAAGGAGGGTCGCGACATCCAGCGCACGGATGTCTCCCTCCCTACCGGCTGGCACCTCAACCGAGACCGTGTCCCGATGCCGCCACCGCCCAAGGCGGGCAGTGGGATGGCGGAGGAGATCCGCCGGCGGATCAGCAACCTTCCCTAGGTCCAACGGTGGGAGTGGGGCCACCACTCTGTGGCGTACTAGATCAAGTTCCTCGAGTGGGAGCACAAGGCACAGCGCGACCACCGTCCGTTGTGACCTGCAGCCTTGGGAGGTCTACGACGTCCGACGTCGACTCAGACGTCGAGGACGCCCACAACCACTTCGACGCCGACCTCGGCAGCGAGGACGACGACAACGACGACAGCGTCGTCAAACAGGAGGCGTCGGACAACGTCGTCGCGAACCTGCCCCCGGAGTACCGCGAGGTGCTGGCTCGAGGCTACGACGAGGACGTCTTCACCGAGAGGGGCATTGTGCCCAGCGCGCGCGAGGAGCAGGCCCAGTGGCGCGGCTACGAGGAGGCCCTCCAGCTCACCCGCATGGTGGCGGAGACGACCGCGCAGCTGCCTCCACCGCCGCTGCTGCCGGTTTGGGCGCCTACGATCGCGCTTCAGGTGGGGATGGAGTTGGCGCACCTCCAGCACGGTTGGCAGCTATGTCCTGGGCAGGTGGTCAACCCGCCTGCTCCCGCTCCCTCCGGCCCTGCCGCCGCCCAACCTCTGGACGCCGCCGGAGTACATCGACCTTGATCTGAAGATGGACAAGACGGTGCCGGCGCGTAGTTCAGTACCTAGGGCTACTAGTTGTTTAAATTCCATTTTATATATTTTCAATGTAAATTAAGTTCGAAGCTTTCCTGTTTTTAGCGTGAACTATTTGTGTTTGAATCTAAAAAAAAAGTTGCCTCGCCAGCGCGGACAAATGGGTCACGTCGCTGGACGCGGCCCGCCGGACAGGCCGAACACCTATCTAAATCGATCGGGGCCTAACCCAAATAGACAGAAACGAATCGTTTATGATGATCGTATGGGTCCGTCCGGTAAAGATGTCCTTTATATGTATCTGAAAAATAATCCTGTGGGGATCCTTGCTTTGCTTCCTATAACAGGGCACTTTCTCAGATGGCTGGGGAGAGAGACCGGAGAAGGTGGCCTCGTGGCAGCCGGAAAGCGAAGAGAAAAGAAGCTCTTTTTCGCTCGGTAGCTCACGCTCAGCCACCCACCCAGCCCGTACGGCGCAGCTACCAGCAGCAGTAGCGGCAGGCGACGGCGGGGGCAGCACAGCGAGCGCAACAGTGTAGGCCTTGGATCGCTGCGGTCCGTCCGACGGGCGAGTAAAATGGTGGAGCCAGTCGTCGCTGCCGCAGGAGCAGCAGGCACACGCCCCCAGGTTTTAACCCCGTGCCGAAATGCACATGCCCCCACGGCTCGTTCCCAGCGTCTAGCCCCAGCTACAGCTAGCCGACCTCCCACGCGCCTCGCCTCGCCTCCCACGGATCACTCTGGAATGAGAAATCTTCACGCCTTGCCTCGCTTCGTCTACCACGCGCGCCACCCAGCCCGACTCTCTGTGAAACGGCGTGAAAACGCCGAACAAAGTAAATTCGGTGAAAAAAAAAAAGAGGCATGTGAATCCGCCCAGTCAGCGATGAAAGCAGAGACGTCGTCATCAGCGGAACCCCGCGAAGACCGCCAGAAATTAAATGCCTGTCATGTCGGCCAGCATCGCTGCAATGTCGCGCCACCGCCGTCCCTCGACTCCTGTAACCGGTGGGCAATAACTTTCCGTCGTTTCCGTCTTTACCGTCCTTGTCGCTATACACCTCCCGCCCTCGCCGCCTTTCTCGGCCTATAAAAGCCATACCCCTCGCAGGAGCTTGCCCGCCACGAGGGGCCGCCGGGCTCGCCGTCGAAAAGGAACAACGCGGCGTCGCGCCGCCGCTGGTGGGCGCTCGGGCACTCGCCGCCATCTTGGAGCACATACTGCGCGGCAACGAGCCGTCTCGGCTTCCGCAACCCGTACGGCGTCGAGGCGGCGCCATCCTCACCAACTGGCCGAGGAGGATGGCCGCCTCTTCCTCCTCATGACCTCGGCGCCCGCTCCTCGGTCCATGGCGGCAACCGCGTCGCTCCGGTCGGTTAAGCGGGAGCCGAAGACGCTGGTCTGGTCGCCGCCGAGGACCAGGTCGAGTAGCATCGTCACAGCCGGCCAGGGGAATCCGTCTATATTCGCCCATGTTTAATAAAATCCGCCTAGATTTGTCAAATTCGTCTAAGACGAATGCGGAAACTCGACTTGGAAACGAGAGTGGGAACACGAGTGGAAACTCGGCGTTCGTAGCACGAAAATAAGTTTCATACGGCTCAAAGTTGTTCCGGATTTTGTCCTGAGATCACCCAACGAAGTGGGGATCCTCTTAGCAAGTGAGGTTTTTGTACTTGTGATCTTTCCTCCGGCTCCTTTTTTACTGCCACTCCGTGGACGCGACTGGCGTGAGGAAGCTGTCTTTTCCGGTCAGCGCTTGCCTGGCTCCAGCTGGGTACCTGCGGCTGGCGTGGGCGTATCTGCCTGCCTGCTTCGAGAGGTCGAGGCTAGTCCAGTTCATGCACCAGGTCACGAGCCACGGTAGCAGCGTAGGCCGACGGACGTGTCGAGCCATGGTGCATGTATCAGAAAAATAATCTTGTCGCTACTACAGTGGATCCTTGCTCCTAGAACAGGACACGTTCTCAGATGGGGAGAGAGAGAGACACCCGAGAAGGTGGCCTCATGGCAGCCGGAAAGCAAAGCAAAGAAAAGCTCTTTTTCGCTCCGGTAGCAGCCACCCAACCGGCACGTACCAGCAGCAGCAGCAGCAGTATAGCGGCAGGCGGCGGCGGGGGCGGGGGCAGCACAGCGAGCGCAACAGTCGATCGATCGCTGCGGTCCGTCCGTCCGTCCGGCGAGGCGAGTAAAAGTGTGGAGCCCGGGGCGCGGGCCAGTCGTCGCTACCGGCGGTACACGCCGGCCCGCAGGTTTTAGTTTTAACCCCGTGCCGAATTGAAAACAGTCACATGCCCCCACGGCTCGTGCCCAGCTGCATGTACGTCCTCGTCTAGCCCCAGCTACACAGCTACCCGACCCTCGCTCGCTCCCTCTGGAATGAGAAATCTGCCTTGCCTCGCCTCGCCTCCCACGCGCACCATGCAGCCCTTTCACGTGCGCCAGCTCACCAACCCACCCAGCTAGCAGCTCGTCCGATGCCGATCGAGCGGTGCGCATGTGCCAGTGTGCGCTCGAGCCCCGGGCCCGGGCTGAGGGGGTGGGCCGAGGCTGGGCTTCCGCGCGATCACGAGGACCAAATATGGCGCTCAACGCCTTGGCTCCCGCTCCGCCCACCCAGAATTCTCCCCATGGAGAAAAAGCTTTCCTTTTACTCTACCGCCCTAGGCTTTTCCATTTCTTGCTTACTGCTCCAGGAGTTTGACCACCCTCGCTCGGTTCCTCCTTCTCCGCCTACTACTCCCCTCCACGAGTCTCAACACCATGCGTTCACCTGGCAACATCCAAATATTTACGAGAGTGCCTGACATGGTGGATACTCTACAAAAACCACAGGATCAACTGTCAGGGTAGCTAGGTCTAGCTAGGTCCATCTGCTTTGCTTGGTTGCCTAAATATGTTCAGCGTGGACCACCGATATACTTTACTCCTCACCCAACATGCACAAAGGACTTTAGTATAAAACACACAAGACAATAATAACATGTTCCTATAATGTTGTATTAAAACGGTGGAGTATCTAGTTACTTGACTTCATGATTGAGCACAACTGCACAAGCTACAAAGATGGCACGGATCACGGCTATGTATGCTCTTATAAGTGTTCACAACGATGTTTCACTCTACTCCTCAGCTGGAATATTTTCAAGAAAACGCTTTGCAAGCAGGTATACCATAGAAAAGTTATACCCGTTAATACATAGAAAATAACATGGTGCACTTGCATGCTTCTTTACCTAATTGTGGTGGACCGGTGGAATAGCTTACATCAATTCTTGAGTGCAAGAGTTCAACACCTTCAGAATTATTCCATCTGAAGTTTAGAACATAGGAGTACAACTAAACATATTCCCGCAAACAGAAAATACACCAACATAGTAACAAGACCGAAAATATGATAGTATAGTTAACCAAGTTCAATATTAGGCATATGTTGTAGAAAAGTTGCATGTTGGCCTAGTAGCTCTTTCATTTTTGGTACTCCAATATAATGTGGCGCACTTCTGACTGATACCACATCCATTTTATATACTTGTTCAAGGCGATATTGAAACGGAGTATTCAAGAAGAACTTTACGTGCACGCGTAGACTGAAAAATCTGTTTTTTATAATACTTAAAATAGATGTATGGAGTAGCTTTGTACCTCTTTATTAGTCATTGTGGACCACTCGACTAACTTACTCCATTCTTGACCACAGGACTTCTACGACGTCAAATTTTATTGATTGTAACATGATTAACAATACACTGATGCAATAAGATATCGACAATCCGACAAATACATGAGATGGCTACTCAAAAGTTGATGATTTGGCACAGCTGTAAAACCCTTGAATGTTTGCCTAGTTGCTCATTGTTTTCGCCACAAGACGATAAGTTTTATGCAGGTACCACCTATGTTTTATATACGTGTTCAGAGAGATGTCTCACTCGACCGATAAACCGAAATATTCTGAAAATGCACTTTACAAGCAAGCATGCTCTGGAAATCAGAGTCATGAATACATAAAATAGAATCCATGGAGTTGCCGCATGCTTTCTTGTTTAAAGAGTAGATTTTGTTCTCCAAAAAATATGGTCATCATGCGTACCGTCCCAACCGAAACCAAAATAATCCAACAAGCAAACTTTCGCCGCCCAATCTATCTCGAAAATTGTTTAATCACATTTCACAACCTTGTGGACGGATTATATAGATATGCTCTACTGGTAGTAGTACTCAAATAATAGGGAATAATAACGGGGCGCGTTGCAGATGGTGAGTGTAGCATAGGCGTGAGCGTGCATGATTTCGTGGGTGGTTGATGGTGGGGAAGCCTGGCAAGTGGCAGGTCTTTCGCTTTGCTTACGTGGAGGGAAGCGGCATCTCGAGGACTGGAGCGCGTGGCCCGGGCGGGCCCACCATGGTAAGGTGTGTATTTTAGTAGAGAGAAAAAATAACAAGAGGCGCAGCGCAGCGCCGCAGCAGAGAGCGCAGGGAAGTGAGCTGGGAATGAGCGGAAGACAGCTGGGATTTCAGTACGGCCAGGATGGCGGGACGCAGCTCCCGTCGCCGCTCGCACTTTGCCTTTTTCCGAGCGACGCTTGCCTAGGCCAGGTCCATGGATCGCCCGGGCGAAAAGTCCAACCGGCTGCCCGACCAGCCCCGCTATTTCGGAAACTGGTCACGTGTTACTGTCCTGCGCTGCGTTTCTTGGTCCCTAACTGAAAAGAGTTAAATACACTAAAAGTCAGACTGACTTAATTTAGTCTTTATACTTGGAATTTGAAATTTTTTTCATATATTTATAAATTGGCTCGATTTAGTCATAATCCATGTTTGGCATCGAAATTGCGTTGATTCGAACACCATGTGGACCGAAATCTTGCAGGAACACCCTCTCGCATTTAGAATGTTTTTTCACTGTCATATATTTGAACGTACCACTTCCACACAAGCTCCGTTATGTAGAGCGCCCACGCCGTTGTAGATCCTTTCAGACGAGAGAGTTCTATTCGAGGGAGGACAAAAGAAAGGTCTCGATGGCGGTGAAGACGACGAGCAGTGACAGAAGCGGCGGTCGTTGGACCAGAAGGTGAATCGACATATTTACAACGGGAGGTTAACTAATGGCCAGTCCATCTTAACTCCTTCAAATGTGACACGCCTCCATGTGGTATCTGAGTAAACGCAATTTCAATGTTGCGAAACATTGATTATGACTAAATCAAACCCAATTCACAAGCACACGGACAAAATTCAAAAAATTCCGAGTACGAGGACTAAATCAAGCCGGCCTAACAAGTACAGGAACCCGATAGTGAATTTAACTCAACTGGAAATGTGAGAGCATTACCACCGAGCTAGACGTTGTGCACATTTTTTTTGAACGATAAAGACCCCGAAGGGCCTGGAATCTGCTTCATTACGGAGGGTGTACAATTACAATTACAAGGGGGTTCCTGGAGAAAAGGAAAATAACAAGCCCACCCTGCATTCTTACAAACAACACCCTACAAAGAAAGATGGAAAAGCAATCAGGTCCAAACACACCGCCGACGAACTTTGGCCCGGACCACCGCTAGCACCTCAGGGACGAAACCACTTATGGGGCAGCCGCGTTCTCCGCCGCGATCGAACGCGAAGATCCTCCTTTTAGGAGGAAGAAGATGCCGAACTAGCGAGTTCACGGCTCTGCGAACCAACGCCATGGCCAAGGATAGCGGCATCGCCGACGCTTGGGAGCAGGAGGGCGCAGATTCCAACGCCCGCCGCAAAGCTTGTCGAGAGGCGCTCACCCACTCGTCCACCAACACCATGTCGGCGGAGAAGAGGAAGGCACCGCCGAGCTCCGAATCACCTTGCGACAACCGGACCACCATCTTGCCATGTAAGGCGCTCTCCACCACATCTCTCCGCCTCCACGGCCGCCAGGGAGAACCAGCAGAGCCTCGCACACCACACCTCTGAACCTCTCTCCCTCGCCTCCACGGCAGGCCAAGAGAAACCCAGAAGCACAGCACCCACGCCACACCAGATGGACAGCGGCCTCTAACTTATTCAGGGAGAAGGCGTTCCCCTTCGACTCCAGCAGCTCCGACCAAAGGAGCAACAAGAAGAGGAAGAAGAACCCTAAAAAGCTCTGGATCTGGCCGCCGAGATTCAGAGCACCTCTCCATCTACCAGGCATAAAGCCCAAACCTAGCAAGCAGCTAACTATCCTACATCTACTGCATAAACTACTACAGCCAGAGCATCGCCTCAGCCACTCTCCGGCGGCGGCATCGCCAGGGAGGGCCTCGGCTCGGCCCGGCCCTGAGAAAGGAGCTCTCAGGCTACTGTGTATAGGAGAGAGAAAGGGAAGGGGGGAAATGACTCTGTTGTGCACATAAATTACGGAACCGTTCTCTCACTGAGCAAAGATCAGATTCCTAAGCTAACTTCCATTTATTTAGATCGTCACGTAAACTAGCTTTTGCACTAAAACCTCTCTGATTACCGTCTCGTTTAATGCAAATCACGACTAACCTTTTTTTTTATCTCGCCCAGAACTATGGACCGGGTTCATCATGGGTTGGGCCTATAGCCTTGCCTTTTGTATCTTGCCCAGAACTGTCCCCTCCCTCTCCCCATGTAGTAGCCCACACTCTTAACTGTGCGCGGGGCCCTCCAGCTCATTCCATTTCGCCCGCGAGCTCCAGAGCTTTTAACTTCCCCGTTATACCCTCCGTCACCTTTGCAAATGCCCGTTCGACCACTCGACCAACTCCAGCAGTCTACCTTTAGAAAACCATTTTGGGATTTTGGTCCCCACAAATCTTTGAGCTGGAGCCGAATTGGCATCACCTGAAAAATATAAATACACGCAGCAGCCAGCAGCACAGTGCAGTCTAATGTATCCTGACCGCGAAGCTTGGCCCGAAAAATAGTCAAAGACAAGGATTAGCAGCACTGACAAGACCCACATGCGTTCCTGAATACCGTTGGGGAAGAGATAAACCGCAGTATTATAACTAGGATGGGTCAACCTGAGTTTTGGGTCTTTTTTTCGAATAGTTTTGGGTCTATTGTTACTAGTTTACTACGTAGGCTCTACAATACACGGATTAATTTCCTGGAATTACATTATTCACTACCACGATATCCCCTAGCACATTCAAAGACCACACGAATGATTGATCTCACAAGGATTTCTCGGACAAAGCAAAAAAAGAAAATTGTTCCGGTCTATTGCAGAACTTGTACTTGTACAGTTTTAGGAAAGATGCAGATAGATGGGCACTATTACGCACATAAGAGCATCTTCAAAAGATAACTGATCATGCAAAACAAAAAATAAGCTGTCACATAGGGCACGAAAGCCCAAAAACAGCTTCAACGGATGATGTAACCCTGTAAATTTTTGCATTGTGTCCAAAAAAATTTATGTTGGTTATGCTGATTTGGGGCACCAATGGGCAATTCATCATCCCTCCCCCACCCCCCGTGCGGGACCGGCCGCTAATGCCCCCCTCGACATCGATACCCCCATAACCCCTGTCACGCCTATCCACACACAGATCCAACCACGACGTTCCCCCAAGGTTTCATCGTTGATTCATGTCCTATTATCGCCGCGTCGTTTGCCGCATCGTTCATCTGTCCACGGGATGCCGCCACGTGAGAAGGAGCACCAACTTTCGTGGCGTGCAGCTACGATCGTCGGGGTGCTAGTCCGCATAGATTACTCGCCACTGTAGTGGTGGTGGACGGGGACGTTTGACATGGGGCGGATCGCACCGCCCGCGTGTTCGACATGGCAATGTGGCGATTCGGCCTCCAGCAAGCCGAACTCCACTTTCTAGAGGTGCAGGCCTTGCGGGAGGCCTATTTCCTCACCCCGAGGTTCGGAAGGTGACACACGAGCAAGAGGCCGAGAACCGCCGTGTGTACATGCAGTTGCGCATCCCCGAGGATGACGATGCGTCGATGGAGAAGTTTAGACGTGATCACCCGAAGATCGTGCATGCACAAATGGGGTACGACATAGAGAGGTTCATGGAGAAGCGAGCTTCGTCATCCCGGGGGAGGCTGGCCCCTCCACCAGCACCATCCCGTGAGGACACTCCATGAGATCAGCGATGCCTTTGGGAAGAGTCTTGACTATGACGATGCCTTCTGGAACATTCTTGCTTCAGATGATGATGAGCAGTAGGAGTCGAGGTTTAAGTGCCGAAGGTCGAAGTTTATGTAGAGTTTGGTGTTGAAGGTCTTATTAAAATGTAGTGTGTAAGGTTTGCGCAAAATATAGTTTCGAAGGTCGACATAAAATAGAGTTTGGTCCGAGTTTCAAAGTGTTCAAATGAAAATCTAAGTTTTAAATTTTCGACGTTGTCCAAACCGGTGTCCTATTTTATATGATCTGAAAATTTGCATATGCCCTATTTTATATCATCTGGAACGGATACTCTGAAGTTCATGTCCTTAAACTCAAATAGTGGTGTCCAAAAACATTTTTTTTTCTTATTTATATCATCGGTTGGTTGGAGATGCTCTACTAGCTGAAAAAACTAGCAAGCACACTGTATGCATAATTATGCGTTGAGAGGAAGTTAATTTCTAATTACCTTGCAGAGCTTTAACCTAACTGCCTCAGATTCTTCCAAGTGGACCGAGACTGCGTTCGCCTGGCTTGGACGCTTGACCGGTGGTCGCGGAGCTTCACGAACACGTAGCATCGATAGGAGCTAATTATTGCGCCTCATGCATAATCAGCTCCACGTCAGCACCCATGCATCATGTATGTCTCTTCCTGTCATCATGTAAGGCGGCGAAGACATAGTAGTAAAAAAAACATATCTCGTCTCCAAAAAATAATAATTATACACGTATTGTGTTTTTTTACTGACGTCGGAATAGTTTGCTTTATCCCTGACTGTGCTAACCACGCTTCCACAGCAAGTAATGAGCAGTAAGAAACATTACTAGTACTGTACTATCTAATCTTAAGTTTTAATTATTTCTATAAAGACGATCTATGAGTAGTACACCTTATTGTGAAAGCTTAAGATGGCCAGGACATACGGTAAAATAAACCTTATCTCGTCGAAAGAAAAAAAGTAGACGACACGCGTAAAGTGTTTTTCGGAGTAGTTTGTGTTATCCCTGCCTGTGCTAACCACGCTTCCGCACCAAGTAATGAGCAGTTAATTGCACGCTGAGTCGTGGTCGTGGTACAGAGCTGAAGAGAGAGTGGCGGCACGTTCATGCAGTGATGGCGACACGTACGGTGGTTTTGGGGAGAACTGTAGAGGCATGCAGTTTAGGTGTTTTTGAGTGCGGTGTACTCCTGGTCGTTTGGTAAAATACGTACGTACGGGAGGTCCACACCTGTTCGCGGTAGCGATGGCCTTACTCTACAGTATAGTGGACAGCTATGTGTTCGGTGAGGGTATTCTATTGTCTTTTGGTTTTGTATGACTTGCGCGGCGTCAATCTGTGGTTTGATCTGAGTCGTATGAAATTGTCCGAATTGGGGAGATGTGTTAAATATTATACTCTCTCCGATCTATATTAGTTGACTCACATTTTTTTAGATTTTCATGAATCTAGACACTATTCAGTATACATGTACATCCAAATTTTGACAATCTAAGTGAACTAATATGAGTAGAAGGGGGTACGTAATACTTAGTTGTCTAGGATTCTTTCTTCTTACCTTATACGACACGGTTTGTTGTGTCGTTGTGTCCTGATGTAACTTGTATTGTTGACTAGTAAGGGCATGTACAGTGGTCTAGACGGTGGCCGTCTGTAACAAACGTCCATGTCAACTGTAGATAGCCCTAAAGACAGCAAATACAGTGGACTGTCGTTTTGGTCGTCTATAAAGATCTAATAGCATAGAGCTAATTTAGTTTTCAAAATTCGCCAAAACAGATGATTCCAAACTAGAAAACAACCAAGCTAGATACAGAGTGAGGTCCTGCAAGCATAGACGAAGCCGAACTTGGTTCATGCGACGCCGACGGCTAGAGCTGTACGCCGGCGGCAAGAATGAACGGAAGAAAAAAGGAAAGAAACAAAGAGCATGAAACAAATCGATCCCAATTCTTTGCATGCTTCCATCAAAAGCCGACTTGATTAATCGATCCATCAAGTTCGCGAGTTGCCTGTGCTCGCCCTCTGCAAGTCTTAGCTCACGCCGGGAACCTCCGCCGCGCGCATCTTTCACCTCGCTCCAGTACATCGCCCACAGGTTCGCGCCGCCGCGTGGGCGTCGACAATCTGCTCCCCGGCTGAGCGCCACCGCCACCTCCATGCGGTTTGGTCGCGCTACTGACGTCGAGAGGATTGGTATAGAAACTCGATGAAGATAAAAAGGAGAAAATGAATTGGATGTGCTGGTATACAGACGAGGAAATAATACAACGGGAACGAAGCTGTCTATCGGTAAGAAGCGATTTGTACGGGATTAGACCGTCTGTATCTTAACAGACGGACTCAGCGGTTTCTCATTTCCTTTCTCTTCCACGTCATTTATTTTCCTAGGTAGTCTCCCTTACCGACGGCTGACTGGATACCACTATACATGCCCTAATATATATACACCCCGGAGGCCCTAGTTAGGGTATAGCCTCCACGATACTTTTTGACAAGTTGGATATGTATATGCACTGCTCCTGCCCGTACGATCTACTCCTACAACTCCGTCAGAGAGTAAAATAGTGGCGACTGTGGCCGCCGGCAAACCGCGCAGTCCGTTCATCATCGATCTTCCGTGTCACTCAGTAATTGACGTGTATATGAACTGCCCCTACCCGCCCGTACAATCTACTCCGGTTTCGAGGCCAGCCTCCGTCTGAGAGTAAAATAGTGGGCGACTGTGCCCGGCGGCAAACCGCGCAGTCCGTCGTCATGCTTGCCGGCGCGCCGGCCTGCGCGTCGTCGGTGTTGCTACTACTAATTGCCCACAGGGACAGGGGTGGTTGCTTGCTCGCGGCGCCAGCGCGCAGGGCAGGGCAGGGCAGGCGGGAGAGATCTACTGTCTGTCTGTCACGCGCGGCTGCCTGCCCACAATCAATACTACTAACCTCCCTCTCTGCTAATAAACGCCTGTTCCCTGCACTGGATGCGCGCGTGGCCGTACTACTTCTTACTCCAGAATTCGAAAAAAACGCGGGCGCGAGATGGAATGATACGTACTGCGGCGAGTACATATGTATGCCATTTATGGTCCGTGCCGCGCGGCGGTGCCTGACGACGGTCGAGGCCGGTGGGCGCTCTGACTGCGGCGCTCCGTGGTTCATTTCTCTCGGTCAGCTACCTGTCTACAGGCGGATACCCGGCCGGTCCCAGAGGACCCCCGGTCTCGGTCTAGTCAAAAGGTGTAGACAGCGCCGACCCACGTCCACGCACGCCACGCACCCACCGAACCAAACCAGTGTCAGCATCGTAAATACACGCCAAACTACCGCGGGGATAAAACTACTATAATTGAGCTGTCGGGACAAGTCACTATTATTTTTAGTAATTTTTGCAAGTCAGTATCAGTTCTGAGTAATTTTTTAAGTGCTGAGTTGGCGGCACGTGTCTAAAGAAACTAAGATGGAAGTGGGGCCTACTTGTCAGACATATCTTATGTTATTTTTTTCTCCTATTTTAACCCGTGGGTCCCACTCGTCAGCCTCCCTTTCTTCTCCTGCTCACCGCCGTACTCTTCTTGCTCGCCAACGGCCAACCATCGCACGCTCCCGGGGCCACAGCCGCTAGGGAAGAAGTCAAACATCTCACTCCCTCTGTCCCCACGGCCGAGCATTGAGGGGTGGCAGCTCCCATAGCTGACGCCGACGATGCGGACGCCGGTGCCCTAGAGATTCGCTCCTCCTCGACGCGTTTAACGCCGCCCGCCCGCGTCTCGTCTTCTCCTTCCAGCACGTCGTCAGCGGCTTCACGGCGCGCCTCGCAGTTGCCGAGGTCGCCCAACTCGCCAAGATGCCCTGGTGCATCATGACGCTTCCCGACGCGACCTACCGCCTCATGACCACGTACAGGCCGGAGCTGCTGGGGATGTTAACGCCGGGGACGGGCGCCTGGAGTGTGGGCGGCGAGGGAGCGGGGCCGGCGAGGACATGTCGCCGTCGAGGGTGCTGGGCGGCGAGGGCGACGAGCTTCTGCGGGGTCGGCGACGACATGTCGCCGTCGAGGGTGCTGGGCGGCGAGCTTCTGCGGGGTCGGCGCGCTCACATGGTGGTGGTGAGTTGCTGCAGGGTCAGGCGTGGGCCAGCGAGGGCGCTGGCCGATGAGGACGCGGTGCCCCTCGAGGGTGTCGGCGAGAGCGCAGAGCGGCAAGCACGGTGGCGGCCACGCGATACAGATGTGGCGGTGAGCTTGCAGGCAGGAAGAAAAAAGAGAGGTTGACAGGTGAGACCCACTGGCTAAAATAGGAGAGGAAAATAAAAAATAACATAAGATATAGTGGGGCCCACTTCCACCTCAGCTTCTCCTAGATACATGCGACCAACTCAGCACTTACAACTGGGTCCGAGCCGTCAGAACTGGTACTAACTCATAAAAAATATTAAAAGTGGTACAGACTTGTTCTAACAGACTCAATTATGTTAGTTTTATACAGTTAACTCCGGAGATGGCCATCGGCGCCGCCCCCCGACACAAGTCAAACCCCATGACCCCGACGCGCACCGCACCGCCCTGTCCGCCCATACCATCCATCATCCGCGACTCGGCGGCCGCGCGCACCGGGGCGCTGCCGTCTTTTCCCCCAACCCGAAGCTCAGCTCCGTTCGGCTCAGCTCGGCTCGCTGGGCGCCCACCGAGCGCTTCCCGCGCTGCCTCACTGGCTGGACCGGGCCCCACCCCTGCTCATGTGGAGAGTGGACCGGGGGGCCTCGGCCCCTGCACCGGACGGCACGGCGTCTGCGAATACTGCCTTCCGCGGGGGCGTCCCTGCATGTTGCGCGTCGCCACGAGGCCCCCACGAGCCCCCCATCAGCAGCATGCATCTGCGGGGAGCTTCCCTTTTTGGGGTTTTGAAAATGCTGAGGTGGCATACACTGGACGGCCGACTGACTGACTGACAGGCCATATATTGGCTGGCGACGCCACCAGCCCACGAGTAGGTGGAGTGGAGTTCCTTTTCCGGTTTGAAATTTCAAGTTTTGTAATCCCATCCCAAGTGGCTGGAGAGAGGAGCGGCGGCTGGTCTGATTGGTGGTTGACTCACCGACTCAGGGTTCGGTCGCTGTTGTGTTGACCCGGCGTCAAAATGCTTGCTGACACTCGCGCCACCACCATCTCCCAGCTGCCGGTGCCGCTGCATCCGGTTCTATACCGCGGCCACCAATTGGTGCGCCTACGTGTGCGATTGTTCCTGCGTCCGTGTGTTTTTCCTTTCGTCAACATCGGCCATACCACCTCGCGCTATTTGCTCTCAAGCTTTCCAAGTCACGACTCGTTGGTACAAACTCCTTGCCATTATATACTAGTGCGTGTATGTTCTTTAGAAGCCAAACCTTTTCGGTTTGACCATATCTATGTCCGTATTTATAATACTCCCTCCGATCCTAAAAAAAAGTGTCACGGTTTTAAACTAACTCTATTTCAAAATGGCGACACTTATTTAGGATCGGAGGTAGTACAAAATATAATTTTATACCATACAGAAAATATACATCACAATAAATCTAATGGCGCTTGATTTGGTATTTCTACCTGTTGATATATTCTTTTCTACTCAAACTCTACAATGTTTGACTTTGAAAACAAAATACACACTACGTTTGGGCAAAGAGACGGTACTTTTTATAATAGTAGTATGAGTTACTCAAGTGACCAACTCAACATGAAGAAATAGCACTATAAAACTATTTTGCCAATTTTATCTACTCCTTCATACGTTCTGTTTGAGACAGACGACGAAACTCAAGACATAGTAACAGAAAAATACACCACAACTGAGATCTCGATCATATACCCTGAATTTCTACACGAACCAAAAACCACATTAAAATTTCAAAAACTATAATCTGGATGTCACATACCTAAAAATTACAGATTAAGAGAGGCAAAATAAAAATGGGGAGGGGGGCACCTCATGTTTGTTTTCCTATGATATTACCGTGGAACGACCCATTCCATAGGGATTTAAGGTGCACCAAGGTTTCAAATTCATTTGCCCAGAACGGTAGGATATGATTTTTCCTATAAGAACCATGTCCTCTAAAATTCTACTTTTCCTTTTTTTTTGTTCAAAAAGGGTCTAAGGCCCCCTTCTTTTCAGCTTCTGGACCGCTTCGAGGAGCTGAACCGCTGAATCTGAAAAGAAGTCGGCTGATTCTGCATAGATTAATTCGACCACGAAGCTGATAGGTAGTGCAATCCTAGAATCGGCACCCGACCCACTTCTGCGTTGATTCCCGGGCTTCTACGAGCTGATAGGTAGTGCAATCCTAAAATAAAAACTAACATACATAGAGTATTATTCACTTGTTTAGATCACATATAAAATTTAACGATGTTACAGACATTTCATACTCAACCCATCAAACAAGTCAACTGTCCAGAAGCCAAAAAGAATGGTAGGAACAAGATTATGTATCACCACTCATGATGGAAAACAAATCCCCACCCCTCCCGGTGCAACCCAACCATCACATTGAACCCCTCTGGTGCTCCTCTCGCAGCCACGTCGCCGCTAATTCCTCGCGTTTCGGTGGCCACCCACCAAGTAGAGGCCGAATCGCCTCAACCTCCGAGCCTCGCCATGCCTTTCACCCGCATATTCATGATGAATCACGTCATCGTGTCGCTACCTCAAGACCTCGACGGGCTTCCTCGGTGTTCGGAGCCACAGTGAAAGCTATTCTTCATATGGCGATTATCACTGATTATGGACTTGGACCTGGGTGACCTATCCATAACCAGGATGAAGTTTGGATGAAGCTAAGCGGATGTCTCTATGTGGATCAAGTCTTTGGACGAGCTCAAACTCTTTTTAAAAAGCTTGGAACTCATCCAATGAGATAGTCCACAAATTATCTTAATCGATAAAAAATAAAGTACCCAATCTACTTTAGGAGTGCCATGGAATGGAAGATATGAGTAAATTAATTCGGCCTTGAACTCTACTTTCGTTTAGAATTTCAGCATTATTTTTCCCTTTCTTCCGAAAAAATAGTCAAGAAACGCCAATGGAGGGAGGCATCAAAGAAGAATAAAGCTACAAAGTTAGAGGTTCGCGCCTCCATCGGTGTCGTCTCGTTGGACTCTGAGTTGGAATTTGATTTATGGAATGAGCTTGAAACCTCCTCCGGCGATGACTGGGATGATGTGAAGGGTGTGTGGTGTGTCAGAGTTGAGGTACTATCTATCTAATTCAAGGTAGTGTCTGTGGAACTACGAAGTGTCGGAGTCGATCTATGTATCGTCAAAGTATGTATCAAAGTACCAAAATGGAAGTTTGAAGTGTTGAATCAAAGTTTCAAGTGTCGAATCAAAGTTTGAAACATCGAGTCGGAAATTTGAAGTGGTGGAGAATGCCCTATTTTGCATCGTAATCTTGTGTTGCAGCCCTGCCCTAAAATACATCATCTTGAGAAGAAATAACTAAAGACGCAAGTAGGTCACCTTTAGGACACCCTTTACCATCTTTAGTTTAAAAATGATCTAACATTTATAAAAAAATGATGATGTCATCACAAAAGTTAGTTCATTTTGTTGAACTAAAAATGGCATAGGGTACCCTAACATTGATCCACTTGCATCACTAGCAAAAACTATGTTAGTGCCATATATCCCAGTTTTGTGTGCCCTATAGTTTTTGGGACACTAGCTTCGGATGATTATACAGCATATGTTAGAGATGCTCTTAGAGTATGTTTGTTTGATGATCAAATTAACCACACACTTTTCGGTCATAATAAAAGTCCATGGTATGCACATTCTCCTTTAGCCCACTTTTGTTCATCCTCGTTGCTAATATTGGCCAAGGCGGCCATCGAAAAACATGCTCAATTTAATTGGTGTGATAAATCGCTAGCGGCGTCCTCGGCGATGCTTATTGTTTAGGGTCTAGGATTTAGTGGTAAATTAAACCCTAGACTCTAGACCCTAAATCCGGAACCCTAAGCACTGTCGAGTCGTCCCTAGAGACGGTCGAGCTAAGGAAAATGATACTACTCCCCCTGGGATCCTGTGATTTTATCCCCCGGGTCGCGTGAGAGACGCATAGACGAGGTCGTGGTGGGCCCATCTACTTTATCTCTTCAACTCATTGACTTCTTTTTCTCTCTCCCATAAACATAAATGGATAATGCACCTACCTCGCGTTGTCGGCCCGCCGAGCATGTACTGACGTTGCCCTCCCATGATGCCATTCTGGCACCTCCTCTGGTGCTGGCCGCGTGTCGCCTCTACCCTAGTTGTCGTCGCCCTGGACCGCGTTGCTCCCCCGGTGCCCGCCGTTGATGGAGGCCACGGTGGGGAGGCGCTTCAGCGGAGGACGACCGTCTCATCTCTCGCTCGCCATGGCCAATTCTTTGCTGCACCTCAGCCCACGGTGACGACCGCGACGGCCAGGACGTCGAGGTCATCTCCAACCACGCCTGCAAGTGGCGACAGCCCTGCTCTATCGTTCGTTGCTGCGACGGGTGCTCCAAAGGTCGGTAAGCTATGGTGGTTGCTGCAAACGACGTCGAGAAAGACGAGACTCACCTCTGGCTGGGCGGACAAGAGGCGACGTAGCGTGTTGCAAAACCCGCTCGGCGTTACTACGTACGACGTTAGGGTTGCTACATGGGGCCGATGGCGGCGCTACATGCGCCCGGGAGAAATGCTACAAGCCGTTTCTAGTTTTAGCTAAATACGGTCGACGGTGACTCTAACACACATCCAACGGTGCTACGTGCAGCTTCCGATTTTGCTACAATTTTTTTGCTACACAAGTTTTGTTCTTCTACTACAGCGACATGTAGGTTCTGCCACGGATTCTCAGGCGAGATCTCCGACGAGGTCTCCGGAAATTTGGATGTTCTACAATAGGCCATTTTATTTGATACATCTGTTTTATGGTTTTACCATAATAGCATAAAGTTTTGCTACACAGTCTTCGACGAAGTCTAGTGGCAAAAGTCTCCGACGAGCCTCTGGAGAGGTAAGATCTGCTACATTAGCACAACCTTTTGCTATAAGGTCGCTGACGAGGTCTCCGGCGAGGTCTAGTTTGTCTGTATTTTTTCTAGACTGAACCGTTTTCTGCTACATGTAGCAAAAGCGGATATGTTTATAGTAAAAAGGGATTTGAAGATTTTTAGAGGAAACGTGTCAGCAGGGTAAGACTGGGGATCTGGGGGATATTTCCCGGGTGGCGCCTAGCACTCCCATTAGAGCATCTCCACTCGTCTACCCAGGACGCCGATCCGGACGCCGAAATTTGGTCTGGACGCCGAAAATCGGCCCAGTCGCATACCCAGGAACCTGTTTTCGTCCGGATTTCGGCGAACTTTGGTCCGGCCTTTCCAGGCCAAACCCAGGTTCCCGGGTACGAACTGGGAACGCTGGACGCAGCGAAAATGGGCGTGGGCTAGCTCTGTCGGCGAGACAGTCCCATTCTCACCCACTCCACTCGCCCAGACTACGGCGAAGCGCTCCCAGCGCCTCTGTCGTCATGACTTCGCCGGCGGAGCTCCTCCACGCCAAGACATGCCCACGCCTCTAGATATGCTCGCAGTAGTTGCCGCCAACCGTGCCGCCTTGCCGCCGCCGCTGCTGCCGACCTTCGCTGCTCGCGTGCTCCCACCACCGTGCCCGCCAGGTGTTCGGCATTTGGCCCGGTCGGCCATGGACTCCGATGACGACGAGATACTCGCCATGGCCTTCGACGACGAGGAGATCCTCGCCGTACTGCTAGAGGAGGAGAGCGCCGCGGTCGCCGAAGGTGAAGAGCACTTGGAGATCCTCTCCTTGCTCGCCTAGCTGTACATGCAGATGGCAAAGCCCAAGCGCGGTGGTTCGGCGCCTGGTCGCCGGAAGTGCAAGGCAAGGCAAAGGATAGAGGGATACTGGTTGTTGTACGCCGACTACTTCGCCGACCAGCCACTCTATGGAGAGGACGTGTTTCGCCGCCGTTTTAGGATGAGCCGGAAGCTCTTCCTCAAGATTGTGTATGCCATCCGGGAGTTCGACCCCTATTTCGTTTGCAAGAAGGACTGCACCGGCTTGGTTGGGTTTTCCTCACTGCAGAAGTGCACCGTGGCGATAAGGTTGCATGCATATGGATCGCCGGCTGACAGTGCCGATGACTATCTTCGCATCGCCCAGTCCACCGCCATTGATTGCTTGTATAGGTTCTGCATGGCAGTGATTATAGTGTTCGGAGAAGAGTACTTGAGATCACCCACTGCTGAAGACACTGCTCGGATCCTCGCAGTCAACGAAAGTAGAGGATTTCCTGGTATACTTGAAAGCATAGATTGCATGCATTCGGAGTGGAAGAACTGTCCATTTGCATGGCAAGAAATGTATAAAGACCACAAAGGAGGTTGCACTATGATACTTGAGGCAGTTGCTACACATGATCTTTGGATCTGACACTCCTTCTTTGGCATGGCAGGATCGAACAACGACATCAACGTCCTCAACTCCTCAACTGTCTTTTCCAAGCTTGTTGAGGGTCATGCTCCCCCTGTGGAATTTGAGATCAGAGGGCACCACTACAATAAGGGATACTATCTAGCAGATGGCATCTATCCAAGATGGCCAACATTCGTGAAGACTATCTCAAACCCAATGCTCCCAAAGCATTCTCACTTTGCCAAGGAATAGGAAGCTTGCAGGAAGGAGGTGGAGCGGGCATTCGGTATGCTCCAGCAGAGGTTTGGAGTTGTCTGGTTTCTTGCTATGACCTGGTCGAAAGATCAGATGTAGGACGTGATGAACTGTTGTGTGGCCTTGCACAACATGATCATTGAGGATGAGAGAAAGGATCCAATGAGTTTGCTCGAGGAGAACGAGCCATACTACAGACAGGGTCCTCTTGCCGAGCCTGGTCATCAGGTGCCTCCAACCTGGGCTGCATTCATCGCCATGCGTCAGGAGATCCGAGATCCGGCGATGCATCAACAACTGCAGGATGATCTTGTTGAGCATCTATGGATACGCAGGGGCAACACGTCGTAGATGCCCAGCATGAACTGGCCGAACTTGGCTGAAATATGTTGTATTTTCACTTCTGGCCGAACTATGTTTACATTTACGCCGAACTATGTTTAAAATTTCGCTAAACTTTGATCTTAAAATGTTCCGTATTCATTGTATGCCGAAATCTGGACGAACTTGAGCCGAATTTGAAACGGGCGTCCAAGAACTTCGGGCGAATGCTGAGTGGGAAACCGATACCATAAACTTGCTGCTCGCCAAAGTTTGGTCTGAATTTTGGCCCGGGTTTGCCCAACGAGTGAAGATGATCTTATGCTAAAGAAAAAAAATTCTAGCGGGTTATACACAACTATAGCTAACTCAAATCAAAAGATTGCTTTCTGGCGGCTTGTCCGTCGAAGAATACACTAGTTATACTCGGTACATATGTACGCAACCTCATGCTGAGCACCGGCGCCTGATCAACGAGACAACGACGCCTGCAGGCTGCAGCTGTTCGTCGGAGGCTACCTACCCGGAGGTCGTCGGAGCTCGCATCCTCGCGGTCGACGTGCGGTGCGGCGCCCCGGAGCTCTTCCTCGTCCTCCACCAGCACCGCCCCCAGCCTCTATGACGTGAGACGCCTTCTCCACGAGAACCGACGCGGGCGACCGTTCACTGAGCCAAGGCTCGCGACCTGGGCGAGCGGCGGCTCGCGCGAAGCGGAAACAGGCGCGGTTCCTTCCGGTAGCAGGTCCAGTGGCAGGGCGCGTTCGTGCGCGTGCCCAACAGGGCTCGCAGGGGAGGCGCAACACAGGGGAGGGGCGCGGCCGTGGAGGTCGTCGCCCGCCGCGCAAGCTCCGGCGCAAACTGAACTTAATAAGAGACTGAACTTATCAGAGAGCCAATTAACTGTCAGGAAGAGAAGGATATATATCCCAACTCACTCTCGGAATAAAATTGGTAAAAAAGGTGTTAATTCGTTCCCCTCCGCTCCATGGAATTTATGGGGAAAAAATGACAGCATACAGGAGATTTCAGCCATAAAGCTAACAAAATACATTTCCACTCCTGGCGTTAGACACCGTGGAGGAGGATGTATGAAATTGGAGGGAGAGGGGGTGAACGACTCGAGGAAAGTGCTAGTCTGGAGTCGGAGGAGGAGCGGCGGGCCGGCAGTCATGGCGGAGCCAGCTGGCGGCGGCACCTCACCTCACCTCTATCCGGTGCGTGGTCATACGGGATTAAGTGGGTTTGCGGATAGATGCAGCCAGGCCCGCAAAGCCAACTTATTTCCACTCCTCCGCCGCGGACACCAGGACAGCGACACAGAGTCGCCGGAGCACAACACCATGGACGGGGCGAAACCATAGCCCCAGTGAGGTAGCGGAGCGACCGAGAGGAGGCGTGTACGGCGAATCGAGCAGGACAAAGCGTTGCAGCATCGTCGGCTTGCATCGGCAAAAACACGGCGACAGCGGCCGGAGAGACCGAGGCTCGTCGAAATCGGAGAAGCGACGGCGGCGGCGACGCTGTATCGCTAGGGAAGAAGTGAGCGAGGAGGGGTGAGACCATAGTTTAAAAAACCGGACCGGTGATTAAACCGGTAGGAGAATGTTCACGTGGTGTTCTAATCTATCTGTCGATTACTTCCATGAGTTTGGCTGTTAGAGATAGTTTGTTGAGCAGCTGGCTTTGTTCTGAGCCGAAACTTTCTTCAGTCGTTTAGGTTTGAGCGTTTCAGAGCTCCTAACTGTCGTTTTTCTTTTTCTTTTACTTGTGAAACTGGTTTGTTTCATTATTCTTAATGGAACAGGGGACAGAGTCCCTTTCGATCTATAAAAAAAAAAAAAATTAAACCGGTAGGACCATCGGTTTAGGTTTTTACCGGTCGGACCACTAGTTCATCGGTTCGCTGTCTGGTTTTTAAGATATAAAGTATTATATTTTTACTTATAAATGATGTAATAATTAAAGAATTATTTATGCAAAATATTTTAAAATTAGAATTTGACATAATACATGAGATAATAAGCTGCAATTTGACTTTCAAAAATGTATTGTAGTAGCAAACGTTCACGTGCTCATGTTTTGCATGCGTTCTTAGCAGGCCAACAAGAACGTTACTTGTTCCATTGGTTTAATTTTTAAGAATGTTGTCATATCAAAGCAAAGACTTAATGCTGCTACAAAGAATAAATAGAATTGATATCAGTCTTGGTTTTCTACGTGAAACGACGATGGCTTAATTGGTCAGGTGCACATTGGCACTTGACTTACCTGTGAGGTCCAGGGTTCGAGTCCCACTTCTATGGCAAATAAATTTTTAAAACACTCAGGTAATTGAAACCAGTCGGCGGTTTAATGCGTGAAACCAGTGGTTCATCCGGTTCGACGACGCGTCCGGTCCTGTGCGCTTAATGAACCGACAAGGGCTTCGGTTCTGGTTTTTTCCGGTTCAACCGGCGGTCCGGTCCGGTTTTTAAAACTATGGGTGAGACAGACCCAACCAGTCGGCGGTTTAATGCGTGAAACCAGTGGTTCATCCGGTTCGACGACGCGTCCGGTCCTGTGCGTTTAATGAACCGACAAGGGCTTCGGTTACGGTTTTCCGTTCAACCGCGGTATCCGGGTTTTAAAACTATGGGTGAGATGGACCGTGGCATCGCGGGGTTTAGCCCACCCCAATGGATGGCCCAATCCGCTAACGGCTCAAGACGGCCTGTGCCTGCGTGCCAAACAGTGCAAGACGCGACACGGCCGTCGGTTCGCCAAGCCACGTCTCGGCCGCTTCGCCTGGCGGCCCGAGCCAAAGACTGGCTAAACGGCCCATGACACGTTAGGTACGGCCGGTCTTTTCATGTGGTCCGTCGAAATATGCCTACAAAAGGGTCCTAACCTGTACTAAATCACAAAAGGTTGCTTGGTTTGTTGGTTAGGATGAGGGGATTCGAAGGGCGGGTCTCACGTTCGATCCCCGCACTCCTTTTTTTGCACTAATATTGAAATTTTTTGGTGGCGTCAGCCTTGACGGGCCGTGCCACCTTTGCAGTGCGTGTCACAGGCACTGCACGCCCCGGTTTCCGGTAGGCCTGTCTTAGGCTTTTAAGCGGGCCACGGGTGCCCGCCTGTGCATGGCCCGTTGGCCAGGTTTGGATGGCCCATAGACCCGAGTATCTGACCCAAATTTAATAAAAAGAAAGAAAATAATCTCAAAATAAAAAATACAAATATACCCTTGAAAGTAAATTAGCTCTAGAAAAATAAATAAAAGTCCTAAAAATACAAATAATATATCTAAATGTTCATCAAAATTTAAGATATTCCATAAAATACTCAATTGTATTTTAACATAATAAAACTTAATTTAATCATTTTAATACTAATTACTTTATGGAATTTTATAAAAACAAGAATATTACATAAAAATAAATAAAAATCATTTTTAAGATCCTAAATAAATACTTTATGTTAGAAAATACTAGTATGTATTTTAATTTAATAAAAATTAAAACGTGTATTTGTAAACACTTATTCCTTTATGGAATTTTAGTATAATAAGAGTAAGCCCTAAAAATAAATAAATAACATTTTTACGATCTTGATTCAGTACATGTTACTACAAAATATTAAAAATAATATTCCAAAAGGTTTTAAGATTTTTAAAGTATTAACTTTCTTTTTATTTATTGGTTAAACAAAAACACCTTAACCTTTAATAATGTGGGTAAAACACGCAAAGAAAGGTTATCATAGTGCATGAAATTATTATGCATATTTATTATTGCTTTTTTTAATATTGTCTTTCCCGGACAATAATGGTGTTTTGTAGAAACACGAGCTTAGGATCGAGTGAAAGCATCCGACTTCACTACCTCGCAGTCACAAGGCAAGTTTATCAATTGCTCATGTCCTTTGATGTGATTTCCAAAAGTATTTGCATATTGTGTGTTATCACCACAATTGAATCTGGAATTACAATAAGATATAATGAATGGAATATGGGGGTAGATACGGTGATGGAGATGCAACGATTGATGATGTAGGATATGATGCGTTGTCCTCCAATGATTCATGCAGCAGTAAGGATTTTCCCTTCTCCAAGTTCCTCCTTCAGATCTATTTCTGGTGTGGTTTTTTGTGGTTAGAGGTTTCTATGAATGTCAGATATATGATTTGTTTTCAAGACGTGGTCCCGTTGCCGGGCCATACATGCGCACGGTATGGGCGGGCTCCGCCCGTACCACTAGTCGTTACGCAGGCTGGAACCTCCTGGGCGCAGGCAATTCCTACAGGTGCGAGTATAAATCAATAAAATGACTTTTATCACTTAAAAATATCATATTAATGTGTAATATGATAGTCTCAATTGATATGTTCATTATAGACTTAGTAAATTGGGATCCTATTGAAACAAGGATAAAATATGCACGTAAACACGGTAAAATACTAAAAACCCTAATCTACTTATGCAAAAAAAAATAAGTAAAAATGCTCCAATTTTGGACTCATCAACTCCCCCAAACTAGACTCGTGCTCGTCCCTGAGCAAGACGGTGGCTTATGAACAAGATCATCATGTTTATGAGGGATGAGTCATTACAATAAATGAGGCAAAAATTAAAACAGGAGTACAATATCGGATGTAGAGTTATATCAGGAGGTTTATCACACATTTACACGTCACATGACTTAGAGGCTTCCACACGTTTTTGTATCAGTGCTATTATAAGAAATTATTAGTGATTGGACATATTATAAAATTATAAAGTTAAAACGGTTGAGCACTTGATTTAGTAATGAAGATTCATGATCATCTCTTTTCTTTCTTCTACTCTTTTTTTATAAGCTTGTACTCTTTATTTTTCTTTTGAGATTTCTCTTGATAGCAAATCTTTTGTCTCTTTCTTCTCTTCCTTCTTCTCTTTTTTTAGCACAACTATGTGATCATGCTGACTACTATGGTTTTTATAATCCAAACATGTGACTTTAATATGCTACCAAGGTTATACTTCTCATAATTTAATCAATACTTTATTGGTGTGGAAGACCCTAAAATCATAATAGTTTTACAACTATCATAACACTCAACCTAGTTCAATCATCTAATATAATAGTCATGAATCAAAAAGATAACTTCAAATATCATAAAGTCTCAAAACTCAACGGATATAATTCTTCTCCTGAACAAAGGGGATCAAATATGATGCAACTAATGCAAAAGATCTTAAATAAAAACCTAAATGTGTGCAGTAATGTAAACATGCTAAAACTGGAAAATAGATTACAAGGTGTTATAAATATCCCCCAATCTTGGGATCAAGCCTGTGGGATCAAATAACCCATTGCGATTATTTGATACCATGGCATTCTTTAAGGCGAAGGGGCATTGTTGGAGACAACTGCATGTAGTTTCCTGTTTTTTTCCTCCAGCGCGGATATGCGATGAAGTCACTTTTGCAGATCTGAACGCAAGTGGAACATACCTTCAGCAACCCTGTTTAGCACGTCGTTGAGTTCCTTCTTGCTTTCAAGATCTAAGAGACGCTTGCGCACAATCTCCTAGTGCATGAGTTCTTCCTTATGATACTTCTCGATCTTGCGAAGACGATGTTCACTTTCTGGGACGTGCTGTATGATAGGAACTTCCATAAGTTTGAACTCCCAATCATCTTGGGGATTCACGCTCATGCGCGCATTCATGGTGATCTTCTTTGTTGTGGACATGTGTGTCGTAGTCTCCTCATAAGTCCCTGCATCAGCCCAGTTAACTTTCTTACGCTTGGGTGAAGAGTAGTTGGTGGAGATGAACTTGAGCTACTCCATGCACCCCTTACCATGGGGTTTCTTCGCTTCTTCTTCATCTTCGGGCCTTACCATAGACAGATATTCCGGCTGCTTCCGTCCTCTATTTGTTTGCTCCATGAAGATCTCAAATTCCTCATCATCAAAGTCATAAGCATACCTCTTGTTCTTCGGGTTTAGGCCTTGAGCTTCGCGATCATCGGCTTCATTGGAGGAAGTCTGGAACCTATCCCGTGAAGGAGCCATGAGGCCAAGAGGTTTGCCTTTACCTAGAACTGGGTAGCACATCGAGGAGATTGGATATGTTCATATAAGAGGAAGGAAGACCTTTGGGGAGGCTCAAGAAGGGTTAGAAACAGGTGAAAACTCGTACTAGAAGAAAAAGGGGTCGGCCAAGAAAAGAGTCCCAACAAATAGGGAAGGGAATAAGAGAGAAAAAGGGAATAAAAAGAAGTCGTAACAACACTGGTACGGGTGTACGCCCATATGACGTGCCCGTACCAGGGTCCTTCCCGAAATCCTTCTCCGCGAAGTCGGTATGAAGTCAACCGACCTAGTCAGTACAGGTGGGTCCGGCTTGTTGATGGCTCAGTTGATGTGGAGCCTGTTGGGAACCCCAAGAGCAAGGTGTGAAGCAGCACAACATCAAGTCTTGCCTCAGTAAGAAACCGAGGTTATCGAACTAGTAGGAGGAAGGAAACGTCACGCAAGTGTTGCAAGCAACGTGGAGACCTACACAACACAAACTCAAGACTTTGCCCCAACGATCAGTGAGGTTGTCAAGCTCACCGGTTTGTTGTAACAAAGGATTAAACATATGGTGTGGAAGGTAATGGTGGTTTGCAGCAAGTAAACAAGTAACAGTGGAAGATGTATCAATGGTAAAGATTGGACCGGGGACCATAGTTCACTAGAGGTGCTCTCCTTAGATAAAAAAACATGGCATAAAGGGTAAACAAATTACAGCGGGGAAATTGACAGGAACTGAGCAAGGCATAACAATGCAATTACTAGTCAGAAAGATCCTATGAGATTCGATTGGGAAATACAACAATATACATAGACCGCCATCCAAATGAATCTATGACTAGAAGTCCACCTTCAGGTTATCATACGAACCTCCAAGATAAGTTGCAAGCAAGCACAACCGCTTTAAGCAAAGTGTGTAAGGTAAACAGTCCACATGTTCCATGAACAAGAGACCGTTGTTTTCTCCTAGTAGCAACAACACATCTACAACCGAAGAGATTATTGTCACTTCCCTTGGAAACTAGAGGCATGAACCCACTATCGAGCATAAATACCCCCTCTTGGAGTCACTAGCAACTACTTGGCCAAGATAGCTACTAACAATGGAGAGCATGCAAGATCACAAACAACACATACATGATAGAATCATAAAGACAAAACCATTAATCAAACCAACATAATAATCTCAATATCCATCGGATCCCCGCAAACGCAAACATGCATGATTACAAATAGATTAGATCTTGATCATGAACGGAGCTCACAAGATCTATACATGAAAACACAAGGAGGAGATACAACCATCTAGCTACTACATGAACCCATAGTTGTAGTTACGGATGTTTGCAGGGGGTTTAATCACAAGTATGTATTAGTCCAAGTAAGGTCGGTACATTAGCACGGGTTCACCCACACAACATGTATGAAGGAAGAAGCTAAATAGGATCTACTAGACCGTATTCAAGAGAACACTGAAGTTTGGGAGAATGACAAAGGGAGAAAGTCAGGTATAAACTATGATTATGAATGCATTAAATCTTTTATGGGAACTGATGACTTTCGTGATATTAGTAATGAGTTTGGTCTTGATTCCCAAAGTATTGCCAACTGTTTTAAGGCCTTTGCCTCTTACATAGAAATTCCCAAGAAGAAGTGGAATAAGTACCATGCACCTTATAAAGATGTTGTTAGTCATGTTCCTGTTAGAAGCACTGAAGTTTGTACTACTAATCATATTGTGCCTGAACCTTATGTTGAGAAAATACCTTTCCCAGCTAAGGTAAAGGAGTATTCTATGATGATTAGTGCAAATATCAAAAGTGCAAAGAAAACTGTGGAGCCGGTTGAGCAATTGAATATTGAGCCTGTCATAGCTATTGTGAAAGATCTTGCCGCTAGAAATATAGAGGATGAGCACATTGTCTTCTGTGAAGACGCTTCTAATATTATCTCTCATCCTAGTAAAGCTAGAAAACCTAGTGTTCCTGTGGTTTCTGTTAAAATTGGTGATCATTGCTACTATGGTTTATGTGATATTGGTGCTAGTTCTAGTGCTATTCCTTATGAGCTTTACAGGGAAATTATGTATGAAATTGGTCCTTGTGAGCTTGAGGACGTTGATGTGGTTATTTACCTTGCAAATAAGTAAACCATTTTCCCTATTGGTATTGTAAGAGATGTGGAGGTTCTTTGTGGTAAGATTAAGTATCCTGCTGATTTTCTAGTGCTTAATTCTGCAGCTAGCAAAACTTGTCCTATCATTTTTGGTAGACCTTTCTTGAACACTTGTGGAGCTATTATAGATTGTAAGAAGGAGAAAGTTTTAACTAAGTTTGATGGAGATTCTTATGAGTTTAACTTTTCCAAATTTGCTAAAGCTTCTTGTGAAAATAGCTTGCCTAATAAAGATTTCAGGATGGAACAACTTGCTTCTATTGCTCTAGTTTATGACCTTGGACCTCTTTTTGGTGATGGTAAGTATGCTCATTCTTATGATAAATTTGTTGCTAGTGAAAGTTATATTGTCAACTTTATTCAAAGTGCTACTGAAAGTTATTATGAGAGAGGGAAACATGGTTTTATGCATTTCAATAATGTTAAGTTTCCCCGTTTTATGTTGAAAGCTTTGAAGTTGCATTTGTTTTGTCTTCCTATGCTAGTGGCTTTTGTTTCAACAATTCGTTTTCTCATGATACCCCCATGCATAGGAAGTGGGTTAGACTCAAGTGGGTTGGTTATTTGCTTCTTAATGCTCTCTTTCATTCCAGATATATATCTCCTCTGTGAGCATTTTTGAAAGTTTCAAGCCTAACTGAAAGGCATTAAAGAAAAGTACTTGTTGGGAGATAACCCAAGAGTTTTGTCGAGTCTTGAAAGTTATTACCTCTGTAATAACCGCTCCTTATCCTTTTGTTTTGGTTTTTGTGTCAAGTTCAACTACTTTTGTGAAGTAGAGGAGTTGTGAAAAGTTGATGTCCTGGGACAGATTTTTGTGCTGCACCGTAAAAATTCGTGAGGGAGCTCAATATGTCGGATGGAGCTGTATTTTTCTTTGCTTGTTCTCCAAGTTGTTACCCAACTTTCATTAGTTTTGCACTTTTTTATTTGAGCAACAGAAGGTTTTTGAAAAAATCAATCTTTACTTGCTGGTCTGTTTTGACAGATTTCTGTTATCATTTGCATTTGCCTCTTATAGAAGCCTTTGTTTTGATGGATTTTAGTTGAAGTGTGTACCTAAAGGTTAATTGTTTTTGCTTACACTAATGTTGCCATTGAGGTTTGTGTATTGCCTTGAGATTAAAGGAATTTCTAGGGGAAGGAGAAAAGGAGTCCGCAGGGTTCGTCTTTGAATAGGTAAAAGTGGTGAAAACAGAAGGTTCGTGAAACCCCAATCTTTTTATATTTTTGGTGTTTTTAATACATAAGGCAATTTATCAGACGGAACATAGGAACAAATGTAGTCCGAGGTGGTCAAACCCACCCCAGGCGCGCGCCCCTGCCTGGCCACGCCTGGAGGGGGTGTCCCACCCCCGAACTCCGACTCTGCCTCGTTTTCGTGCCAAAACCTTTCTTTTGCTTTGAAACTTTGTAATATGTAACCCCACAGATCCCCCGAGGTTCGTGCATCGTGTTCTCGTCGTGTTTTTGTTTTGATCTGTTTCTGTCAGGAAATCTTCTCAAGTTTAGAGCACCATGGTCTCCGCCAACGACAAAGGAAAGAAGCCCGAGGAAGACGATCCTTGCAAACCCAAGGAGGAGGAGATTTTGGTAGGTTATGAAGGATACATGGAGGAGGATAAGCAACCGGACACCCGCGCTACCGTCGCAAGCATTGGAGTGGTGGCAAAACCTATCAAGCTCAAGAGGACAGCACAGATGTCTACAGGAGGGAAACCTCCACGTCATATCCTCTCTCCACAGACACTTCCTCCTTGTACCACTCATTCTAACCTTGTAAGGAAGGAACACTCTAAGAAGGAAGAGTGGAGGAAGAATAATAAGGATTGGGATCCTCGGTCCGAATTGATCATGAGCTGCATTGAGCACAATTCGGAGTTGATTCGTACTCTGACCTTCGATATTGAGGATTTGAAGAAACTGATTGAAGAGCTTATCAAGAGAACACCACCACCGCCAAAGGAGTAATTCGTCATCAGGTTTGGCATCCCCTTGGCTTGTTCCAAGCTTGGGGGAGTGTCGCGGTATCACCACCATTATCTTTTATCTTTTACCTTTTTAGTGGATTCATATCTTTGGTAGAGGTGTTATCTTATAGTTTGGTTTGCATGTGGAAGTATCTCTCCTTTGTTTGATTATCTATGTATCCCTTGGTGTGAGTGCCTTTATGGAATATTAATGAAAAGTTTCATCTTTTACTTTTTGCACTTCTTATTTTAGTTTGCAATCTCTATTATATGATGGATATTGTTGATCAGTATTGGCATCACTTTGGGATCATCAAGTGGATCTAAATTGGTTTTGGCAAACCGAGTTCTGGTCAGTAGCAATACTTTTTGAGGTTTGAAAGAAAAAGAATAAAGCTTATAGGTATTTTGTATCATTTGTTTTCTTTCTTGTTGGCTCATAAGCTTAGTATTCTTTATTTAAGATCTTTTTGTGTCTTCAAGGAAGATTGCATGTTTGGCTTTATTACTTGTATGTTTGCTTATCTCTTTCAACTCTCTTGCTTGCCACCCAGCCTTGCTAGCCAATAAACTGTTTTGAGAAGGCATACTTCTCATTTTTCCAATCCCTTTGAACCAAAGCCTTTGTCATTTGTGTCCACCATATCTACCTAGTAGCTTTTGCTATTCCAAGCAAATTCTCAAGCTTCATCTACCTTTCGAATTAAAAAGTATTTTTTTATGTGAAAACTAGTTAGTAAATCTCTCACGAACTTGATGGTGCATCTTATTTTCTTGCCCCTAATAGACTTGAACCATTGTGCCATCGAAGTTGTATATGCTTGCATCTATACGTTGGAATTAGCAGAACCGTGTTGTCGCGGGGAACGTTTTTGACATTGTACTTGTACTCTATACATAGTTGATATCGTGCTCTTTTGTCCATGGATGTCAACGGTGTGAAATAAAGAGGTAACTTGTAAATCCATGGAGTCTGTATTTTGTGTTAGGTAAACGCCTGGGCCGCTAGCCTAAGCCATGCCTAATCATGGTGGAAACTTGCGGCATCACCATAGTGAGCTATCTATGAAGCATCCTCAATAAAAAGCTATGCACATGGTAAATAAAAAGATCGCTGAGATGCTCATTGTCTGCTTGCCTTATCATTTTGGTTATAGGAAAGCTCATGTACCATGTGCAAGGGGTACCTCGTTGGCGGTTCTCTATGATACACATGTACTTGCAATGACAAGAACTTACCGGTGACCAAAGTTGAGTAGCATGAGGAGTGGCCCTCATATTCAAGGGACATGAGATTGCCAACTTATATTTTGTCAAGCATATACTCTATCTTTGTGCACTTTAACCTTAATCATCTCAAGATGCCTATGATAGGGGCAATGAGGGCTCAAAGCTAGTAAGTACCATAATCTTTTGGAAGATCTTTATGACTTGTAATCCTTTCTACCCTCTATAAAGGGACCTTTCTCCTTTTCACCAAGTTAAGTCAGTAAACCTACTTCCTCTCTATCTCCGGCAAGCATTTGAGTTGTTGTGTTTCAAGCATTCATATGGTGATTTATTCAATGATGTTCTCTATTTTCCTTGTTTGCACAAAACTTTTATCTATTGAGTATTACTTTGAAAGCTTTCGTGGTGAAAAACCTTTTTGAGCAAAGAGTGCTCCTGCTATAAAACTTCTACAAAAAGCTTTTTGTGAAACCATTTGCCAGCTGTTTCTGACCAGGAACAAGAGTTTGCCAATTCCAATTATGATTTATCTTTATGTATCTCTATTGTGACTCCTGCACTTGTTGCAAGCTAAGTTATATAATGGTGAGTTGCTTGCTTCTATAAGTTGTGTAATGGTAAGTGTGATGCTTCTTGTCTGTATTCTTTTATCGACACTTCACTCCATAAACCGGTGGACATGTTTACTGAGCTTAGTTTTCGCTTGGGGACAAGCAAAGGTATAATATTGGGGGAGTTGATACGTCAAATTTGCATCACCATTCTATATCATAATTTGCCTCTATTCATTGATATATGTCTTATTATGAGGTATTACTTATGTCTTTTCCACTATTCATGCATGTTGGAAGATTCTTGGAGGATGAACTGTCGGAGTCTGGATTCTGATGGAAAAGAAGGCATTTTGATACAATTCAAAAGATCGAAAAATACCGTAAAAATATGGGAAAATATTATTTTTCCGTAAGATTGAGGAAGCGGAAGGAGGGCGAAGAAGGGCCTAGGCCCACACACCCCAGGCGCGGACCACCGACCACGCCTAGTGTGTGTCCCACCGCCCGGCCTTCACTTCGCCTATATCTTCCCTATGGAACCCTAATATGGAGCGACCATGATAGATTTCGCCGCCTCTGGGCGAAACACCGAGAGAAAGATCTCTCCGCGCATGATTTCGCCAAGGGAATTCCTTCCCGGAGAGGGGAGATCGTCGCCATTAACACCATCGTCAAGCTAGGCTTCATTGGGATCATCATCATCATCATCCACACCACCAGCACCATCATCACCACTCTGTCCCGCTGTAACAATTGTGTTGGATATTGCTCTAGTTCTTAGGGGAAACTTTCCCTGTGTTAATTACTATTGTAGTTGATGCTTGTGAGTGGAACCATTGGATTATTGTTTATGTTCAGATTGTTATCCATTATCATAACATCTTTGATATTGATCCATATGATGGCTTGTGAGTAGTTCGTCTAGTTCTTGAGGACATGGGAGAAGTCATGTTGTTACTAGTGGATTTGTTTTGAGTTATTATTTAATGGTTTAGTATTTAAGCTCTGGTGTTATTCTTCTAGTGGTGTCATGTGAACGTCGACTACATGATACTTCACCATTTATGGGCCTAGGGGAATGCATTGTGTATTTGGCTACTAATTGTGGGGTTGCCGGAGTGACAGAAACCTGAACCCCCGTTAGGACACCATTGTTGGAGGTATGCCCTAGAGGCAATAATAAAAGTAGTTATTATTATATCTTTGTGTTTATGATAAATGTTTACATTCATGCTATAATAGTATTAACTGGAAACATTAATACTTGTGTGATTTGTAAACTAAATTAGAGTCCCTGGTAAAGCCTCTTTATAATACTAGCTTGTTGGTTAATCGATGATCGTGGTTTCTCGATCATGAACATTGAGATGTTGTTAACAACAAGGTCATATCATTAGGAGAATGGTATGATGGACATACTACTATAGATAAGCGTAGCATAAAGATCAAGTCATTTCAATAGTTCGTTTGCTACAAGGTTTCTGATACATAGTAACCTAATTCCTTCGACCATGAGATCATGCTAATCACCATCACCAGAAGGATGCTTTGATGATATCAAACACCACACCGTAACTGGGTGGCTATAAAGGTGGCATTGAGTGTTCGGAAAGTATGGGTTGAGGCACATGGATCAAGAGTGGGATTTATCCATCCATATGACGGATAGATATACTCTGGGCCCTCTCGGTGGAATTTCACCCAATTAGCTTGCAAGCATGTGACTAGCTCACAAGGGATCACATATCACAAGAACGATAAAAGAGTACTTATCGGTAACGAGGCTGAACTAGGTATGCAGAGATACCGACGATCAAACCTTGGATAAGTAAACTATCGTGAGACAAAGGGAAATTGGTATCGTATGTAAGTGGTTCATTCGATCACAAAGTAATCAAATAAATATGTGGGAGCCATATGAATTTCCAGATTCCTCTATGTGTTATTGATCGGAGAAGTGTCTTGGTCATGTCCGCATAATTCACGAACCGTAGGGAGACACACTTAAGGATTCGATGTTGTTTAGTAGATATGGAATGTAAGTAGGGATACCAAATGTTGTTCAGAGTCTCAGATGGGATCCGGGATATCACATGGAGATCTGGAATGGTCCGGAGAATAAGATTCATATAAGGAAAGTCCGATTCCGGAGTTCGGGAATGATTTCGATGTTTTCATCGGAGAGATTCTAGAAGGTTCACCGGACCGGAAGGGGAATGGTACATGAATGTGTCATGGGTAAGTGGAATGATTGGATCATATCCTAGGTCACTTGGTTTGGGCATTTGTGAGAGAGAATTAAAGCTCTAAATTGAAAGTCAAACGGGAGGTTTAAAAAGTCAAACTGGAACAATGGTTTCCTAGTGGAAGAAGGAAAGAGTCCTTCCAACTTGGGTTTAGAAGTGGATTCAAACTCCCCTCTCTCAAGGCTGCCCCCTCTCATAAATAGAGGGGGAGGCTGCCCCAAACAACACAAGAGCCATCCCTCCCACCCCGTGCGCCGCCGCCACCGCCTCACGCTGCTGCCGCCGCCTTGTCGTTGTCGCCCTAGCCGCCGCCAACACCTCCTCCTCCTCTCCAGCCTTCTAAACCTAGATCACCGGAACCCTAGATCCACCATAACTCGCTCCGGCTTAGGCGAAGCCCTGCGGGATCTTCCCTCTACTTCCGACACCACGCCGTCGTGCTGCTGGAATTACGAGGGGAGAACTACAACCTCCGCTGCCTACTGGAACAAGTGAGAGGAAGGTCTTCATCGAGTACCGAACGTGTGACCGACTGTGGAAGCGCTGCCGGAAGGATCGTCTACGCGATCTTGAGATCGGCAAGTGTATGACTACATCACCCACGAGAATCTGCTCTCGTTAACCGCTTTGGAATCTTCAAGGGTGAGTTCTTCTATCGACTCGTTGCTACAATCTATTAGATAGATCTTGGCTTGTTTGTGTGCATGCGGTAGAAATTTTTTGTTTTCCATGCTACGAACCCCTACAGTGGTATCAGAGCCGTGTCTATATGTAGATATGTTGCACGAGTAGAACACAATAGCCATTATGGGCGGTGGTGCTTTTATTATCAATTGATTTTTGTGTACTTTGCATCTTGAGGTATGATGGGATGAAGCGGCCCGGGCTAACCTTACATGACATCGTTCATGAGACTTGCTCCACGCTTAACATGCAACTTGTATTGCATACGTGGCTTTGCGGGTGTCTGTCTCTCCCATCATAGTATAGATTCAATTTACAACGGGCACTTGATAGTTCAAGCATCAACGTTGTGGTTCTTGTTCGTAAGTTAGAACGACACTTACTGAAAGCCCCAAACCACGTAAAACATGCAAAGAAAATTAGAGGCGTATAACTTTGTTTTGCAGGGGTGTGATGTGATGTGATATGGCCATTATTGTGATTATATGTGATGTATGCAATGTTCCTTATTGTAAGTCGGCAACCGGCAGGAGCCATATGGTTGTCTTTTAATTCCGTTAAGACCTGCGTGTCTATTCAAAGTAGTTGTAATAGTTGATGCTGGTGGACGATAACCATCAAGCGGCGCCATTGACCTTGGCGCCATACCGGTGATGATGGAGATCATGTTCGTGCTTGAAGATGGAGATCGGAAGCACAAGAAGAAAGGCCACATCATATCACATATTATGAAGTGCATGTGATATTAATCCTTTTATGCATCTTGTATTGCTTAGTTCGCGACGGTAGTATTATAAGATGATCCCTCATTCACAAAATTTGAAGTTATAAAGTGTTCATCCTTAGTTAGCACCGTTGCTAAAGCTCGTTGTTTTGAAGCACCACGTGATGATCGGGTGTGTTAGATTCTACGAGTGTATACAACAAGAGCAAGCCAGATTTTCTCATGCGGAAGCTAAGGTTTGATCTTGACGAGCCTAGCATGTACAGACATGGTCTCGGAACACGGATCAACGAAAGATAAAACATGAGTCATATAGTAGATATGATGAACATGCTGATTGTTCGCCATTGAAGCTACG
Organism: Avena longiglumis; assembly: GCA_030063025.1. Classification (NCBI taxonomy): domain Eukaryota; kingdom Viridiplantae; phylum Streptophyta; class Magnoliopsida; order Poales; family Poaceae; genus Avena; species Avena longiglumis. The sequence goes on from CP125973.1 coordinate 64,446,934, forward strand.
TCAACTCTCGTGATGATCGGTTTTGATGTGGTGGATTTGGTTCGTGTGATCACTAAAACAATGTAAGGGATATTGTTTTGAGTGGGAGTTCACCTAGATTAATTTAAACATTAAGTAGAACTCAATTTGTCATAAACTTAGTCTAAACTATTGCAAATATGTTGTAGATAAATGGCGGCCCCTACCATCAATTTTAATGCGTTCCTAGAGAAAGAAAAGTTGAAAAACAATGGAAGTAACTTCGCGGATTGGTTACGCAATTTGAGGATTGTCCTCAATGCTGGTAATTTTACCTATGTGCTGGATGCACCGCTGGGTGATCCACCTGCAGCTGATGCTACCGATGAGGTAAAGAATGTTTTCCTCGCTCGGAAGAATCCGTACTCCACAGTTCAGTGTGCTATCTTGTATTATTTGGAATCGGAGCTTCAGAAAAGGTTTGAGAACCATGACCCACATGATATTGTCCGTGAACTCAAAACGATATTTGAGGCTCACGCGGTAGTTGAGAGTTATGAGGCTTCTAAAAAGTTCTTTAACTGCAAGATGGAAGAGGGCAGCTCCGTTAGTGAGCACGTGCTTAAGATGTCTGGGCACGCAAGCAAGCTTCAAAGCTTGGGTATAGTGATTCCTAATGCTTTGGGGATTCACCGTGTCCTCCAATCACTGCCACCAAGTTACAAGAACTTTGTGATGAACTACAATATGCAAAACATGGACAAGTCGTTGCCCGAACTCTTCTGCGGAAGTGGAGACCAAGAAAGAGCACCAAGTGTTGATGGTCAATAAGACCATCAAATTCAGGAAGCAAGGCAAGCCTAAGAAAAAGGGAAACTTCAAGAAGGGCGGTAAGAAAGTTATCGCAAATGAAGAAGACCAAGGGCCTAAGCCCGACATCGAGTGCTTTACCGCAAGGGAGAGGGTCACCGAAGGAATTGCCCTAAGTACTTGGCGATTTGAAGAACAACATCAAGAAGAAAGGTATATCCGATATACATGTTATTGATGTGTATCTCACTAGTACTGTAGTAGTGCCTTTGTATTTGATCTTGGTTCGTTGCTCATATTTGTAACTCAAACAGTAATCAGAATAGACGGAAACTAGCGAAGAACGAGGTGACGATATGCGTTGAAATGGATTAAAGGTTGATGTGATCGCACGGCATGCTACCTCTTCATCTACCATCGGGATTAGTTTTATACTTAAATAATTGTTATTTGGTGCCTGCGTTGAGCATGAACATTATATCCGGATCATGTTAATTGCGAGACGGTTACTTGTTTAAGTCCGAGAATAATGGTTATTCGATTTTTATGAGTAATATGTTTTATGCACATGCACCTTTGATAGATGGTCTATTCTTATTGAATCTCGATTATAGAAATACACACATTAATAACATTGAAGCTAAACATTTGAAATTGAGCGATAACTCGACCTATATGTGGCACTGTCGTCTTGGTCATATTGGAGTGAAGCGTGTGAAGTGAAGGGTTTCGCGGCATAGTAAATCAAAATTTTCTACGGAGCGAACAGAGGGAAAGCCAAGATCTAATCTAGGAGATGCAAACAACGAGAGAGATTGGATTAGATCTTCATACCCTTGAAGATTCGCAATGGAACGCTCGGGAACGTGGGTGATGTAGTCAGTCGCTTCTCCTCGCGATCCGATCCGATCTAGCACCACAAGTGGCGGCCTCCGTGAGATGCACACGTGCAAAGACCTCGACGCCTCCTTCCCGGACCAGCGAGTATGGTGGAGAGATAGATTGGATCTACAACACGACGGCGCAGTATATGGTGGAGAATTTCACTGCAGGCTTCGCCCACAAACACGGGAGGGAGAGAGGAAGGCAAGGCGCTAGGGCTTGGAGGAAGGTGTGTGGGGAGGGGGCGCACCACCCTCTATATATAGAGGGGGGCCAGCCAGCCCCTCCTCCAAGCCTATCTCTAGTTTAAACAATTTAAACTCTCCCTTATCTAGAAATCCTATCTCTAGTTTAAACGATTTAAACTCTCCCTTATCTAGAAATTCTATCCCGAGGTTTAAACGAGTCAAATCTCTCTAGAATCGGCTGGGCCCTATGGGGCCTTGTGCCCTGGCCCAATGCGACCAGGACACCTCATAGGCCCATGCCCGCTCGGAAGGTGGGGCCACGTTGGTCCCTTCCGGAAGGTTCTAGAAGCTTAGACAATACCGATTAACCCGAACAATTCGAACTCCAAAAACGACCGCCTTATATGAATCTTATTCTCCGACCATTCCGAACCTCTCGTGATATCCCGGATCCCATCCGAGACTCAACAAAAAATTCATAAACCAATTATCCAATCTATCCTAGCCGAGATACGTTAAGTGTGTGACCTGGTTCGAGAATATGCGCATATGATCTTCTATCAATAATCAACAGGGTCTGGGCACCCATATTGACTCCCACACATTCATCGATGATCATATCGATGAACCACGATGCCGTGGATTCAATCAATCCCATATATATATTCCCTTCGCCTCGCGATATTTTACTTGCCCGAGATTCGATCGCTTGCACCGGCCATACCTAGTTCAATATCGTTCACGAAGTACTTTACTGCTCCGTAATCCGATATCACTTTGTGATTAACTCCTTAACCACATGCTTGCAAGCGTGTTGATATCGATTACCGAGTGGGCCCAAGTATATCTCTCCGACTTGGGAGGGACAAATTCCATCTCGATACATACAACCCAATGATACTTTCCGATCACCGAGAGACACCTTTATGATCACCCTCTCATAGGATGACGTTTGATGACCTCAAAGCTTTCTTCCGATACTGTGAGTTGTATTATCTCATGGTCTAAGGAATACAATATTTGACATAGGAAAAGCTTCGCAAAGATGAACACGATGAAACGATCTAATTGCTTCGCTTAGTTTGGTCCATCCATCATATCATTCTCCCAATGATATGATCTCATTATCAATTGACAACTCATGTCTATGGTTAGGAAACCTTAACCATCATTGATCAATGAGCTAGTCCTTAGAGGCGATTAGGGACACGGTGTTGTTCACAAACCACACAAGTATTAATGTTTCCGCTTAATACAATTCTAGCATGGAATATAAACTTTATCATGAACAAGAATTATAATAATAACATCTTTATTATTGCCTCTAGGGCATAATTCCAATAGTCTCCCACTTGCACTAGAGTCAATAATCTAGTTTACATCTGGCAACAATCTCACACCCATGGCACTGAGGTGTTGATCATGTTTTACACGTGGAAGAGGTTTAGTCAATGGATCTGCGACATTCAGATCCGTATGTACTTTGCTAATCTTCAGATCTCCATCTGCTATATAATCTCGGATTATATGAAACTTATGTGTTGATATGCTTGGTCTTTGGATGATATCTTGGTTCCTTAGCGAGTGCTATGGCGCGTGTTGTCACACAATATCTCCAAAGGTCCAATGCACTTGGAACCACACCAAGCTCTGATGAAGTTTCGATCCAAACTCCTTCACTTGACGCTTCAGCAGCCCATGTATTCCGCTTCCATCGTAGATCCCGCGATCACGCTTTGCTTGCAGCCTTCTCCATTTCAGCTCCTCCATTCAAAATATAAACGTATCCCGTCTCGAGATTTGGAATCATCCTTGTCGTTTAAACTAGCATCGACGTAACCTTTACGACAAGTCGTTCATCACCCCATAGACTAAGAACATTTCTTTAGTTCTATTTAGGTACTTTAGGATGTTCTTCACTGTCCAAAGGTTCCATTCTGGATCACTTTGATATCTCTTCGTCAAACTAAGAGCATTGGACACATCCGGTCTAGTACACAAGATGGCATACATGATGGAACCTATGGCCGAGGCATAAGGCACTTTGCTCATAGCTTCCTATCATTTACCGTAGCTGGACCACGAGCCTTGCTCAATATCTTACTTGACAACATAGGCATCGAACCTTTCTTTGCCTTATCCATTCTCGAACCTTTTCGTAACTTTGTCTAGGTATGTACTCTGGCTTAAAGCTATCAGGTGTCTTTGTCTATCTCTATAGATTTTGATGCCCAATATATAAGCAGCTTCACCTAGGTCTTTCATTGAAAAACACTTGTTCAAATAACTCTTCACATCGTTAAGCATGTTGATGTCATTTCCGATAATCAATATGTCATCCACATATAGTACCAGAAACGTCACCGAGCTCCCACTCACTTTCTTGTAGATACAAGTCAGAGCAATTTGGAACAAATCCAAAGCTCTTGATCACTTGATCAAAACGAAGGTTCCAACTCCGAGATGCTTGCTTCATCCATAAATGGAACGTGAAGTTTGCATACTTTACTAGCATCCTTAGGATCGACAAAACCTTCGGGTTGCATCATATACAACTCTTCATCAATGTTCCCATTGAGGAAAGCGATCTTGACATCCATCCGCCATATTTCATAATCATGAAACGCAGCAATTGCTAATAAAATCCGAATGGACTTAAACATCGCCACGGAGAGAAAGTCTCATCGTAGTCAACACCTTGAACTTGTCGAAAACCTTTGCGACAAGCCGTGCTTTATAGACGTAACATTACCATCCGCGTGCTTTCTTCTTGAAGATCCATTTGCACTCAACGGCCTTTCGGTCGCTAGGAGGGTCCACCAAAGTCCATACTTGGTTTTCGCTCATGGATCCCAATTGGATTTCATGGCTTCTAGCCATTTCTAGTCCGGCTCATCATCGCTTCCTCATAGTTCGTAGGTTCACCGTCTTCTACAAACAAAACAGCCAAGACAGGTTGTCGCACCACTGGGAGGGGCACGCGACCTTGTCGACTGCGACGCTCAAGAGCAAGATCGTCCAAGCTTCATGATCCTTGTCATTAGCTTCCTCTATTGTTGGTGCAAAGTGACCGGAACAATTTCAGTCTGCGCTACTCTCCAATTCAAGAGAAGGTTCAATAACCTCGCAAGCTCTACTTTCCTCCCACTCACTTCTTTCGAGAGAAACTCCTTCTCAAGAAAGGAACCGTTCTTGCATAAACACTTTGCCTTCGTTACGTGATAGAAGGTATACCCAATAGTTTCCTTAGGGTATCCTATGAAGACGCATTCGCTTTGGGTTCGAGCTTGTCGGCATCAACTTCTTGACGAAGCTTCGCATCCCCAAACTTTAAGAAACGACAACTTAGGTTTAGCACCAAACCACAGTTCATACGGTGTCGCCTCAACGGATTTAGATGGATCCCTATTTAAAGTGAATGCAGCGTTTCTAATGCATAACCCCAAAATGATAACGGCAAATCAAGAAGAGACATCATTGATCGGACCATATCTAATAGGGTTCGATTCCTGCTCGACACACCATTGCTACTGGTGTTCCGGTGGCGTGAGTTGTGAAACGATTCCACTTGCTTTAAGATGCGTGAGAAAATCATAACTCAAATATTCACCTCCACAATCGGATCGTAGAAACTTAATCTTTACATACGATGGTTCTCCACTTCATTCAAATTCTTTGAACTTTTCAAACGTTTCAGATTTATGTTTCATTAAATAGATATACCCATATCTACTTAAGTCATCGGTAAAAGTGAGAAAATAGCGATATCCACCGGCGTCGAAACACTCATCGGTCCGCATACATCGGTATGTATGATTTCCAACAAGTCCGCTGTTTCGCTCCATCATAATAGGAGAATGTGGTTTTGATCATCTTGCCCATGAGGCATGGTTCGCATGTGTCAAATGATTCAAAATCAAGAGACTCCAAAAGTCCATCGAATGGAGTTTCTTCATGCGCTTTACACCAATATGACCTAGACGATGCCACAAATAAGTAGTATTATCACTATCTACTTTGCATCTCTTAGCCTCAATGTTATGGATGTGTGTTTCATCCCTTTCGAGATTTAGAAGAAATAAACCATTCACAAGAGGTGCATGACCATAAAAGATGTTACTCATATAAATATAACAACCATTATTCTCCGATTTAAATGAATAACCGTCTTGCAATAAACACGATCCGAAATAATGTTCATGCTCAACGCAGTACATAATAACATTTATTAAGGTTTAAAACTAATCCGAAGGTAAAACTAAGGAGAGCGTGCCGACGCCATCACATCAACTCTTGATCCGCTGCAACGCTGCATCGTCACCTCATCCTCGCAAGCCGCTCATTCCGTAGCTCTGCTTCGAGTTACAAATATTAGCAACCGAACCGTATCAAATACCCGTGCACTACAACGAGGGCTAGTAAGGAAAACATCAATAACATGTATATCAAATATACCTTTGATGGTGCCAGCCTTGTCCGCTAAGTACTTGACAGCGATGCCCAAAGGACCCTTGTCCTTGCAATAGAAGCACCTGGTCCGGCTTGGGACCAGACCGAGCTTCTTCTCGCAGGGGCATTAAGCTTGCCGCCCTTCTTGAAGGGCTTTTGCTCCTTACCATTCTTAAAGGAGGGATTGTTGACCATCAACACATGATTATCCTTCTTGATGTCCACTTCCGCAGCCTTGACTTTGCGAAGAGCTCGGTGATCGATGGAACCAACTGATTATGAGTCACTACAAAACTTTTGTAGCTGGGAGGGAGTGATTGCAGAACCCTGTCAATCTTGAGATCCTCTGGAATCGTGCATTCCAGTTGCTCAAGGCGTTGAGTGTTAATGGTTACACCGATGCTAGTTTGAACACCGATCCGGATGATTCTAAATCTCAATCTGGATACATATTTATTTTGAATGGTGCAGCAGTTAGCTGGAGGAGTGCAAAGCAAAGCGTTGTGGTGAGATCTTCAACTGAATCAGAATACATAGCTACTTCGGAGGTCGGTACATTAGCACAAGTATGTATTAGTCCAAGTAAGGTCGGTACATTAGCACAGGTTCACCCACACAACACTTACAAACCAAAGAAGAGTACTCAACTATTTGAAGCGAAAGCACTTAACAGAATTCCCATGTGTTCTCGAGAACGTTTGGTCTTTATAAGCATTTCCACCGGCTTGTCCTTTGCTAAGAAAGGATTGGGCCACTTGCTGCGTTTGTTCTTTTTTACTTGTCTTTGTTTTGTTGCCTTATTAGAAAACCACTAAAAATCCGTTTGCTAAGAATTTACAGACATTTCCTGCTCCATACCACTAGTCAACACCTTCTGCTCCTCGTTGGGATCGACACTCCTATTTATCGAAAGTACTACGATACACCCCCTATACTTGTGGGTCATCAGCTTCCATATTATGACGAAGAGGCCCCTTCGTCCTGGTACGTGCTCGAGGAAGCCCCTGTGTAGTGCACAGAGTGGTCGTAAGAGGGCACGCCCCCCTGGTAGTGTCCGTGGAAACCACGAATGCGCACCTGCTCGTCCATCTCCTCCTTGGAGTGTGACCAAGGTCCCCTGCAAATACTGAACAAAGTGGTTTGTGGCAAAGGAATTTCCCTCTCTTCCCCATCAGTAAACATCGTCATGTAAAAAAAACTCTCAAGGGTAGATCTAGCAGTGACAAAGTGATGCGCTTTCATGGCAACAAGATCAAGCCTCTGAGGAGCCAAAATTGTATCATTTGGATAAACAGAACGTTCTAAGGAAGCAACTACACGTGCAACAATAATACCCCCATAAATGGGTCCTCTAGCAAGTAGGCGATGAGAAATGAGAGAATCAAGATTATACCTGGTTTCCTTGTTGAGGGCAGCAGCTAGAAATGCCAAATGATAGTTAGAAATATTGCTAGTGTTTTCCCTACCAAGAATAATAGTGTCAAGATAATAAGCAAAATATCGGCATTGGGAGTCGAATATTTCTCATCTTTTCATACTGGGCTGTCGGTCATCATCATTAGTTATCCTGCGGTAGAGCTCCAACAAATCAGCGGGTCGAGCTTGAATCTTCTTGACCGTCCTAGCCATACCAATACCCAAAATGTCACAAAATTTCTTCAATGTCATGGTGATAGGCCTATCATAGATTTTGAATGACACATCTGTCCTAAAGGGGTTTTTAGTGAAACAGAAACTCTCCGCAAAAGTTTTAGTGAGCATAGCATATTGCTCACTCTCATCCTGCATATAATCAGTTAGTCCAACACTTCGAACAAGAGTTAGGAAATCATCAAGAATCCCTTCATCTTGCAAAAAGGTAAAACAAGGGAAGGTAGAAGGGTGCGCATCCCCCTAATCTCCCTCGTTGCCAAAGCGCGGCGTAATAAGATCCTCATTGTATGATGGCCTAGCTCGGGAGGATGATCTCGAAGGCCTTGTCCTCCTAGGTGCATGATACGTCGGAAACGTATCTATAATTTTTGATGCTCCATGCTTGTTTAGTATCTACTTTGCTTTGCTTTGTCTACACTTTGAGGTGTTTTTATATCTTTTCTAGAACTAACCTATTAACAAGCCGCCACAGTGCTAGTTGCCTGTTTTCTTCTATTTTGGTTCCATAAAGGCAGAAAATCAATATTCTCGGAATTGGACGGAACAAAAGCCAAAGTTAATAACTTTCCGTGGGGAACAAGAATCCAGAAGACGAGACGGAGACGCAATCCAGGGCGCCCAGACACCCCCCCCTAGGCATGGGTGGGCCCTGCCCCGCGCCTAGGTAGGGTGTGGGGCCCCTGGCCGCCTCCCAGCATTGCCTCTTCACCTATAAGAAGCCCCCGATGCAGAAACCCTAAGCACCCGATCAATATTCCACGAAACCTTCTGTAGCCACCGCCACCGTCGTCCCTAGATCAGGGGGATCTGAAGTTCTTCCCGGCACCCTGCCTGAGGGAAGATCATCCTGGAGGCCTTCTCTCTGGTATGATGCGTGAGTAGTTCCACCTTGGACTATGGGTCCATGTAGTAGCTAGATGGTTGTATTTCCTCCTTTGTGCTTTCATGTATAGATCTTGTGAGCTCCGTTCATGATCAAGATCTAATCTATTTGTAATCATGCATGTTGTGTTTGCGGGGATCCGATGGATATTGAGATTATTATGTCAGATTGATTAATGGTTTTATATTTATGATTCTATCATGTCTGTGTTGTTTGTGATCTTGCATGCTCTCCGTTTTTAGTAGCTATCTTGGCCAAGTAGTTGCTAGTGACTCCAAGAGGGGGTATTTATGCTCGATAGTGGGTGCATGCCTCTAGTTTCCAAGGGAAGTGACAGAAATCTCTTCGGTTGTAGATGTGTTGTTGCTACTAGGGAGAAAACAACCGTCTCTTGTTCATGGAACATGTGGACTATTTACCTTACACACTTTGCTTAAAGAAGTTGTCTGATGCTTGCAACTTAATACTGGACGAGGTTTGGATGATAACCTAAAGGTGGACTTCTAGTCATAGATGCAGTTGGATGGCGGTCTATGTATATTGCTGTATTGCCCAATCGAATCTCATAGGATCTTTTTGAATAGTATTGCATTGTTATGCTTTGCTCAGTTCCTGTCAATTTCCCTGCTGTAATTTGTTTACCCTTCATGCCATGATGTTTATCTAAGGAGAGCACCTCTAGTGAACTATGGACCCCGGTCCAATCTTTACCATTGATACATCTTCCACTGTTACTTGTTTACTTGCTGCAAACCATTACCTTCCACACCATACGTTTAATCCTTTGTTACAACAAACCGGTGAGCTTGACAACCTCACTATTCGTTGGGGCAAAGTCTTGAGTTTGTGTTGTGCATGTCTCCGCATTGCTTGCAACACCTGTGTGACATTTCCTTCTTCCTACTTGTTCGATAACCTCGGTTTCTTACTGAGGGAAAACTTGCTGCTGTGCTGCTTCACACCTTGCTCTTGGGGTTCCCAACAGACTTGCCGTTAAGGAGTCATCATCAGTGCATCACTCTCAAACACTTCTCCAAAGGTGTGGTTGTCCAAGACCCTTATTTCTGATATTTTTAGACAAACATCAAACCAAGTGATTTCCAAGTTGATAAATGATGAGGAACTACTATAGGAACTTGCTAGAGGGCTAAACATGCATACAAATGAAATCTATAAGCATAGAACAAGCATGCAAGCCCACACAACATGTCACCTAAAGTAGCAAAATACTCAAGATACAAACTACCAATCAAAAATCTAATTGGAAAAGCGGAGGATGCACATACCGAAGAGCAATCCCTCCAAAAATCAGCAACAAAGATGGGCTGAGAAAGGAGATCAAAAATCGAGAGTAAGAACAGCAGGAACTCGAGCTTGAGAAAGTTTTCCGGTGTTTTTGGGAGAGAGAGAGAGAGAAGTGGCTGGAAGAAGACAACTTGGAGGGCCACAGGTGGGCCCCACCCAGGCTAGGCGCGCCCTATGGCTGGCCCGCCACCAGGGGTGTGCTTGCCTGGTGGGTCCCCCTAGGCCAATCCAGGCGCCCCTCTGTCCCTTTTTTCGAGGAAAAAATTAATATGAATTTTCTGGAATTTTTGGGGAAACTTTATTTTTGGCCAATTTTTAGTCTATGAAAATTGATTTTCTCGCAGAAAAAGTTTTTTGAAAGACTCAAAACGCAAACAAAAACCAAAACTACAGAAGTTCTAAGACACTCTAAAAAAAACTAGCAAAACTAAGACTAACAAGACGAAGAGGAAATACTGGAGAGGAGAAAAATAAAAGTGAGCAAGTATAACCATTGTGAAAGCATTGTTTTGTTCATTAAAATCCCTTTGTCAACAAGGTTGATCAATTCTTGTTACCAAAACAATATTAGATTAAACAAGACTTTGCATTTCACAAAATGATTATGTTACCTCAATCTTGATAACAATAGTCCCAATCATAATAGTTTCCAAACTTTCTTGTGGAATGGGACAATATATTTCTCCAACTTTGATGCTCTCAATATTTTCAATGGAATTTAGGCAATATCTCTTATCAATCTTCTTGGGGAAATAAACAATATGCTCTTTGTCATTAATATTAAGAGTTACTTTTCCTTGATTACAATTGATGACAGCACCTGCAGTATTAAGAAAAGGTCTCCCAAGAATTGTAGGGTTTCGTAGCATGGAAAACAAAAAAATTCTACCGCATACAAACAAACAAGCCAAGATCTATCTACTAGATTGTAGCAACGAGTCGATGGAATAACTTACCCTCGAAGATTCCAAAGTGTTTAACGAGAGCGGATTCTCGTGGGTGATGTAGTCGTACTCTTTCCGATCTCAAGATCGCCAGACGATCCTTCCGGCAAGGCTTGCCTAAGCCCCGCCGCAATGGTCACACGCTCGGTACTGACGAAGACCTTCCTCTCCCTTGTTCCAGCAGGCAACGGAGGTTGTAGCACTCTCGCGATTCCGGCAAAGACAACGGGTACTGGGAAGTAGAGGGAGATCTCAGGCTTCGCCTCAAGCCGGAGCGAGTATGGTGGAGTATGAGAGAGTCCTTGGTGTTCTAGGGTTTATACACACCAAGGAGGGGATGCTAGAGCCGACGGCTAGGGTTCGGGGCACCCCAAGTCGGCGGCTAGGGCAACACCCTAGGGGGGGCGGCTATGGTGTTGGCGCCAAGCTAGGGTTTGGAGGAGAGGTACTTGTGTGTGCTAGTAGGGAGCCCTGCCCCTCCTTATATAGGTGGAGGGGGCCAAGGGAGGGAGGAGTCCCTCCCAACTCCAGGAAAGGCCGGCTTGGGGAGGAGGGACTCCTCCCAACTCGGTTTCACCTTCCTCCTCTTTTCCTCTTTCCAAATTTAGCCGTTTGACTTTTCAAACTAGCTATTTGACTTTTCAAACTAGGATTTGAATTAATCCTTTATTTGGAACAGCGATGACACTTAGTACATGATGCAATCATTCCAACTAGCAATGACACATTCAGGTACCCTTCCTCCCGGAGTGCGGACATTCCGAACCTTCTAGAACATTCCGATGAAAACACTAATTATTCCCGAACTCCGAAACGGGACTTTCCTTATATGAATCTTATTATCCGGACCATTACGGATCTCCTCGTGATATCCCGGATACCATCCGAGACTCCTAACAACATTCGGTCTCTTTCTCATCATACCATAACTACTCAAACAACGTCGAATCCTTAAGTGTGTCTCCCTACGGTTCGTGAATTATGCGGACATGATCGAGACACTTCTCCGAACAATAACCAATAGAGGAATCTGAAATTCATATGGCTCCCACATATTTCTCACGATTACTGCGATCGAATGAACCACTTACATACGATACCAATTTCCCTTTGTCTCACGATAGTTTACTTATCTGAGGTTATGATCGTCGGTATCTCTGCATACCTAGTTCAACCTCGTTACCGATAAGTACTCTTTTCTCGTTCCCGTGGTATGTGATCCCTTGTGAGCCATTCACATGCTTGCAAGCTAATTGGATGACATTCCACCAAGAGGGCCCAGAGTATATCTATCCGTCATATGGATGGACAAATCCCACTCTTGATCCATGTGTTTCAACCAATACTTTCCGAACACTCAATGCCACCTCTATATCCACCCAGTTACGGTGTGGTGTTTGATGTCATCAAATCATCCATCCGGTAAAGGTGATATGCATGATCTCATGGTCGAAGGAATTAGGTTACTATGTATCAGAAAGCATATAGCAATTGAACTATTGAAATGACTTGATCTTTATGCTACGCTTATCTATAGGAGTATGTCCATCATATCATTCTCCTAACGATATGATCTTGTTGTTAATAAAATCTCAATGTTCATGACAAGGAAACCATAATCATCTATTAACCAACAAGCTAGTTATATATAGAGGCTTTACTAGGGACTTCAAATTAAGTTTACAAATCACACAAGTATTAATGTTTCCTTGTTAATACTATTATAGCATGAATGTAAACATTTATCATAAACACAAAGATATAATAATAACCACACTTATTATTGCCTCTAGGCATATCTCCAACAAGAATAATAGACATATTATCATCTTCAGGCATCAGATGCACAACAAAATCAGTTAAAACCAAGCAATTATAAGCCACTTAAACAGGAACATCCTCACATATACCAACAAGAATAGTAGTATACTTATCAGCCATTTGCAAAGATATATCAGTTGGTATCAACTTTTCTAGCTAGAGTCTCTTGTAGAGAGAAAAAGGCATAACACTAACTCCAGCTCCCAAATCACACAAAGCAGTTCTAACATAATTATTCTTAATAGAGCAAGGAATAGTTGGAATACCTGGATCACCAAGTTTCTTTGGAACCTTACCATTGAAGGAATAATTAGCAAGCAAATTAGAAATTTCCTCATTAGGAATCTTCCTTTTATTAGAGACAATATCCTTCATATACTTTGAATAAGGAGGCAAATTAATAGCATCAATCAAAGGAATTTGCAAGAATAAAAGTTTCATCCACTCACAAAACTTTTTATAGTGTTCTTCCTCCTTTGAATTGTGTTTCTTATTAGTAAAAGGCATTGGTTTCTGCACCCAAGGTTCTCTTTCACTATCATGTTTATTAGCAATAAAATCTTCCTTAGTGTACTTAGTGTTCTTATTGTGCTTCTCAGGTTCTTCTTCAGTTTCTTCCTTATCAGGAGCATAATTTTTATCACCACTTTCGCCAAAGATCGAGATGATATACTATTAGGATCTACAGCAGGTTCAGAGGGTTCCTCAACTATTTTATGTTTCATTTTCTTTCTCTTCTGAGGACTATCACTATTTTCAGCTTGTTGAGAATCCTACTCAATTCTTTTAGGGTGTCCTTCAGGATATAAAGGATATTGAGTGGATGCACCACTCCTAGTTCTAATTCCATAAGCATGTTTATCTCTAGAGACATCAACTAGCATGTCCTTTTGTACCTTAGCAAGTTGATCAATTTGGGTTTGAACCATTTGGAAGTGTTTAACAAGCATTTTGACATCATTAGCAGTTCTTTCCACAATATCTTTTAACTCATTAATAGCTCTAGAATTTTCCAATAAATGATTCTGAACTTGTTTATTAAAATTACCTTGTTTGACAATAAAATGTCAAGTTCCTCTAAGCATTGATCAGGAGGTTTACCATAGGGAATATCACCTTCATCAAAGTGTTGGAGAGAGTGTACCTCAATAGTGGATGAGTGAGAAATTGGCTTACATAATTCTTCTGTAGGAGGTAGATTCTTCACATCTTCAGATCTAATACCTTTCTCCTTAAGACATTTCTTAGCTTCTTTCATCACTTCATCATTTAATTCGATAACTCCCCTCTTCTTTGGTGTTGGTGTTGGAATTAGTTCAGGTGTAGTAGGCTCAGGTGTAATTAGCTCAGTTGAAGTCCAATCATCATAATTGTTGTTTATTTTAGCCATTAATTCTTCAGCTTCTGCAGGATTTTTTTCCTGAAAACACAATCAGCAAACCTATCTAGGTATATCCTAGATTCATCAGTTAGTCCATTATAATGAATATCAAGAAGCTTATTTTTAGGTAATGGACATCCAGGATGTGCATGAATCTAGGCACAGAACCTTGTCCATGACTCAGGCAATTTCTCTTCTTCTCCCTGTTTAAAATCAAAAAGTATTTTTGAAAGAAAGTAGCAATCAAGAAATCAGGGCTATCAATGGATCCAGGAGGTAATCTATTAAACCAAGCTTTAGCTCCTCCTTTCAGTGAAAAAGGGAAGATTTTAGTAACAAAGTACTTGCACATCTTAACATCATCATAGAATAAGGCACTCATAGTGGAAAGCTCATTCATATGAACTACAAACTTTTCATTCTCAGTCCCACAAAAAGGTTTTTTCTCAACAATGTTTATATAGGATAAATCAAAAGAGAAATCATAATCTTTATCTTTAATGTCTATGGGAGAATTTGCAAACTTAGCATTAGGAGACGGTTTAGGTATAATAGTACGTCTCTCAAGGAGACTCCTAATAGCACTAGCACCATGTGTGTTTTGACACTCTTCAATAAATTCATCAGTCAACTCAATGTAACCATCATTAATACCATCTCTCTCTCTAGACTCGGGTGAGCTAACAAGAGTAATAGTGTCTTCACTAGGAGTTTCAGTGTTTCCCAAAATAGTTCTAGCAATAGTAGCTTCTAGGAAAGGACCTAATGAACCACTTGCATCAAGCATGAGAAGTAACATCATGAGTATCAGAAGAAATTTCAGATTCAGCAGTAGTAGCAGTGTGTGTAGCATGTGTATGTGGTGGTGGTATAACAATCTTACTTATAATAGACGGTGAATCAAGAGCAGCAGAGGTGTTTAGGATTGTACCTCTTCTTGTAGTGGATGGTAAAATAGGAAAAATTCCATCACGAGACTTCCCCATGATGAAAAAGATAGCAACGAACAATAATAGATCAAAGTGAACTTACAAATAAAGCTATGCTCCCCGGCAACGGTGCTAGAAAATAGTCTTGATGACCCACAAGTATAGAGGATCGCAACAATCTTCGAGGGTAGTATAACCCAGTTTATTGATTCGACACAAGGGGATCCAAAGAATACTTATAAGCCTTAACAATTACAATGTCAATTCAGTTGCACCTGGAAATAGTCTTGCTCACATTAGTTTATCAGTAGCAACAGTTTTATAGTAGCAATAGCTAAGTAACAGTAACAGTGAAACAAAGGCAATAGTAACAATAGTAGCAAACAATAGGATATGAGTGCGGTAGGCATAGGGATGGATGGATGGGCGTTGTATGGACGAGACTATTCATGTAACATCAAGATCTAGGGCATTTGCAGATAAATAAGATAAATCATCCAAGTACTAAACAATCATAGGCATGTGTTCCATATATAGTCATACGTGATCGCGATGAGAACCTGCACAACATCTTTTGTCCCGCCAAATTGCAAGGGCCTCAAGGAAATTAAGGTACTCCTTTTAATAGAGTACCGGAGCAAAGCATTAACACTCCATGAACACATGTGATCCTCATATCACAGCCATTTCCTCCGTCTGTCCCAATTTCTGTCACTTCAGGGCCATTGGTTCCGGACAATAATACGTGTACACAACTTGCAGATAAGATCACAAACAATACTATCGTCATGAATCAATAATAAGTTCAGATATGAGATCATGGCACTCGGGCCCTAGTAATAAGTATTAAGCACAACAAGTTGCAACAAAGTCAAATAGTACTAATAGAGATACTAGGCACCATGCCCTAACAATCTTATTCGATTACATGATAGAATTACCTACCATCCCCATAGCCTACAACAGGGGATTACTCACTCATGGATGGGGGAAACATGGATGGTTGATGGAGAAGCATCAGTGGTGATGATGGCGATGATCCCCTCCAAATTCCCCATCCCAGCAGGGTGCCAGAACGGAGTTTCTGGTTCCGAATCGCGGTTTCTGGTGGTGGCGACGCAGCGGAACTCTTTCGAAAAATGTCGACCCCCCCGGTTTTTAGGTCATGAGGCTTCTTATAGGCAAAGAGGGAGGCTGAGGGGGTGCCCGAGGTGGCCACACCCCTCCCAGGCATGGCCTGGGCTGGCCCGTGTGGCCAGGGGGTGTGAGCCCCTCGTGTCCCTCCTCCATCTTGTCTTCTGGCTCCGTGAGTCTTCTCGTGAAATAGGATTTTTTGCATATTTTCGAGATTTTTCCTCATAGTTGATTTTCTGCATAAAAACTAGGCACCAAAGCAATTCTGCTAAAGACAGCGTCACTCCGTGTTAGTTGTATCAAAATCACACAAGTTTAGAGGAGAAACAATAGCAAAAGTGTTCGGAAAAGTAGATACGTTTTGGACGTATCATCTCCCAATGAAGCTCTACAACTGAGCCGCGTCACATTCTGAGAACCATCATCAAGTTTTCCTGTTCTCTTTCTAAAAGGTTAGAACTTATAATAATAGTAAATTATTGTTAGCTTCATCAAGAAACCTATATTTTAATTTCTTGGGTAGGGTTTTGAGTATAGGAGGTGGGGGTGCCTTGTCTCCTTTTCTTATAGGTTCTTCATAATTTTTATTTAACTCGGACTCCACCATGGATGTGGAGTCAAGATAATCATCTATTTCAATTGTATCCATATCTTGAGGTATATCATCATTAGCAACTAAACTTCTAACCAAATCATCATTGGGAGTTTCAGTGACTATAGAGGCAAGATTAATCATATTACCTTCTTCCTCTTGCCCAAACTCATAATCGTCTAAGTCCTCAATAGCAGGTTTATGTTGGAATTTTGAGAAGTGAAATTCCATTTTCTCTTTACCGAACTTGAGAGATACCATCTCTTTCTTGCAATCAATGTTTGCTCCTGTAGTGTTTAATAAAGTTCTTCCAAAAATAATTGGACAATAAATATTAGTAGGCATGTCAACTAGTACAAAATCAATAGGGTACTTGTAGAGTCCAATACAAATTGGAACATCTCTAATTACCCCCATAGGAACTTTGAGTGTTTTATCAGAAAGCATTATTGTCATATCGGTATCTTCTAATTCGGCTAGAGCTAATACTTTTTGGATTTTCAAATAAAAATTAAAGAGGATTACATTAGTTGTTGTTCCTATATCACATCGGCTATAATAAGAATATCCACCGAAAGTGCAAGGGAGAATAGGTTTACCAACTTCTTTAGCTTTTACCTTCCCTTCAATAAATTGCGAAGCTTTGGTATCTAGATCTATTACGTTGCAATGTGCAAACATAGTTAAAACATAGTTAAGATATCTTCTTTTGTTGGTTCCCTGGTGTTCTCCTTACTTACCTCATTAGCTTTTCTTTCTTGTGTCTCTTCTTCTAGCATTTTGAGGAACATTCTTTCTTCCTCACGTTGGTCTTCAAGTTGCTGGGCCATCATGTGTTTCCTTGTAGTCCTTTGAAACGGAAGGGGTTCAACATACTGAGGGACCTCCCTCGATGGCTCTTCGTTAGCTGCAGTTATTACATCAACATGTTCGACTATTTTGGGAGTATAATGAAGTCAGTCTTTCCTGGGAGCTTCGATGTGTTCTATAAAAAACTGAAGGATTTGCACAATAATATCATCATGAAGTTAAAGATCATTAGCAGTTTATTTTATCTTATCGGATTCTTTATAAGCATTGAGACAATCATATTCAATTTCTACTCCTCCTTCGCCACCTAAATCAAATCCCCATGTTTCTCTATTTCGGCGAATACGTTCTAGGAGTTCCCAAGCTTTAGTTATAGTTAGCTCCATAAAAGAGCCTCCGGAATTTGTATCAAGCTCATGTTTATTTTCTTGATTAAGTCTCCCATAGAAAATATGTAAAACACACCATTCGGGTAAATCATGATGGGGACATTGTTAAGCAAAGATTTGTACCTTTTGAAGGCTCTTACCAAGCCTTCACCTGGGCGGTTCTTGAAATTTATAATTGTCCTTATCACTTCAGCAGTCTTTACCTTGGGAAAGAATCGGAATACGAATTCTCCTTTGAGCTTTTCCAGGTATCAATTTTATCTGTAGGGAAAATTCTATACCAAGCTAAAGAAGTGTTGGTTAGAGATTTGCTAAACAATTTAAGCTTTAATTCATCATCAGAATAGTCTCTCAATTTAAGTGCCCAACATAACTCGGTAAAATGCATTAAATGATTGTAACGATCCTCATATGAATCATCTCCTGCAAAAGTTTTTTTAATAATAGCAATAAAACGAGGGTTAACCTCGTACTCAGTTTTAGTCCCACTCAGGAATTCTTTGACAAATCCTCGACTGAATTTACCGAGGTGTTCAGATGCATCGAGCTGATTCATTAGTCTGAGTGTAGCCATGGTGTTTACCTGAAACAAGTAAACAACTTTATTAAAACAATTAATAAAATTAGCAACGAAGAACAAAGACTAGCTCCATAGCAACGACACCAGAAAATAGCTTGATGACTACAAGTGCACAGATCAATTGTACCTAGTTTTGAAATAAGAGTATCGAATCCACGAAGAGCTATTTGGTTAGGGTCTTTATGCCCCTCGTCACTATCTACCAAAGAATACTTGTAAGCTGCCTTTGATTTCAAGTAAAGGGTGTTTTAAAGATTTTTGGGTTGAATGCAAGAAAGTAAATAAAATAAGTAAAAATCAAGCAAGTAAAAATAGTGTATGGAATGGTGGTTGAACTCAATAGGGCTAAGACGTTCTCGGGGATGTAGGATACACCACTAGCATATTATAATTAATTATAATTAGGATAACCTATTTCTTATGTCATGATATGTGTGGAGAGAGTTTTATAATAAGATGTTCACCATACTACCGTAGGCCACTTTGTTGAGCCAAGAATGAGGTCATCTGTAAATAACCACTGTGATTCCTGGAAGCAATCACCATGAAGATCACCGCAATTAAGGGTTTTGCCCTCGATATCGTAACTAGCTTAGTGAATCTCTCTTTGTTCCCCCTTCGACCGTGTTGGGTGCTAGCGACGCTTATAATCACAATAGCTTCTGGCACAATCATCCAAACACGTCCAAAGGGTTTCACCCTATTACTTTAGACCCAGAGGCAAATGATATATGACCGACTACATATACCATCTAAAGGGAGATATCAAACACACATCATAGATAAATGGATCATGTACACGAGTAATAGATCATATTTATTTTATTTCATAATAATGCTAGGCTTTCTCCATCCCCCTAAAAATGAAGGAAACTACTCACACATGGAAGCAATCAATAACATCATCATAATCAAATGGATGGATAAAGGTAATGGAATGAATCTAGTGTAAACCATAATTGAATCTGGAATTATAACAAGATATAATAAATGGAAGATGGGGGTAGAAATGGTGATGGAGACGCAGCGATTGATGCCTTGTCCTCCAATGATCCGTGAAGTAGCAAAGATTTCCCTCCTCCAAGTTCCTCTTTTAGATCCCTATCTGGTGTGGTTTTTCGTGGCTGGAGGTTTCCGTGATATGTTTTCGCGAGGAGGAAGTATTTGATGAGGTGGTCCTGCCACGTGGTCGTGAAAGCTGTGACGCAAGCGGGCTTTGCCCGTAGTAATCGGTCGTTACATAGGAACCTCCTATGCGCAGTAATTCCTCCAGTGCGAAGATAAATCAATAAAATAACTTTTATCACTTTAAAAAGTCATATTACTATGTAATATGATAGTCTCAATTGATATGTTCATTATAGATATAGTAAATTGGGATCCTATTGAAACAAGGACAAAAGTTGTGCAAACCCGCTAAAATACTAAAACCCCTACTCTACTTATGCAAAAACAATAAGTAAAAATGCTCCAATTTTGGACTCATCAGAGTGCCAGAATGACGTCTTCTATGAAGAACCAGATCTTTCCTACGGAGTTGAAGGGATGGACTATGAGATACGCTATGGAGCAGATGGCCATAAGTCAGAGTAGTTCTAATAGTAGTACTTAGTTACTAGGTTTAGTCGAGCAACACAAACTCTATAGAATAAGCTGTTGAGCTCCCGCCAGGTTAATTATGTTGGATCTTTCGTTCTATTGCTGAACTTTAAGATGCTGGTTGTAAGTTTGAAAACTCTAAATATCGTTCTTTTGGTATTGTAATAATAATAATGTGTGTATGTTTGTAATTTGGACCCATAATTTTTCTATTGTACCACTCCGAGGGATGTGATTTTTGAGAAACGGTGTTCCGTGAGTGTTATATCAACGACTATAGTATACTACAACATGTAGTGGTATGCTGGGTCACCGCAATATGTCTGGATGAAATATATAAGAAATGCTATCACATGATGACACCACTTTAGAAGGGAAAACAAATACTTCAGATTATTTTGTTGTGGTTCATAGGTTCTATTGAGGGTCGTAGGGCAGCTTTGATAGATATGTTGATATAGGATTCCTTGTAGGATTGACCCTAGGAGTAAGGGGAAACACGATGAACATGATGAACGCAACACAAATGCAAGGTAAAGATACAAACGCACGCAAACACACCTGATTCGATTTGCTCCCATTGGTTCGAACAACCAATTCAATAGAATCCTCGACGAGAGACCATGAGATAGAATCACCAAATGAGAGATCGACAAGCGGATGATAGAATCCAAATCATAGGAGAGAGTAGCAACCAAGTAGAATCCCAAAGGGGATAGACCTAGCATTACTAGAATCCTTGGTAAGGAGAGACCAAACAACTGAGGAGGGTCTTGAATACGAACACCGAACTCCAAGGCCTTATAGAACTCATATATTAACTATAGAGAGGGGTTCCCATCTAGGGTTAGGCACAAGCCTTTGTTCATCTTCAACTCTAGGGTTTCAAGGAGAGGGTGGGGGATTATTTATAGGCCAACCACAACCTAGGGGTAGTTCAGGCATAAACAGGAATTTCTGGGCATTACATGGGCCAGGCCCAGCTTCAAGGCTCACAAGCCATTTCTCTTGGGGCGGAGACTCCAACGTCGTGGGGGAGGAGACTCCGAGTCAGGTTGGAGACTCCGACTTAGTGGCGGAGACTCCGTGTGGACTCCAGGACCTTGCTGCCCGGGGCGGGTCAAGGCACGGGTGGATACTCCAGGTGCGTAAGGGCGGAGACTCCGGTCTGGAGGGGTCGGAGACTCCGATCCTGCTTTAGTTTTTTCTTCTTCCTTCGCTTCCAGGCCTCTTGCTTGGGGCTCTTAGATCCTGAGGTCTTCTTTTCATATCCTCTTGGTGTCATGGTCAAGGACCTAGTAATATCATAGGCATTTGGCTCAAGTAGGATCCCATTCTCATGATAACCAAAGGAAGGCGATATAATGAATTAATTCACCTTTGTAGGAACAATTGGCGTGGCATGATGTGGGCCAATGATGTTTGCCATATATTGCGTTGCATCATATGTTTTTTGATCTCATTGATTGGTTTCCTTTTACATTAGAAATATTGAAATCTGTTCTATGTCTTATGTTAGTTTTTCATCAATGCTTATGTCAAGCTTTTGTCTTGCCTTTTCTCATTCTAGTCATTCCAGTATGATTTTTCCAAATGGTAACATATGTAGCCACACCATTTTTGGTCATGATAAAAGGCCATGCTATGTACATTCTCCTCAACCAACTCTTTTTCATCCTTGTTGCTAACATAGACCAAATGTACCATAAAAAACCGCCGACATATTGGTAAGCCAAACATAGGGTGGGCCTAACATGGGCTTAAACCAAACAGAACATTAACAAAGATCCATGATGAGCGAAATTATTTTGGGCTAGTTGATATTCCTGTGACGGCTTGACCATAGTGAACAAGCATATTGGTAAGGCAAATGTGAAAATGAACCGTGTGGTTGGATGATTGCTTGGTTCCTTGTTGAGTTTTTGTTATTGTTGGCATTTTGTTGTGTTGTTATAACATGTATCATCTTGATTGTTTTGTTGTGGTTCATAGTTTGTTGGTTTTGTTGAGGATATAGACCCAGCTTCGATGGATATGATGTCTTTACCTCATTGATCGGTTTCCCTTTACATTGGAAGTATCGACATGTGGTCCAGGTTTTTTGTTAGTTTTTATTGGTGTTTGCGTAGGGCTATAGGTCTATTTTTTCATTAGGGCCATTTTGTGATTATGAAATTCAGTATCACCCTTCCTTTTAGGTTATTGAATACAAGAGTGAGATAATGCTTTCTCTCATACACATCAATAATTATCTTATGAGATATGACAAGGATCTTGTTGATGTGGTGCCTTACTATATGCCCTAATACAAGATATGCGCGGATGAAATATATGAGAAATACTATCTACACGCCATGACATCACTTTAGAAGGAAAAAATAAACACTTCTGATTGTTTTGTTGCGGTTTATAGTTTGTTGGTTCTATTGATGGTTGTAGTACACCTTCGGTAGCTATGTTGTCTTGACCTCATTGATCTGTTTCCTTTTGCATCGGAAGTATCGACATGTGTGGGGTAGGTTTATGTCAGTTTTTCTCGGCGCCTTTAGGGCTCTAAGCTTGGTTTTTCTCATTAGGGACATTCAACTGTTATAAAATTAAGGAATAGCCTCCATTTCCAAAGTTAATGAATATAGTGCGATAATGTTCTTTCACAAACACATTAGGAATTAACTCATTAGATATGACAATAATTTTGTCGATGTGGTGCCTTAGTAGATGCCTTAATGCAATATATGCACGAATGATATATATATATATATATATATATATATATATATATATATATATATACACACACACACACACACACACCATGGCTCCAATTTAGAAGTAAAAACAAATACTTTGAAAATTGGTTTGCATTTGAAGTTTGCAAAGCTATATTTTATTGGCAAACAGTGTGTATTTAAAGATCATACAAATTTAGGCTACCTAAAAGATTGGCAAGCCAAGTTGGTAATTATTTCCCCTAAAAGTATGGTGATTACTTCTACATATGTATTCCAGGCACGTTGCATTTCTCATAAATGAAAGTGGCATATTCTAATTTCCCGTCATAATCGAATATTACAATTGTTGGGCTATACACAAGCTAACAAACAATTTTTTATGGTATAATCTCATTCGTTTTCCGTGATATATATAGAAATGAAACCATTCAACTATGATGGACATTGCTTTCCCAATTTGTCAACAAATGTATTGTAACAAGTCAATTTTTCCTGATTACTATCTTGAAAAATTCATAATAGTTACTCTGGAAATTACCTGGCAACATAGCCTATCACATACCATCAGCAAAAAAGACAGTGGAAAAAATCAACAAGACAAAAGGTGCACGAGACAAATATGTTTTTTACATGGCTTTATAATATATGGTCTTGTTTGTTGTCAGCCGTCTGTGTTCATTCTTGAGGATTGACATTTGTGTATAATATACATTTGGAGCCAGACAACCTCAAGACAACATATGTCGGTATTGTGAGCGTGATGTGTGAGTGTGCATTTCAAAAGGAAAGGCAAAAGAAAAATCGGTGACAAATGTGCAACCCATGACCTAGCCGGCCTATAGAGCAAAATCTGCAGCTTTATTTTAAACCCTGGGAGAGGAATGCCAACGGATGCAGGGCAGGCAGGTCAAAGCTGCGGAGAAGAAGAAAAAGAAGATTTCAAAGAAGCGAAACCGCACATGGCGGCGGACGGGAAGTTATCAGAGATATTAGAGAGCTTCGAGGGTGTAATTGCAAGAAAGCTCTGCATAAATAAAAGCAGACACAGGCACGCTCTTGGCTTTCTCTCTCTCTCCCTGATTTTCTATTTCCCCTTGGTTCTCCTCAAGCCTTTCCCCTTCGCAGCCCCACCCCACTACTCTCCGCTCTGTTCCATCCCATTCGCCATTCCGCCGACCGCCCTGCGCGCGGCGTCGCGTTGCCGGTGTGGTTCGGCGTGGGCGGACGGACTCGTTGGGATTTTCGAGAGGACGCGCGGGATGGCGTGATCGGCTGACGGGGGGGAGTGGGGCGGTGATGGGGAGGGCGGGGTTCGGGGTGGCGGCGGGGTGCGCGGCGGCGACGTGCGCGATCGCGGCGGTGCTGGTGGCACGCAGGGCGGCGGCGCGGGCGCGGTGGCGGCGGGCCGTGGCGCTGCTGCGGGAGTTCGAGGAGGGATGCGCCACGCCGCCGGCCCGCCTGCGCCAGGTCGTCGACGCCATGGTCGTCGAGATGCACGCAGGCCTCGCCTCCGACGGCGGCAGCAAGCTCAAGATGCTCCTCACCTTCGTCGACGCGCTCCCCAACGGGTACGGCCCCCAAGGTCCCTCCTTACTCCCCTGCTGCTGCTGCTGCTGCTCGGTTCGTCGCCTTGCGATGCCTGCCTTTTCTGTTTTGGCGATTTGCAGCGCTGCTGCCCTCCTGCGTTTCCTCCCTCCTATTCTTCGTCAGGAAAAAATAAATTCAGAAAGCCTTTCATTCGTGTCATCTTTATCTGAAGAAGAAAAGAACAACACTTTGGTGGTTGGATCATGCCCTCCAATCTCGCCGTCTTGCGGCTTGGTTCCCCTTGTTAATCTATCTGCTTTTATTCATGCGAATGTGGTTACCCCCCTTCACTGGGTTCTTGCCTCCCCAATGATGCGGGAGTGCTCGGCGTTTTTTTTCACGCTTTTTTTGGGTGCGTCCATGTGGAATGCTACAGGTATTTCATATGTATTTCCGTAAAGTTTCAAGCTCTCCTTCTCTACGGCGATATATCGACACGTATCTCCTTGCTACTTTCCCCTCTTCAGTATGCATTCTTGGACTAGTCGTCTGAACGCTGCTACTAAGTTGGATGGCTTCACATGTTTTTATTTTGCCCCTTTTGCGATTCCTACCCTGTGACGCTGTTTGGTCCTGTTGTGGAATGCCAAACGTATTTGGGATTCATCCGAGCAGTAAACACACCTGGTCCGTTACTTTTTCTGGTGTTATTGTGTTCATAAAGCACCAATCTTTATTCGATTCCGCATAATGCAGCGCACTTCTCTCCATTCACCTTTTGAAATTCCTCCGACTAGTACGTCATTACTTCACATTGCTGTCATCTTTCTTCGAACGGCAAACAACCACTTCTGGGATGGATTACACACAAGCTCCTTGTATCCAATACAGTAGCCATTTTTTTCCCCAAGGATCTGTTCAGTTTTGATGTCTGATGCCGCCTGTCTGCTGTGCTATGCCTCGGTGCCGGTGCTGCTCTGGGGGCAAAAATAATTAATATGCCAGATGCCAAGAATTTGTCATGTGGGTTCTTATGCTGCACTGTTGCCTGTTGGTTTGAGCTTGCATTCATGGCGGGGCTGCTTGCCCGGACCACCATAAAGGGGCATCTTAGTACATGAATCTACCAACACTTGTATGTGGCCGGCATTGGGGTTCACAGGCCAGGTTGTATTCCACAGTGCCAATGTGGCCGGTGACGTTCCCTGTCAGATAGGAATCATTGCTTGGGAGGTCGCACATCTTAGTTTGGTGAATGTCTCGTGTCGATTGGGCGTGGTATTGCAGATTCTTTTTTGTGTGCTGTAGTGGAGAAGACGCAACAGAGTTGGACGCTGGAAGACTGCTGCTGCTGTTTTGTGTTCATCCGATTCGAAGCCATCTCAGTTGCATCGTTCATGAAGTTGTAAACTCAATTTTTGTTCTTGTCTTGCCATAATTGCAATCATCATCGGCTTGTTGGATCTTTGTACTTGCAACAGCTTGGCCTGCTGTTAGCACATACAACTGCATGACAGACGGATCCACATTGGTTTTGGTTGGCCTTTTGTATTTTTGTTTCTGTCACAGGTTTGGATTTTAGTTCTTTGATGTTTCTTGATCATTGCCAGTGTGGCTTCTTAGTAGGTATTGCTGTGCTAGATGTAGTGTGCCATGAAATCTGAAGCTATATCTTAATTATTGTTGACCAAAACCATTATTTACAATCAGTATATATAAAAGTTTCTTCTCTGGGAATCAATGTAAAATATGGAAGCAGTGACATCTATATAAATTGTCTTTCTTTTACTATTCTGTACTGACCATGCATCACTGTGTTGACCTGTTTAAGCATGTCAATGTTTTCTGTAATTGCACATTGGACCCCACGACTATGGACCCATGAAAATGACCTCTTCATTTTGTTAGCTCTATTGATTAATGCAGCCTATTAGCCTTTCTGCTCCCTTCTTTTGTTGTGTCCTCTGATCGAGTAGTCTTACTAAATTAGCTTTGCTCGTGCACGTCAACAGGGATGAAGAAGGTGTATATTATGCCATTGATCTTGGAGGAACGGACTTCAGAGTCTTGAGGATTGAAGTTGGTGCGGGGTCAGTAATCCTTAATCAGAAGGTTGAAAGTCAAGCTATCCCCGAGGAATTGATGGGTACAAGTGAGGTGATTATCTTACTGTCTTATTTGTATGTTCGTAATAGTATATGTTTTTGGTACATGTCTTTGAGTCTTATTTCAACTGCAGGATTTATTCAACTTTGTTGCTTTGACTCTGAAGAATTTTGTTGAAAAGATGAACAAAAGGCACTTGGTTTTACATTTTCTTTTCCTGTTAGACAAAATTCAGTTTCTTCAGGGTCATTAATTAGGTGGACCAAGGGATTTTCAGTTGGAGATACGGTAAGCCCAATAATATTATCGCAGAGAATTACACCTTCAAGTATTCTACTTCAAGTGAATATTTGCAAAATTACAACTGATTTGAACCATGGAATGTCAGGTTGGGAAAGATGTCGCCCAGTGCTTAGATGAAGCGCTTGCTAGGTGTGGATTAGATATTCGAGTTACTGCACTGGTATGTCTTGTCCAACTTGTGTTGGCTTAACAGCTGGACCGTTACTTCTATACTTTCTAACAGCTGAGAACCACATTTTACTGATTTGGTGCACTTAAGATTATTGCTTATCAGCGACCGGACACCCTTAATACTTATGCAGATACATTGTCAATATATAAAGACGATGCCTAAGTTTTATGTATAAAAAAGTTCAATTAGATCATAGTTGCTATATTGCTTTTAGCCTGGCTTTGTGGGTTGTAATGTTTCTCAGGAAGAGAGGATGGCAAGTTAATAAAATTAGTTAAATGAAGAAAAAGTGGCTGGAGTGTTGCTTTATCATTATTTCTTAGATAGCCCTTCCATTTATTTTTGGATAGGGTGCTGAAACTCAAAAGCCAAGTAATCCTCCTGTGAGATACATGGTTTCACAAAAAATTATGTTAAAATGTGAAACATTGACTTGCTTGCTTGGTTTCACAGCATTCTACTGTTGAATTTTGGTGTCTGATGCTGCTGTAACCACTAAACGCCGATGCTAATATTTAATCTATCACCACAGTTGCATTTTAAAATGTACAAATATCTTCGCCTGATGCTATGCTTTCCTTTCGCTGTTATGTAATTTTAGGACGGCAGAGTATTACTTTGATTAACTTATTCGAATTTGTTATTGCATTCAGTCTCAAAGCTATTACTAAACAATAATTCTCCTGCTTGACCTGCATGTTCTGTTATGCTTGTATTTGTGAAAAAAAGTATAACACAAGCTCCTTTTAAGTGATTATTTTTAATGTTAATTCTTTTACTTAGGTCAACGATACCGTGGGAACATTAGCTCTAGGGCACTATTATGATGAGGATACAGTGGCTGCTGTGATCATTGGAGCTGGCACCAATGCTTGCTATGTCGAACGCACTGATGCAATTATCAAGTGCCAGGGTCTTCTTACAAACTCTGGAGGAATGGTATCTTATTTTTCCACTTTATCTGTACTTTACTTGATTTATCTGTTGAGCTTTTCCTGTGAACAAAGGAACTATTATGCAAATTTCTTATGCCAAAGCATTGTATCCATCAGGTAGTAAACATGGAATGGGGGAATTTCTGGTCATCACATTTGCCAAGAACTCCTTATGACATCTCTTTGGACGATGAGACACAAAATCGCAATGATCAGGTGAGTAAACTATGCAAATTCCATTCCTATTGCATATTTGTATTTTGTTGTCAATAGGGTGAAACTTACGAGTCTTTGACACAGGGCTTTGAGAAAATGATCTCAGGGATGTACCTAGGTGAAATTGCAAGACTG
The DNA here is from genome assembly GCA_030063025.1 of Avena longiglumis. Classification (NCBI taxonomy): domain Eukaryota; kingdom Viridiplantae; phylum Streptophyta; class Magnoliopsida; order Poales; family Poaceae; genus Avena; species Avena longiglumis. Next base: position 64,475,367 of record CP125973.1, read on the forward strand.
GTACTCCATAGAATGGCCCAAGAATCAGATGTTTTTGGTGATGCTGCCAATAGTCTATCAACCCCTTTCATTTTGAGGTATTGTCATGCTTTAAATGTTTGTTTCTCCAAATTAGTATGTGTTATGGAGATGGGACAGTAGAGTTCATGACTACATTGTACTGCAATTTGCTGAAACTTAGTTGAATATTTCTACAATTTAGTGGGTATGTGAATGACTGGTTTGTTGTTTGCTAGCACTGATCCAGTTCTACCGTTAGCTGTATGTTTCTTGGAAGATTTATGCGACTCCTATGTTGCTTAGCTGCTTCTTCTTAACCAAGTCTTAGCTTACCAAACTGCATCCAGTTATAATTATATTGTACTTCAGTATCTCAGTTTTAATTATATTGGCCCATCAAACCCTTCATATTTGTGGAATTATACTGAATCCAGAATGGGTAAGTAGTATTTATCATATCTGTTTAGTTACGTCCTTTTCTGGTGCAGCACACCATTTCTGGCTGCAATGCGCGAGGACGATTCACCAGATCTGAGCGAAGTCCAAAGGATACTGCAGGAACATCTGAAGGTTAGCTTTTCCTTGTCATATCTTGTACTTGCTCTGGCATCAATCCCATGTTGTTGCTCTTTATATCAATCCTGTATTTTCCTAGGAATCAAACCGCTTCTTTTCTTCTGGTTGTTCCCATTCTAGATCCCCTCTGCCCCTCTGAAAACTCGGAGGCTGGTCGTGAAAATCTGCGACATCGTCACCCGCAGAGCTGCCCGTCTTGCCGCCGCTGGCATCGTGGGCATCCTGAAGAAGCTGGGGAGAGACGGGAGCGCTGGCGCAGCCTCCTCAAGCGGAAGGACAAGAGACCAGCCGAAGAGGACGGTAGTCGCGATCGAGGGCAGCCTGTACCAGGGGTACCCGGTGTTCAAGGAGTACCTGGATGAAGCCCTTGTGGAGATCCTCGGGGAGGAGGTGGCCCGGACCTTGACGCTGAGGGTGACGGAGGATGGATCGGGGACCGGAGCGGCTCTACTCGCCGCGGTAAACTCGTCGAATAGACAGCAGCAACAAGGAGGAGGAGGAGGAGGAGGTTCGATATAGCGGATCGGTGAAGACAATGGCGGTGATACAGCTTGCCCCTCTGTGCAAATGTAAAAAGGGACATTGTTTGATATCTATAATTCATCATATATATAAGATCTGGTCTTGTGCAGAGAAATTTCACTTTCGTCTCCTTAACATAACATACCTCGTCTCGTATTTCCTGGTTTCTGTCTTGAGGTAGATTGTTTGGTTAAGAGTTGCAAATGGTACTAAGGGTTTTGACAACTGTTTTGCTATTGCCTTTCTTTTCTTAGTTAAAGTTACTAATGATATTTAATTTAGTACACTATTAGTACATAGACTACACATTTACTTTAGGACATTACTGTGCCTCGTTTTATCAGAGTGAAGTGTCTGTTTCACGGTGAAGAGTTGAGAAGTTTGCTTTTATTAGGCAACCTGAATCAGAGTGAAGTGTCTGTTTCACGGTGGAGAACAAGCATCAGGCCACCGTAATTGTGTAACATATATGATGATTGTAACCGTCAAGGTTGTGGAGCGAAGATCTGATCACTATTCTTCAGTCCTATTGCACCTGAGTGGCCTGCAGCAAATAACTAACCTGAAACAATGCTACCGACTTGAGAAAATATAAATCCGGTCCATGCTTTATGGCGGCGGAGGCAGAGTAGGATTTGCTTCGGCTGCTTCAAACGAGGCAGGCTGATGGGAATATAGGGATCAATGCATTGACCATGCTAGGCCTGCTCTATGGACGTCACCATGATGCCAGACGCGTCCCCGTGTGCGCGAAACCATAAGTCACGCCTGACGTCAAGATCCCGCTGCACCATGCCGTCGAGACTCACTGTAGTTGACGTTGTAGATCCAGCACCGCTCCACCTTGGTCAGCGTCCAGCCGCTGAAGCCATCAACTTGTCCCTCCGGTCAATGTATGTCTCCAAAGATGATTTCCGCGGGGGTGAGAACTGTCACCACCATCTTATCCGGAAGCCCAATCTGGGTCCCCAAGAGCACATATGCAACGAGAAACACATCCAACGAGGTAGACGACTCCCATGGGCTCCGTCATTGACCACATATTCTCACACCTTTCACCAGTTGGGCCACCAAAAACTCCGCCGTTGACCGTCATGCACCAAGCGTGCATCCGATCCACCGGGATCCGCCGCAAGGATGGAACCACCTAGACGGGATCGCAGCTGGGGTGGGCCATCAAAAGTAGAGGAGACCACTTCGCTGGGCGACCGACACCATGGCCACGCACATGCCAAGCGAGGCACCCGATCAAGAACGGTCGCGACCGCACATCAGAACCGCGATGGTGGGGAGCACCGCCACCGCCATTCTCCCTCGCTTGGGCTTTGCCTAGTAGAGTTCCGACGACAACGAAAAGATCAGAGGTGGTGGTAGAATTGTAAATCCGGCTAGATGAGATCGTCTTCGAGTCGCCTTCGTGTGACTCAGAGGACCAGAAATAAGTGACTTGGATTTTCTTTTTTTGCGACTATGATTTGTTTATAATCACATGTATCTACATAGTAAAACTTGTTTAGATACATGCGGACCTAGATAATAGAGATGTCCGAAAGTTTTTCTTATTACCCCTTTTAGTCGAAGTTACTTATGTCCGGACGGGGGAGTAATATTACATCCAAATTAGTTAGACAGATTTAGCCATTTTTTAACCTAAACCTGCAACAATTAGCCAGATAGAATAAAACAACAATTCGGTAACAAAAATCATGCTTCTCGGACGAACCAATCTAAATGGGGGATCTCATTTGTTTCTACCTCTTTATCTTCCATGTTCTCACTTGATGTCACCCGTGGCGCCCCGGATCCTCTCCCGTCTCCTCTGACAGCCTTGCCCGTCGGAGTGGACGGGGGAGAGGAGGCCACCCCCTCTTGTATATACTTGTAGTGGTACGTTGTTTGCCTTTGTGGCTTTTGTCTTTATGCATCTTTGGAGCATGACCATGGCGCTTCCTCTCGGTTGTCGTCCATGGTGGTTGACGAAGGTGGCACGATCTGGAGGCATCTCCCCAAATAAGCTTGCTATTGACGCAGATTGGGTCAACATGGTGATAACCCAGAAGTGCACGGATCGATTATAGTACCTTTTTTATTAGAAAAGGTTGTAAAACCCAAGAGGATCTCAAGATATTAGTTATCTAATTCAATAAATAATAAAGAATGCAAATATTTATATTTTCTGGTTTATGATTTGCAATAAAGTAAATGACAAGTAAAAAGACTACTAGTAAAGTAAACTACAAGTGACATGAATGCTCTTTTTAGAGAAAGCTCAATTCTCTATGCAACAAGAGAACATGCTTGTGGCATGTTCTTATATGCGGGAAACCCTTCCGAGGGCGAAACAAATTTCACGGTATAAAGAGTTCTAAAGAGCATGGTGAATATCTTTTCAAGTTTTATTCTCTTCGGATAGAGCCTAAATTAGGTGGAGCCACACGCATGGCAAAATGCACATGTACTAGTTGATCCCTAGGCCTAACAACTAAGGATTCATTAAGACACACATGTCCAACTATTGTCTCAAGTTCTATGGTCCCCGATCTTATAAATCCACTACTACAACTCGAAAGATCTAGACAAGGTTTTATCATCTACTGCCATCCATACTCATTTTCATTACAACAAGGCGCATCCCTATGATCCCATATATGTGAAGTAACACATAGTCGATGATTCGTATGTTATCATCATAGAACCACATAAAGCAAAAAAATTGACCAAATACTCTTAGCATACAATAAAGAAATCATAACTAATTCATATTATGATAAATGGCATATGGTATACAAGACAACATGAAAATATAATGTTCCCACAAAATAACAAGTTATCAAGTACAAGCACACATAACACTAGAAACTTATTCCGGATTCCGATCTATCACAAACTATGAGGGGAATGATGTAGATCTCGAGATGGAGATAACGTTGATGCTGGGGATGATGGATCTGGTGAGAATGCTCCTCCTTCCTACATTAAGGAGGTGTTGGTGATGAAAATGACTTGGATTTCCCCAAGGTGGTGGCTTTGGAGTAGTAGGGTGAAGGGTTTCGCAGCATAGTAAATCAAAAAAATTCTACGGATGCGAACGGGAAGCCAAGATCTAATCTAGGAGATGCAAACAACGAGGGGGGATAGATGAGATCTTCATACCATTTAAGAAATCGATGGGAACGCTCAACGGAACGTGGTTGATGTAGTCATTAGCCTTCCTCCTCGCGATCCGATCCAACGCCGCAAGTGGCTACGCCCGAGAGATGCACACGCACGGCACCTCGACGCCTCCTCCTTCCTAGGTCCAGCAAGGGGTGGAGAGATAGATTGGATCTACAACACACGGCAGCAAAGGTGGAGAGTTTCTCAGCAGGCTTCGCCACACGCAATGGGAGAGAGAGAGAGAGAGAGAGAGAGAGAGAGAGGAGGGCAACTAGGCGGCTAGGGTTTGAGGAGGTGTGGGAGAGGGCGCCGCCTCTTTATATAGAGGTGGACGGCTGCCCTTGCCCTCCAAACCATAGGGCCAAGGCCACATGGGTAGAGGGCAAGTTTCCTTCTAGAAGCTCTCCTAGGGTTTCTAGGGCTTGGCCGGCTGGGCCTATGGGGCCTGTGCCCCGGCCCAATGCGCCAGGGACTCCTCGAGGTCCACGCCCTCCCGACAAGTGGGCCACGTTGGTCCCACCGAAGCTTCTAGAACCTTCCGACAATACCAACATTCTCAAACAATTCAAATCCAAAACCGCTTTCCCTTATATGAATCTTATTCTTTGGACCATTCCGAACCTCTCGTGATGTCCCGGATCTCATCCGAGACCAACAAAACTCATAAACCAATTATCCATTCTATCCTAGCCGAGACACTTTATGTGTGACCCTACGGTTCGAGAATATGCATATGATCTTCTATCAATAATCAACAATGGGTCTAGAAACCCATATTGACTACATATTCATCGATGATCATATCGGATGAACCACGATGCCGTGATTCAATTAATCCCATATACATATTCCCTTCATCGCGATATTTTACTTGCCCGAGATTCGATCGCTGGCATCGAAATACCTAGTTCAATCTCGCTCATGGCAAGTACTTTACTGCTCAGAATCCGATATCACTTTGTGATTAACTCCTTAACCACTTGCTTGCAAGCGTGTTGATATCGACAATGAGTGGGCCCGAAGTATATCTCTCCGACTTGGGAGGGACAAATCCCATCTCGATACATACAACCCAACAAGTACTTTTCGATCACCTGAGAGACACATTTATGATCACCCTCTCATAGGATGACGTTTGATGACCTCAAAGCTTTCTTCCGATACCAGGGAGTTGCATTATCTCATGGTCTAAAGGAATACAATATTTGACATAAGAAAAAGCTTCGCAAAGATGAACACGATGACACGATCTAATTGCTCTGCTTGATTTGGGTCTATCCATCATATCATTCTCCCAATGGCATGATTTCTTTATTAATTGACAACTCATGTCTATGGTTAGGAAACCTTAACCATCATTAATCAATGAGATAGTCCATAGAGGCGTACTAGGCACACAGTGTTGTTCATAAACCACACAAGTATCAAAGTTTTCGCTTAATACAATTCTAGCATGGAATATAAACTTTATCATGAACAAGAATTGTAATAATAACATCTTTATTATTGCCTCTAGGGCATAATTCCAACAGTCTCCCACTTGCACTAGAGTCAATAATCTAGTTTACATCTGGCAACAATCTAACACCCATGGCACTAAGGTGCTGATCATGTTTTGCTCGTGGAAAAGGTTTAGTCAACGGATCTGCGACATTCAGATCCGTATGTACTTCGCTAATCTTCAAATCTCCATCTGTTGTATAATCTCGAATTATATGAAACTTGCGGTTGATGTGCTTAGTCTTTCGATGATATCTTGGTTCCTTAGCCAGTGCTATGGCACCAGTGTTGTCACACAATATCTCCAGTGGGTCCAAGGCACTTGGAACCACACCAAGCTCAGTGATGAAGTTCCTGATCCAAACTCCTCCACTTGACGCTTCTGCAGCAGCCATGTATTCCGCTTCTACTATAGATCCCGCGATCACGCTTTGCTTGCAGCTTCTCCAGCTCACAACTCCTCCATTCAAAATATAAACGTATCCTGTCTGAGATTTAGAATCATCCTTGTCGGTGTCGAAACTAGCATCGACGTAACCTTTTACGACGAGCTGCTCATCACCTCCATAGACCAAGAACATTTCTTTAGTTCTATTAGATACTTTAGGATGTTCTTTACGGCTATCCAGTGTTCCACTCCTGGATCACTTTGGTATCTGCTCGTCAAACTAAGAGAATTGGACACATCGGGTCTTGTACAGAACATGGAATACCTGATAGAACCTATGGCCGAGGCATAAGGCACTTTGCTCATAGCTTCTCTATCGTTTACCGTAGCTGGACACTTAGCCTTGCTCAATATCTTACCTGACAACATAGGCACTGAACCTTTCTTTGCCTTATCCATTCTGAACCTTTTCAGAACTTTGTCTAGGTATGTACTTTGGCTTAAAGCTATCAGGCGTCTTTGTCTATCTCTATAGATTTTAATGCCCAATATATAAGCAGCTTCCCCTAGGTCTTTCATTGAAAAACATTTATTCAAATAATTCTTCACATTGTTAAGCATGTCAATGTCATTTCCAAAAATATCACTGAGCTCCCACTCACTTTCTTGTAGATACAAGCTTCGTAGCAATTTGGAACAAATCCAAAGTTCTTGATCACTTGGTCAAAACGAAGGTTCCAACTCCGAGATGCTTGCTTCAGTCAATAAATGGAACGTCAAGTTTGCACACCTTATCAAGATCCTTAGGATTGACAAACCTTCGGGTTGCATCATATACAACTCTTCATCAATGTTGCCATTGAGGAACACCTTGACATCCATCCGCCATATTTCATAATCATGAAAAAGCAATTGCTAATAAAATCCGAATGGACTTAAACATCGCTACGGAGAGAAAGTCTCATCGTAGTCAACACCTTGAACTTGTCGAAACCTTTCGCGACAAGTCGTGCTTTATAGACAAGAATATTACCATCTGCGTCGCTTTCTTCTTGAAAATCCATTTGCACTCAACGACCTTTCACCGCTAGGAGGATCCACCAAAGTCCATACTTGGTTTTCGCCATGGATCCTAATTCGGATTTCATGGCCTCTAGCCATTTCTCGTAGTCCGGGCTCATCATTGCTTCCTCATAGTTCGCAGGTTCACCGTTGTCTACTAACAAGACAACAAGACAGGATTACCGCACCACTCGTGAGGGGCACGTGACCTTGTCGACCGCGACGCTCAAGTAGCATCGCTCAAGCTTCATGATCCTTGTCATTAGCTTCCTCTATTGTTGGTGCAGGCGATCGAACAATTTCAGTGTCGCGCTACTCTAACTCAAGAGAAGGTTCAATAACCTCGCCTAGCTCTACTTTCCTCCCACTCACTTCTTTCGAGAGAAACTCCTTCTCAAGAAAGGATCTGCTTCATGACAAACACTTTGCCTTCGGACGGTGTAGAAGGTATACCCAATCGCTTCCTTAGGGTATCCTATGAAGACGATTTCTCCGCTTTGGTTTCGAGCTTGTCCGATCAACTTCGACGAAGCTTCGTGATCCCCAAACTTTAAGAAACGACAACTTAGGTTTAGCACCAAACCACGCTCATACGGTGTCGTATCAACGGATTTAGATGGTGCCCTATTTAAAGTGAATGCAGGTTTCTAATGCATAACCCCAAAATGATAACGCAAATCAGAAGAGACATCATTGATCGCACCATATCTAATAGAGTTCGATTCTGCGCTCGTACACACCATTTCTCCGTGGTGTTCGGTATGGAGTTGCTAAACGATTCCGCTTGCTTTAAGATGCGTGAGAAAATCATAACTCAAATACTCACCTCCACGATCGGATCGTAGAAATTTAATTTCCGTTATTTATGGTTTTCCACTTCGCTCAAATTCTTTGAACTTTTGAAATGTTTCAGATTTATGTTTCATTAAATAGATATACCCATATCTACTTAAGTCATCAGTAAAAGTGAGAAAATAGCGATAACCACCGCGCGTCGAAACACCCATTGGTCCGCATACATCGGTATGTATGATTTCCAACAAGTCCGTTTCTCGCTCCATTATTCCGGAGAACGGGGTTTTGATCATCTTGCCCATGAGGCATGGCTCGCACGTGTCATATGATTCAAAATCAAGAGACTCCAAAAGTCCATCAGAATGGAGTTTCTTCATGCGTTTCACACCAATATGACCTAGACGGCAGTGCCAAAAATAAGTCGTTTTATCACTATCTACCTTCCATCTCTTAACCTCAATGTTATGGATGTGTGTTTCATTGCTTTTGAGATTCAGAAGAAATAAACCATTTATAGCAGGTGACCATAAAAGATGTTACTCATATAAATAGAACAACCATTATTCTCCGATTTAAATGAATAACCGTCTTGCAATAAACACGATCCAAATATGATTTTCATGCTCAACGCAGGCACATAATAACATTTATTAAGGTTTAAAACTAATCCCGAAGGTAAAACTAAGGAGAGCGCGCCGACGGCCATCACATCAACGCTTGATCTGTTGCCAACGCGCATCGTCACCTCATCCCTCGCTAGCCGCCGTCTATTCCGTAGCTCCTGTTTCGAGTTACATATATTAGCAACCGAACTAGTATCAAGTACTTCGGACAGTTGTGCTTACAGTGACCCTTGTCCTTGCAATAGAAGCACTCAGTGTCCGGCTTAGGTCTAGACTTGAGCTTCTTCTCTGTAGGGGCAACGCGCTTGCCGCTGCCTTTCTTGAAGGACTTCTTTTCACCCTTAACTTTCTTAAAGCTGGGGGGCTTGTTGACCATCAACACATGATTATCTTTCTTGATGTCCACCTCCGCAGCTTTCAGCTTAGCGAAGAGCTCAGTGATCGTATCAGTGGAACCAATCTGATTATGAGTAACTACAAAACCTTTGTATCTAGGAGGGAGTGATTGTATAACTCTGTCAATCTTGAGCTCCTTTGGAATCTTGCAGTCCAGTTGCTCAAGGCGTTGAGTATAGCCCGACATCTTAATGGCGTGCTCACTAACGGAGCTCCCTTCCTCCATCTTGCAGTTAAAGAATTTCTCAGAGATCTCATACCTCTCAGAACGGGACTGAGTCTGAAACATAGTTTTCAGTTCCTCAAAAATCTCAAAGGGCCCGGCGAACTCCTCAAAACGATTTTGAAGGTACGATTCCATAGCAAACAACATGGTGCTCTTAATCACACCATAATCATCTTTGCGCGACTGATAAACAGCTTTTTCATCACCGCAAGATCTACATGTGGGCGCCACCTAGTGCTTTCTCAAGGAAATAGTCCTTTGTTCGCCAATGAGAATGATTCTCGATCATGGAACCGCTTGGTGAAGTTAGACCCATTGTTCTTAAGCTTTTCTTTCTCAGCAAAAACATTGAAGTTGAAGTTGGACTTAGCCATTTGATCTACAAAATTTGCAAGTACAATTTAGACTATGTTCATGACAACTAGTTCAACTTAATCAAATTACTAGATGAACTCCCACTAAATTCAACATCCCTCAAGTTGTTTAGTGAACATGATCCAAATTCACCACACCTAATCCGATCTTCACGAGTAGAGATGTGGTTTCAATGGTGGACAACAAAGTGTCGATCATATCATTCATATGACTTATGCTTAACCTTTCGGTTCGTGTGTTCCGAGGCTATGTCCATACATGCTAGGCTCGTCAAGTCAAACCCAAGTATTTCCGTGTGCAAAATCGGCTTGCACCCGTTGTATGTGAACGAGAGTTTATAGCACCCGATCATCACGTGATGCTTGAACACGACGAACTTTCAGAACGGTGCATACATGGAAGAACACACTTTTATCTTGATCTTTGTGAGGAATCATCTTATAATGCTACCGTCGTGATCTAAGCATAATAAGATACATAAAAGGATAAATATCACATGCATATAATTTTATGTGACATGGTATAGCCAATCTCCGTGCAACGATCTCCATCTTGTGCATGCCAAAGATGATCTCCAACACTCCATCATGATTGCCTCCACCACTAATAGCAACTACAACTATTGCTAACTACTTAGCGATAAAGTAAAGCTATTACATGGCGATAAGAAGTTAACACAGGTCATACATAATTATAAAGACAACCATATGCTCATGCCGGTTGTGTACTCATCGACATGCAAGTCGTGAAATATTACAAAACATGATCATTGCATACAACATACACATCATATCTTGGGCCATACCATATCACAGAAACACTCCCTGCAAAAACATGTTAGACGCCACTACTTTGTTGTCGCATGTATTACGTGGCTTATGGGAGTAACAAGCTAAGAATGATTCTTACCTACGGAAAGCCACAACGATGATATTATGGTTGCCAACATCCAGTGTAAATCACATGACAACTATAGTGAGAGAAACTGGCATCCACCAGCCGCATGTGTGGACCAAGCCACAAGTCAAGTGCGGAGCCGGTCTCGCGAACGAGGTCGCGTAAAGTTGGCCTGGACCACTTCGATCTCACTATCCCGCGTCATAAGAAGTACACAACAAGAGGCTTGCAATAGAAAACATCAACGCCCGCAACAAGCATGTTGCGTTCTACTCGTGAAACACATCTACGCATAGATCTAGCTCTGATACCACTGAAGTGTTTTGCATCATAATAAATCAAAAAAATTCTACGGATGCGAACGGGGAAGCCAATATCTAATCTAGGAGATGCAAATAACGAGGGGGGGGGATAAATGAGATCTTCATACCCTTGAAGAAATCGCACAGCGGAACGTTCAACGGAACGTGATTGATGTAGTCGTACTAGCCTTCTCCTTCTCGCGATCCGATCTGATCCAACGCCGCAAGTGGCGACGCCCGAGATGCACACGTACGGCACCTCGAAGTCTCCTCCTTCCTCGCTCCAGCAAGTGGGGTGGAGAGATAGATTGGATCTACAACACGACGGCGTGATGCAAAGGTGGAGAGTTTCTGCGGCAGGGTTTCGCCTACGCGCAGTCGGGAGAGAGAGAGAGGAGGGCAGCAACTAGGCGGCTAGGTTTTGAGGAGGTGTGGGGAGATGGTGCGCCCCTGCCCTATTTATATAGAGGGCTGGCCGGCTGCCCTTTCCCCTCCTCCAAACCCTAGGGGCAAGGCCACATGGGTGGAGTGGCAAGTTTCCTTCTAGAAGCTCCCTAGGGTTTCCCTAGGGCTTGGCCGGGGCCTATGGGGCCCCGTGCCCCGGCCCAATGCGCCTAGGGACTCCTCAGGGACCCTCCTCCCGACAAGTGGGGCCACGTTGGTCCCACTCGAAGCTTCTAGAACCTTCCTAGATAATACCAAACATTCAAACAATTCAAATCCAAAACCGCTTTCCTTATATGAATCTTATTCTACGACCATTCCGAACCTCTCGTGATGTAATCGGATCTTATCCGAGACCAACAAAAACTCATAAACCAATTATCCATTCTATCCTAGCGCCGAGACACTTTATGTGCGACCCTACGGGTTCGAGAATATGCGCATGATCTTCTATCAATAATCAACTGGGTCTGAAACCCATATTGATTCCCACATATTCATCGATGATCATATCGATGAACCACGATGCCGTGATTCAATTAATCCCATATACATATTCCTTCGTCGCGATATTTTACTTGCCCGAGATTCGATCTGGCATCGGACTACCTAGTTCAATCTCGCTCACGTTAAGTACTTTACTCATTCCGTAATCCGATATCACTTTGTGATTAACTCCTTAACCACTTGCTTGCAAGCGTGTTGATATCGACAATGAGCGGGCCCAAGTATATCTCTCCGACTTGGGAGGGACACATCCCATCTCGATACATACAACCCAACAAGTACTTTCCTATCACCTGAGAGACATCTTTATGATCACCCTCTCATAGGATGACGTTTGATGACCTCAAAGCTTTCTTCTGATACCAGGGAGTTGCATTATCTCATGGTCTAAGGAATACAATATTTGACATAAGAAAAAGCTTAGCAAAGATTAACACGATGACACGATCTAATTGCTCTGCTTGATTTGGGTCTGTCCATCATATCATTCTCCCAATGACATGATCTCATTATTAATTGACAACTCATGTCTATGGTTAGGAAATCTTAACCATCATTAATCAATGAGCTAGTCCATAGAGGCGCATTAGGGATACAAAGGTTGTTAATAAAATACACAAGTATCAAAGTTTCCGCTTAATACAATTCTAGCATGGAAGATAGACTTTATCATGAACAATAATTATAATAATAACATCTTTATTATTGCCTCTAGGGCATAATTCCAACATAGGGTGAGCAAGAGAATTTTTTTTGCCTTTTCCCTCGCCTCTATAAATCTCGAAAAAATATGGTGTATGTTTTTCATCGATACTGAGCTCTCGGTAAATAATGGGAGGCAAAGACATGAGGGCTAGATACCCTCCATGGCGAGACCAGGCTATCAGGCCACGCCGTGGGGCCTACCTGGAGCCTCATGGCCTCCCATGTTGACTCCAAGTTCCCAAAGTCTTTGTTCTGGCAAAATACTTGTGTGGTATTTTCCCCAAATTAATTGAGTACATGAAGGTCCTTGAAACATAAAAATACGAAACAAGTGGTTTTCTCTCACAAAAAAAAACCAATACAAGGGGGTTTATAAAGAAGTCCCATAGTTATATGCAATATCAATGCAAAAGTCATTAAAAACTACCACTAAATGATGTAATTATGATGATATAAAATGCATGTATCGCATGGTTGCTCCTCCTCCTTTCTCGGTGCCATGGTGGTTGAAGAGACGGGTCAAGGGATGCACATTTGCTAGATTTTCGCCGAGCTCACTCCGATGTCCATGAGCGCTTTGGAGGTTGTCTTCCTCCCTTGGTGGTATTTTGCGTGACATTGAGGTGTGATCCAAAGTGAGCCCTTTGAATAAGCTCATGCGGAGGTCTATTATGCTACACCGGCTCGATATCTGGAGATGTCCTAGATCTTTCTTAAGCACATCATCAATGGAGTCTTTGGTGGAGTTGTGTTGCTCCTTCCTTGTGCAGATTTCACTGGTCGAATGGTGACCATGTGGAGATTCCTCCAAATGGGGTTGCCCTATCACGACAGCGTTCCAGGTCTCTCCTCTCTCTGCCCAAGTGGCATGCTCCCCAAACGTGAGGAATATGGCCGGAAGTGGAGTCGATTAGTTCAGCAACGCCGACCAAAGGACTTGATTGCGATTTCCCCAGCTTTTCAAGGTCCTTTATGCTTATTTTCAGGACTGCCTTGTAATTCCGTTATCTATCATGGTCCTCCATGTAAACTGGTCGGTTTGTAACCGCCCTTAATTGTGTGTACGTCAGGGAGCACGACGTGGTGATGTACGCCATGGCGGGTGGCTAGCAGGCTACGCCATATGCATGGTGTGGAGAGTGGAGACTGACGTGACGATCGACGGCACAAGCTACCGATCTGATCCTGTCACCCTCTGGAATCTGGATCATTCCAACTATAGCTAAGCATTAACTAATCGCAGCTAACTCTCGGTATTTTCTGCCCGAGACACGTAAGTACTAGGAAAGCGACCGGTCGAGCAATTACTAGTACTAGCTTACTAGTTAACAACAGAAACTGGTCGATCGCAACACAGATCCTCCTGCTACGTCACGGCGATGAGCGATCCATGGACCGACCGACCGACCGACCGAGACCTGGCGCGACGTCGACGCGATGCAGCCGCGTCGCTGTCGGATCATCACAAAATATAAAAAGAACAGCGACGCATGCTGATTGATGAGATCGTGCGTTCCTGGCTGAGGCCTGAGGCCGCCGGCCATTTGCGATCGACGTGAAATACACGCGTTGTGTGCACTGGTCGGGCCCTCATGGATGGATCGTTCGGTGCTGGCTTGTTTCACTGTCCGTGGCGATCGGGACGGCTGAGGAAAAGATGGCCATCTTCGAAGCAACTTGCTCCTTGAGTTCGATGGCCGGGACCGTACGTCTGCTTGAGAAGCCGTGCAACCAGCGGCGCGACGCGGCCAGTCGGCCGGAAACACGCCAGTCGTCGATCATGTATTGGCGCGTGCGTGCGGTCGTAACACGTGTGTCATTTGCGATCGACGTGACGCAGCCGCGACCGGTGTGGACCTCCCGTACGATACGTACGAACGTATTTTACCAAACGACCACGACACTGGTGCAGAGCCCCCTTTAACTCCGGGGAGGGCCTCTATCAGCCGGCTCCCAACCGCTGGCGTCGCTGTTAGAGGGTTTTAACACCGGTTTATACGAACCGCCATAAGGGTGGCGACGCGTTGCCGCAGGCTCACTTCTTTAACACCGGTCAGATTCGAACCGGTGTTAAGGTTCTTCGCCGCGGCAGATTTAGGCTGCTTTCGCTGGCAGATTGCCGCCGCAGAAAACGGCTAAATCTTCGCCATGGCATTTCGCCCGCCTGCTCATGAGGGGGGAGGAGAAAATCGATCGAGCGTATACTTATAAATCGCCATCGGTACATACGAGTACATGAATAATTAAGCAACTATTATTATACACAAACATCGCCATCGGCACATACATCGCCATCATATACATCGTCATCGCTCATTTTGATGGATATCTAAAGAGATCTCCGCCAGCGTGACGACTCATCAAGTATGAACCCCGCCAATTCCTCTTGAATGGCTCGTATGCTCAAATGGTAGGAGTTGGTCCCGCATCCGCTCGATCCGAATATATATGAATAATGGGCCAATATATATATAAGAATAAAACTCAACACAATTGATGGTAATAAAATAATGTTGTGGATTTTGTTTACTTACTCTGTTGTTCTAGCGCGGCATGGCCTGTCAAGACATATCGTGTTGCTAATGAATTCGCAAACATAGTACCCACATAAGTTATTGCCGTGTCCCCGATGCGCAAGACTTTACGAGAATAGAGAGTTCAATCAAAATAATAATCAATAAAGCATGATATAATGGAATTGTAAGCTAGCTAGTATTACTTACATTTTGGTCTACAAATTTTAGTTCTTCTCGACCATTCACCCACGGCCCTGCCCGTGAACATTTTCCAAACCCCGTCCGACAAAGAAAATGGATAAAGGAGTAATTAATTACTTATTGACACGAAAGTTGCCGATCTAGTGCGATAATATGATTGAAATTACTTGAGCATCTCTAAAGTCCGCCCATAGCTCTTTTTCTTTTCGTAACGAGTCCATGACAAGGACTTTTCCCGAGTCGGGTTGAATGACTAGCGTAATAAAGTGGAACCTACGACGATAACTCATCATCGCTACACTTAACATCGAGTAAGTCAAACAGAATGTGTACAAGAGAGAGGGTAACAAGATCACGTGAAGTTGTAAGGCAATAGTATTTCCCTTTTGGTTTGTTGTCTCAAGAAAGACTTTAGCAAGTAATCTTCTGCTTGCCCGGTTTGTCTCTTACCACTTCTTCATGAACTCTATTTGGGTCAACGAACCCAATGTCAAAAGGGCCTCCTTTCATGCATTCCATAACCTTTTTCCTGCATAATAGTATATACATATATGGTGAGCATATATATATACATGCAATTAATGGGGTGAATGAGATGAGATAAAATTACGTAAATAGTACTTACACACAATAAAGGTCGATGGCAGATTTGTCGAGTTCCTTCGATTGAATAGAAAATGCAAGTCTTGAATGTTGAAGTCGATCGCGGCTCTCCGCACAAGAAAATCTGATCTCTTATATGCGCCGTGATCCATTCTTCTTTTCTCGCCTTGCAGAAATGAAGGTACCACTTGTGCAATTTTCGTGATCTTTGTTGGTAGATTCTTGAGCTCCTCTTTCTTGACTAGATTCTTCCCATACTTCCATGGTCGTATGGGGTTGACATCGCATTTGGGCAAGTTGTCTCCCATGACGCTCAAGTATGCAATGTAAGTCATCCCCATCTCATTGGCCTTTCTTTGTAGCTCGCCTCGTAATCATCTACGGAGGAGCGTCCCGCTTGTCAAACATTTGAGCGGCGCATGATTGGTTTTCCCGCCTCCGAGCATGGGAACTGTTTTCTGGGTGCCTCACGATCGCTACTTTCGCCTCACGGCGCCTTGCATCCTCCTTCAAAATCGCCGTAGTCCCAAGACAAGTGGGGTTTCAGGTTTCAAAAGATTGTGAAACTTCTCCACCACCGCCGGATCTATTTTCTCCTTTGGCTCGACCCGCCTAGGTGCAAAGAATTTCTTGACCTGTTCTCCCGAGATCCTATTGGTCTCCTCGTCGCTGCGATTCCACGGTAAAACCGACAATGGCTTGGCTAAGGTCATGGACGTAGTTTTTGAACTCTTTGGCGACGGTTTCATCGGATTTCTTTGTGGCAAGCTCGATGCTCCTCGTGGCAAGGCTCTTCCGCTTACGCCGAGGAGATGGTCAAGCAGGAGATGGCCGACGGGTCGAGATGGCTGCAGCAGAGATGGCCGACGGCCGGAGATGGCTGCCGCAGAGATGGCCGACGGGTCAAGATGGCTGCCGCAGAGATAGTCGGCAGCTCGGGGCTCACGCCGCATGGAGACGACGGGTGCCAAAGTGACTTCCAATTTGGAAGCACAATGTGTTCCTTCTTCCAAAGAATGGTTGTTTTCACGCAAATTTGAGTTGAGTTTCCTTCACCGTAGCATGGTCAACTGTGCTTCCTCATATTCCTTCACAACCTCATCCACCCGACAATAGCATAGCCATCCGGAATTGGTCGGCAATGGTAAGTTCCACCATACAGGAGGTAAGGCATAGCCGATGTACCACCTTAATGGATAAGCCCATTAATCTCACATGCAGCTCGGCGTGTTCGCTCTCCGTGATCTCATCAACGGGTATCGAGGACCCGCCATTTCAAGCGTGGGCTGCGTTCTCCGTGGAAGCCACACCGCTTCCGCCACAGTCCGGCATGGGCAGCTTCAATGCAGGCTCTTCATGCCCGAGATGGGCCGGTAGCTTGATGGCTCTGTTGTGCATTCACTTGCGTCAGCGCGCCACAAGTGCATGTTCTATCTGGTCATCCGCTCAGACGCTCTTTTTCTTTTCTCGCCATCACTGAAGAGTCGCCCACGGCAAACCCATCCTTCCACGCCATACCCCGTGCCTCGTGCATGTCCAGGTGTTCTTTACCGATGGCGCTGTGAGCTGGTCATTCTCTCTGCCGGGATGGAAGGTCCCGCGGATGTTTCCGTATGCCGTGATGAGTTTAGTGACGGGTTTGGCAAGGATGGTTGGGAAGATACACAATCCTGCTTCGGGTCCAACCTTGCCCCGATTCCAGAGAACCAAGTCTTTGCACGAGGTCCCACCCATCCGTCTGGTGTGATCCTCTCAAGCAGGCCTCTCAGCCTTCCTCTCACTTAGGCCTCTCGAGATATGTAGCCACCGACCCCGCCCTCCGTGATATTCCTTCTTCAGGCATTGCTTATTGGTTTCGACCTCTTTTAGCTATAGCACTTTTTTATATGTCTCTAATTCGCCGTTGAGGTCTTATCTTCGCATAATATGCCTTCAAACTGAGTCTCGCCAGATTTGACAAATTTGTTCAATTTTGTCTTCCAAATGGAAAGCCTCACCATCTTCTTTAGAGTCCACTCTTTGATCTTTTTCTTTATAACCGGTTGTTTTCATCCTCCGGCGGAAGGGTGAAATTTACCAACAACGAATTCCAAAGCGCTTTTGATCTCCATCGACAAAGGTACCGCCGCCTTCTTTGGCTTATTCCAATTTTCAATTATGATTGGGATTTGGTCCCTAACAAGAACTCCACCGACGCATAAATTTGTCTCGGCCTTCTTGGGCTCCATCGTCCCGCCATCAACACGGACCGCTTCGATCGTGAACTTTGCACGATCTTTCAACCGCCGCTCGCTCGCTTGCTTTTTCGTAGAAGAAGATGGTTGCCGGCTGGTCGATCCAGAGGGCTAAAAGAAGAAAGAAGCGTTAATTAATACATGTAGAAGAAGATTGTTGGTGGAAGTCACCGAGGCTTAATCAATGCATATACCTCGCCGGACTTTGTAACCATTAAATTATGCTCACCGAGTCTTCATCTTCTCCATGACTAGTACTTGAGCGCTGTCGTCATGTCCCTCCAAGTTCAGATATTGTGAGGTGTCCTCATCAATAATGTTCTCCATTATTTCTTCTTCTTCAAGGTTTCTACTAAGTGGATCCATAGTTTCTAAAACAATAATATTATCTAGAGTAAGAGTGTAAACATTCAAGTGGACTTGGATTCATACACAAATATACATATTATTCATACCAAAATACACAAATAAATACACAAATGAGTCGAGGTCCAATTTGTATACAAGTTTTAATCTATGCATGTAGTACAATTTATCGAGCAAACAAGTTTTAATCAGATGAGTCATCAATCACACACGTGGCGTACACGTGGCGCCACCGTGGGTGACGTTGGTCTCGCTGGCGGCGGTGCTCGCTTGACGGATGTCGCGGTCTCGCTTGCGGCGCGGTTAGCGCGGGCTCGCCAAGCATGGCGGTGTCGGCGTTGAGGCGTGGCTCACGAGCTCAAGCGGCGGCGTAGACGCCTCGCACGGGAAGAGAGCGAGATGGTCGTGGCTCCTCGAAATAGGTTTGCGCCCGCTATATTAATATAGCAATCACAAGATACAACGACAATGTTGGAGCAATGAAAAGGGAAGGTGAAATAAGTTATGGGTCCCAAATTGTCTAAAGGGGTCCCACAAGATTTACATATTTGATAAAGTCCCCGGTATTTTGAAAAAATCAAAACAGAAGTTGAAATGAAAATATAAATAGAAAATACAAAAGAGAAATAAAAAACAGAATTGTCTAAAGGCAGGCCCAGCTTCCCTTCCTCTCGCCTATCCACTCCTCCCTCCCAGACCTCTCTCTCTCTCGCTGGACCAACCCCTAGCCACCCAGTTCCGCCGATCGCCGCCATATCAAGACCTTCCTGCTCGTCCGAAAGCAGCGATCGAAACCATCGTGCCCCCGCCTACTCGCCAAAGGATCGCCGGAGCGCCTGCAATCGGCCGTCCCGATCCGCTCTTCCTCGCCACCGACGCCGCTCGCCATCGCCATTACCTCCTTCCAAGCTCCCGCCCTGTCGATGTCACCACGCCAAGGTGAGCTCACGGTCCTCTAGGACCTCTCCAATCCTCCCATCTCTCTCTGGTTCTAGCTCGCGCCGAGAGCCTCCCATTGCCGCCGTCGGCCGTCGTGCACACGGACGGAGCCCCACCGTGTTCTTGGATCCATGAGGCAGACCTTAGCATCTCGGCGTGGTTCCTGGGGTTTGTCCGGGTGGATGTTGATCTTGTCGTCCCGAAGATCTTGGCGGTTTATAGGTACCGCGGACGCGACACCGATTGCGAGTATCTTGAGAATCTTGGACAGTTCCCGGCACCAAGTGGAAGTACACATGTCGGAGATCTTTGTAGAGTTACAAGTCGAGCATACAAGACAGAGGGGGCACATGCTAGCGTGTTATGTACTCCAACATGTAGCAGCAGAAGAACCATCAGAGTGCATGTTGTCGATGGAGACCATGGCAATCTGGTACTTGGATAGCAAAACGACATGACGAAGACTTTAGCTTGAACACGGAGCCATCAGGGTCAAGGCCACGGTGTGGACGACGAGCATCGAGAACACGCGGAGAGCCGAAGAAGAACGGGACCGCTGGGTCGAGGCCGTGCTCCACGGGCGGCCTGCCCACGCCTGCCGCCACGTATGACGCGCATCGCTGGAGGTGAGGAGCCGGCAACGCTGGCGGGAAGAGGCGGCGCCACGGGTATGACGACGTACAGGAGGCAAGCGGTTATGAGGGGCCACGACGGCGCCGCAGCGGAGGTCGAGGAGGCCGTGGAACGGCGACGCCAGCTGAGCTCGAACGCGGCGCGAGGCCGAGGAAGGGGTAGATCGGCAGCGGGGTTCACGGCAGAGGGGCGCGACGGCTCGGCGGAGGACCTGGCATAGGCGAGGCTCCAGGGGCGACGGCGAGGAGACGCCGGCTATGCACGCCCCGGGAGGCGGAGCTTGGGCCGCGGTCGTGTGGAGACATAGAGGGAGGGGAAGGATGCGGGGAAGAGAGGGTCGGGGGCGGCGGACCTCGAGCTCCGAAGCGGCGGCGGCGAGATGGCGGGTCGGGGGCGGCGAGACGGAGGACCTCGATCGATCCGCTCTGGGGAAGAAAGGAAGGGGGAAGGTGAATAATACATTCTTTAACACCGTTCGTGGTCGAACCGTGTTAAAGGGGCGCTTCCGGCAAGATTTATTACCCTTTAACACCGGTTCGTGGCGGAACCGTGTTAAAGGGGGTGCAAGGAAACGAATAATGTTCTTTAACACCGGTTCCACCACGAACCGCAGCAGGTGGTCATGTGAACGAATAAATGTTCTATTTAACACCGGTTCGTTCGGAACCGTGTTAAAGGGGGCATTTATTTCATGCATTAAAGGGCTTTTTAATTCAAAAATATGATATGAATTTAGAAAATTCATATTTTTTCATTTCAACTCAAAAATATGAATAATATATCATAATTTTCAAAAATAATATCTATCCATTCATGTAAATCATTTTATATTTACTTTACATGAAATTTTTAAAATAATTAAAACACTTATTTCATGCATTAAAGGGCTTTTTAATTAAAAATATGATATGAATTTACAAAATTCATATCTTTTCATTTCAACTCGTAAAATATGAATAATATATCATAATTTTCAGAAAAATAATATCTATCCATTCATGTAAATCATTTTATATTTACTTCACATGAAATTTTTTAAAATAATTAAAACACTTATTTCATGCATTAAAGGGGCTTTTTTTATTCAAAAAATATGATATGAATTTAGAAAATTCATATCTTTTTCATTTCAACTCAGAAAAATATGAATAATATATGCCTTGATTCTATCCATAACATTGGTCATTTGACCCGAATGAGATAGGTCATTTTGAGACAGTTACATAAAGCCGAACTGGAACTGAAAATTAAGATACATAAAAGAACTGAAAATTAAGATACATAAAAGAACTGAAAATTAAGATACATGGATTAAGTAACAATCGAAACTGAACTGAAAATTAAGATACATAAAAGAACTGAAAATTAAGATACATGGCCGATTAAATAATCCCGAACTTGTTTCGGAATGTTGGAGTGATTCACATGCTCCCGCCACACCTGTAATACCGCCATCGTAGTCGTCGCCGCCGCCATTATCGCCGTCGCCGTCGGGTCAGAATTGAACCTCCGGAGAGTACGCTGGGCTGGACTTGAGGGTAGCGCTGGGCTGGACTTGAGGGTAGCGCAGGGGGTTAGAGTCGGCGCAAGGTCACAGGCCATGACGCCTAGAGAGTCCGATCAAGGCCACCATAGCCGACGGCCGGCCTCGTTGAAGTTAGGAGGAGGTGGGCCCCTCCTCGTGCGAGTGCCCTCTCATGCCGATCCACGAAGAAGGCTTCCCAAGTAGGGAAATAGTCGGATGCCATCCGGGATTCTCCGCTGCCCGGCGTGAGCTCAAGTAGTAGTGGTTCGTGATGTCCATCCGCGGCCACACCTAGAGGGACAGGAGGAACCGCATGCCTCCGACGCCAAAGATCCACCGACGGGGACACAGAGTCTTGGCAAGTGGGGTAGTTGAGGCGCAAAGCGCCTCCGCCTCCTGGGGTTAGTGCTACGGTGGAAGCCATGGGAAAGAGTGATGAGGTTGCAGATATGAGTCTAGAGATGTGCAATGACAATGGAGGCCAACCCCTACATATATATATAGTGAACTAGCGGGAAGAATCAAGCGGGAAGAAAATGGCGGAAAAATCAAGGGAAGAAAATGGGGAAGAAAATGGCGGAAAAATGGCGGGATGAACCTTTAGTCGGTTGAGAATTCAACCGGGACTAAAGATGAACCTTAGTCTCGGTTGGAGACACCAACCGACAAAACACGAGTCAAGACTAATAATAGGGGTGAGTGCATGTCGACATTATGTCGCAAGCGGCATGTACCTTGTCCCGGATGGTGTCAACCGGGACTAAAGATGAACCTTTAGTCCCGGTTGAGAGTCCCTTGGAGACACCAACCGGACTAATAATAGGTGAGTGTCGACATTATTTTGTAAGTGTCAACACTATGTCGAGCTGCTTGTACTATAAATAGGCATCCTTGTGAGTCCGGTCCTCCAGCCAGTTTGAGGCAGGGACACCACTACGGGCTTCCAGGAGATGCCGACGAGCCCAGCCTCCCAAGATCTCCGAAATCGTCATAGAGGCACTCTAATATGTGAAATTAGTTAGCTCTCGGTGTATTGATCTAGTTAGAGAAGTTACAAAGCTACAAGATGGTTTTCGAGAGGGGACACTCACGGCCAGCCAGGAGATGCCGATGGAGCCTAGTCCTCCCAAGATCTCCAAGAAACTGGTCATAGAGGCACTCTAATATGTGACTGCCGCTTGGAGATCGATCTTAATGGTAAGTACGAATCGACAACTTCTTCTCATAGTCCCGGTCCATCCACAAAACATGACTAACACTCAAGACATGTATTAATATTAAAAACATGAACTAGAGTTACATAATATGAGCATGAACTTCTTGGCATATGCCCTTCCTTATGATCGCTGACGTAACCATGGATCATCTTCTTTACTTAACGGAATGCTTGGGCCGGCCACCGTGAAGGGCGGAATTTCATCAAACTTATTATAATCTTCCGACATGTCCGTCTTGTCCTCGATTCCCACGATGTTTCTTTTCCCCGAAAGAACTATGTGACGGTTTGGCTCATCATATGATGTATTCGCATATTTTTTTTTCTTTTTTGGTCCGGAGGACATGTCCTTCACATAGAAAACCCGAGCCACATCATTGGCTAGGACGAATGGTTCGCCTAAGTTCTTCATAAGATTGTTGAGATCCACCGCTGTCATTCCGCATTTGTTGTCTACCTCAACCCTCCTCCTGTTAGCTTGACCCATTTGCATCGAAACAAGGGGACCTTAAAATTAGGTCCATAGTCAAGTTCCCATATCTCCTCTATGAACCCATAATACGTGGTCATTTGCCCATTGTCTTCTGCGCATCGATGAACACCACTGCTTTGGTTGGTGCTCTTTTATCTTGGCCTATCGTGTAAAATGTATTCCCATTTATCTCGCACTTGGAAAGTACATACAACGAAGACGGTGTCCCGCCAACAAGTACAGTTGATCCCCAACAAGGTGTTATTCGTGAGAAGTCTTTGCAGCCAACCGCCAAAACTCGCCATGTGTTCACTTATAATCCATTCATCGATCGCCCGTGTTTGAGGCGTATTAAATTCTTGTGTTCATTGATATACGGGCAACCAAGATAGATCTTTGTAAAACCGTAGTGTGCTTGATTGAGAGAATGACCGTCCCTACATATCATTGCTTTACATCCTAGGGTGTCTTTTCCACGCAGCCCCTCATGTCGTGATTCGGAACACCAATCGCCTTAAGGTCGAATAAAATCAACATAACTCAATGACCTCCTCTTACATAGCCCTTGGAGATGCTTTCCGCCTAGCACGGTTATGAACATATTTCTTTAAGACTCCCATGTACCTCTCAAAGGGAACATATTGTGTATAAATACAGGACCGAGAATGGCAATCTCTTCTACTAGGTGAACCAGAGATGCGTCATAATATTGAAAAGGATGGTGGGAACACCAACTCAAAGTCGACAAGACATTGGGCCACATCTGCTTGTAACCTCGGTAGGCTTTCGGATCGATTACCGAGATATTGCATTGAGGAATGCACATAGCTTCACAATGGGTACTCGAACATTTTCGGTAGAAGCCCCTCAATGCAATCGGAAGCAATTGTGTCATAATCACGTGGCAGTCATGAGACTTCAGGTTTTGGAATTTTTCTCCGCCATATTTATTATTCCCTTTATATTCGAGAAGCCGACGGACCTTGATAACGCTTTAGACATTCAAAAAGATTTCCTTCTCGCTTTGGTAAGAGCGTAGTCGGCAGGAGTTAAGTGGCATCGCTTACCCTTCTCGCTCGTGGATGCATAGGCTCTTCAGGCCTTCGACGCTGCTGGTCCTGTCGGCTTCCGGTGTATCTTTTGTCTTCCCATACACTCCTAGAAAGCCTAGCAGGTTCACGCAAACATTCTTCGCCACGTGCATCACGTCGATTGAAGAGCGGACCTCTAAGACTTTCCAATAGGGTAGGTCCCAAAATATAGATTGCTTCTTCCACATGGGCGCGTGTCCGCATCGTCATTCGAATGTATAGACTGCCAGGACCTTTTCCAAAGATTACTTCTAGGTCCTCGACCATACCAAATACCTCCTCACCGCACGGAGGACAGCTTCCTCCGGTTCGCCAGACGCTTGAAATGCTTGCCTTTCTTTCATCGGATGCAGTTCTAAGAAATCGGCGATACCCTAGGTACACAACCTTCTTACATTTATCCAAATATACACTTTCAAGATCATCTAAACAGTGTGCATGCATTGTACCCTTGTTTGTTCGCCTCGAAATGTTACTAAGAGCAGCCAATCATTGATGGTTACGAAAAGCAATGCTCGAGGTCAAATGGCTCCCTTTGTGCTCATCCCACATACGTACACCTGGTTTGGCCCACAGTGTAAAAGTTCTTCAACTAATGGTCTTAGGTACACATCAATGTCGCTGCCGGGTTGCCTCGGCCTTGGATGAGCACGGCATCATAATGAACTTCCTCTTCATACACAACCAAGGAGGAAGGTTATAGATACATAGGGTCACGGCCGTGTGTGGATCGCTTGCTCACCAAAAGGATTCATGCCGTCGTACTTAGACCAAACCTTAAGTTCCTTGCGCCACGCAAAGTCCGGGTACTCGCCGACTTTTCTCCACCGTGACCCATCACCGGGTGTCTCAACATCGCGTCTTTCTTACGGTCTTCCATGTGCCATCGCAACAACTTGGCATGCTCTTTATTTCAAGACGCTTTTAACCGTGGTATTATAGGAGCATACCACATAACCTTGGCGGGAACCTTCTTCCTAGGGGCCTCGCCTCAACATCGCCAGATCGCCTCGTCGATCTTATACCGCAGCATGCATACCGGCATGCATCCAAATTCTCTTACTTCTCACCGTAGAGGATGCGGCATGTATCTTCCGCACGCCTAATCCTAGAGGCGTATAACCTTCTTTGCTTGGTATGTACCGTCAGCAACTCATTATTTCTTGGAAGAAGATTCTTCAATTTTACCAACAACTTTGAAAATGCTACCGTCACACACCATTCTCTCGCCTTCCATTGCAGCAAATCCAGGTGGCACCTAGCTTTTGTGGCCATCTTCGCAAGTTGGATACAACAATGTTTTGTGATCCTTTAACATCCGCTCCACTTCTCCTTCTCCTTTTCAGTTTCACATTCTTCCTTTGCATCAAGAATGGCCCGACCAAGATCGTCATCGCCGGGCCCATCCGCTCCTCTTGATCTTCATTATCTACCTCCGTTGCATTATCATCATATTCAGGATACATATTATGATAGTTTTCATCATCCTCTTCTTCTTCGTTGTCTTCCATCACAACCCCTTTTTCTCCGTGCTTGGTCCAACAATTATAGCTGGGCATGAAACCAGATCAAGCGGTGGGCGTGAATGGTTCCGGTATTTGAGTAGTCTTTCTTGTTCGAAAGGAACACACGGACAACACATAAAACCATTGTGACCACGGTTTGCATTAGCCACAACGATGAAATTTTGGAGGCAGTAATGTACTCGGAAGTGCGGTCACCGTACATCCATTGCCGATTCATCTGCATTAATAAGTAGTGTATAACAAAAAATAATAGGGATATGACCATGTATATATATAGTACATCAATGACACATGAAACTATAGTTGCCGACCTTGACCGAGACGGAAAGAGCAACAAGAAAGCTTATTTTGAGCTCTGGGCATTTCACCAACACCTCTAGTGCATATGAAAAAACACAAACTAGCACTCTTCACACCCTCTTGCTAGGCTCCAAAATGTGAAAGAATGGAAGAGTGGGGTGTGTGGGCTGGGTGGTGTCTTATATCCCTCTTTAACACCGATTCGTGCACGAACCGGTGTTAAAGAAGTAAAACCATGTGCAGGACCTTTAACACCGGTTCGTGGCACGAACTGGTGTTAAAGGGGGACTCCTTTAATGCCGCAGAGGCCACGCTGGTACGGCCCCCCCTTTAACACCGGTTCGTAGAAGAACCGGTGTTAAAGCCCATTTTCGGGATCAACAAAAGCCCTCGTTTCCACTAGTGCGAGTACACCGCACCCAACTGCTAAGAACATCTCCACTCGTCTATTCAGAACGCCGATCTGGACACTAAAATTATATCCGGACGCCGAAATTGCACAGTCGCGATCCAGGGCCCTGTTTTCGTTCGGATTTCGGCGTGTTTTGATTCGGCCTATCCAGGCCGAAACCAGGTTTCCGGATACGCCTGAGGACGTCGGACGCCGAAAAAAGGACGTGGGCCAGCTCTGTCGGCGAGACAATCCCATTCCCACCCACTCCACTCGCCAAGACTGCCACGAAGAGCTCTAGCGCCCCCTGTCGACATGACTTCGCCGGCGGAGCTCCTCCGCGCCAAGACATGCCCACGCTTCTATATACGCTTGCCGTAGTTGCCGCCCACCTCGACGCCTTCTTGTTGAGCACCTATGGATACGCAGGGGCAATACGTAGATGCCCAGCATGAACTAGGCCGAACTTGGCCAAAATATGTTATTTTTTCGAATTTCAGCGGATGCGGGCATCCTAGAAACTCGGTCTGGATACGCGAGTGGGAAACTGGGCGTACCCAGGCCGAAAATTTACGCCATTCGGCCAAAGTTTAGTCCGAATTTGATGTGTATACGCCCAAGTGGAGATGATCTAAACTGCATGGTCTACAGTTTTTCCGGAAACCTCCGTACTACATCACTCCATGAACGGCATAATTGCTCGTTACATCACGCCACTCTCTCTTCTGTACTAACTCCACGAGTCCTCAGCTTCAGCGTGCAATAAACTGCGCATTACTTGGAGCGGAAGCGTGGTTAACATACTAGGCAGGGATAACGCAAACTATTCCGACGTCAGTAAAAACACTTTACTCATATAATCATGATGATGGATGGGTGCTAACGTGGATCTGGTAATGCACGAGGCGCAATAATTAGCTCCTGATCGATGCTGCGTGTTGGTGAAGCTCCGCGACCACCACCGGTCAGGCGTCCAAGTCAGGCGAACGCAGTCTCGCTCGACTTGGAAAAATCCGAGACAGTTAAGGTTAAATCACACGTAGTACAATGCAATGACATTAGCCTTTACTTATGACTGCTATGTTGGATATTTCTTTAGTTAGAAGAGAAAATAAAAAAAGATAAAGTTATCTTCTCTTATCTAAGAGATAGTCTCTTAGAAATAAGAGAAGCTAATTTTTTAATTGTACCATATGTCTTTTCTTAGCAAATTAATTTTTTACTAAAATTAGACAATTTTTATTAATTGATAGAGATGACACTAAAGGATAATGCATTGCACGACTTACCTCCAATGACTTCTCTAGATGTGGAAGACTTAGGAAAGATATGCTCTATCTAGCACCGTAGATGCCCTTAGTACCTCTATTCCGGTTTATTAGCCTAAAACATAGTCTAACAAAAAAAATTGACCATAAATTTGTTCAATAAAATACAAACTATAAAAATTATACCATTAGATTCACATTTAAAAGAAGCTTTCAAAGATAATAATTTTTTGTGACATATAATACATATACCCAAAATCTAAGGAGAAAACGTGTCCTCTAGGGCTGTCAACGAGCCGAACTCGAGCGAACATTGTTAGGCTCGGCTCGAGCTCGGTAGCTCGAGCGAGCCTAGGTTTACCTTCGAGGCTACATTTAAGCTCGAGTTCGGCTCGACCAAAGCTCGAGTAGGCTTGAGCTCGGTTCGTTGAAGCTCGGTAAGAAACTTTAGTACATCCAAAGATAGACATACAGCTACATAGCAAAAAAATATTAAAGTTTGAAAACGGAATAGCAGAAATAGCTCGGAGTCTTATATAATAGTAATATAATGACTACATGTCAGCATAATTATTTTAGCAGTCTTACAACAGATGGAATAATAATAGCAGTCTCAATTTTGCGGCTATACAAAAATCACAAGCTTTATCGAACTTTTGAGTTCGGCTCGTCTAAGCTCTCGAGCTCGAAAACAGGCTCGAGCTTGGTTTATTAGAGAGACGAATCAAGCTCGAGCCGAGCCGTTAACGCGCCGAACTCACACAGTTTGTCAAGTCCGAACTTTTTTGACAGCCCTAGTGTCCTCCCTAATCTCTCGGAGCATACACAAACATATGTTACCAGAGTATTTTTCAATTTTTCCATGGCATTTTTGATTTTTTTTTGGTTTTCTTAAGGTCTTTTGTTGTGTCATCAGATCCTAATCGTGTGGCCGGGGAGCGTCGCGTGCTAGTGCCACTGTGCACACGATTCATGCTATAGCACGATCCAATATATTATTGCGTAAAATTAAGGGAAAATTATTTCTTAAGGTACATATTAGCCAAATAAACTGGAATGGAGATATTAATAACTAACTTTATTTGTTCAGTCTGTTCCCCTCCCTCCCTCTCCTCCTTCCTGCAAAGGCGGCTAGGGTTTCGTTGCCTCGCGCAATGTCAATCTGCCTTTGTCGGGCGTGGTGGTGCTTGTGGGCGTCATGATCTGGCGGTGGGTTCATGGGGCAAGGTGATGGCGGCGGTGGTGCTTGAGGTTGTGCTAATGGACCTCCATTGCTTGGCAGTGGCAAGGAGGCGAGGAGGTGGTCCGTTCTCGACTGTTGTGGCCGCCGATGGGTCTTCGGTCGGGCAGCAGCGAAAGCTTGGTGGCAGCTTGCAGTCGGCTGTTTTGGATTGGAGGAGGTGGAGATTCCCAAGGAGAAAACCTTATTCTAGCTTTGGTCGGAACCTGCGATGACGACACCCGTTGCTGCCGTTGACTTTGATGGAAGCTTCGCTGAGGGCTCATCTCCTTGTCTTGTGGTCTCCAGAAGGGAAACTCGGATCCTCAGGATGAGATGATGAAGGCGCTGCACGTCTTTCTCTTCCTTGGGGGCATCGTTTCAGAGGCGACCAGAGCTTGATGACTAATGGATGGCGGTTGGGAAGCCGTGTAGGTGCTGAGATGGCTTCGTCAAGGTCGTTGATGTGCAGTTTGGCAACAATGATGTGTCGAGCAGAGGTTGGGTCGCGGCTCAGGCTTTGATAGTCGGTCTATGCGGCATGTCCGATGGGCTCTTCTATGCTCGAGTTGTTGTTGTGGAGTCGGAGCTATGGTGGAGCGTGTCCAGACAGTGACGATGACCGACGACCGCTGGCCTTTGCAGAGGACTCGGTCGACGCAAGTCCAACATATTTCTCTTGGGAGGCTCGTCGTCAAAGTCGGAGCTGTCTGTCTTTGGTGTGTGTGGACAATTTGGCATGAGCCGACATGAGTTCCGGCGTTGCTTGCAGCGAGGCTTAGTTTGGGTCGTCGAAGGTAAAGTTGAAGTCTCTCGCTCATGGAGGAGTGATGACGATGACACTCGGTAACTATCTCGACGGTGGCCTTTCATCTTCGTGGTGCATGTGTGCTACGTGTGCGTGGCCAGGTCGTTGGAAGGTGATGTGATGGTGCCAAATGTGGACGTGCTCCATGACACTATTGATGGGTTGTAATGGTTTTCGGTCGGCGCAACACAATGAACCGGTTAATTCTTTTCTATTTTTTAAAATAAAATGAGACAAAATCGTCTGCTTTATCAAAAAATAAGTACAAGTTCTCTCCAAACCTAAACAATTTTTTTCTGTTTGCTCAGTCGGAGCAATGCTTGGGGAGATCAATCATTCGTGTGATCTTCGAATGGGCCGGGGAATATGTCGTGCTCGTGCGTGTTATATCAAATGAACGTAGTATGCCGGAGCAGTAGTAATTCCACGGAATTAATCCATGTTTTGTAGGGCCTTTGCAATAATCATGCCCTGGTAATAATAAACGAGTATAAATAGACCCAAATACTCTTGTTGACCAATCCATAGTTATAATACTGTACTGCGGTTTATCTCTTCCCCAACGGTATTCAGAAACGCATGTGCGATTTGTCAGTGCTGCTAATACTACATGTCTTTGACTATTCAGCCGGTCAAGTGTCACGGTCACACTGCGCTACGTGTATTTTTTTCAGGTGATGCCAATTCGGCTCCAGCTCAAAGATTTGTGGGGACCAAATCCTAAAATGGTTTTCTACAGGGGCAGGACGGGCATTTTGCCAAGTAGCGGAGGGTATAACGGGGAAGTAAAAAGCTCTGGAGCTTGGGAGCGAAATGGAATGAGCTGGTGGGACACATGGGAGAGAGAGGGAGGGGACTAGTACGCGGCTACAGTTCTCTGCAAGATACCAAAGGCAAGGCTATAGTAAGCTATGTCGGCTCCAAGCTATGCCTGAACCCGGTCCATAGTTTTGGGCAAGGTACAAAATGTTAGACTACACAAACTACGCTCAGAGCGTATTCAGACGAAACGATCTATAAATCAAATCTAAATATAATGAGGTTATCTTAGCAATCTGATTCTGATATGATCGTTGCTGAGTGATATATAACGGTTGTTCCGCAAGTTATGTGCACAGAGTCTAGCTCAGAGCTAATGCTACTCACGTGACTGAGTTTCCGAAACAGCGGGGCTGGTCGGACATCCGTTGGAACTTGGAAGACAGGCAGGGGTGGACTTTTCTCCCCTATCAGTCCATGGAGCAGGTCTAGCCTAGGCCGTCGCTGGGGGAAAAAAAAGTCCAGACGCGAGCGGCGACGGGAGCTGCGTCCCGCCATCCTGGCCGTACAGAAATCCCAGCTGTCTTCCGCTCATTCCCAGCTCACTTCCCTGCGCTCTCTGCTGCGGCGCTGCGCTTCGCCTTTTGATTTCTCTTCGTTTTTTTCTCCAGTACCAAAATGCATGCAGTGGGCCCCGCCCGGGCCACGCGCTCCAGCCAGCCCTCGAGATGCCGCTTCCGTCCACGTAAGCAAAGCAAAGCAAAGGAGCTGCCACTTGCCACGCTTCCCCACCATATATCAACCACCCACGAAATTGTTAGGATTTATTTAAACATTGTAAATAGGAGATAATCCTGTGTTATAACCGTATATCGGTTCCTCGCTACCGACGTACCCACGCATCCCCACGATCGGACGCGACCTCTCGCTCGCGTCCCTTCACCCTTGTATATATACTGAATCATTGATGGAATAAAATAACGGTTGATTCATTCACCATTTTACTTTCACACGTTATCAGCACTGCCTCTACCAACGAGAGCAAAAGCAAACCTCCGGCCATCGCCGGAGAAATAAGAACTAGAAAAGAACAAAAAGGTAAAGATGCCTGGGGGAATTCTTGAGTTTCTTCCTCCATCTTCTTCGCCAGGAAGGTCGACGGAGCCGTCTCATCGCGCGGCGCCGACCAGGTGGCGCTGAACCTCTTCGCTGATGAGGAGGTGGCGCCGGAGGACCAGGACATGGACATCGACGACCCGTGCTTGCAGCCCCTCCTCCGTCGCCACTGTACCCAGAACATGGCTGGGCTTGCCCACGCCTTGGGACCTGCGGCGCCCGTCGAGGAAGAGGTCGAGCTCGTGGCGCCTGCGCCCTTGAGCCTACCGTCTACGACCACGGCGACAGCTCTATCAAGCGCTGGCCTCGCGCCGCGCCTCCCAGTGTCGCGCTTGGGGACGTACTAGACAACGGGGCGGGAAGCTCCGCCGCTCCAGCTTCGTCATCTCGCGCTCTGTGCTGGAGGCCAGCCGAGCCGGCCGACGGCCGGGGCAGTGGAGCCCGGTGAGGTCCGGCCTCCAATGGCGCCCGGAACATCTTTCCGGAGGATCTTCTTCAGATGAGGAGGATGGAGCGCCGGGGCCGTCGGCTGCTCGCCGTTGAGAGAACAGCGGCCGGGGACGGACGGAGTGCCGGAGGCAGGAACGCCGCCGAAAAAAGAGGAGGAGTGGGGAGCGATTTTTTTCATGAGTCGGGAAGATCCGATTCGATAACTGCCCCTTCCACCTTATCTGTTCATTCGAGCGGTCGAGAAACCTCGAGGTCCAGGCCACGTACGACTTGGCCAGGACTAAGGCTCCGTTCATGTATGTGGGCAAACAAAAAGAAAAAAGAAAAAGCTGAACGAAAAAGAAAAAAAAGTGGCCGGAGCCTGCTATATTGGACTGGGTAGTTTCGGTCCAATACGTGAAAATTTCGTTTCTTTTTCTAATTAGCTTTTTAGCGTCAGTTTTTTTTAATATGTGTTTGTTAGTATTCTAGCACTAACTAAGTAGTGTCAGCATATTTAAATGTCAATATTAGATTGTTTGCAATTTTTAATTGCTTTATGTTGACTATGCTTGATAAAATAATATGACAAATTTCAAATTTGCGCACAACTTATGGATTGGTTAAATATCAATGAATTACTTGATACACAACTGTGAGGTCTACGCCACCAAGTTGACGACTACCTTCAATGTGTTTTATTAAACACAAGGTTGTGTGAAGTACCATAAGAGGTCGGTCTACACTACTTTGTAGTGATTACCTTGTGTTTAAAGCAAAAATGAAAGTACACATGAAAGTGAGATCTACACTACTCGGTAGTGACTATCTCCATGTGTCCTACAAACATGATCTACACCACATATGGTGATTATCTATTTGTAGAATGTCATATGATGGGTCGAATAGGCTTTTCCTAGACCTTTAAGTGAATCAAGCATGCTATTTTACACATAATTAATTTACTTGTTGGTAAATTAATGGGCATGATATTTTCATGTAGGCTATGGATAACATATCCAAGAAAGAATTTGCTGAACTTGCACTTGATGGCAGAAACTATCTGACCTGGGCAATGGATGTCAAGATTAACTTGTCATCCGAGAATTTGATCGACACTATAACCACACCGCTCAAGGTGCTCCCGCTATACCGTAAGCAAAGTATGCCGCTTTACACTTCATTCGACATCATCTTGATCCTCTAAAAGATGAGTACATGATGGAAGAAAATCCTCTATCGTTATGGGACTCCTTAAAGGAGCGCTATGATCAACGAGATCGGTGATGTTGCACAAGCGCAAAGGCAATGGGCACTAATCCGCTTCGTGATTTCAAGTCCGTTCGCATACAACTCCGTAGACATCAAATCAACTCAAAGTTGAGATTACGCAGCGATTTGGATGCGGATCTCATTGAGAAGACGCCTCTACTTTCCATCCTAATATGAGGTTGATTCTTTGACGATCGTAACCAAAAGTATAGGAAGCATTCGAATTGATATATGCACTCCTTGCAGAAAAGCACAATGAAATTCTTGATAAGAATAATCTTTCCGTCCAACGAACATTGCCGTACTGAAGCACATTTCAATTCTTACAATGCTCAAAACTTTCGTGGTTCAAAGAAGAACCGTATGAGGTTTAAGGGAAAGTGGAAACGCAATGAGAATCAGAATAGCCATGGAGTCCAAAAGGGCAAGAATCATTTCAAGAGAAATGATAGGGGTAACAATTCTCAAGGTTGTTATCGATGTGGTTGTAACACTCACATTGCAAAGAAGTGTACAACTTCTAAGCATTTGGTGTCGCTGTATCAACAATCAATCAAAGGCAAGAAGGCCCAAGGGCACCAGTACGAAGCTCACTTCACTGGACCGATGGTCGAGAGTTCCCAAGGTGTTCAACAGAACAGTGTTCAAAAGAACATGGAGAACCATGATCAGCCTCAGCAAAAGGAAGGACCAACACTTCATGCTGAAGACATGCTAGTGGATTTCACTTCTACAAGTGACATATATGGAGATCAACTTTAAACTCCATGTAGTGTCATAAGTATTGTGATGATGTCCTTACATATATTGTGTGTTGTAAAATATTTGTGTCATAAGACATATGGTATTGTAATAATTATGTAGTCGAACATAATGTATTGTAATACGTGAGCAGGCGTACATGGTATATATTGTATTGTATGTGTATATTCTATATGAGTTTGGATAAAATACTAAATTTTAGTCTTTTTACTCTATAGAAATCTTCTGAAAATCCAATGGAGGAGGAAATTTGCTTAGCGGACAGTGGTGCCTCTAACACAATATTACGGGAGGTTAAATACTTCCAAACTCTAAAAAAGAGTAAGGGGAGTGTCATGACTATCGGTGTCGCGACAAGCTCATTGTTGGTTACGTCAGCCACATTTACACTCCCGAATGGTAAAGCTTATGATCCAGAGGCATTATTGTATCCGGATTCAACTCGTACATTGCTGAGTTTTAAGGACATCCGAGTAATGGCTACCACATTGAAACTCATGAAGATGATGAGGTAGAAAGCCTACTCATAACTCGGAAAAAGGGTTCGAAAGGAAGACCCTTGAGAAACTTCCCTCTATCTTCCGGATTATATTATACATACATAAAGCCGAGCCACATTTGGCGATAAAATAATTTTCCAAAATCTTGATAAATTCAAGATATGGCATGATCGCTGGGTCATCCCGGTGTTGGAATGATGAGGAAAATTATTGATGGTTCTATTGGACACAATATACGGTTGCTAATTTCCCTTAATCATCGGATTTTGTTTGCACTGCATGTGCAACTGGGAAATTAATTACTAGACCCTCATACTTGAAGGTCAAGAATGAACCACTAAATTTTCTTGAGCGCATTCAAGGAGATATATGTGGTCCAATTCAACCGTTATCGGGACCATTCAGATATTTTATGGTACTCATTGATGCATCTACAAGATGGTTAAATGTGTGTCTCATATCGACAAGGAACCATGCATTCGCAAAGCTGATTACTCAAATCATAAAATTGAGAGCTAATCATCCTGAATATAGGATAAAATCCATCAGAATGGATAATGCTGCTGAATTCAGTTCACGAGCATTCAATGATTACTGCTTAGCTTTGGGCATAACTGTGGAGCATTACATCAGTATGTACACACAAAATGGTCTTCTGAATCACTTATCAAGAGGATCAAGTTGATAGCAAGACTCCTTCAATTGTAATCTCCCAACTTCATGTTGGGGACATGCGATGTTACATGCCGCGAATTGATCTAAATTCGACCAGCTGCATACCATACGGCCTCCCGTTGCGGTTAGTGCGTGAAATCAACCAAGTATTTCCCACCTTGAAGATTCGGTTCTTGTTGTGTGCGCGATATCACCACCTCAGCGTACATCGATGGGTCCACATAGAAAGATGGGTATTTATGTGGGGTACACTTCTCCGTCGATTATAAAGTACCGGAGCCTCTAACAGGATCTCTTTACAGCCAAGACGCTGATTGCATCTTCGATAAGGATAATTTTCCGGCATTAGGGGGAGAAAAGGACCACAAAGAATGCCGGGAAATAGATTGGAATGTTGAAGGCATTCAGTCTTTAGATCCACGTACGAATGAATCTGAACTGGAGGTTCAGAGGATTATAAATTTGCAAAATATTGCAAATAATCTGCCAGATGCATTTACTGACTATAAAGGTGTCACTAAATCCCATATTCCCGCTATGAATGTCCCAGAGAGAGTTGAGATAGCAAAGACCACTCAACTGCCCAAGAGGGGGAGAAATCTGGACAAAAAGGACAAGGCTTCTCAGAAGCGTCCGCGGGGAATGAGGATCTCTCAAACAGTAAATGTAGGTCAACCACGGGTTGACATTCAACCAAGTGTTGAAGAAAGACACCTAAAGGATGTTCATCATCCAGGGCCCAACACAAGTGCGCACACAAATATAGGTCTGGGATATTGGAACACCTCGATTCAATCGTTGAGGGAAATCACGATGAGTCGAAGGTATTGAAGAGATTTCCACAAACTATGTTGAATCAGAGAATCGTTCAACGAAAGTCTACAAATGTCGACATATTTTTCTCCTCAAAGATTGCAGATGACCCGGCATTGGAGTGAACCTAAGACCATGGCGAGTGTATGAAACGCTCGGACTGGTCCAAATGGATGGTTGCAATTGAGGATGAATTGCGCTCGCTTACCAAGAGAGGGGTATTTACTAAAGTGATACCTACTCCTCAACACGTTTTCCCGTAGAGCGAAATGGGTTTTTGTTCGAAGAGCGAAAACAATGAGGTGGTGAGATATAAGGCGAGGCTTGTAGCACAAGGGTTTACACAGAAACCTGGCGTTGATTACGATGAAACATATTCTCCTGTGATGAGTGGAATCACGTTCCGATACTTGATATCACTGGCAGTGCAAATGAATTTGTATATCCAATTGATGGATGTGGTGACCGCATATTTATATGGGTCGCTGGATACGGATATCTACATGAAAGTCCCTGAGGGAATGAAGATTCCAGATTCAAAGGCTGATCGCAAAATGTATTGCGTAAAGCTACAAAGGTCGTTATACGGCTTGAAGCAGTCGGGTAGAATGTGGTACAACCGACTAAGTGAGTTCATTTTGCAGAAAGGGTACTTAAACGATGATGATTGCCCATGTGTGTTCATCAAGAAATCTACTGATGGATTTTGTATAATCTCTGTGTATGTGGATGATTTGAATATCATTGGTACTACACAAGAGATAAATGAGGCTACTAATCATCTGAAGATGGAATTTGAGATGAAAGATTTGGGTAAGACCAAATTTTGTCTCGGTTTGCAACTTGAACATATTTCTTCAGGAATATTAGTTCACCAGTCTGCGTATATCCAAAAGATATTGGAGAAGTTCAATATGGATAAATCATACCCGTCTAAAACACCTATGGTTGTTAGGTCTCTTGATAGAGATAAAGACCTTTTTAGACCTAAGGATGACGATGAAGAGATATTGGGACCCGAGTTTCCATATCTTAGTGCAATTGGTGCACTAATGTATCTAGCAAACTGCACGAGACCTGATATATCGTTTGCAGTTAATCTCTTAGCTAGATACAGACGCCAATGTGAAAAGGCATTGGGTTGGTGTGAAGAATATTCTAAGATATCTTGAGGCACCAAAGATCTTGGTTTGTTCTATCGGAAAATCAAGAGAGAACCATGGTGGGTATTGTGATCTTTGGATATTTGTCAGATCCCCATAATGCCAGATCACAGACTGGATTTGTCTTCTTACATAGAGGTACAACCTTCTCTTGGAAGTCGACAAAGCAAACATTGGTGGCTACATCCACGAATCATTCTTAGATAATTGCTTTGTATGAAGCTTCACGGGAATGTGTATGGCTTCGCAGAATGATGAACTTTGTCCAAGGTTCAAGTGGGAATGGTTCGCTAGAATCGCCCACCATTATCTATGAAGATAATGCTGCTTGTATTGTCTGAGATCAGACAGTTATATTAAGAGCAATATTACAAAACACATTGCTCCTAAGTTATTTTATCCCCATGAGCTACAAAAGAGTAGGGAAATAAATATTTTGCAAACAAAGTCATGTGATAACCTCGCTGATTTGTTTACCAAGTCCTTACCAAGTTCATTGTTTCACAAATATGTACATGGAATTGGTATGAGAAGACTTCGTGACTTGCAAAGTTCAGGGGGAGAAATCTCCCAGGTTAAGACCTGTTGAAGATCATCAGATCTTCGGTATTGCACTCTTTTCCTTTGTGAGTTTTTCCTAATAATTTCTCACGTAAGGTTTTTAATGAGACAATATCAGTATAAGCATGGATGACATATGTCATTTTCTCCTTATTTTCCCACAGGGGTTTTGGAAGGAGTTTTTCATGGCATATTGTGTATTTCTCTTCTATTTTTTCCACAGGGTTTTTGGAGAAGATTATTCCTAGGATGATCGGTCGTAAGGACAAGCAAGGATTAGGGGGAGTGTTAGGATTTATTTAAACATTGTAAATAGGAGATAATCCTGTGTTGTAACCGTATGTCGGTTCCTCGCTACCGACGTACCCACGCATCCCCACGATCGGACGCGACCTCTCGCTCGCGTCCCTTCACCCTTGTATATATACTGAATCATTGATGGAATAAAATAACGGTTGATTCATTCACCATTTTACTTTCACAGAAATCATATGCACCCTCAAGCTCATGCTGGACCCACCATTTGAAATGAGCCCCATTTTTATTCCCTATTACTCGTATTTGATACCACGGGTATAGTATTACACACAATCCGCCCACAAAGTCGTGAAATGCAATCCACCCGCGAAATCATGCACGCTCACGCCTACGCTACACCCACCATTTGCACGGCGCCCCATTATTATTCCCTATTATTTGATACTGCCAGTAGAGCATATCTATACAATCCGACC
Organism: Avena longiglumis; assembly: GCA_030063025.1. Lineage (NCBI taxonomy): Eukaryota > Viridiplantae > Streptophyta > Magnoliopsida > Poales > Poaceae > Avena > Avena longiglumis. The sequence goes on from CP125973.1 coordinate 64,513,933, forward strand.
ACAAAGTTGTGAAATGCAATTTAAAAAATCGAGATAGATTGGGTGGCAGCCGTTCGATAGATTGTTTTGATTTCGTTGTATTTTTGTTTGTAGGAATATATAGGTTTAGTTGTACTCCTATCTTCCAAACTAAAATAACTTTGAAGGTGTAGAACTCCTGCGCTTAAGAATTCCGGTAAGATACTCCATTAATTGGTCCACCACAATTAGGTCAAGATGCATGCAACTTCACAATGGTTTTTATGTATCAAAGAGTATGACTTTCCATGGTATACCTGTTTGTAAAGCGTTTTCTTGAAAATATTCAGCTCAGGAGTAGTGTGTGACATGGAGAATGCTACATCTAGGGAATTTCTATAAAATTTTCTTACGGGACAACCACGGCATGGCACAACCGATCAGTACGATGCTCCACAATTTGAGGAAACAAGAAAAATAGAGTCAGCCCGTAAATCTATTCTGTAAGTTTATTTTCGTAGGTGTAGGATTATTGACGAGACATCGAGGTCGTGAACACTTGTAATCAAAAGTGTGCCATCTTTGTAGCAAAAAATAACCAAACACTCTAGTAGTTTGTAGTACTCCTATGCTACATTATGGGCGAGTAGTAGTAGAGGCTTGGTCATCATTGTGGTTAAGTATAACGGAGTTAAGTATTTCCGTGGTCCACGGTAATAGTAATATTTATCCAACCAAGCAGCAAGCAGGTGGACCTAGAACTACCCTGACACTACATCGCTGTAGATTCTGTAGAGTATCCACACCATGTGAGGCACTAAATATGGTCCAAAGCCCTTTGGTGAATATTTGGATATATACATACTTGTCGTTGGTTTCTGGCCATATAGTAGCACCGGTGGACGCATGCTGTTTGGACCAGATATACCACTACGGGAGAAGTAGTAGGATGTGAAGGAGGAGGAACCGAGCTAGGGTGGTCAAAGTCAGCAGCAAACAGGAAATGGAAAGAGTAGGGTGGTAGAGGAAAAGGGAAGCTTTTGGCCTCTGGGGACATGGGGATAGCTGATTTTTTTTTATAAATGTTATCCTCTGTGGTTCGTTATGGCAAAAAATACCCGTTCGCGTCGCAGAAGCCAAAATTGCCCTGGCGAGAGGTTGAAAAGGCGACACGTGGCGGAAGGAACATCCCGCCACTCCCCGTAGCGGGAAATAACACGTGTCGCCTCTTCAGCATCCCGCCAGGACATTTTTTGTTTTTTCGGTGCGAGGGGGTTATTTTTGGGATGACAAATTACATGGGGTCATATTTGTAAAAAAAAAAGGGAATAGCTCCGGGTGGGCGGAGCCATGGCAGTCCTCTTGATCGCGCGGAAGCTCTCTTCTTTCGAGCCGGGGCCCGGGGCTCAAGTCGAGCAGGCTAGCACACTGGCAGGCAGGCAGAGAACAGCACGCGCGCACCGCTCGATCGACCTGCATGCTAGCTGGGGCGCGTCAGGTTGGTGAGCTGGCGCACGTGATAGTCGGGCTGGGTGGAGCGCGAGGCAGATTTCTCTGATTCCAGAGCGAGCGAGGTCGGGTAGCTGTAGCTGGGGCTAGACGAGGACGTGCATGCTGGGCACGAGCCGTGGGGGCATGTGACTGTTTTCAATTCGGCACGGGGGGGTAAAACTAAATCCTGGGGGCCGGCGTGTACCGCCGGCAGCGACGACTGGCCCGCGCCCCGGGCTCCACACTTTTACTCGCCTCGCCGGACGGACGGACGGACCGCAGCGATCGATCGACTGTTGCGCTCGCTGTGCTGCCCCCGCCCCCGCCGCCGCCTGCCGCTATACTGCTGCTGCTGCTGCTGGTACGTGCCGGTTGGGTGGCTGCTACCGGAGCGAAAAAGAGCTTTTCTTTGCTTTGCTTTCCGGCTGCCATGAGCCCACCTTCTCCGGTCTCTCTCTCTCTCCCCATCTGAGAACGTGCCCTGTTCTAGGAAGCAAAGCAAGGATCCACTGTAGTAGCGACAAGATTATTTTTCTGATACATGCACCATGGCTCGACACGTCCGTCGGCCTACGCTGCTAGTAACTGGTGCATGAACTAGCTAGACTGGCCTCGAGCCTCTCGAAGCAGGGCAGGCAGATACTACCACGCCAGCAGGCAGGTACGGGTTTCTCAGTACGTACGTCCTAGCTGGAGCCGGGCAAGCGCTGACCGGAAAAGACAGCTTCCTCAGTAGTCGCGTCCATCGAGTAGTGGCAGTAAAAAAAGAGCTCGAGAAAAGATCACAAGTACAGAAACCTCACTTGCTAACAATACTACTAGTATGCTCCAAGATCCTTCTTTGTTTAAGCGTGACAGCTGCAGGTAAATTACGGGCAGAGGGCACAAAAGCAGTGGAGCACCGCTAGGGTGCAGGTGGTGAGCTGGCTTGCCGTTGGACTCGATCGGGGGGTACGGGTTAAAAATGAATGAGTTTTCTCCTTTCCGTGTTTGCGGGTTGCAGTGCAGCAGGTGCGTACACGCCAGCTGTTTGTCCTCTGCCCAGCGGGAGCCTTTGTCGGCTTTATTATACTTCCTTCGTCTCCGTTTACGCGTATTAACCAACTTAGCATGAGGTATATAAGATAAAATTATCTCTTTCGATCATATTAGTTGATCGATTTAGATGTATCATCATAAAACATGTCGAATCATTCAAATGAAGTCATTAATATGAATCGAAAAAAAACTTCAAATGTTATATTTTCTAATGATATAATTTTTATATTATATAATTCATATTAAATAGCTCATGCAGACAACCTAGGTATACGCGTAAGTCTTATAAACTGGGATAGAGGTAGTACAACCGTATCGTGTGAGCGCAGACAGCCGCACTACTCGTTGTCCACGTAGCCTCCACCGAATGGCTGTCGTGGCATATGACTGGGCGGCCGCTCCAATGCCTTCCCTATGATACGTGGATAGTCTTGCTGTGTGCCAAGACTAGCGAAATGCCCTGCACAGCGGCCTAACACACAGGGACCATGGTGTAAATGATTAGACAAAAAAAAGAGACCATGGTGTAAACCCCCGTAAGTTGTACCGAGAAAACAAATTATATGTGTAAAAACATGGGAGGAGCGATGTAATATATGATGGTTGGAGTGCTTAAATTAAAATTGTGGGAGAATTTTTGTTGGTAGTTACAGGTTGTGGTTTAGTATTAATTAGTTCTTTGGTTGCCTTCAGAAAAATTTAAGATGATGTTTTGGAAGAAAAAAAAGTTGAACGACCTCAGTGTTTTATTAGTATTTTTTAGACATTGTTTTATAATCGTTGGAGACAGTCTATGTATCTTTAACATATACTATACTACTTAATTCACGGTTCGCAGGACGTCTAATCAAATTTAGCTTTTTTCCAAAACTGCAACGTTCCTAGGCGCATAAGAATTAATTGTTAATTAATGTGGCATCTTTTCTCCCAACTTCCTATGCATGCAACAGTCTTTTACCAATGCATGCGCCTTAACCGCTCACTAATAGGTCAATTTTCAGCCAATACGTTCACGCCTAGGTCCGTGAGATTTTTATAAAACGCCCTGCAAACCGTGAAGATGGGAGTGTGCTACTATGGATATATCATGATATTGATTGTCAAAAAAATATGATAGCTGGAGACTTGAAGTGTCTGCGTAGTTTCACCATGTTATTCAGAATAGAAGAAAAAACGATAATAAGTGAGTAATTCGTACTCTACTATTTTGTTTTTTAAATCAACCGTATTTTTCGGATCTGATTTCGAACCTCCATAATTTATATGCATCTAGACGATCTTCCTTTTGTCAGCACGGCATTTCTTCCGTGCAAACAAAAAAAACTGACATGTTTTCATAAGCTCAGCACATGATAACTTTGTTATATTTTTTTTTTTGCACTTTCATAAGACCTGACACAAGGGCATTATGCTATGAACCCATAACGACGTGGTTATAGCATAATGTCTACAGATTTGTAGTACTACTATATTATCCTATAGCTTACGCGTGAGGGAAACGCAGCGCGCTAAGCACCGGCTCGCGCTTAGCTATAGTGTTCACGCGCTTAGCTACAATAAAAAGTCGAAAAAAAAAACCAGCGAACCAGCCACAAGAGGTATCGAGAAATATCTGGTCAGCGTGATCGTTCCTCCTACTTCCCCAACCGATCCGCCTCCTCTCTAATCCCATCATACCACCGTCGCCGCGCCGCCTCAAGGGATCCCCTCCATGGCGATGGAGGCGGGCACCCCCCTCCTCCCCTTCCAGGAACTGCCCCACCGTCATCTTCCTATCCCTATACTCTCCTATTCTCGGGCCGTCTTCGCCTGTCCTCGACAAACTGGTGTCCGCCGAGATCTATGGGAGCAGCCTGCGTTCGGCGAGGTCCATGGGGAATGGCATCCGTTAGGCTATGTCTGTGGGTAGGAGAAGCAGGACGTCAACAAGGTTCAGCAGAAGATGAGCTAGAAGAAGGTAAGATTATTTTCCCATTGCGTAAATTCCATCTGCTCCTTCCAGATTTTGCAATCCTCTGATCTCCTTATCTGGATTGCAAGGAAAAATAATCTAATTTACTTGAGCAGCCGCCGCCACGACGGCCTCCGCTACCTCGTGCGGAGGTGGATATCAGCGGGGAGGGGCCGGAGGATCCACGGCGACGGGGGAGCGGGAGGAGGAGGGGGGAGCAGGGGAGCTGGAAGCGGGCGCTGGGATTGTGGGGATACTTCTTCCAGGGTATCGCTGCCAGACACCTCGTCAGACCGCTCGATGGCGTCGTCTCCAGCGGAGCCACCGGCGCCATCAGCTTCGAGATAGCAAGGTCGTCTCCTTCTTCCCCTAAATTTGTTCCTCTTCTGGTCCTCGCAGACGGTATTGGGTGTTCGTCCCCTGAATATAATCAAACTTTCTTCAGATCAAAATTTATTCTGTGTTCGGTTTTTATTGCCCCACACCATTGTCAAGTTCCCTTAGAGTATCAACGAACTCTACATTGTGAGCTGTGTTCTGCCGTTGCTGGCATGGTATCCTGCGCCGCCCTGTATATATGTGTGATGTAGGCTCCATGAGCTCGCGCCCGCGCCACTGGAGGAAGATCCTGTCGAGGAAAAAATCGAGAGGAAGAGTCGCCGTCATCACCCAGGTGAGCACGTCTGCCCTATGCCTGGCATCCTTCCTCCCCAATCGCCTGCATTGCTTTTTCCCTTATTTTACATCTTTGATTTGCTACTAACCAGTCAACTAAGAGGTCGTGCATGTGTGTTTGTTTGCATACGCATCAGTGTACAGATCGAACCTTCAATCTACAGGCAACATTCAGCTTTAAATAAAGCTAATATTGAGCTACCTTTGAGTGCATAAATAAATATTTTGGCTTGAAGAAACCAATAGACATTGCCGCTCGAAACTTCAGACTTGATAAGATGAATCCCTTGAGTACATGATCTTTAGGCAAGTTCTACTGTTATCATGTCAGCATTTTTTGTTTATTTTCTATTTGAACTGTCCTTGTTAAATATGATTGTTTACTTTTGAATTGGATCACCATAGTGGCTACTAGAAACAAATCTTTTGCCATCCATGCCATATTATTCTGACTAAGTTGTCATATTCCTCTTGGTATGACGCCACTGCCAATGCTTGCCTCATTTTAACACAATGCATTTGACTATTTTTGTTGGATCTGATGCATATGCTACAAACTCTAACTATAAATTCTAAGCAACTAATGCTGCAATAGAATCTCTCTTTCCCCTTGCAGGCGAGCACATGTAGCATCGATTTGGTCAGATGGAGCAGCTCGACTGAGGTGGAAAAACAAGAAGCCAGAGCTGTAGGCGATTGGCGCATCTAGCTGGGAGCAGCGGCTGCACTGAGAAGGCTGCATGGACCAAAAAATACAAGGTAGCCTCTAAATACTTACGACTGCCGTACCTGGCCTTCCACATCTATCTTTCGCAGTCGTCTATGTTTCCCATTCTAGATGACGTGGCCTTATTTGTAGTATCACGTGGCTATGTTCATCAAGGTCATTAAGGTCATTTGAAAGTGTGGCCAACATAAATCATGTAGCTAGATTTATGAACATCAACCTTAAGTAGGTTTCGCAATTAATATTTCAGAAAGCCAACATGCCAACTGATGTTTCCTTGCTTATTGCTTCTTTACTTCAACTAGCAGCTTCAACTAATTATGCTTATTTCTTTTTGCTGAACAGTACGTGTGGAGGTCGCCGGGGTGGTATCTGCATCTCATAGGTAAGCATCTTGAAATAGGCTCGGTTCAGTTTCAGTTATGTCTATATTTAGGAGAATATATATATCTTTCGCGTTGACAAGAGACTATACTCCGGCTGAAGCCTCATCATGGTCGCTGTTGCAGTAAAGCACAGTTTTGTATCATGAATTTTTGGTAGTTTTGTCTTTCAATGTATAGAAGTTTGGTTCCTCTTATTTGCATATCAATCAGCTAAACTATGAGACGTTTCAAATATTGTAGAATTTCTGGCGAGCAAGCATTAAGAGGTATGTTGGTTCCTTCGAGATTCAGCTACAGCCGGCATCGAGAAAGTAAATAAGAGTTGTTCAACTATCTATAAAGTTCTACTGTCTATGTTAAACTGAGACGTATACTATGCTAGCTAGATTTAGTTCGTAACAGTAATCTAACTGTGCTTACAAACTGAATTTGCACCTCTGAACTATGCAAGTCACAATTTGGTGAATCTTGCAGTCTACAACTAGCATCAAGAAAATAAATAAGAGTTGTTCGACTATCTATAGTGTTCTACCGTCTATATTAAACTGAGACGTACACTGATATGCCAACTAGGTTTTTTTAGTTGGTAGCCGTGGCATCCCGCAAAACCACTACTAGAAAATCGCGTTGTTTTTGTGCATTGCATCATCATGACCACATGCTCATGTCATCATGCCGCATTGCATTTGAGCATAGTCATCGTCTTCCATCTGTTCGCATAAAACTATTTTTCACAAAGCCCGATTTGTTTTCCAAACGCCCCATCTTAATTCAAATGCAAAGCCGGTCTCCGGATTATTTTTGTTTGAATGCTATCGGTTTGCAAACGGTGTTAATAAAACAAATAAAAATTATATTATTTTTTTTAGTGGGGGCAGTCGAACGGGCCGTTCGACCCGAACGACCACCCCCGGGAATTTACAACGGTCCACCCCTAAATCCTACAGTTACCCAACTACCTACCCAGCCCAACCCTCCACCTCACCCCAACCAATCACCAGATGCCACCTCACCTCCTCCCTCTCCCTCACCCACTCACACGCCGCCACATCACTCCTCTCTCCTCTCTCCCACCTGCCCACAAACCCACACCACACCCAACCACACCGGATCCCCTGCCACACCCGATCCCCACCTCCCCCTGGTCCCACGCCTGGCCACCCCTGCCTCCTCCCAGCCTCTCCTTCTTCCTCCTCCCTCAGACGCAACCACACCCCCGCCCACGCTCCAATGACCACCGCCGCGCTGTTTCTCCCTCCTCGGTTCCCTTCTGCCCGGCAGTGAGCCACGCCGCCGCTCGCCCACCTCCTTCTCCGCCGAGCCTCACGCGCTCCTCCCGTCCCCTGCGTCTGCAGGCCCGCCGCTTGGACCCGTCGCCTCCGCCCGCTACTCCGCTCGTCCCCGCCGCCCAGAGCTCCGCCTCGCCTCCTCTCCGGCCTCCCTTGCTCGCCGGACCGCCGCCGCATCCTCCGTCCCCGCCGACCTTCCCTCCGCGCCCCGACACCGACCCAAGTCCTGCTTCCCGGACGCGCCAAGACCTACCCCCGCTATCCGAGAACGCTCCCGCCGAGACCGAACCGTCAAACCCTGGACCCCGAGGCCAACCCCGAACCCCGGAACCCCAAGTTCGTCGAGACCCTCTAATGTGTGAACCCCTTCCCGAAACCCTATTTTATCACATAATACAACTTGTCGCATAATAATTGTCTTGCATGCATACATTCATGTGGTTTGGGGGCCTTATGCCGATTCACCTAATAATTAAATATGGGGCCCATATGCGGGCAAATCTAGTCTCATATTGGCCTCATTTAAACTTGTGTAGCGAACCGGTACTATCTTTTGTCTTGATAATGCAACATTAAAATTGCGGGGTAGCTAAACAACTAGAACCATATATCTAATTGTCGGGACCCCGGTTCCACTTAATATGACCTAATTGCATCGCACCTTGCCATGCCATGCATCATACATGCATCATGCCGATCTTCTGCCGATGTATTAAATATTGCATCCGGTGTTCCTTCTAGTGTTTTGCTTCTTCGCGGATAAGGCCGTTGAGTTGATGTGAGCTTCGCCCCGATCTTCGGTTGAACCCTTCGACAATGTTTTCAGGCGAGCATCTCCCCCTTTCTACCTATCTTACCTTTATAGTGTTTTATTCCCTCCTGTTGATCTATTGCTATCTGTGTTGCGATGCTCTAGTTTTCGTACCCGTGATGATCCCTTGCAGCCTTATATTGCCTTGGACTCATCCTATTACCTGTTGTTTGGTAGATAGTTGGACTTGCGCGTCGTAGTCGCTTGCTCAAGTGCTGTTGCGTGTCGTCCAAAGGCCCACGCTTGTTGATGTATTGCCGCATGTTGATGTTGGAGATGATCTTAGTTTTACTTATTGATCACTTTAATTCCTGTTTAACAACTAAAATTGAAATAAGCAGAGGCATCGGTGGGTGATAGAAAATATTTGGTTTCCGAACGCCCACTTGTGTCCCGTAAGACCCCGAGTACTTGATACCTGTTCCTTGATTTATCGCGCTATCCACATCCGGGAGGTATATGGGAACCCCCTGAGCCAGAGCTTGATTCAGTCTTATTTCTTGGGGCCACAAACTAGTTTGAGGTTTTATTTACGATCCTGTACTTATGCTATGCTACTTTCTGTAATTAAATTGTGCGAGGAGCACACTGTACTATTTAGGATCGGGACACGATTCCGCGGTGTCGACAAGCCCAGCCACACTTTCGGGTTCCCAGTCGTTCACAGCCGTCTACCCAAACCTTGAGTCCGTCTCGGAGTCAGCTGGCTTCGTTGCGGGTTTACTCAATGGGGTGGCCCCCTGAAATAATTCTGAATCCTGTAATTGCTTTGTCGTGAAAGCCTCGTTGGGTTTTGATTTGGTTTTTCCGAGGTTGATCGAGTGTGTGTTGCTATTGGTGCACCCGGCGGGTAAAACTTTCAAAGCCGTGTCATGGATATGGACGACTTGGAGCACAGTATCTCGATCATAGACAAGCATAACTAAAGTTTATTGCTATAAATTTGACTTTATAATGACTAGTAATCAGCTTCACTCTAATGGAATGGCTAATAATACTGCCCACAATTGCTTGTTTGGATTGTCGCTTGCGACCATTGTACCTGACTAGTAAGTATTGCAACTACAACGGAATGGCTGAATAAAAGTACCAACAACTGCTGGGTTTTTGGGTCATCTCATGATATCTATATCTGATTAGTAAGTGTCGCAACTATAACGGAATGGTTAAGTAAAAGTGCCCACTGCTTACTTTATCAGGATGATTATCTAAATCTGACTAGTAATTGCTGCAACGATAACCGAATAAATAAAACTGCCAACTGTGTGAGTTCCTCGGTTGACTTCCTCGTTGGGTCTCGAGGGGGAAACACCTGGATGGGTTTGTTTGGTGATAGCTTCAGGTTGGATCCGGTTAGGTCATTCTTATCCCTCTCTGATATCCGCCAGTTGTATCGAGTCTCTATAGGTTGTTCAGTGCATCTTGCATTGCCGCTTGATCCACCATACCTATGTAGGCGAGGACCGCAATTCTAGCCTCGCCGTGTCTTGGTCTCGATCTTGGCTCCTTCTTTTTCCTTTGCCCATTGTCGGCACCTTTTGTTTAAGCAGGTTTTGAGATCGACGTCGTTAGCGGGTTACCCTTCCGGCTTGGCACAGGGTTATGGACGCCATTGGTTATTCTTGAGGCTCTTAGCCCCATTTGCATCTTGTCGTAGCTGGACGCTCTATTGTTTTCAAGGTGATTTGGATCTTTGTATATTATATCTCGCATTCTTGACTCTTTGAGTCATTGTTATATATCTGCTACGTGGGTCCCATCGAGGACTGTTGTGTAATGTTATTACCGTTTTCCACCCGCGAAAGTGCTGGTGGCACCTTTGAATCGTTTCTATGCGGGTTTGGCGAATTTTGCTCAAACTTGCATAGGTCCGATTAGGGTGTTCTGAGTGGTATCGAGCTCGTGATTGCGATACCCACAAGTCCAAATGTGGGATAACCTAGCTAACGTTGTCAGAGAGTGTCAAAACTATTTTGCAAAATCGGTTGATAGTTCTGACTAGGTCTGATTTTACTCCTTACCCCTCTACTATTCTCCTCTTATCTCGACGAGTTTTGAATCCGCTCTCTTCTCTCTCTTCGAGTCCAGGATTTCTCGTGGTTGGGTTTCCGTACCTTGTGGTTTCTTTCTCCCTTTTGTAACGGAGGTGCTACGATCATCAATCCGCAACTGGTAGTTGTGCCCTTCATCCGATCTTTTGTTCTTGAGCTCCTTATCTATCTGTGTTCCTTGCTGGATATCAGTGTCGTTGAAAAACATATGAGAAGGACGAGCATTGGTGAAGTTGGAGTATACCTTGAGCATGTGTTGTTCATGCCAATGTAACCATCGCGGAACCTAATCATTGTGTCTTTCATACGATTTCTGCTGGCATCATCCCTTTGTTCCGGAAACCGCCTATGAAGATCTTCAGTCTAAATCTCGAGAGTTGAGTTGCCTGATTCTCCTACCCATGTAGAGAGTTGATATTTTGGGTCCGGTATGGACTGATCACCCTACCCGACTCTTCTTGTTTCTTTCGTACATCGAACTGGTGGATCAATGTAACTTTTCCCTCTTCTAATGGAAGTTAGAGGTGGCCTTATCGTTTGATACCTCTACCTTCGTCCTTTGTTTCTCCGGAGTGTTTCCTCGACGATCAGGAACAACGACCCTTTGTTGGTGGTGTCGCCGATTTCCAGATAAAGAAGGAACCCTTGATAGTGGTGTCGCGAGGATCTACACGAAGTGCGAGAAGATGCAGATCGCCGACCTTCTTTCCGGTACCATGAGGCGGATCTCGAGGGCGAGATCCATTGTTAGTGGTGTCGAATTGTGGCATCCCGCAAAACCACTACTAGAAAATCGCGTTGTTTTTGTGCATTGCATCATCATGACCACATGCTCATGTCATCATGCCGCATTGCATTTGAGCATAGTCATCGTCTTCCATCTGTTCGCATAAAACTATTTTTCACAAAGCCCGATTTGTTTTCCAAACGCCCCATCTTAATTCAAATGCAAAGCCGGTCTCCGGATTATTTTTGTTTGAATGCTATCGGTTTGCAAACGGTGTTAATAAAACAAATAAAAATTATATATTTTTTTTTTTAGTGGCGTTAACGGCCGCTCAATTCGACCACCCCCGGGAATTTACAACGGTCCACCCCTAAATCCTACAGTTACCCAACTACCTACCCAGCCCAACCCTCCACCTCACCCCAACCAATCACCAGATGCCACCTCACCTCCTCCCTCTCCCTCACCCACTCACACGCCGCCACATCACTCCCTCTCTCCTCCCTCTCCCCACCTGCCCACAAACCCACACCACACACCCAACCACACCGGATCCCCCTGGCCACACCCGATCCCCACCTCCCCGCGGGTCCCACGCCCTGGGCCACCCCGCTGCCTCCTCCCAGCCCTCTCCCTTCTTCCTCCTCTCCCAAGACGCAACCACGCCGCCCACGCCCAGCCGACCACCGCCGCACTGCTTTCTCCCGCCTCCCGGTTCCCTTGCCGGCAGTGAGCCCGCCGCCGCCGCCCACCTCCTTCTCCGCCGAGCCTCACGCCGCCCTCTTCCCGTCAGCGTCTGCGAGCCTCCGCCATGACCCTGCTCGCCTCGGCCGCCTCGCCCGCTCGTCCCGCCTGTAGCTCCGCCGCCTCTCCGCCTCCCTTGCTCGCGGACCGCGCAGATCCTCCGTCCCGCCGACCTTCCTCCGCGCCTGACCACCCAAGTCCTGCTTCCTGACGCGCCAAGACCTACCCCGCTATCCGAGAACGCTCCGCCGAGACCGAACTCAACCGACCCGAGGCCAACCCGAACCCCGGAACCCCAAGTTCGCCGAGACCCTCTAATGTGTGAACCCCTTCCGAAACCCTATTTTATCACATAATACAACTTGCATAATAATTGTCTTGCATGCATGCATGTCATATGGGTTGGGGCCTTATGCCGATTCACCTAATAATTAAATATGGGGCCCATATGCGGGCAAATCTAGTCACATATCGGCCTCATATAAATTTGTGTAGCGAACCGGTACTATCTTTTGTCTTGATAATGCAACATTAAAATTGCGGGGTAGCTAAACAACTCGAACCATATAATCATTGTCGGGACCCCGGTTCCGTCTAATCTGACCTAATTGCATCGCACCTTGCCATGCCATGCATCTTGCATGCATCATGCCGATCTTCTGCCGTAATCTTAAATATTGCATCCGGTGTTTATTCTAGTGTTTTGCTTCTTCGCGGATAAGGCCGTTGAGTTGATGTGAGCTTCGCCCCGATCTTCGGTTGAACCTTCGACAATGTTTTCAGGCGAGCATCTCCCCCTTTCTACCTATCTTACTTTTATAGTGTTTTATTCCCTCCTGTTGATCTATTGCTATCTGTGTTGCGATGCTCTAGTTTTCGTACCCGTGATGATCCCTTGCAGCCTTATATTGCCTTGGACACATCCTATTACCTGTTGTTTGGTAGATAGTTGGACTTGCGCGTCGTAGTCGCTTGCTCAAGTGCTGTTGCGTGTCGTCCAGTGCCACAGTTGTTGATGTATTGCCGCATGTTGATGTTGGAGATGATCTTAGTTTTACTTATTGATCACTTTAATTCCTGTTTAACAACTAAAATTGAAATAAGCAGAGGCATCGGTGGGTGATAGATAATATTTGGTTTCCGAACGCCCACTTGTGTCCCGTAAGACCCCGAGTACTTGATACCTGTTCCTTGATTTATCGCGCTATCCACATCCGGGAGGTATATGGGACCCCACAGGCGAGCTTGATTCAGTCTTATTTCTTGGGGCCACAAACTAGTTTGAGGTTTTATTTACGATCTGTACTTATGCCATGCTACTTTCAGTAATTAAATTGTGCGAGGAGCACACCAGACTTTAGGATCGGGACACGATTCCGCGGTGTCGACAAGCCCAGCCACACTTTCGGGTTCCCACGTTGCTCACCGGCCTATCCAAACCTTGAGTCCGTCTCGAGTCACCGCTTCGCTATGGGTCTACTCAATGGGTGGCCCCAAATAATTCTGAATCAGTAATTGCTTTGTCGTGAAAGCCTCGTTGGGTTTTGATTTGGTTTTCCGAGGTTGATCGAGTGTGTGTTGCTATTGGTGCACCCCGCCGGTAAAACTTTCAAAGCCGTGTCGCGGATATGGACGACTTGGAGCATGATCTCGATCATAGACAAGCATAACTAAAGTTTATTGCTATAAATTTGACTTTATAATGACTAGTAATCAGCTTCACTCTAATGGAATGGCTAATAATACTGCCCACAATTGCTTGTTTGGATTGTCGCTTGCGACCATTGTACCTGACTAGTAAGTATTGCAACTACAACGGAATGGCTGAATAAAAGTACCAACAACTGCTGGGTTTTTGGGTCATCTCATGATATCTATATCTGATTAGTAAGTGTCGCAACTATAACAGAATGGTTAAGTAAAAGTGCCCACCGCTACTTTATCGGGATGATTATCTAAATCGACTAGTAATTGCTGCAACGATAACCGAATAAATAAAGCGCCAACTGTGAGTTCCTCGGTTGACTTCCTCGTTGGGTCTCGAGAAACACACGGATGGGTTTGTTTGGTGATAGCTTCGGTTGGATCCGTTAGGTCATTCTTATCCCTCTCTCGATATCCGCCATTGTATCGAGTCTCTATAGGTTGTTCATGCATGCCGCCGCTTGATCCACCATACCTATGTAGGCGAGACCGCCGAATTCTAGCCTCGCTGCATCGGCCTCGATCGACGCTCCTTCTTTTCCTTTGCCCATTGTCGGCACCCCTTTGTTTAAGCAGGTTTTGAGATCGACGTCGTTAGGTGGTTACCCTTCCGGCTTGGCACAGGGGGTTATGGACGCCATTGGTTATTCTTCGGGCTCTTAGCCCCATTTGCATCTTGTCCGTGGACGCCTATCGCTTTTCAAGGTGATTTGGATCTTTGTATATTATATTCGCATTCTTGACTCTTTGAGTCGCTGTTATATATATCTGTTCTGTGGGTCCCATCGAGGACTGTTGTGTAATGTTATTACTTCGTTTTCCACCCGCACGAAAGTGCTGGTGAGCACCTTTGAATCGTTTCTATGCGGGTTTGGCGAATTTTGCTCAAACTTGCATAGGTCCGATTCCGAGGTGTTACTGAGCGATAATCTAACCGTGCTTACTTTGAATTTGCACCACCGAAATACGCAGTCACATGCGATGCAATGTTTGGTGTCTCTTATTTATAGATCGATCAGCTAAACTATGAGACGCTCTGGGTTTTCTAGAATGTCTGGAAAACAAGCATTAAGAGATCGTTTGGCACCCAAGTATTCATTTTATTTATAAGAAATGAAATAAATATATGGATTCATTTCATTTATATTATGATTTCAAAAACACCCACATGTTTGGCTGCCACCGGAATTTGAAAATGACAAGTCTAAGATATTAATCAGGTTTATAAATGGGGATATTTTGATATATTTGCCTAAAATGATGGCCCAATTCAGTGCCAACCAAACAGCATAGGGATGGATTTGCAAAATGAATTCTTTCAGGCCCAAATGATGGATACCAAACGACCTATAAGAGATATGTTTGTGCCCTCGAGATTCACTTACAGCATTCGCAGGCCACAGAGCATGTGAATCTTGCATGCAATTTGGCCTGTTTTCGCCTTTGTATGTAAAGAAATAAGTTGGAATTGATAGTTCTCGCCGACAATGGACTTCTCTTCGTAAGAATAGAAGCTAAAATTGTACTCTTCTATGTAAACCAATTATATCTATACAAGTGATTTTGTGCAAAAGTAAGTATTAGAGGCTACCTTGCTCATTTGTTGGCTGATTGTTTGGCAAAGAATTGTTTATAGCTGAGCTAGGTTTCTTCTTTAGAATCTCATTATGACCCGCTCATCATAGCTAATCCAAATAACCGCAGGCATGAACCAGAACAAACCGCCACCAAATGCATCGCTCTAGACACACCATGTGACAACACTGTGCAGGCGGCGAGGCGAAGCTCGCATATCCATCTAGTCTACCATAATGCGGGGATGCAAGGGCTCGAGCACATGCATGTGACTGACAAAGGTGCCCATTCTCCTCTAATTTCTTGCCCTAGCTTTCTTCCATGGTGATGGCTATTCAAAAATGTATTTCTCATCGATCTGATCTACCTTGATTTTGTGATGACGCGGTCCCTCAATTTCTAATGATGCGGTCCGGGAAACTCGCAGCACGCCGGTGTAGGAACATTGTTGGAATTTTGTCTATAGATTGACTACATTAAAATAGATAAACAAGTACGTTAAAAAAATCTTGTGGCCACGGGCACATATCGTGCCCTCTATTTCTGTTTTTTTCTTTTCTTCTCAACTCACACGGTGTTACAAGCAGCAATCCTGGTGTGTATATATACATGGCCAGATAACACAAAACCAACTCAAACCTAGACTTACATAGACTTGAACTCACAGTACATATCACATACAGAACCAGACCCACCGACCTAGACAACCTAGTTGACCTATCCAAACTCAGACTCGGACTCAAACATGGTACGACATGTACCAAAAACTTCTAGGACAAACCTAATCAAAATTATTGCTAACAACCTCTCCCTAATCTCGACTCTTAGTCTTTCATGCTTCTTCTAATCTTGACTCCTTGCAGCTTCACGACCTTTTGACTCAACTAAACGTATGATCCAGACTCCCAGTCACGCTGCCAGGTGGACATCACCGTTCACCCTTAATGCAATACATGCCAACGATGATCACGACATCGTCCCATGTAGAGACAGGTCTTCATTGAAGAGGCTCCCCTTCACTGGTCATTGTCCCACTATACGCTTGAGCATCATCCTTTCCGTCGAGACCTTTGGTCGCACCTAGCACCAGACAACAAAACGACGTGACATGCTTCCACTGCAACGGATCCTCACAGAAACAAACACTTGGACACGACATCGACTAACAAACATGACACTGACTCAACGTGCCAACCCGCATGCCCACGACTCTTTGACTCTTTTTACTCCCTGGTTGATGATCTTGACGAGACTCCCAGCACCGCACCTCATCGATCGGCACCTCTCTCCCATCAACGATCATCCACCTCCATCGCTTTTCCGGCGACAACGCCCTGCCGCCTCCCTTGTGTCGCTCCGCCGGACCACCACCGCCCTCCATCTTCCTCCTTGCCGCTCCACCGAGCGATAATATCGCCCGTCCCCAGGCGCTAGTCGGGTCGCCTCCCCGATGAAAGCTTCAAATGTAGGATCATGACACCATTTGTGTGCCATCACTAGTGCACACGTACCCCTCTAACACCGGTTTGGAGGACCCTCTAACAGCGGTTCCCCAACCGCTGTTGAGGGTTCGGTGTTAGAGGGGGGGCCCCTTTAACACCGGTTCCTATACGAACCGGTGTTAAAGGGTGGCGACGGGCGTCAGAGCCTCGGTTTCTTTAACACCGGTTCAGATTCGAACCGGTGTTAAAGTTCTGTGGCGGAGATTTAACCGTTGCCGCTGCAGAGTTCTCGGCAGAAAACGGCCTAAATCTGCCGCCTCTGCCCGGGCGATTTACGAGGGGGAGGGAAATCGATCGAGCGGTATACTTATAGAATCATCGGTACATACGAGTACATGAATAATTAAGCAACTATTATTATACACAAACATCGTCATCGGCACATACATCGTCATCGGCACATACATCATCATCGTTCATTTTGGTGGATATCTAAAGAGTTCTCCGCCGTGACGACCTCATCAAGTATGAACCCGCCAATTCCTCTTGAATGGCTCGTATGCGTTCAAATGGTAGGAGTTGGTCCCGCATCCGCTCGATCTGAATATATATGAAGAATGAGCCGTCAATATATATATAAGAATAAAACTCAACACAATTGATGGTAATAAAATAATGTTGTGGACTTTGTTTACTTACTCTAAGTTGTTCTAGTGCGGCTTGTCACATGTCACATATCGTGGTTATGAATGAATTCGCAAACATAGTACCCACATAAGTTATTGCCGTGTCCTTGATGCGCACTTTACGAGAATAGAGAGTTCAATCAAAATAATAATCAATAAAGCATGATATAATGGAATTGGAAGCTAGCTAGTATTACTTACATTTTGGTCTACAAATTTTAGTTCTTGACCATTCACCCACTACCGCCTGAACATTTTCCAAACCCCGTCCGACAAAGAAAATGGATAAAGGAGTAATTAATTACTTATTGTCACGAAGTTGCCGATCTAGTGCGATAATATGATTGAAATTACCTCCGGAGCATCTCTCTAAAGTTTGCCCATAGCTCTTTTCTTTTCGTAAACGAGTCCATGACAAGGACTTTTCACGAGTCGGGTTGAATGACTAGCGAATAAAGTGGAACTCAAGACGCATAACTCATCATCGTTACACTTAACATCGAGTAAGTCAAATGAATGTGTACAAGAGAGAGGTAAAGACTCACGAGAAGTTGTAAGGCAATAGTATTTCCCTTTTGGTTTGTTGTCTCAAGAAAGACTTTAGCAAGTAATCTTACATTTGCGGGTTTTTCTCTTACCACTTCTTCATGAACTCTATTTGGGTCAACGAACCCAATGTCAAAAGGGCCTCCTTTCACGCATTCCATAACCTTTTTCCTGCATAATAGTATATACATATATGGTGAGCATATATATATACATGCAATTAATGAAGTGAATGAGTTGAGATAAAATTACGAAATAGTACTTACACACAATAAAGGCTGATGGCAGCTTTGTCGAGTTCCTTCGATTGAATAGAAAATGCAAGTCTTGAATGTTGAAGTCGATCGCGTGCCTCCGCACAAGAAAATCTCATCTCTTATATGCTAGTGATCCATTCTTCTTTCTCGTCTTGCAGAAATGAAGGTACCACTTGTGCAATTTTCGCATCTTTGTTGGTAGATTTTGAGCTCCTCTTTCTTGACTAGATTCTTCCCATACTTCCATGGCTGTATGGGGTTGACATCGCATTTGGGCAAGTTGTCTCCCATGACGTTCAAGTATGCAATGTAAGTCATCCCCATCTCATTGGCCTTTCTTTGTATCTCGCCTCGTAATCATCTACGGAGGAGCGTCCGCTTGTCAAACATTTGAGCGGGCATGATTGGTTTTCCGATCTCCGAGCATGGGAACTGTTTTGGGTGCCTCACGATCGCTACTTTCAGCCTCCCCACGGCGCCTTGCATCCGCCTTCAAAATCTGGCGCGTAGTCCGCACAAGTGGGGTTTCAGGTTTCAAAAGATTTTTGTAAAACTTCTCCACCACCGGATCTATTTTCTCCTTTGGCTCGGCCCGTCTAGGTGCAAAGAATTTCTTGACCTGTTCTCCCGAGATCCTATTGGTCTCCTCGTCGCTGCGATTCCACGGTAAAACCGGCAATGGCTTGGCGGAAGGCTGCGGGACGTAGTTTTTGAACTCTTTGGCGTCACGGTTTCTGCGGATTTCTTTGTGGCAGTGCTACGATGCTCCTCGTGGCGGTGCTCTTCCGCTTCTGCCGAGGAGATGGCTGAAGCACCGAGATGGCCGACGGCGGAGATGGCTGCCAAGCAGAGATGGCCGACGGGCGGAGATGGCTGCCGCGAGATGGCCGAGATGGTGCAGCAGACGGGCGGAGATGGCTGCCAAGCAGAGATGGTCAAGGCTCGATCGCCGACGTCAAGGGAGACGCGGGGGTGCCATGACCTCAATTTGGAAGCACAATGTGTTCCTTCTTCCAAAGAATGGTTGTTTTCACCAAATTTGAGTTGAGTTTCCCTTCACCGTAGCATGGTCAAGGTGCTTCCTCATATTCCTTCACAACCTCATCCACCCCGACAATAGCATAGCCATCCGAATCGGTCGGCGTGGTAAGTTCCACCAGCTACAGGAGGTAAGGCATAGCCGATGCCACCTTAATGGATAAGCCCATTAATCTCACATGCAGCTCGGCGTGTTCGCTCTCCGTGATCTCATCAACGGGTATCGAGGACCCGTCATTTCAAGCGTTGGCACGTTCTCCGTGGAAGCCACACCGCTTCCGCAGAGTCCGGGCGGGCAGCTTCCAATGCGTGCTCTTCATGCCGCCGAGATGGGCGGTAGCTTGGCTGTTGTGCATTCACTTGCGCTCGCAGCCGCAAGTGCATGTTCTATCTGTCATCCGACCAGACGCTTTTTTCTTTTCTCGCGCGCCATCATGAAGAGTCGCCCGATCGGCAAACCCATCCTTCCACGCCATACCCCCGTGCCTCGTGCATGTCCGAGTGTTCTTTTTACCGATGGCGGCGTGTGAGCTGGTCATTCTCTGTCGGGATGGAAGGTCCGGGATGTTTCCTCGTATGCCGTGATGAGTTCGGTGTGGGTTTGGCAAGGATGGTTGGGAAGATACACAATGCTGGGTCCAACCTTGCCCGATTCCAGAGAACCAAGTCTTTGCACGTAGGTCCCACCCATCCGTCTGGGGTGTGGTCCCTCTCTCAGTGAGGCCTCTCAGCCTCCCACTTAGGCCTCTCGAGATATGTAGCCACCGACCCCGTCCTCGGTGATATTCCTTCTTCGGGCATTAAGCGTATTGGTTTCGACCTCTTTTAGCTATAGCACTTTCTTTATATGTCTTAAATTCGGGCGGTGAGGTCTTATCTTCGCATAATATCGTCTTGAAATTGGAGTCTCGACTTTGACAAATTTGTTCAATTTTGTCTTCGATATGGAAAGCATCACCATCTTCTTTAGAGTCCACTCTTTGACCTTGTTCTCTATAACCGGTTGTTTTCATCCTCCTCTGGCGGAAGGGTGAAATTTACCAACAACGAATTCCAAAGCGTTTCTTTGGATCTGTCATCGACAAAGGTACCGCCCTTCTTTGGCTTATTCCAATTTTCAATTGTGATTGAGATTTGGTCCCTAACAAGAACTCCACCGACGTATAAATTTGTCTGCTGACCTTCTTGGGCTCCATCGGCCGCCATCAACACGGACGCTCGATCGTGAACTTTGCACGATCTTTCAACCGCCGCTCGCGCTTGCTCTTTTTCGTAGAAGAAGATGGTTGCTGGCTGGTCGATCCAGAGGGCTAAAAGAAGAAAGAAGCGTTAATTAATACATGTAGAAGAAGATTGTTGGTGGAGTTCAGCTGAGGCTTAATCAATGCATATACCTCGCGGACTTTGTAACCATTAAATTGCTCACCGAGTCTTCATCTTCTCCATGACTAGTACTTGAGCGCCGTCGTCATGTCCCTCAAGTTCGAGATATTGTGAGGTGTCCTCATCAATAATGTTCTCCATTATTTCTTCTTCTTCAAGGTTTCTACTAAGTGGATCCATAGTTTCTAAAACAATAATATTATCACAGAAATATCAGTAATACATCTATTGAAATGCTCAAGCAAGGACGATGATATGACAAAGTTAAAAGTATTGAAATGTAACCCTAATACATGCTTGGTCATTTCAAACCCTAATTCGAGAAACCCGGACTCATATGAGAGGGTACATTTACTTCTTCTAATTAACTTGTCATCAAAGTTGATTAACATAGCATGGTTATTATAATGCTATATTGACAACGAGGTGGCGACGCTTAGGGCGAGAGCGGGGTGCGTGGGTGTGCGTTCAACCAAAGACGACGTGATGGTCTACCTAACATGGGCGACACACCCGACGCGTGTGTAGGCTCAATGAGGACATAGGAGGTCGGGTCGGCGCATAATGGTGGCGGTGGTCGCCGGTGGCACAAAATATACACATGCATATACACACATACAATACAAATCCTTTGAATCAAACATGCATAATTTCCTATAGGATTTCTATAGGATTTAATCCTACAAATTTCCTATAGGATTTAATCCTACAAATTTCCTATACAAATCCTTTGAATCAAACATGCCCTTACTTATATCCCATGGGATGGCGGCAGGGCGGCGACGAGGGTGGTGTGGGCGAGGGCGACGGGCGAGGAACACGGATGCGGCGGTCTCGGTCAAGTGTAAAGAAGCGGCGTTTGGCGTGGCCTATGAGCTCCCGGCGGCGCGAGACTCCTGCAGGGAAGAGAGCGAGGTGGTCGATTAGGGTTTAGGCGTGGCCTATTATAATATCTTTGCTATAAGCTATTTTATTTTTACTCCATGCTTCTAATTCACATGTGCAAGGATTAAGGCCTAGATCGTGGTCATGAGTCGCGAGGCAGGCGGTTCGAGAGGAGGCGCGCGCCATGGCGGGCGTGAGCTCCTGCCAAAAGGGCACGACCAAGGAAGGCCGGACCTGGGGCCATGAGCTATATGCGATTCAGAGCCGCTTGACCAAGAATTTTTCCTAATATCCCTTCATATTTGACAAATTTTGGGTAAAATAACGTATATTTGGCCCATTTGCCCCCAATAGTGGCCCAAAGTGTCTCCTGGCCCATTGCCCCCCAATTGGTTGGCCCAAGCTCCGCTTGATGAGTGGGAGGCGCGGAACAAGGGGCCACAGGCGGCAGTCGTGATCGCGGACATGGCGGCGCCATG
The DNA here is from genome assembly GCA_030063025.1 of Avena longiglumis. Classification (NCBI taxonomy): domain Eukaryota; kingdom Viridiplantae; phylum Streptophyta; class Magnoliopsida; order Poales; family Poaceae; genus Avena; species Avena longiglumis. The sequence goes on from CP125973.1 coordinate 64,535,776, forward strand.
GGCGGAAGGAGAGGCAGGTCGGTTGAGGGCGGTCCTTGGCGGCTCGGGCGCCCGCAGAAGGTGGAGGTGGCCGTGAGCTGGCAGCGGCAGAGGAGCTTGGCAGGCGAGCGGAGGCGGCGGCTGGCTGGCGTCAGCGTGACGGGCGCGGAGGTGGAGCAGGCGCGCCTGGCGGCTCGGGCGCAGGCGCGAGGCAGCCGGCGTCGGGGCGTGGCGGGCCCGGGCGCCTTGGTCAGCAATGACGGCGCTGGCCGAGGTGGAAGCGGAAGCGCCTGGCGGGCGACTGGCATTGGCGCCACGGCGAGGGGCCAGCGGCGTCGGGGCGTGAAGGCGGGCGGCGCGAGCATGGCCGGTGGATGCGGCGGAGCGGGCGTGCCAGCTCAGCGAAGTCGGGACGGAGAGGGCGGCGACGCAGGTCGGGCGAACCTCGAGCGGCGGCGAGAGCGCGTCGGCGGCGGCAGCGGTGTCGGGCAGCGGCGGCGCGTGGCGGCTTCGATCGATCTGGCTGTGCGTGGGAGGAATAAGGGGAGGGAGGTGAAATAAATACCCCCCCCCTTTAACACTGGTTCGTGGCTGGAACCGGTGTTAAAGCATTCAGCATTAACACACTAACAGGTTCGACCACGAACGGTGTTAAAGGGAATGTCATCTTTAACACCTGCCAGTTCGAGCCACGAACCGGTGTTAAAGGGGTGTTTTCAGCATTTATTTCGAGGCTTTTTAATTGAGGGCTTTTTAATTGAGGGCTTTTTAATTCAAAATATGAATAATATATCATAATTTTCAGAAAAATAATATCTATCCATTCATGTAAATAATTTTATATTTACTTTACATGAAATTTTTAAAATAAATAAACACTTATTTCATGCATTAAAGGGCTTTTTAATTCAAAATATGATATGAATTTAGAAAATTCATATCTTTTCATTTCAACTCGAGAAAATATGAATAATATATCATAATTTTCAGAAAATAATATCTATCCATTAATGTAAATGATTTTTATATTTACTTTACATGAAATTTTTAAAATAAATAAACACTTATTTCATGCATTAAAGGGCTTTTTAATTCAAAAATATGATATGAATTTAGAAAATTCATATCTTTTCATTTCAACTCAGAAAAATATGAATAATATATCATAATTTTCATAAAAATAATATCTATCCATTCATGTAAATGATTTTTATATTTACTTTACATGAAATTTTCTAAAATAAATAAACACTTATTTCATGCATTAAAGGTGCTTTTTAAGATATATAAAGAACTAAAATTAAGATACATGGCCAGATTAAGTAACAATCGGCCGAACTGGAACGAAAATTAAGATACATAAAAGAACTGAAAATCAAGATACATGGCGATTAAGTAACAATCGGTAGAACTTGTTCGGAATGTTGGAGTGATTTAGTCATGCTCTGCCTACACACTGTAATACGCCCTTTGTAGTCGTACTACTTCGCCCGCCATCATCGCTGTCGTCGTCGGGGTCACCGTAATTGAACCTCTGGAAATGCTGCGTGGGCTGGACTTGAGGGTAGCGCGTGGGCTGGACTTGAGGTAGCGACGGGGGTTAGAGTCGTGGCGTGTCATAGGCCATGACGCTCTGGAGAGTCCGACCATAGCCACCACGGCCGGCCTCGTTGAAGTTAGGAGGAGGTGGGCCGTCCTCCTCGTGCACGGCGCCCTCTCATGCCGATCCACGAAGAAGGCTTCCCAAGTAGAAATAGTCGGGATGCCATCGGGATTCCTCATTGCTCGGCGTGAGCTCGAAGTAGTAGTGGTTCGTGATGGCCATCCGTGGCGCCACACCTAGAGGGGGAGGAGGCACACCTCACGCTCGGCATCAAGCCAGGGGACACGAGTGGCGGCGGCGGGGTAGTTCGGCGCAAGCGCCTCCGCCTCCTGAGGGTTAGTGCTACGGTGGAAGCCATGGGAAAGAGTGATGAGGTTGCGATATGAGTCTAGAGATGTGCAATGACAATGAGGCCAACCCCTACATATATATATAGTGAACTAGCGGGAAGAAGCTGGAGGGAAGAATGGCGGGAAGAAAAATGGCGGGAAGAAAAATGGCGGGAAGAATGGCGGGAAGAAAAATGGCGGGAAAAAATGGCGGGATGAACCTTTAGTCCGGTTGGAGACACCAACGGGACTAAAGATGAATTTTAGTCGGTTGGAGACACCAACCGGACAAAACAATCGACACTAATAATAGAGGTGAGTGCATGTCGACATTATGTGCGTGCGGCGTGTACCTTGTCGGATGGTGTCACCAACGGGACTAAAGATGAACCTTAGTCGGTTGGAGACACCAACCGGACTAATAATAAAGTGAGTGTCGACATTATTTTGTAAGTGTCAACACTATGTCGAGCTTGTACTATAAATAGGCATCCTTGTGAGTCAGTCCTCCGGCGATTTGGCAGGGACACCACTACGGCCGATTCGAGGAGATGCCCGGAGCCAGATCCTCGGCATCTCCGAAAGCTGGTCATAAGGCACTCTAATATGTGAAATTAGTTAGCTCCTCGGTGTATTGATCTAGTTAGACAAGTTACAAAGCTGCAAGATGGTTTCGAGAGCGGGGACACCACTACGGCCAGTTTCGGGGAGATGCGGCGGGCCAGTCCTCGGCATCTCCGAGAACTGGTCATAGAGGCACTCTAATATGTGAAATTAGTTAGCTCCTGGTGTATTGATCTAGTTAGACAAGTTACAAAGCTGCAAGATGGTTTCGAGAGCGAGGACACCACTACGCCAGCCGGGGAGATGTGGAGAGCCAGTCCTCGGCATCTCCGAGAACTGGTCATAGAGGCACTCTAATATGTGACCGCGCACGTTTGGAGATCAGATCTTAATGGTAACGATTCGGGACAACTTCTTCTCATACTCGGTCCATCCACAAAACATGACTAACACTCAAGACATGTATTAAAAACATGAACTAGAGTTACATAATATGAGCATGAACTTCTTGGCATATGCCCTTCCTTATGATCGCTTGATCGTATCCATGGAGCATCTTCTTTACTTAACGGAATGCTTGGGTCAGTTTTCAATGTGAAGGGCGGAATTTCATCAAACTTATTATATTCTTCTGACATGTCTGTCTTGTCCTCGATTCGCACGATGTTTCTTTTCCCTGAAAGAACTATGTGACGCTTTGGCTCATCATATGATGTATTCGTTTGCATATTTTTCATTTTTTTTGGTCTGGAGGACATGTCCTTCACATAGAAAACCTGAGACACATCATTGGCTAGGGCGAATGGTTAATCTAAGTTCTTCATAAGATTGTTGAGATCCACGTGTCATTCCGTACTTCTTGTCTACCTCAACCCCTCCTCTGTTAGCTTGACCCATTTGCATCGAAACAAGGGGACCTTAAAATTAGGTCCATAGTCAAGTTCCCATATCTCCTCTATGAACCCATAATACGTGGTCTTTTGCCCATTGTCTTCTGCTTGCATCGGGCGGACACCACTGCTTTTGGTTGGTGCTCTTTTATCTTGGCCTATCGTGTAAAATGTATTCCCATTTATCTCGTACCCTTGGAAAGTACATACGATCGAAGGCGGTGTCACGCCAACAAGTACAGCTGATCCCCAATAGTGGTGTTATTCGTGAGAAGTCTTTGCACCATTAAAACTCGCCATGTGTTCACTTATAATCCATTCATCGATCGCCCGTGTTTGAGGCATATTAAATTCTTGTGCTCATTGATATACGGGCAACCAAGATAGATCTTTGTAAAACCGTAGTGTGCTTGATTGAGAGAATGCCCGTCCCTACATATCATTGCTTTACATCCTAGGGTGCCTTTTCCACAGTCTCCCCTCATGTCGTGATTACGAACACCAATCGCCTTAAGGTCGGAATAAAATCAACAGAACTCAATGACCTCCTCTTACATAGCCCTTGGAGATGCTTCCTTCGCCCAGTACGGTTATGAACATATTTCTTTAAGACTCCATGTACCTCTCAAAGGGGAACATATTGTGTAGAAATACAGGACCGAGAATGGCAATCTCTTCTACTAGGTGAACCAGGAGATGCGTCATAATATTGAAGAAGGATGGTGGGAACACCAACTCAAAGTCGACAAGACATTGGGCCACATCTGTTTGTAACCTGGTAGGCTTTGGATCGATTACCTTACGAGATATTGCATTGAGGAATGCACATAGCTTCACAATGGGTACTCGAACATTTCGGTAGAAGCCCCTCAATGCAAAAGCAATTGTGTCATAATCACGTGGCAGTCATGAGACTTGAGTTTTGGAATTTTTCTCCGCCATATTTATTATTCCCTTTATATTCGACGAGAAGCCGACGGGACCTTGATCGCTCGACATTCAAAAAGATTTCCTTCTCGCTTTGGTAAGAGCGTAGCTGGGAGTTAAGTGGCATCGTTTACCCTTCTCGTTCGGGATGCATAGGCTCTTCAGGGGCCTTCAGACGTTGCTGGTCCTGTCGTGCTTTCGGTGTATCTTTTGTCTTCCCATACACTCCTAGAAAGCCTAGCAGGTTCACGCAAACATTCTTCGTCACGTGCATCACGTCGATTGAAGAGCGGACCTCTAAGACTTTCCAATAGGGTAGGTCCCAAAATATAGATTGCTTCTTCCACATGGGCGTGTCCGCATCGTCATTGAACAGATAGACTGCGGGACCTTTTCCAAAGATTACTTCTAGGTCCTTGACCATACCAAATACCTCCTCACCGACGGAGGACGGGCTTCCTCCGGGTTACCAGACGTTTGAAATGCTTGCCTTTCTTTCTTTTCATCGATGGAGTTCGGAAGAAATCGGCGATACCCTAGGTACACAACCTTCTTACATTTATCCAAATATACACTTTCAGTATCATCTAAACAGTGTGTGCATGCATTGTATCCCTTGTTTGTCGCTACGAAATGTTACTAAGAGCAGCCAATCATTGATGGTTACGAAAAGCAATGCTCAGAGGTCAAATGGCTCCCCTTTGTGCTCATCCCACATACGTACACCTGGTTTGGCCCACAACTGTAAAAGTTCTTCAACTAATGGCCTTAGGTACACATCAATGTCGTTGCGGGTTGCCTCGGCCTTGGATGAGCACCGGCATCATAATGAACTTCCTCTTCATACACAACCAAGGAGGAAGGTTATAGATACATAGGGTCACAGGCCGTGTCTGGATCGCAGCTCTGCTCACCAAAAGGATTCATGCGAAATGTACTTAGACCAAACCTTAAGTTCCTTGCGTCACGTGCAAAGTCCGGTACTCTCGCTCGACTTTTCTCCACTGTGACCCATCGGGTGTCTCAACATCGCGTCTTTCTTCTGATCTTCCATGTGCCATCGCAACAACTTGGCATGCTCTTTATTTCGAAGAGACGCTTTTAACCGTGGTATTATAGGAGCATACCACATAACCTTGGCGGAACCTTCTTCCTAGGGGCCTCGCCCTCAACATCGCCAGGATCGTCTCGTCGATCTTATACCGCAGCAAAGGCATACCGCATGCATCCAAATTCTCGTACTTCTCCGCGGTAGAGGATGCGATCATTAATGCATGTATCTTACGCACGTCTAATCCTAGAGGGCGACAACCTTCTTTGCTTGGTATGTACCGTCAGCAACTCATTATTTCTTGGAAGAAGATTCTTCATTTTACCAACAACTTTGAAAATGCTATCGGTCACACCATTCTCTCTTCCATTGCAGCAAATCCAAAGGTGGCACCTAGCTTTTGTGGCCATCTTCGCAAGTTGGATACAACAATGTTTTGTGATCCTTTAACATCTGCTCCAGCTTCTCCTTCTCTGTTCAGTTTCACATTCTTCCTTTGCATCGGTAATGGCCCGACCAAGATCGTCATCAGGCCCATACGCTCCCTCTTGATCTTCATTATCTACCCCGTGCGGTATCATCATATTCAGGATACATATTATGATAGTTTTCATCATCCTCTTCTTCGTTGTCTTCCATCACAACCCCTTTTTCTCCGTGCTTGGTCCAACAATTATAGCTGGGCATGAAACCAGATCGAAGCAGGTGGGCGTGAATGGTTCTGGTATTTGAGTAGTCTTTCTTGTTCTGACAGTGAACACACGGACAACACATGAAACCATTGTGACCACGGTTTGCATTAGCCACAACGATGAAATTTTGGAGGCCCGTAATGTACTCGGAAGTGCGGCGGTCACCGTACATCCATTGCCGATTCATCTGCATTAATATGTAGTATATATCAAAAAATAATAGGGAGATGACCATTTATATATATAGTACATCAATGACACATGAAACTATATATAGTTGCCGACCTCGACCGAGACGGAAAGAGCAACAAGAAAGCTTATTTTGAGCTCTCGGGCATTTCACCGAACACCTCTAGTGCATATGAAAAAAACACAAACTAGCACTCTTCACACCCTCTTGCTAGGCTCCAAAATGTGAAAAAATGGAAGAGTGGGGTGTGTGGGCTGGGTGGTGTCTTATATAGCCCACCTTTAACACCGGTTCGTGCCACGAACCGTGTTAAAGCGGGTGAGCATCAGAGGACCTTTAACACCGGTTCGTGCACGAACCGGTGTTAAAGAACTCCTTTAATGCCGCAGGCCACGCAGATGCCTTTTAACACCGGTTCGTAGAAGAACCGGTGTTAAAGCCCATTTTCGGGATCAACAAAAGCCCGCGTTTCCACTAGTGCATGGCTGTGTGTCTTGGTTTTCTTCTACTTACCCGCGGACTGCCAAGGGTCATGTTGGTGGAGGCGTCCCCGTGCAAGCCAATTGCACGCCACGGCCGACGCTATGATATATTCGGATGAGCGTGATCTGGCATGCAGATCAGCTCTTTGCCCAAGGCGGCCGATTGACAAGGTCGATTCAACACAACTCCATCTTTGCATACAATCTGATGTGAGTGCACCGGCACCAGCGTCTGTCGATATCAGGCACGTCGACCATGATTGCCATGGTGCGGACAAAAGATGGAGGTCCAGACGGTTGTGCTCCGAAGATCAGAACGTCGATGTTTCATGCCAAGTACATGTCGGCTAAGTGATGCGAGATAGGGGAACGACATCGACAAAATGGAGTGTGAGTAGATTAATTCGTCACACTAAGATAGTTTCAGTTGCATGGAAAAGTCTATGTTCAAACTATATGTGTCATGGTTATGACTCTGGTGATCGGTGTTTCATGATGCTGCGAGTGCGAGTCACCGATCACTTTGGTAGGGTTTTGCTCTTCTTCTTTTGTATTTTTGGTTATGTGCATCATTAATGTCCCCAACTTTGCGTTTGTGGACAGGTGATTAACTATTCTCTACATTCCTCGAAAGAAGGCAGCCGTGCAGGGTATAGTAGCTACTGGTGGCTATTGTGTAGTGACGCGCACAGCGTCGAACCGCTGTTCTTGCCGGCGAACTTATAGCCCTGCTATGTACCGGAGATCTCGTAGCTTGCAAGGACAGATAACCAAAAATTAACGCGGTGCAGTTAATTACCACGGTGCAGTGTACTGAAATAGCAGCAGCCGTACACCGGAGATCGCTCGCTTCATCGTCGTACACCGCCGTGTGTATTTCGTCCAGCTAACTCTCGTCGTACGTACGACATGCATGCATGCGCCGGATAGGGCAAAGACAAACGTCGCGTGCATAAATTTTTTCTTCGGTACGTACGTACGGTTGAGCCGTTTCGGTGCAGTTCACGCGGAACAACTTCTACCCGTTAGTACAGCCGAATCGTGTGGGAATTAAACTCCACTGTCATTTAAGCTATACTACTACTCATGTACGTACGGTCGGTACCAGGTACGTAGCCGAAATTAAAGGATGGAGGTTGTAATATTCGTTCGTGCTCGGTCGCGATCGTATCGATCGAATCCAAGGCGATCGAATCATCAATGGATCGGCCGTGTCATCGACACGACACCACGGTAACCCACGGCGAAATAAATTCCACGAGATGATAATTCATTTCTGACCTGACCGGTCTCCTAGATGTATGTACATAGATCGCCGCGCCAACCCGGATACCCGGAGTATATATGAACGACCCCGCGCCATGCATGCATAAGTAATGGAGTATATACTTCCTCGATCATAAATAAAATCTTAGAACTGTCTATATTAGAATGTATATGTATACTAAAACATATCTAGATATATGGGAATCTAGATAAATCTATGATTTTTTTAGTACAGAGGGAATTTGGTGCAATTAACCGTCGATCGTTTTCGCTCCAGTTCCGTCGTTGTCAGCCGGCCGTCGTCGGTGAGCAAACAGCACGTACGTACGGCCAACGATCATGCGCTAGCTCGACCTTACATGCAGAATGTGTACCTATGTACGGTCCTAGGTAGACGCATTCAAGGACGTCGTCGTTGCAGGTCGATCCATCTTGCGGTGACGCGTCTGGCCGGCCAGCCGTACATGGTTAGCTAGCTATCGGCACGGAACGGGACATTGGATGCATGCACACCCACCGCCGCGCTCACTATGAAAGCAGCTCTCGGTCGGTCGGTCGATCGATCGTTCTTGCAGTTCATCTGCACTGTTAACCCTGGGCCGGGCGGGCTATATAGGACGTCAGAGCTAGGTAGCACGTATAAATACACAGGCGAGTTTTTCTCAACAAAAAGAATACACAGACGAGTGCACACTATACTATCCATCCACGGTATTACTGTACTACTATACGTGGAGTGGATCGCTGGATGGAGAGCAGGCCGACCACACCCGACAAATTAAAGATCCGTATGAGTTTTGCGTATGTCCCAAAGCTAAAAGAAGCCGGCCGTCTATGCACGTAGGCCGGTCACGACCCTCTCCATCACGCTACAGCGTGCATGGTCCATGCATCAAAGTGCCGCTGTAGTACGCTAGCCTTTTCCTTTATCTTTGCATTGCATGGGCGGTGGCTGGTGGGGCTTGGGTACAATGAGAAACATAAAACACCAGCCAAAAGAAGCTGAGAGACCAAAAAACATAAATTTAAGAACATTGACCAAAACGCAAATGGCGAAATGGAGTAGTGTACAAGAGCATGTCGGCATTGACATCGGGCGACAGCTGTCGGAATAGACAAACAGAGCCCTCCTGACTATAGATTTAAATTAAATTTTATGTTTTGCACCCCCATGAGATTTTGATCCCACAATTGTTATTGTCAGCCCGTGTGTTTTTGTATTCTTTTTCAGGACATTAGTGTATAGGGAGTTCTCAATTCATGCTACTAATCTCCATAGTTACAGCGACTGAGAATTACTCCGGCCTCTCTCCATCACGTTCCCCACCCACCTCTTCCTCACCTTTATAGTCTCTATGTGTCACATCCAGACCCCGACCCCCAAACCCTAGATAGTCCGGCCAGGATAAGGACCGAAGGCGGTGGCCGGCGGCGGCAGGGAAACGGTCACGGGAGGGGGACGACGACGGTGACATGGTTATACCCTACGGGTACACGACTTCAGCATACCTGGTCCAGCTCAAGGAAGGCCCATGAGAATGTACGCGGCCCATGAAGATATTCGGGTGGCCCAAGCCCATGACGTCTTCGGATCCTTGGAGAGCAAGACTAGATTAGATAGAATATTCAAAGGGGCAAACCCTAAACCTGTAACCGACTCGATCTGTGCCTATGACCTGCCTACTTCTATATAAAGGCTAGGAGGGTACGACGAGGAGGGCACCTCTCATACCACCGCATACACACCTCCATGCCAGATTGCATTTGCGCACCCTTATAACTTTCGGTACCGCCATAATCAAGAGCAGACAAGCAGGAGTAGGATTTTCCCTCCAGGGGACTGAACCTAGGTAAATCTCGTTTCCCCTGGTTGCTTGTCTGTTAACCGTTCCGTGATTCCAGCACCCCATCTTCTCCAAAACCCAAGCTCATAACAATGGGCATTGACGAGATCGATCCTCGTCAATTGACGCCGTCTGTGGGAGTCGGGGGCGCTGATTGTGCGATCGTGACGGTCCCAACCAAAGCGATCTACAATTCTTCGGCGACGGAGAGCCATCTCCTCTTCGGCACTTTCGACTTCACCGCCCACTCGCCAGCCACCATGAAGGACTTCGAGCCCATAGGCAACCGGCTCGAGATCCTGTTTGGGAGATTCTGCTTCCAGGTGGGACAGACCGGCACCCTCCGCCTCCCAAAGCTGATGCCACTGCCATCGATCAGGCCCGCCTCATGGGCCTCGTGGGCTCCGCATCCCGTGCTACGCACGTCAACATCGACAGATGAGTCATACGACAGTAGTGTAGGGGTTCGTAGCAAGGAAAACAAAAATTTTCTATCGCATACAAACAAACAAGCCAAGATCTATCTACTAGATTGTAGCAACGAGTCGATGGAATAACTTACCCTCGAAGATTCCAAAGCGGTTAACGAGAGCAGATTCTCGTGGGTGATGTAGTCGTACTCTTTCCGATCTCAAGATCGCGTGAGCGATCCTTCGGCGCACGTTCGGCTGGCGCTCCCGCATCGGTCACATCGGTACTCGACGAAGACCTTCCTCTCCCTTGTTCCAGGCGGCGAGGTTGTAGCACTCTCCTCGCGATTCCGGCAGTGGCGTGTGGGAAGTAGAGGAGATCCATGAGGCTTCTCCTAAGCCGGAGCGAGTATGGTGGAGTATGAGAGAGCTATCGTGGTCTAGGGTTTAGACACACCAATTAGAAGGCTCTAATCCAAGGCTAGAGCAATTAGCTCTAAACCAAAGCGGCTCTAAACCGGAGTCTAGGGCTAGGATTTAGATTAGAGGATAGGAACTTGTGTCTAGAGGAGGAGGCCCCGCTCCTCTTATAGGGTGAGGGCGGCGGCCAGGGGAGGGAGGGTCCCTCAACTCGGCCTAGGTGGTGCTTGGCTTGGAGAGGAGGACTCCTCCCCAAGTCGGTTTCAACCTCCTCTTGCTTGTTTCCCTCGGTTTCTGTTTTAGCGTTTGACTTTCAAACCGCCGTTTGACTTTTCAGTTTGGGATTCAATTTAATCCTTTATTTGGAACAGCGAGAACACTTAGTACATGATGCAATCATTCCAATATGCAATTACACATTCATGTACCCTTCTCCTCGGAGTCGGACATTCCGAACCTTCTAGAACATTCCCGATGAAAACACGGAATCATTCCCGAACTCAAAACGGGACTTTCCTTATATGAATCTTATTCTTCGGACCATTCCGGATCACCTCGTGATATCCGGATCCCATCCGAGACTCGAACAACATTCGGTCTCTTTCTCATAATACCATAACTACTCAAACAACGTCGAATCCTTAAGTGTGTCTCCCTACGGTTCGTGAATTATGCGGACATGATCGAGACACTTCTCCGATCAATAACCAATAGAGGAATCGGAAATTCATATGGCTCCCATATTTCTATGATTACTTTGCGATCGAATGAACCACTTACATACGATACCAATTTCCCTTTGTCTCACGATAGTTTACTTATCCGAGGTTATGATCGTCGGTATCTGCATACCTAGTTCAACCTGTTCTTGATACTCTTTTCTTGTTCCCGTGATATGTGATCCCTTGTGAGCCAGTCACATGCTTGCAAGCTAATTGGATGACATTTCACCGAGAGGGCCAGAGTATATCTATCCGTCATATGGATGGACAAATCCCACTCTTGATCAATGTGTTTCAACCAATACTTTCTGAACACTCAATGCCACCTTTATAGCCACCCTGTTATGGTGTGATGTTTGATGACATCAAAGCATCCATCCGGAAAAGGTGATATGCATGATCTCATGGTCGAAGGAATTAGGTTACTATGTATCAGAAAGCATATAGCAATTGAACTATTGAAATGACTTGATCTTTATGCTACGCTTATCTATAGGAGTATGTCCATCACATCATTCTCCTAATGATATGATCCTGTTGTTAATAACATCTCTATGTTCATGATCAGGAGACCATGATCATATATTAACCAACAAGCTAGTTTAACAAGAGGCTTTACTAGGGACTCTTTTATGTTTACAAATCACACAAGTATTAATGTTTCCGGTTAATACAATTATAGCATGGTATGTAAACATTTATCATAAGTGTGAAGATATGAGAATAACCACTTTATTATTGCCTCTTGGGCATATCTCCAACAAGTAGCAGCTGCAACTCAGATCTGTGCGATCCTCCGTCGGATGAAGGAACCTACGGTTCCGGATCCGAAAGCTGCGGCAGCAGCGATCCGACCTACTGACGCTACCAATGCGCCTTGGTCATCCAAAGCGATGTGGATCAGCAACACCCAACCCGCCAGCCAACCCGCAGGGTAGAAACGGCAAAAATAGGAGGAACCAATCCCCCCGCCCAACGAGGACGACACTGATGCCAATCAGGTAATCCACCTCAGCGAGGAGGGATGGAACCAAGCACGCGAAGCCGTGGCGGGCAACAAGATCCTTCCTGTGGGTGCCTCACGGGACCTACTGATGGCATACCACCTGATCCTCATCGAAGAGCAGAAAAAGCAGGTGAAGATGCAAGAGGTGCTTGACAAACGCAAGCAAGCGGCCTCGGAGTCCAGTACGCGGCGAGCTGCAATCTCTGCCGTTGGCGGCTCCAGCTCGCACGGTTACCAAGCCAACAAGCATCGTTCTCGCATAGAGAACATGGACCCCGCTGCCCGTCGTGAGGTGACCCGAACCCTCAACACATCCTTTATGGAGATGGATGCCAACGGCAATGTCATCCCGAAGACGCCCCAAGCTGAGATCATGGCAGCCACCACATACCTCGTGTCCCATCCACCTTCGGTGGGGGACCCGAAGAGGGCCATGCACAATTCCGCATTAGCCGGACTCGGACTCGTTGGAGCTTCGCTCCACGGGGAAGTTCCAGAGGATCCAAAGAAGAAGGTTGCGGTTAGGTTCAACCACACCTTCATCCGATGAGGAAGAACACGACCTACCTCGAAGGCACAAGAGCTCGCGACATCGCAGCCGTGACTCGACGCTCGAAGCGAACTCACCCAACGCAAGATCGACAAGGCATGCGCCAAACGCGTGTGCTCATCCGAATCCGAAGAGGATGACCATGAAGGAGAACTCTGCGGAGCTCGATGCTTCAGCAGATCTGTTCGGTGGACACGGATGCCGAGGAACTTCAAGCTTCCTTTAGACACTCTGAAGTTTGACGGCACGCAGGACCCTAAGGCGTGGCTCTGCGACCACCTGTCGTCCGTCAAACTGCACGGCGGCAACAAAAACACCGCCCTACAATGCCTTCAGCTGCAGCTGACAGGCGCAGCCCGGATCTGGCTCGGCAGCCTATCCTCGGGATCCATCCGAAGCTAGGAGGAACTGCGTACAGTTTCATCCGAAACTTCAAGGGCTTCAGCAAGAAGCTAGCCTTGATCGAAGAGCTGAGGGCCTGCACCCAACGAACGGGCGAATCCGTTCGCTCGTACATACTTCGCTGGTCCAACATCAAGAACTCCACGGCACACATCTCTGAGGAGAGAACAATCGACGCCTTCAAGGATGGCGTCAAACGCTAGGACTTCAAGGAAGAACTTGGGCGCGTCAAGCACAAGACACTCGACCACCTCATGGACACCGCCAACAGGTGGATAGATGGTGAGGACTCTGTCCACCGAGCACATTCGGAGGAGGAAGATGACTACGGCCGCTGACGCGAGCGTCGTAGCAAACTAATATCGCGCGTCTATGAAGATCGCGATGGACCCGACATGGTTGCGGCTGGATACGCCGACCGCCGCAACGAAGGCACCCGCGGCAGCGGCGGATACCGTGGAAACAACTTCCGCGATGAAGGACGCCCAGCGCAATCGTGGCAACACCGCGGCCGCGAAGACGAGCCCTCGGCATACGACAAGTTGCTAGGACCATGCACAATCCACTTCTACATCAACTAGTAGGATGGAAAAAAGAAGGCAAGCCACATGCTCAAAGGCGCATGAGTTCTAGAAACTCGGTAAAGCATGTCGGATGAGGCGGCAAAGAACCACAGGTGCGGGCACCCGCACCAGGTGACATCTGTTGGAATTATGCCCTAGAGGCAATAATAAAGATGTTATTATTATAATTCTTGTTCATGATAAAGTTTATATTCCATGCTAGAATTGTATTAAGCGGAAACATTAATACTTGTGTGGTTTGTGAACAACACCGTGTCCCTAGTACGCCTCTATGGACTAGCTCATTGATCAATGATGGTTAAGGTTTCCTAACCATAGAAATGAGTTGTCAATTGATAATGAGATCATATCATTGGGAGAATGATATGGTGGATAGACCCAAACTAAGCGAAGCAATTAGATCGTTTCATCGTGTTCATCTTTGCGAAGCTTTTCCTATGTCAAATATTGTATTCCTTAGACCATGAGATAATGCAACTCCCTGGTACCGGAAGAAAGCTTTGAGATCATCAAACGTCATCCTATGAGAGGGTGATCATAAAGGTGTCTCTCAGGTGATCGGAAAGTATCTGTTGGGTTGTATGTATCGAGATGGGATTTGTCCCTCCCAAGTCGGAGAGATATACTTCGGGCCCACTCGTGTCGATATCAACACCGCTTGCAAGCATGTGGTTAAGGAGTTAATCATAAAGTGATATCGGATTACGGAGCAGTAAAGTACTTTTTGTGGACGAGATTGAACTAGGTATGATGCAAGACGATCGAATCTCGGGCAAGTAAAATATCGCGAGACGAAGGGAATATATATATGGGATTGATTGAATCTGGCATCGTGGTTCATCCGATATGATCATCGATGAATGTGTGGGAGTCAATATGGGTGCCAGACCCATTGTTGATTATTGATAGAAGATCATATGCATATATTCTCGAACCCAGGTCACACTTAACGCCTCGGCTAGGATAGATTGGATAATTGGTTTATGAATTTTTGTTGAGTCTCGGATGGGATCCGGGACATCACGAGAGGTTCGAATGGTCGGAGAATAAGATTCATATAAGTCGGTCTGATTTTGGAGTTGAATTGTTGGGTTAATCGGTATTGTCTGGGAAGCTTCTAGAACCTTCGGAAGGGACCAACGTGGCCCCACCTTCCGGGAGGGGGCATGGACCTATGAGGTAGTGTCCTGGCTGCATTGGGCCAGGGGCACAAGGCCCCATAGGGCCCAGCCGATCCTAGATAAGTTTAAACTCGTTTAAACTAGAGATAGGATTTCTAGATAAGGGAGAGTTTAAATCGTTTAAACTAGAGATAGGATTTCTAGATAAGGAAGAGTTTAAATTGTTTAAACTAGAGATAGGCTTGGAGGAGGGGCAAGGGCTGGCCGCCCCCCTCTATATATATAGGGGTGGTGCGCCCCCTCCCCCTACACACACACCTTCCTCCAAGCCCTAGCTGCCTTGCTACCTTCCTCTCCCTCCATTTGTTTGTAGGCGTAGCCTGCTGTAAATTCTCCACCATATACACCACGCCGTGTTGTAGATCCAATCTATCTCTCCACCATACTTTTGGTCCGAGGAAGGAGGCGTCGAGTCTTTGCGTGTGCATCTAACGGAGGCACCGCCACTTGTGGTGCTAGATCGGATCGGATCGCGAGGAGGAGGCGAGTACGACTACATCACCCGCGTTAATTGAGCGTTCGCTGTCGAATCTTCAAGGGTATGAAGATCTAATACAATCTCTCTCGTTGTATGCATCTCCTAGATTAGATCTTGGCTTTCCCTCTTAGCTCCGTGAAAATTTTGATTTACTATGCCATGAAACCCTTTAGTGGTATCGAGCTAGATCTATGCGTAGATGTGTTTCACGAGTAGAGCATAACATGGTTGTTGCGGGCGTTGATGTTTTCTGTTGCAAGCCTCTTGTTTGTGTTTTTCTTATGGCGGGATAGTGAGATTGAAGCGGTCGGGCCAACCTTACGGCGTCGTTCGCGAGACCGGCTCCGCTTGGCGTGTGGCTTGTTCCACACATGCGGTGGTGGATGTCGGTTTCTCTCACTATAGTTGTCATGGGATTAACACGGAGTTTGGCAACCATAATATCACCGTTGTGGCTTTCCGTAGGTAAGAATCGTTCTTAGCATCTACTCCCATAAGCCACGTAAAACATGCAACAACAAAGTAGGCGTCTAACTTGTTCTTGCGAGGAGTGTTTTCGTGATATGGTATGGCCCAAGATGTGATGTGTATAATGTATGCGATGATCATGTTTTGTAATGTTTCACGACTTGCATGTCGATGAGTACACAACCGGAGGAATATGGTTGTCTTCATAATTGTGTATGACCTGAGTCAACTTCTTATCGCCATGTAATAGCTTTACTTTATCGCTAAGTAGTTAGCAATAGTTGTAGTTGCTATTCGTGGTGGAGGCAATCATGGTGGAGTGATGGAGATCATGCGGAGCACAAGATGGAGATCATTCTTGGCGATTGGCTATACCATGTCACATAAAGTTATATGCATGTGATGTTTATCCTTTATGTATCTTATTATGCTTAGATCGCGATGGTAGCATTATAAGATGATTCCTCATAAAGATCAAGATAAAAACTGTGTTCTCCCCAAGTATGCACCGTTGCGAAAGTTAAATCGTGTCCAAGCATCACGTGATGATGGTGCTATAGACTCTCTCACATACAACGGGTGCAAGCCCGTTTTACTGCAGCGGAAATACTTGGGTCTAACTTGAGCCTAGCATGTAGACATGGCCTCGGAACACAAGAACCGAAAGGTTAAGCATGAGTCATATGAATGATATGATCGACACTTCGTTGTCCACCATTGAAACCACATCTCTTCGTGATGATCGGATTAGGTGTGGTGAATTTGGATCGTGTTCACTAAACAACTTGAGGGATGTTGAATTTAGTGGGAGTTCATCTAGTAATTTGATTAAGTTGAACTATTTATCATGAACATAGTCTAAATTGTACTTGGAAATCAGTAGATCACATGGCCAAATCCAACTTTAACTTCAACGTTTTCTTTGAGAAGAAAAGCTTAGAAACAATGGGTCTAACTTCACCAACTGGTTCCATGATCTAAGAATCATTACTGCGGACAAAGGACTATGTCCTTGAGAAAGCATTAGGTAACCCCACGTGAGATCGCGGTGATGAAAAACATTTATCGATCGGCGCAAGGATGATTATGATTTGATTAAGATCGTCATGTTGTATGCTATGGAATCGGATCTTCAAAATCATTTTGAGGAGTTCACCGGGCCCTTTGAGATTCTCGAGGAGCTGAAAAACATGTTTCAGACTCAAGCCCGTTCTGAGAGATATGAGATCTCTAAGAAATTCTTTAACTACAATATGGAGGAAGGGAGTTCCGTTAGTGAGCACGCCATTAAGATGTCGGGATACACTCAACGCCTTGAGCAACTGGACTGCAAGATTCCAGAGGAGCTCAAGATTGACACTCCTAGCTACAAAAGTTTTGTAGTTGATCACAATCATATTGGTTCCACTGATATGATCACTAAGCTCTTTGCTAAGATGAAAGTAGCGGGTGAACATCAAAAGAATAATCATGTGTTGATGGTCAACAATCCCCACCTTTAAGAAAGGTAAGGAGCAAGGAAGCCCTTCAAAAAGGCGGCAAGCGCGTTGCCCTAGAGAAGAAGCTCAAGTCCGGTCCCAAGCCGGACAGAGTGCTTCTATTGCAAGGACAAGGGTCCTTTGGGCAAGCTGTCAAGTACTTGGCGGACAAAGTATGGCACCATCAAAGGTATATTTGATATACATGTTATTGATGTTTTCCTTACGAGCCCTCGTTGTAGTGCACAGGTATTTGATACGGTTCGGTTGCTAATATTTGTAACTCGAAGCAGGAGCTACGGAATAGACCGCTGACTTGAGGGATGAGGTGACGATGCGGCGTTGGCAGCGGATCAAGAGTTGATGTGATGGCCGTCGACACGCTCTCCTTAGTTTTACCTTCGGGATTAGTTTTAAACCTTAATAAATGTTATTATGTACTGCGTTGAGCATGAATATCATTTCGGATCGTGTTTATTGCAAGACGGTTATTCATTTAAATCGGAGAATAATGGTTGTTCTATTTATATGAGTAACATCTTTATGGTCATGCACCTCTTGTGAATGGTTTATTTCTTCTAAATCTCGAAAGGGATGAAACACACATCCATAACATTGAGGCTAAGAGATGCAAAGTAGATAGTGATAATACTACTTATTTGTGGCACTTTGTCGTCTAGGTCATATTGGTGTAAAGCGCATGAAGAAACTCCATTCGATGGACTTTTGGAGTCTCTTGATTTTGAATCATTTGACACATGCGAACCATGCCTCATGGGCAAGATGATCAAAACCCGTTCTCGGTATGATGGAGCGAGCAACGGACTTGTTGGAAATCATACATACCGATGTATGCGGACCGATGAGTGTTTCGACGGTGGATATCGCTATTTTCTCACTTTTACCGATGACTTAAGTAGATATGGGTATATCTATTTAATGAAACATAAATCTGAAACGTTTGAAAGTTCAAAGAATTTGAATGAAGTGGAGAACCATCGTAGAAAGATTAAGTTTCTATGATCCGATCGTGGCGAATATTTGAGTTATGATTTTCTCACGCATCTTAAAGCAAGCGGAATTGTTTCGCAACTCCATACCGGAACACCATAGCGCAATGGTGTCTGAGCAGAATCGAACCCTATTAGATATGGTCCGATCATGATGTCTCTTCTTGATTTGCCGTTATCATTTTGGGGTTATGCATTAGAAACGCTGCATTCACTTTAAATAGGGCTCCATCTAAATCCGTTGAGACGACCGTATGTATGAACTGTGGTTTGGTGCTAAACCTAAGTTGTCGTTTCTTAAAGTTTGGGGATGAAGCTTCGTCAAGAAGTTGATGCGGACAAGCTCGAACCCAAAGCGGAGAAATGCGTCTTCATAGGATACCCTAAGGAAACCATTGGGTATACCTTCTATCCGAGCGAAGGCAAAGTGTTTGTCAAAAGAACGGTTCCTTTCTTGAGAAGGAGTTTCTCTCGAAAGAAGTGAGTGCGAGGAAAGTAGAGCTAGGCGAGGTTATTGAACCTTCTCTTGAATTGGAGAGTAGCGCACGACTGAAATTGTTCGGTCTGCCGCACCAACAATAGAGGAAGCTAATGACAAGGATCATGAAGCTTGGACGATCTCTGCTCTTGAGCGTCGCGGTCAACAAGGTCGCGTGCCCCTCGAGTGGTATGGCAACCTGTCTTGTTGTCTTGTTAGTAGAAGACGGTGAACCTACGAACTATGAGGAAGCGATGATGAGCCCAGACTCGAGAAATGGTCGGAAGCCATGAAATCCAATTGGGATCCATGAGCGAAAACCAAGTATGAACTTTGGTGGACCCTCCTAGCGACCGAAAGGCCGTTGAGTGCAAATGGATTTTCAAGAAGAAAGCGGGCGGATGGTAATGTTACCGTCTATAAAGCACGGCTTGTCGCAAAAGGTTTTCGACAAGTTCAAGGTGTTGACTACGATGAGACTTTCTCTCCGGTAGCGATGTTTAAGTCCATTCGGATTTTATTAGCAATTGCTGCGTTTCATGATTATGAAATATGGCAGATGGATGTCAAGACTGCTTTCCTCAATGGGAACATTGATGAAGAGTTGTATATGATGCAACCGAAGGTTTTATCGATCCTAAGGATGCTAGTAAAGTATGCAAACTTGCGTTCCATTTATGGGAAGCAAGCATCTCGGAGTTGGAACCTTCGTTTTGATCAAGTGATCAAGAGCTTTGGATTTGTTCCAAATTGCTCTGAAGCTTGCATCTACAAGAAAGTGAGTGGGAGCTCGGTGGCGTTTACGATGCTATGTGGATGACATATTGATTATCGAAAATGACATCAACATGCTTAATGATGTGAAGAGTTATTTGAACAAGTGTTTTCAATGAAATACCTAGGTGAAGCTTATATATTGGGCATCAAGATCTATAGAGATAGACAAAACGCTGATAGCTTTAAGCGGTACATACCTAGACAAAGTTCGAAAAGGTTCGAATGGATAAGGCAAAGAAAGGTTCGGTGCCTATGTTGTTAGGTAAGATATTGAGCAAGGCTCGGTGTCCATTCTGATGAAATGATAGGAAGCTATGAGCAAAGTGACTTATGCCTCGGCCATAGGTTCCATCATGTATGCCATCTTTGTGTACTAGACCGGATGTGTCCAATGCTCTTAGTTTGACGAGCGATATCAAAGTGATCGAGTGGAACCTGGACAGCCGTGAAGAACATCCTAAAGTACCTAAATAGAACTAAAGAAATGTTCTTAGTCTATGGGGTGATGAGCGACTTGTCGTAAAGGTTACGTCGACGCTAGTTTCGACCGACAAGGATGATTCTAAATCTCAGACGGGATACGTGTATATTTTGAATGGAGGAGCTGTGGTGGAGAAGGCGCAAGCAAAGCGTGATCGCGGTATCTCTGATGGAAGCGGAATACATGGGCTGCTTGAGCGTCAAGTGAAGGAGTTTGGATCGAAACTTCATCATCGAGCTTGGCGTGGTTCAAGTGCATTGGACCCTTTGGAGATATTGTGTGACAACACCGCCATAGCACTCGCTAAGGAACCAAGATATCATCCAAAGACCAAGCATATCAACTGAAGTTTCATATAATCCGAGATTATATAGCGGATGGAGATCGAAGATTAGCAAAGTACATACGGATCTTAATGTCGCAGATCCATTGACTAAACCTCTTCCACGTGTAAAACATGATCAACACCTCGATTGCCATGGGTGTGAGATTGTTGCGGATGTAAACTAGATTATTGACTCTAGTGCAAGTGGGAGACTGTTGGAATTATTCCCTAGAGGAAATAATAAAGATGTTATTATTATAATTCTTGTTCATGATAAAGTTTATATTCCATGCTAGAATTGTATTAAGCGGAAACATTAATACTTGTGTGGTTTGTGAACAACACGTGTCCCTAATGCGCCTCTATGGACGAGCTGATTGAGCAATGATGGTTAAGGTTTCCTAACCATAGACATGAGTTGTCAATTGATAATGAGATCATATCATTGGGAGAATGATATGGTGGATAGACCCAAACTAAGCGAAGCAATTAGATCGTTCATCGTGTTCATCTTTGCGAAGCTTTTCCTATGTCAAATATTGTATTCCTTAGACCATGAGATAATGCAACTCTACGTATCGGAAGAAAGCTTTGAGGTCATCAAGCGTCATCCTATGAGAGGGTGATCATAAAGGTGTCTCTCGGTGATCGGAAAGTATACATTGGGTTGTATGTATCGAGATGGATTTGTCCCTCCCAAGTCGGATAGATATACTTGGGCCCACTCGTTGTCGATATCAACACCGCTTGCAAGCATGTGGTTAAGGAGTTAATCATAAAGTGATATCGGATTACGAACGAGTAAAGTACTTCGTGAGCGAGATTGAACTAGGTATGGCGGTACCGACGATCGAATCTCGCAAGTAAAATATCGCGAGACAGAGGAATATATATATGGGATTGATTGAATCCTGGCATCGTGGTTCATCCGATATGATCATCGATGAATGTGTGGGAGTCAATATGGGTGCCTGCCCATTGTTGATTATTGATAGAAGATCATACGCATATTCTCGAACCCGCAGGTCACACATAACGATCTCGACGCTAGGATAGATTGGATAATTGGTTTATGATTTTTGTTGAGTCTCGGATGGGATCCGGGACATCACGAGAGGTTAGGAATGGTCCGGAGAATAAGATTCATATAAGGCGTGCAGTTTTGGAGTTGAATTGTTCAGGTTAATCGGTATTGTCTGGAAGCTTCTAGAACCTTAGGAAGGGACCAACGTGGCCCCACCTTCCGGGGAGGGCATGGGCCTATGAGGGAGTGTCTTGGCGCATTGGGCCGGGGCACAAGGCCCCATAGGGCCAGTGATCCTAGATAAGTTTAAACTCGTTTAAACTAGAGATAGGATTTCTAGATAAGGAGAGTTTAAATCATTTAAACTAGAGATAGGATTTCTAGATAAGGAGAGTTTAAATTGTTTAAACTAGAGATAGGATTGGAGGAGGAAAGGGCTGGCCGCCCCTCTATATATAGAGGGTGGTCGCCCTCCCCTACACACACACCTTCCTCCAAGCCCTAGCGCCTTGCTACCTTCCTCTCCCTCCCATTTGTTTGTGGCGTAGCCTGCGTGAAATTCTCCACCATATACACCACGCGCCGTGTTGTAGATCCAATCTATCTCTCCACCATACTCGCTAGTCCGAGGAAGGAGGAGGCGTCGAGGTGCTGCGTGTGCATCTCACGGAGGCACCGCCACTTGTGGTGCTAGATCGGATCGGATCGCGAGGAGGAGAAGCGAGTCGACTACATCACCCACGTTAAAAGCGTTCCGTGTCGAATCTTCAAGGGTATGAAGATCTAATCCAATCTCTCTCGTTGTATGCATCTCCTAGATTAGATCTTGGCTTTCCCTCTGTTCGCTCCGTAGAAAATTTTGATTTACTATGCCGCGAAACCCTTCAACATCGCCCACGGAGCTCCTCCACCACCACCCGTGGGACCTTCGAATCACCCAATCGCACCCGAGCAAAACAACGGCGGAAATGGGTACCCCCGCCAAAAGGATCATTGATGATCCAAAAGGGGCGCCCAACAAATAGGGTGCAAAAGAAAATCACCCGCCAAGTCAGTTTGGATGTGACCGCTCCACCCGCCATCCCTGAGTACCTCAGTGGTTCGGAGTCCTGCATCACGTTTAGCCGTTCGGATCACCCCCGCCAGATCTCTCGCCCAGGTCATGCTGCCCTGGTGCTCGAGGCGTAGATCGGGGCGTTGAGATGAGCCGCGTCTTCATGGACGATGGCAGCGGCATCAATCTGAGGTTCGCTAGCACATTAGCAGTAATGCGGATCCCGCTGTGCAGCCTGGAACAATCCGACACAATGTTCCATGGCATCGTCCCAGGGAAGGGCATATTCCCCCTGAGAAAGATATGGCTCGACGTCATCTTCGGCAAGCCCGATAACTTTCGGTGCGAGCGACTCGAGTTCGAAGTGGTGGATTGGCCATCACAATACCACGCCATCCTCGGGCGCGTGCCATTCACACGGTTCATGGCAGTACCGCACTATGCGTACCTGCTACTCAAGATGCCAGGACCTAGGCGCGTCATCACGGTCCACGAGAGCCTCACCCGATCGGATCACTGTGACAGGGACTTCAATAGAATCTCCTAGTCATTCGGCATGCAGGAGGAGCTCATAAGGCTCCGAGAGTGTTATCACCATATTTTGGCCAAATGAGGAGATGGGCCGTAATCAAGATGGGCTTGGAAGATACATATATGCAACGTGTTGTTGAATCGGCCTTGTGCGTGGATTTGGGCTAAATTGCCTGTGTATCTTATATTGTAGTAGGTTCCGTTTCGGTTTAAGTAAGAGATAGAGTTGTTAGGGTTATTCCAAAGATAGAAAGTCTCCGGACTATAAATATGTACCTAAGGTTATTGAGAAAAGGAGGACAATCACGTTCACAACAAACACAATCTCGATCGCATACCCCTTGTTTCTAGGGTTTCTTTCGGGTAAGTGTCATGCCTAGATCGCATCTTGCGATCTAGGCGATATCTACTATCGTTATTTGGTGTTACTCGTACTGAAGCCTTGTTGATGGCGAGTAATACTATTATCATAGATTTGTTTAGGTTAGCATCGGTGTTTTTTGCTATGATTGTTTAAGTTATGCTACCTTTAGTTATCTTGTCGCCTTTGCACCTTTTCCGGTGTAAGGGTAGCATCTTATGATCTTTATTGTCGATTTGATCCGTTATAGTTTTGCCTTGTTTTCCAAGGTTTAGTTTGATATCCACGTGGTCGGCCTTGCAAACGGGTTGAGCGATCCGATAATGCGTGAGGATATGGTTTGCTAATTCGAGAGGAGTTGTTCCGGGAATTGACTTTACGTCGGTTGTTAGGCCTTCTCTAGGGTTAGTTTTCTATCATCTTTTGTATTTACCAGGCTCAATTACGTGTAGGATGTTCCAGTTACGTGGTGAGAACATTAAACTGTCGTAGATCGATTTAACTTGTATTGATGAAGCAAAACCCCATGTTATCATAGATCTAATGCAGAACCATGGGACAATCGGCTCGAGCCGATTCACGAAAACACAGGAGCGTCACGGCTCGAATTTTACGTATACTTGTTTACCATGCGAAACTGATCAAGCAATCCATCACCTTCTGACCAGGTATAGGTCGGTGTACGCCTCGAATCAGCCGGGGCGTGTCCGGAGTTTTGCGGCGTTGCGAGGACGAGCCCACCGGCGATTCCGGAGCCTCCGGCTCTTCGTGTTGCTCGTCGCTGCTCGCCGGTGGGTTTTGACAGGCAACACATTCTGGCACGCCCGGTGGGACATTTAACAACATCTGCATCAACATCCGACGCTGCGATGGGGGACAGACCGGTCACATACGACGATCTGCCTGAGGAGCACAAGGCGAAGTATGATGATATCAAAGCTCTCTTCGAAGCCGATCTTATCGGCTCTTTTGTGAGGACCCGTAAGCATGGCATCAGGTGGAAAGGGTTCTCACCTGAAGGTGCTCTTGATGAGGTGGATCTTTACATTCCTTGAGGAGGCGCACGGGGCTCTGCGGAAGTCAACTACATGGTGGCTCACTCTCTTCACCGCCATTCCGAGAGCTTAGTGAACGCTTTGGCGCGCGCGATTCGCGTAGTTCGAGATATCATGAAACATCAGTACTCTCCGTCGGGCCTACTCTAGGGACTCACCAGGAGAAAGACTGCTCAGACCGAGCCACGGTGCCATTCACGCTGGCAGCTCCGAGCCTGAGGACACCGGCGTCGTCTACAAGGTTGGAGGTGACCCAGGCGATTGCCAATTCCTGTTTGAACCACTTAAAGAAATCCCACATGGATATGTGTGCACCTACGTGCCGGACTGCAATAACTGGCGCAGACGAACCATTGCAACGCGAGATTTACAGGCGGGAGTTTGGGCGGGGCTTGAGCGGTATTCTGGGCGAGGATGTGCAGGATGGGCCGATAAGCAGGCATGGCTAGCCAAGCACGCCACGGAACGAGTCATGAGAATGCAGCCCTGCAGCTCAAGCGGTGGAGCAAATCCGTACCATCTTGAGAGACCGGTTAAACCGTCAAGAGAAGGACAATCGGCTATTCCAAGCCGTACCCCAACGAGTTTGATCTGATTCCGCTGCCGCCCAAGTATCGGCTCCCTGAGTTCTCAAGGTTTAGCGGATCAGAAGGGTCGAGCTCGATCGAGCATGTGAGCCGATACCTGGCACAATTAGGCATGATTTCAGCATCGGATCAGTTACGCGTAAGGTTCTTTGCGCAATCTCTGACAGGACCAGCTTTTGGGTGGTACACCTCGCTGCCACGATTCGATCAGACACGGAAGCAAGCTGGAAGAGCAGTTCCACATTGGTATCATTCGAAGCTACGAGGTGGCATTGCAGATCGCGCGAGTGCAAAGCGGGGAGAAAGCGGTAGCGAGTACATTCAGCGTTTCAGATCAGAACCGATGTTATTCGGCTCGTTTAAGCGAAAAGCGATCGAGCTGGCGGTGTTGGGTCTCTCGGCACCTATCAAAGATCGCTTTCAAGTAGAGTACAACTCATTGGCGCACATGGCCCGAAGCGACAATGTATGAACAGCGCCACCACAGGTTGTACCAAGACAAGTTCAAGCGTCCGATAGGCTGGTCGTCTGAAGAAGAGGATCCTACACAAGACCAGGAGGTGGCCGTGGCTGAATGGGCTCGGGGGAGATCTGTGTCCTGCAAATGGGTGAAGCCAAGGGCCTGCAAAGGGTTCGACTTGATGTGAGCAAAGCTGAGCAGATATTCGATTCTTCTGAAGAAAAGCGGTGAAGTTACCGAAGGCCACAAAATCCCTACTCAAGAGATGAGCGGAGACCATCGCAAGTGGCATCACTCGTTCACCCACACCACCAATGATTGCAAGAGCTACGTCGCGGATCCAAGCGGCGATAGAACAACCGTCGATCCTTGGGCAATTCGCCATGAAAGTAGACACAAACCCATTTCCGGCGTCAACATGGTAGAACACAGCCACTCCACGGCGTCGGTTGGATTTCTCGTTCGATGTTAATATGGCAGGGACACATGTACCACCATGGCACATATAAGGAGGAAGACGATCGCTCTCGGGGCAAGGAAAGAGAGAGGCTGGTCCACGCGACCGGCCCGTTATGACGACAGCGGTATTTAACGAGGAGCAAGTGAGAAGCGTCGGTATCGAAGCCACTCCACGCATCTCCTTAACAAGTATGCGTCGAGTATGACCGGCGCCGTGGCGATAGGGATGATGAAAGATATGAGCACCTCGCTAGGGAAAGTCAAAGAAAAGGAAGGCATGGACAAACATTGGGATTGTCCCTTCTTCAAGTATTCTTTGGGATGCGGAATGAGCCGATTGCCTACAATCGACAAGCGCGAGAATGTGGACAGCGGAAGGATGACCTGAGTCGATCTCGGTGTTCAGCGTCTAGGGCCTCTCCCTCCTCGAGCAAAAGACCTCGAGGAGCCAATGGGTGGAAAAGAAGAAGACAGATATCACCGCCAAGGTGGTGCCCGATGGACTCGAGCACACCCAAAAGCGTCGAGTTCTGGCTGCGTAACTGGAGGAAGCGAGCGCGATACCTCCACGCTTTAAGGAAAGCACGGCCGATCGGCGTTAAAGTTCGGAGACCTTGAAGCGGAAGATCGCGAAAAGGAAAGAGTGGCGCCCCAAACCGGTAAAAGCCGATCTGAGACATCGGTGGCACAAACTATGGTGTTCATACTTCCGTCGAGTTTTGTGCTCCAAGAACCAAAGAGCTGCGATGGCACGGTTGGCCCGGCCAGTGGTTATCTTTGAAAAGCCACGTGAGAAGGGCTACAAACATCGAAAGCCACAGTACTGCGAGGTTACATCAATGGGCAACTGTCGGCAAGATGTTGGTTGACACGGGCGGCGATCAATATAATGCCATACTCCATGCTACGGCGTTTGGGGCGCTCACTGCGAATCGATCAAAACCAACGTCACGTTAGCGACTTCAACAACCAAACTTGAAGCATAAGGCGTCTTAAGCGTGGATCGACCGTGGGCGAAAAACCATCGTCATTCTTCGTTGTGGACAGCAAAAGCACCTCTGTTGTCTTCTGGGAGAGATTGGATTCACGCTAATTGCTGCATTCCATCCACGATGCACGATGCCTGTCTGATGGGATGGAGATGAAGTGGAGGTCATTCATGCAGATGATTCGATCGAGATCTCCATAGCTGGCATGAGCGTGCAGGAAGCGGGGCCAAGAGCCGATCTGGAATCAGTCTGAGCGGTGTGGCGCATTGAAGCTACAAAAAGCGGGGTGAGGCTGGTCTTATCCATCGGCACGACGAGTAGCAAAGTCCACGATCGTGCGTGGTATGGCGATCCTGCGATCGGCGCAAATAAAGCTTACGACAAACAGGTCATGCGTAGTAGGAGATTCCTGCCATTGTAGAGCACAAATAAGTTGTAAACCTTCCTTGACTAATGCAATCGAAATGGGGCGATTAAATCGGCAATCCAAATTATCTTGTTATCCTCACCAGCTGTTTGCCCGTGTTTAGCATCGATTTAGCGGTGACGGAAAGCTAGGGTATGGGTTTACATCCGCCGATGAGCTAGAGGAGATTGACATCGGTCTGAGGATAAGCCACGACCAACATTTATCGGCAAGAAGTTAGATCCGAATCTGCGGGTCCGATGATAGCTTTGTTGAAAGAATATCCAGGCTGCACGGGACTATCTGAAATGCCGGGTTAGGCAGGAGCATCATTGAGCATCGACTCCGCTTAAAAGGATTTCGGACATTCCGGTGACGAGCACGACGGATGAAGGCGAAATTTTGGAAGAAGTCAAGAAAGAGATCGAGAAAATGTTGTGACTAGGTTAATCAGGCCATGCAGGTATGCTGAGTGGATTTCTAGTATCGTACCTGTAGAAAAAGGATGGCCGCTGGCGTGTTGCCATAGATTTTCGGGATCTCAATAGAGCTACTCCAAAGGATGAGTATCCGATGCTTGCATGAGAGACATTAATCAACGAGCTCTTTGGTCATAAGATCTTGAGCTTCATGGATGGCAATGCGGTTACAACCAAATTTTTATGGCTCCGTAAGATATACACAAGGCGCATTGAGTCGAGGTTCGGTGGGGTTGTTTGAATATGTAGTCATAGCGTTTGGATGAAGAATGTCGGCGCCATACCAAAGAGCCATGAATTACATTTTCCATGATCGATCGGCAAGTGGTGGAAATTTATATCGATGGCGTGGTGGTCAAGTGCTTCAAGATGAGGACACTTGGACGATCTGCAATCGTCCTAGACCAAACAAGAAAATTCGGACTCTGAATGAATCAAGAAGTGTGCCTTGAGGTGGCGGTCAGTTCTTGGGTTTCTTGGTCCATGAGCGGAATTGAGATCGGCTTTGAAAAGTCGAGGCGGTCACGAACAATGAAGCCACCTACCACGAAGAAAGAAGCTGCGATCTCTCATCGGCAAGATCAACCGTCGGAAGATTCATCTCAATCTGTCGGGAAGAATAGAGCCGTTCATGGGACTGGTGAAAATTAAATCGATGAAGAGTTCCGTGGGGACAGAACAACAACGAGCCTTGACGAGATCAAAGAATATCTAACGAAGCCGCGGTGTTGGTTCCGCCCACCGGATAGGCGTTCTATATTTACTTGTCGATGGTGACACATCCATCGCCTCGGTGGTGGTGCGGGTTTATGATGGTGCAGGCGAGTTGTGTTTTACATCAGAGAAGGATCTTTGGATTCGAGAGACAAGGTATCCACGAGATCGATAAGTTGTGCCTCTGCTGTTTTTCACACGCAAGCTGCGCCACATCTTGCTCTCAGCGAGATTATCATTATATGCAAATCGGATGTCATAAAGCACATCATCGGCTCCTATGTTGAAAGGCCGACTCGGCAAATGGATGTTTGCATTATCGAATTTGACATCCGGTATCAACCCGAAAGCGGTTAAGGGTCGAGCATTGGCCGACCTTATTCTGAAAGAATCAACGCGATATAGCGGTGCTGTCTATACGTGGGCTATGTTTTTCGATGGATCGGTTTGTGATGATGGTTGCGGCATTGGCATTCTACTCGTGTCGCCCGGGGGCAACATATTCCTTCTCCATCCGCTAGCTACCCTCGCAACAACGTCGCCGGTATGAGGCGATACACAAGGAATGGAGTTGCTCATTCGGATTTGGAGCGAGCGGTGGAAATTTTGGAGACTCCAAATTGGTGATTTCCCAACTCACGGAGGAATACAAGTGTGAGGCGAGTCGCTCTTCCCATTATGGTTGCAATGCCGTGAGCTCATGGCAGTTCGGTACATAAACTTTAAGCTGGATCGCGATCGCGAATCTGAGGCGAATGATCTCGCACAAATGGCTTCAGGCTACAAGGACGTAGCAGAGGGAACTGATGTTCAAGTACAGTTCCTGGAGGCGGATGACTGGAGATCCGATATCTTCAATTACTTGAAAGATTCGGCTCGGGGGGCACCTAAACGGATAAGGTACAAGGCCATGAAGTATGTGCTTATCGGGGACGACATGTTCTACATGACTTTGGAAGGATTACTGCTCAAATGTCTGGGACCAACCGAGGCCAATCGGCTCCTACACGAGGTACACGAAGGCGCCTGTGGAACTCACCAATCGGCTCACAAGATGAAATGGTTGATCAGGCGATCAGGGTTTTATTGGCCCACCATGCTTGAGGACTGTTTTAAATACTACAAAGGGTGTCAAGCATGTCAGAAATTTGGAAAAATTCAGATGGTACCCGCGCCAGCAATGAACCCCATCATCAAGCCTTGGCCATTCCGAGGTTGGGGCATGGATATGATCGGCAAGATCAATCCTCCATCAAGCAAAGGCCACATGTGGATTTTGGCCATTACGGATTATTTAACTAAATGGGTGGAAGCCGTCCCTATGAAGTCAGTGAACTCGAAGGATGTTATCAATTTTGTGAAAGAACACGTCATTCATAGATTCGGGATTCCCCAAACTATCACGACCGATGGAGGTTCGGTCTTCATTTCTCATGAGTTTAGAAAATTCTGCGAGGACATGGGAATTAAGCTGATCCGATCATCTCCATACTATGCTCAAGCAAATGGGCAAGCTGAAGCGTCCAACCAGAGCCTTATCAAGCTGATCAAGAGGAAAGTCGATGAGCACCCTAGGCGTTGGCACGAGGTTTTGTCAGAGGCTTTATGGGCTTATCGCATGTCATGTCATGGAGCGATAAAAACCTCGCCATACCATCTAGTCTATGGACAGGAAGCCGTATTGCCCTGGGAGATTACGGCTGGATCGAGACGTGTTACTTTTGAGCGATCTAACTTGAAGAATATCGACCACGATGAGTGATGTGTTGAGGATTTAACGGACTTAGGCGTGGTCGCTTGAGAAAATCAAAGAGAACAAGGCCAAGGTAGCTCGTGCATATAATAAGAAGGTGAGACCAAAGGAGTTCCACGTTGGCGATCTGGTATGGGAAGCTGTGTTGCCATTGGGGACTAAGGATGCGACATATGGTAAATGGTCTCCAAATTGGCACGGGCCATACGGTCGATCAAGTTTTAAGGGGCAACGTACATGCTTGAGGAGGAGCAGCGAAATTCCCAATGGCTATCAACGGACATCTCAAGAAATATTTCCCAAGCATGTGGGATGATGGGCGGTGAAATGTGGGGGCGATACATGAAATCGGCCAAATAAAAAAATATAGCCGATGCACGCATCGACTCTAGAGGTTCAAGCTATTACGGCGGTGCGGTTTACATGAATGAGCTCTTGAAGGAATGCCTCGAAGGCGTGGAGGCGTCGGACGGACACGATCCACCTCGGCGATCTCGGCCGTCGTCTTCGTCCTTGCCGTCACTAGCTGCTTGTTCGAGGCACGTATTTGCCGGATCGGTCTTGATTGAGCTTTGAGGCCTTAGCTTCGTCTTGGGGCGGGCGATGAATGCTTCCTTGTCACGAATGAGCTGTTTAGTCGCGGACCTTCTCTTCAAGATCTCCCAATTCCTTTTTCAAGGATGCAAGCTCGTGATCTTGAGAGGTGTCGGTTTGGCATATAGAGCGCCTTTTCTCGTTGAGCTGCGACATTTATGCGCAATATTGGCCTTGAGGAGATGGGCGCGGCGAGTTAATCCTCTCACGAGCCAACTTCACCCTTGACCCGTAGAAGGACGAGTTACAACTGGCCAAAGCTTCACTGCAATGCTACCGGAAGTTGGTCCTTGATTTCGGCAAACGCTCTTCACCTCTTGAATCCTCGATCAACTTCTCGATCGGGGAGGACAAGGCTTTGAGGCTGGAATTGAGGTAGAACAGCCCCTTCGTGGTTCATCGTTGACGACGAGAGAGTTGGTTCGATGGATTCGTGGTCGAACGTCGGAGCTGAGATATCACAACCTGGCAGGCGAAATGGCGTCGATGTCGTCCAACACGGAAGGATGAGCGAAAGAAGCTAACATACCTCTCCGAGATCGAGGGATAGCGGATGGAGACAATCGGCTTGCGCGTTCTTTGGGCTTGGCCAAAGTGGTAACGTTTCATCTACACCTTGAGGGATTACTAGATCCGACCTTGCGAGGACATCGGCCTTCCCGGTCTTCCCACTGGAAGTGTCGATTAAATGCATGGAAGGTGCTTAGCCGATGTAAATAGTGATGAATCGGCGGATAAAAAGAAACAATTGGTGAGAGCATGGAGGTGATGACTTTGAAACCTCACGGCTCGACGAAGAAGTTCTGATCCTTGCGAGCCCTCTTGGGGCTCACGGTGGCCGCCTCAGCGGTGCTCGGGGATGGGTTCGAGAAGCCTTTTCACAGAAGCCGATGGTGGCAAATCTGGTGGCTCGGTGTGATGGTCCTCTCGTAGTCTGTTGGGCCCAATTCTCCTCGATTGGATTGTGTGTCCTCATTTGGAGGTGTCTTGACGGAAGCTTTGAAGAAAGGAGAGCTAGTAAGCACGAGCATGTTTGCAAGGATGAAAGAGATCAACCAAGGCATGGATCAGGCGTACATGCAAACTTTACGGAGAAGGGCTCCGGCGCCTCAAGGTCTTCTGGCAGCTACTTTCCTCACCATCGTTCTTGTTTTAGTTGGAACTCGAGGCGGTGACTTAGAAGTTGCTTGGTTCTTGGAAGCCGATTGTGGTGATATCGGTGGTTACGCATCACGACCTTTTCAAAGGTGGCGATTTTTGCGAAAAGGACCACGAGGGCTGGTGGGAAGAATTGAAGGGGAGCCATCACCGTGCGTGAGTTCGAGGACCATCTTGTTCTTTGCAAGGAGGCAGTGGGTTATTAGAAGGATCATTTGTGAGTTGCATCAAGAAAATGTACGAGTAGTGGTACTGTTCCAGGATATCATATTGACATCGACTGTTCCAGCGGTCCCGAGCTCTCTGAAGGCATGAGTCTTCCACATCGACCACCAGTTCTCAAAACCATCGGTTGATGAAGCGAAGGTGAGGTTGTTGGAATTGGGATGGTCGAGCATCGAAGAAGGAATAACACCTTTGGTGGTGAGAGGATCGGTGTCGCTCTGCTCTCTGTAAGATGGTGGAGAAATAAATGGGAGGTACTTGTCCAAGGCCAAATTGCCGAGCCACTAGGACCTACTGGTAGAATTCGTATCCGAGCTTGATTATTACATTGGATGTGCTCATGCCAACCGGAAGGAAACAGACGGATCACGTGGAAAATAGGCTGCCAGTCTTTGGTGTCATCGGCAAAGTTGTCTAACTGAAGGAGATTGGATTTTAAAATGTTCGATTCTTCCATGTAAGGAAAGAAGATAGGATTGTCCATCCTTGGAAGAAAATCTTGAACCACTTGGATGCTTCTGAGGATCGGTTTACTACAGCGATCTATCTGAGCTTGTGGTAATGGTGCATCGAATCTTCCCTTTGGCATCTGGAAAGGTGCAACTCGCCAAAGGGGAAAGTTTGGGACATGGTTTGAAAATACAAATTGGGCCCATAGCTGAATGAACCACCAAGGACCTCTGTTTTGGCGCTCTGCTTGGAGAATAGTTTGTGACATCAAGCTGGAGATATCGATAGACCTCTCCAAGGAGCAGTTTGCGATGCCAAGTTGAGTGCCTTTGGCAAGTTCATAGGCAGGAGATAGTTCTTGGTTGGAGCAAGGGAAGGGCCACAGAATATGAAATTTTCCAGCCAGAAGTTGAGGAAAGCCGTGTGTTCTTTCTCTGTGACAGGGCCTTTAGTTTTCATGTGGATTTGAATATAGGCACCCCAGTTCGTACAGTCTGTTTTGGAAGAAAGCTTGCAGGGGACCTTTGTCAGATTAAAAGCAGAGGGGCTGGGTGATGTAACGTCCAGACCAGTAATCATCACCACGTCTAACAGAGTTGGTGTCATGGGGCCATGACCGAACATGAAGCGATTGAGCATCGGACGAAATAGCCGATGGTTTTAGAAGATTTTCATGTTTCTCAAGGGAGACAATGACAAATACGGGGCATCGGCTATTCCGTGGTTTCCCATTGAGATTGGTAAGTTTTGGCTACCTCTGCCAAGAGACCCAATGTTCAGGGGATTAGGCCGGGGCTCAAGCGATCGGCCCAAATTCAAATCTAGGTTTTGGCTTACGAAGGGATTGTTGCTTCGCAAGAATCGGATGGGCAGGACTAGATTACATGCAGGGGCCAAGGCAGAGAGAATTTGGGAGAGAAGGATGCGGCAGATATACGAAACCTAAAAATTTAATGGTGGAATAAAGCATTAATTCGGTGTTTACCATTAATTCCAGCCGTGTTCGGGCTGCGAGGTAGGCGTACCTTGACGAGAGACATGTGTGTTGGTGTTGGGCGATTCCGCCATCTAGTTGGTCGAAGATGGATCTATGCAATTGGGGATCGAGGTTCTTGTCGCTGTGAGCTCGATCTATTCCGTGAGGCAATTGGAGATCAGGTTGGCCTTTTTGAAGAGGGTCATGACTACCGTTTGAAAGTGGAAAGTGGCCGCTCAGATTTGTCTAAGTATGCGACCAAATTTGACCTTGTCAACGCTTTTGGGGAAAGCCGATGTTTTACCATCGGCTCTTTGGGCTTTGACTTAGTTGACTATATGAGCGTAGCATGGTGAAAGCCGATACGATCGGCCACGGGCGTTGACCTATTTTGACTATCGGCAAAAGCGAATTGGAAAAGCAATCTTTGTTGATTCAAAAGTCGATTGTTTACAATGGAGCCGATTGCTTACAAAAGGAAATCTACTACTAGTACTACTACTACTAGTTCCTAATCTAGAGGCGGTGTCGTCGCTTGTCTTTCTCGTCGTACTATTTGTCATCGGCCTTCTTGCAGCGTCGTCTTTCGGCTAACTTCTTTGAAGATGTCGTGAGGGCCTCCTCGTCCTCGTCGTCGTCTTCGGTGTCCTCGCTGGACCCGGTGCCGAAGCGCTTCACCGGCGGGTATTCATCGGAGGAGGTGTCCTCCTCCGATTCCTCCTCCTCGTCGGAGGATTCGACGCCATCCCAGGACCAGGCGTCGTCAGAGCTCTCCACCTCTAGTTCCCCGTCGACAAGGAACTGGAGGCCCTCCTCGCCGTCGGTCAGGGACTCGTCTTCCTTCGACCAGGCGGCGAAGTCCTAGTCCCTCTCGTCCCAACATTGTGGGGCGAGAGCCTCGTACGCCGCCATTGGCAGGTGCTCCGGCGTCGGCTCTCGGTTGCTCATCGTGTTGGAAGATTGGGAGGAAAGGGCGGATGATTTGGAGGAAGAAGAGGAGACCATGGCGGAGGAAGAGGGTTTTTTCGGCGGAGGAAGAGGGTTTTTTGGCTAATGGAGGAAGATGGGGCTGCAAAGCTTTCGGATGAATTTAAATAAGGGAATAGTGGGAGGTGGTTCAATGCCATAGCGGTTTCCCGAATGTGGTGCCAAAATTGTCAAATCATGCCTGCGAGAAGTTGAGAAGACAGGGCAT
Organism: Avena longiglumis; assembly: GCA_030063025.1. Taxonomy (NCBI): domain Eukaryota; kingdom Viridiplantae; phylum Streptophyta; class Magnoliopsida; order Poales; family Poaceae; genus Avena; species Avena longiglumis. The sequence continues at coordinate 64,570,833 of CP125973.1, forward strand.
CATGATGAGGGGGTGGCGTGGCGATTACGCTCGCAGCGTGTAACCCGATATAAAAAAGGGGAAGAAAAACATCAACAGTGGTTTTGGAATTATTATTGCCAAAACCAGGGGGGCATGTGTTATCACCATATTTTGGCCAAAGGAGGAGATGGGCCGTAATCAAGATGGGCTTGGAAGATACATATATGCAACATGTTGTTGAATCGGCCTTGTGCGTGGATTTGGGCTAAATTGCCCGTGTATCTTATATTGTAGTAGGTTCCGTTTCGGTTTAAGTCAGAGATCGAGTTGTTCGGGTTATTCCAAAGATAGAAAGTCTCGGACTATAAATATGTACCTAAGGTTATTGAGAAAGGAGGACAATCACGTTCACAACAAACACAATCTCGGCGCCATACCCTTGTTTCTAGGGTTTCTTTCGGGTAAGTGTCATGCTGCCTAGATCGCATCTTGCGATCTAGGCAGTATTTGCTTATGCGTTATTTGGTGTTACTCGTACTGAAGCCTTGTTGATGGCGAGTAATACTATTATCATAGATTTGTTTAGGTTAGCATCGGTGTTTTTTGCTATGATTGTTTAAGTTATGCTACATTTAGTTATCTCGCTGCCTTTGCACCTTTTCCTGGGTGTAAGGGTAGCATCTTGCTTGATCTTTATTCAGTCGATTTGATCCGTTATAGTTTTGCCTTGTTTTCCAAGGTTTAGTTTGATATCCACGTAGTCAGGCCTTGCAAACGGGTTGAGCGATCCGAGTACGTGAGGATATGGTTTGCTAATTCGAGAGGAGTTGTTAGGAATTGACTTTACGTCGGTTGTTAGGCCTTCTCTAGGGTTAGTTTTCTATCATCTTTTGTATTTACCGGGCTCAATTACGTGTAGGATGTTCCAATTACGTGGTGAAAGCGTTAAACCGTCAGAGATCGATTTAACTTGTATTGATGAAGCAAAACCCCATGTTATCATAGATCTAATGCAGAACCATGGGATAATCGGCTCGAGCGATTCACGAGAAACAGGGAGCCGTCACGGCTCGAATTTCGATACTTGTTTACCATGCAGGAAACGATCGAAGCAATCCATCACCTTCGACCAGGTATAGGTCGGTGGCACGCCCTCGAATCAGCCAGGACGTGTGCCGGAGTTTTGCGGGCCGTTGCCCGAGGGACCAGGGCCCACCAGCAGTTCTGGGAGCCTCCCGGCTCTTCGTGTTGCTCGTCGCTGCTCGCCGGTGGGTTTTGACAGGCAACAGAGAGGTGATAGACAACGGGGCACCCCCAGTCTCAAGGCAGAACACACCTGACATGTCGTTCGACTCAACAGTCAACACGAAAAAGGTGCAGGTTGTAACATCCCAGCATTAGAGCTTAGAAATAAGCTGAACACCGATGTGTGCATTGCATTCATGCATAGAAAATCTGAATATTTTTTGCGCTTTTAAATAAAAATTTGTCAAAGTGATTGAAGCTTCTCTTAACTTGATGGAATTGAAGTAGATCATCAAGTTGACTGCGATAAGTTTCAATATGATCTTTGCTAAAACCTTATTTTGGGTAAACATGATTTGATCTAAGGGTAGATCAAATGTAATAAAATTAAACCCTGATACATTACTTAATGATTTATATTTGATCCTTAAGTGATCATATCATAGTATTCATTATATTCACTCATGAATACCAAATTATAAATATAACACAAATAATAAGAATGTAACAACTATATCTTAATCTCATCTATTTATACCATGAGTATCATGGAAATAACTAACTTTAAATCTCTAATGAGATTGACTAGGAAAGAAACCAAAGTCAAGATCATTCACCATATATCTTTCTTTCCAAATCAATCCTTATCATCTCTATTGAATCCTATCCTTATATTTGTTGTTCATCAATATTGAGAAATCAACTATTGATTCACCAATTCTTAACCTATCAATTCTTGACCTATCAACTCTTGTCTTTATAATAGCATTCACTTAAGGCTTACAAAGAAAGAAGAAGAGGTAAATAGTGATGCTAGTTTTAGATATCATCTATAGGATGGAAGAGTTTGGAGAGAATAAAATCATTATGATAATTGATGGAGTTAACTCACTCCTAAATGGATAGAAGAGTTATCTGGCAGACATTATTATATGTGGTAACCAAAGAAGATTATAAGGATGAATTCTGAAGATAGTTACAAGGAGTAATCCTATTGGATCAAGTAGGTATAATCAATGAGTAATATCTCATATATAGATAGAGATACTAAGAAGATAACAATAATACAATTGTAATGTTGTATTGATGAGGCCTTGATTAGCCAACTAGAAACCTAAGCCATAAATGATCAAAGGATTATAATGATCATGTTTAAGTCACCAATATTGAATGCTTATACCATGTATGAGTGACATTGGTGGATAAAACCTGATTGAATCATAGTATAGATATATTATCCTAGATTAGTCATTACAAGTCACATTAATATAAAGTGAGGTTGGAATGTTAGATACTGGAATCAAGTAGAGATATGATAGTATGATTAAGATGATGCTAGAGTAACATTGGATTATAGAAGTAGTAGTTTTCTCTTGGGAAATACTAAACACTTAAGGAGAGTAGAATTTGATATATACATCCACTGAAGTGGTATTAGTGATGGATGATTACGGAAGAGTATGATTGGAGTTAGAAGTAACCACTTCTTGGATTGGGGATTATCAACAGTAGAGTAGTTGATATAACCAAGTATGATTATAAGAAGATTATGAAAGCTTTAGTGTCAAGCTCATTGGGTTTATAAATGAACTTAGAAAAATAAATGGTGGATAAGAATATTCTTGGGAAGTAAAATTCATCATGTTAACACATGATGATGGATATGGAGAAGTAGTATATCTAGGAAAGGAATTCCTTAATCAGAAGTTCAGAATTATGAAGTATTGAAAATAGGAATCCTTGTTAAACACTAAACCCTAAATCTTTAACCAAACATAATATCCATTTTATCTGATTGCTCTATCATTTTATCTCCACAAAGCTTTATAGGAAGATTTCCTCTAGCAAATCACATAAGCACATCTTTGTCATTCCTAACTATCATAATTATATGTACTTAGGAGTTATCCTTATCAATTATTTTCCATAAGACCTTCTAGGAAATAACTTTCTGGTATAAAAGATGAAGTCATTCTTGAACACCAACATAAGGACAATCTGTCTTAACCAATAATCTTTATTCATATAAATAAAATGATGAACAAAAATATTAAAACTCCTAAAACCCATGGTAAACAATTACAATTTAAAACCCTAACTTTTATTTCAATCATATATGCCTAGAAACTATAGTTATCAATTCTCTCTCATAATTCATTTCAAATAGTAACTATTTATTTTAAAGGGTGATATTAATAAAGGTCATAAACATAAAGATAATATGTTTAGCCATTAACCCTTATTCACATCAATAAAAGAAATACGAGAATATCAAATCTTCAAAGAACTTATGGTAAGTATTTTCAATTCAAACTTTAACTCTTATGTTAGTAATAATAAAATATATACATATGTATAAGAAAATAAAGAAGTGATAACTTTATATAATAAAAGTTCACAAATATTTCAAAATAACTTATTATTGATACTGGTATTCAACAAAGAACTTTTATAAAGAAAGATTCCTAAAACAAATAAAAATACAAAAGATGAAAAATAAAACAGAAAAGGAAAAAACCGAAAGAAAAAAATAGAAGAATACAGCTTCTGGCCGCAGCCCATTTTCCCTTATCCCTATCTACTACTCGCGAGCAGCTCGAATGCAGCCCATCTGGCCCAAGTGCAGCCTGGCACTGGCCCGTACCCCTTCGTTGTATTTTTCCCCATCGTCTTCCTCGCCGACGGATCGAGCAAGAAGCTCGCTGTCAAGCTCCGCCGCGTCGGCGTGCGCTAGGATTCGTGCTGCCGCCCGCCGTCGTCTACAAGATCCTCTGCCTCGCCAAGGACGAACCCTAGCATGTCATTTCCTCTCCTCTCTTCTTTAGCGCCCAAACCCTAACCCTAGAGCTCACAGACGCCGTCGAGCCCCGTCGTCTCCGGCCGCTCCGAGCCTCGTTGTGGCTCCTGGAAGCTTCGCCTCGCCGCGGTGAGCAGCCTCGCAGGAGGAATCGACGTGAGGACACCGTCTTCCCGAGCTCCGGCCACCGCTTCCTCCCTCGATTCCGGCGTATCCTGTGCTCGCCTCGCCTCGCCACCACCACCGTCATGCTCCTGGTGAGCCACCGGTGCTCAAGCACCTTTCCGCTTCCTCTCTCTCCCTGTGGATCTTCCTCCCCACGAGAGCCCGACGCCGCCGCCGCTCACCGACGTTGCACCGCCGTCCCCAATGACCATTTTTTAGGGCGCCACCATAGCTAGGCTCCTCGCATCATCCTCTTTACGATACACACAACCGCAGCCGCGCGCACGAACGGAATCCATTGATCGACAATCAATCTAGGAGGTTCATCCTTGGATGACGTCACTCTGACATCATCATCGCATCATCCCCAGACACGTCAGCGTATTGGACTTAGTCCACTGCTCGCGTGGAATATGACGTGGTCACTGGCCCACTGGTCAGTGACCGTGGGTAGATTTAGCTTAGGTGCACAATGTCTTTTCTGTTTAGGAATTAAATAAAACCAGATTAATTCCAATATAAATAAAATAATAAAATCTTGTTTAATTAATAACTTTTGTTTTATAATTCGGAAAATATGTTTAATATATGAAAAATTACAGAAAAAGAAAATCTACAACTTAAAACTATTATCAAATATTATTATGATGATTATTTAAATAAATAGAATTTAATAATGGTAAATGTTAAAATTATAAATAAAATACCAAAAATCTTAGAAAAATAATAATTATAATTTAAAACTATAATCATGCATTATTATTCCTCTTAATTAAATATTTGTTATTTATTAAGACTTTATAAAGTAATAAGTATTATAAAAATCATATCTTATTATTTTTAAATCACAAAAATAAGTGTAATATACCAAAATGATCATAAAAATAATACCTATATGCTAAAAATATAATATTCCACTTTTGAGTTAAATAAAAAGTTAAACACTTTCATAACTTGAATCAAACCTATTTGTTTAGTTAATAATTCATATAAGGGTAAATAAAAATTTCTAATATTCAAAAATTAACCAATTGAGTCTAATAAATAGTATTGGTCTTCAATATTGATAATATGAAGTCAAAATGGTTCAACATATTTTAAATGCAATTTTATTGAATTATCTTTCAACCATAAGGGCAAATTATTTTATAAAAGGATTCTTATTTAATATAAAATCTCCAAGAATAATTGGTAATGAAATAAAACCTATTTATTTACTTTAATCACAAGTTTATAAACAAATCAAAACACTATAGGGAGTTCATAAGTAGTAAATAATATTGTTTACTTATTCATAAACCTTAACCACACCCTTATAAGGAGATAAATCCCTTTATATATTTATAATGTAAAGAAACCATTACCAACTAAAAATAATACCATTCTTAAGTAACTTTAAAGAAATATTATAAAGTGAACAAGGTATAAGTATAACAAACATTTCACCTAAAGTCCATCTATGTCTTTAAAGTTAACTTTAGTCTATAATACTTTAAATAATGCTAAAGACTTTATTATATGCTTTATAGTTAACTTTGGTCTATTATAATTAAGTTATAAAGTATCCTAATACCAAACCAACCAAGTTAAAAAAACTAAGATAGATAAGTCTCAAATACTAATGCTGTCATTATTCAAATGGAGTAATTCTTTCTTACTTAAAGACTATAACTAGAAAGAACACCTCATAAGGTTAACTTAAAAGCTTAAATGCTTCTGATTAGTTGACTAAGATTTTCTTCAAATGTTATTCTTTTTGCCACTTCAAACATCAAATGACAATTAATAATAATCACATTACATTAAGCTTTACTTATATACCTAGAATTTTTAACACTTAAGTTCATTATAAATGTCATCGCTTGCAAGATAAAACTTGAAGAGAAGATAATTCTCATATAAGCAGTCTTTGAGTAGCAAATATCATTAGTATATCTTATTGTTGTATACCATTATGTTTACATGTTGTTTCACACACACACACACACTCACAAGCCTTAATAAGAAGCACATATGTGAAAATTAATCTAAAAGGGCAACACATTCCAAGGAAACCTTTCCAGTATCCAAACCCTAGAACAACGTTACCCCGGGATTCGAGTTTATCAACTTGCATTACATTACTTATGCATAAAAGCATATTGCTTCTTTAAACATTAGTCCTTACCGGACCAATGATGCTGATTTCAGATATTGGATCTTTTATATTATCTTGAAGACCGTGAGTGCATAATCCTGCAATCACAAAAGGAAAGTTCACAGTTGCTCATGTCCTTTGATTATTTTCTGTAAAGTATTTTACAAATCCAGTGTTGTCATCACCTGCATTTGAAAAAGGTCAAAAAACACTTTTTCATAATAATGTGATTATAGGTTATTCACCATGAGGTAATAACCTACTATAAGAGTTCTGGTGGTAAAGGAACATATTATCTAGGACATAACAACCAATGTCACCAGTGATTCTTGCGCCGTATATTACGCCTTGACCATGAGATTTGGAATGGACGAAGAACTCAGCTGTATCTTTTCCCTCTCACATGGAGCTAGATGTGCGGGTCGTGGCTGTTATCCCTCATAGCGTGCATATTATATGGTAATTCGTAGAGGATATGCAGCATATGGGTGGGAGCCCTCAACATCCCATGATAGTTCTGGCATCTGAACAGTGCATAAACCATTGCCGTAATTCAATAGGTGGGCATGGTGTACACCAAGGAGACATCTTGGGTCATGGAGAAGCGTGATTGGCTTGGATCTTAGGTTGGGCCTCAAACCAAGAAAGTTTGAACGGGACATACTCCCTAGTGCAACAAAACCTAAGGTCTCTCATGGGTAAAGTGACACACCTCTACAGAGTGTAAGAATGAACTTGTTACTCCTGTTAGGAAGGAGCTGAACGCCAAGGAAAGGAACCCCATGAAGGTTCTGGTAAACCCGTGAATGCTAACGGACATAGCTTTTCAGAATAAAAGTAACCTTTGAAGAAATGTTTATGAAAACTTGCATTGCCTCCGACCTACGGTCTGTGGCTTTAGATATAGTGCATCAAACACTCCTTTTCTAGTGAACTTGCTGAGTACGCTCGTACTCAAAGTGTCTTCTTAACCCTTGCTAGGTTATAAAGCCAGTACAGATGACGTCTACATCAACTCCTACTCGAATAAGTGTTGGAGATATGCCCAAGAGGCAATAATAAAGTGGTTATTATCATATCTTCACACTTATGATAAATGTTTACATACCATGCTATAATTGTATTAACCGGAAACATTAATACTTGTGTGATTTGTAAACTAAAATAAGAGTCCCTAGTAAAGCCTCTTGTTAAACTAGCTTGTTGGTTAATATATGATCATGGTTTCCTGATCATGAACATAGAGATGTTATTAACAACAGGATCATGTCATTAGGAGAATGATGTGATGGACATACTCCTATAGATAAGCGTAGCATAAATATCAAGTCATTTCAATAGTTCAATTGCTATATGCTTTCTGATACATAGTAACCTAATTCCTTCGACCATGAGATCATGCTAATCACCATCACCGGAAGGATGCTTTGATGACATCAAACACCACATCGTAACTGGGTGGCTATAAAGGTGGCATTGAGTGTTCGGAAAGTATGTGTTGAGGCACATGGATCAAGAGTGGGATTTGTCCATCCATATGACGGATAGATATACTCTGGGCCCTCTCGGTGAAATGTCATAGAATTAGCTTGCAAGCATGTGACTAGCTCAAGGGATCACATATCACGGAACGAGAAAAGAGTACTTATCGTAACGAGGTTGAACTAGGTATGCAGAGATCTGACGATCATAACCTTGGATAAGTAAACTATCGTGAGACAAAGGGAAATTGGTATCGTATGTAAGTGGTTCATTCGATCGCAAAGTAATCGTGAGAAATATGGGAGCCATATGAATTTCCATTCCTCTATTGGTTATTGTTAGGAGAAGTGTCTCGATCATGTCCGCATAATTCACGAACCGTAGAGACACACTTAAGGATTCAACGTTGTTTGAGTAGTTATGGTATTATGAGAAAGAGACCGAATGTTGTTGAGTCTCGGATGGGATCCGGGATATCACGAGGTGATCCGAATGGTCCGGAGAATAAGATTCATATAAGGAAAGTCCCGTTTGGAGTTCGGAATGATTAGGTGTTTTCATCGAATGTTCTAGAAGGTTCTAATGTCAGACTGGGGAAGTGGTACATGAATGTGTTACATATTGGAATGATTGCATCATGTACTAAGTGTTCTTGTTGTTCCAAATAAAGGATTAAATTGAATCCTAAAACAGAAAAGTCAAATGGCATTTGAAAGTCAAGCGGCTAAAAGCAGGCATGGGAAACAAGCAAGAGGAGGTTGAAATCAACTTGGAGGAGTCCCTCCTCTCCAAGCCGGCGCCACCAAGGCCGACTTGGGAGGACTCCTCCTTGGCCGCCCTCCCACCTATAAAAGGAGGGGGGCCTCCTCTTGACACACAAGTTCCTATCCTCTAAACTAAATCCTAGCCCTAGACTCCGGTTTAGAGCCGCTTTGGTTTAGAGCTTCTAATTGCACTAGCCTTGGGTTAGAGCCTTCTAATTGGTGTGTCTAAACCCTAGACCACTAATAGCTCTCTCTCATACTCCACCATACTCGCTCCGGCTTAAGGCGAAGCCCTGCGGGATCTCCCTCTACTTCGGTACCACGTTGTCTTCGGAATCGCGAGGAGTGCTACAACCTCCATCGCTGGAACAAGGAGAGGAAGGTCTTCGTCAGTTAACGCAGACTGACCCATTGTGGAAGCGCCGAACGGTTTGGGAAGGATCGTCTACGCGATCTTGAGATCGGAAAGAGTACGACTACATCACCCACAAGAATCTGATCTCGTTAACCGCTTTGGAATCTTCGAGGGTAAGTTATTCCATCGACTCGTTGCTACAATCTAGTAGATAGATCTTGGCTTGTTTGTTTGTATGCGATAGAAATTTTTTGTTTTCCATGCTACGAACCCCTACAATAAGTCCTCGTCAACAGCTCAAGTCTTCAATGAAGTCAAGAAAGTCAACATATACATCAATTTAAGTGAAGACGAAGCTACTGATTAGATAGGGATATAATCTCTAGCCATAGAACCTATTTCTATAGTGTATTGCAATAGCAGCAATGCCAAACCAATAATTTAGATACTAGTCTTAATAGTATGATAGTTTTTGAGTTGTTTATTTCTGATTCTTCTTTGTAAGAAGATTCTTTCTATCTCTTTAACCTAGAGTGTTCTCTGGATCTTGTGTGAAGAGTTGAGTTGTAACCTATAGTCATGTCTTGGACCTGTTATGTTTCTATTGTACTACTCTGAGGGATGTAATACTAGTAAACGGTGCTTCATTGGTGTTATGTCAACGACTATAGTGTACTACATCATGTAGTGGTATGCTTGGTCACCGCAGTTGGTATCAGAGCATATGCTTTGACCTTAAGATTAAAACCCTTTTTGGAAGATCTGTAGGTTGGATAGTGACTATAGGAGCCATCTTATCTAAACCAAATATTCTTATGACTTGTGATGAGTATCCACTTGAGGATAACTTTGTCACACCTAAGTCAGATGTTTAAGTCATTCTTTCCTTAAGAGTAATTATTTTACTCAGTATAGTGCTCTCTAGTGTCTTCCAAGGGAGACATAAACCACCAAGATACTATAGGAAAGTGTAAGACATCATATAAAGTAGTTCTAATAGTATAGCTTAACCCTAGAATTTAAGTAAGAGCAGTGAGATCTTATGGTTAGCTAAAAACCAAAGATAACATGATGAATACCATTAGGATAAATATTGAGGTAATAAGTAGTAATCATGCAGAATTCACTTGGAAATTCTATGTGATGAAGTGATATTATGCTAAGACTTAATAATTGAGTAACGTGAAACAAAGTCATTATGACTAGATTAACTCTTAAATCATGATGTATAGGTAGACATAACCAGATCATGGCGAGATTAGCTCCAAAACCATGATGAGAGTGTAAATATTACAAGAAATTAGTAAATTATCCTGAGGTATAAGTACGAAAATACCGTGGTAGAGCTATGATAGAAATCATAGGTGCTAAAAAATTCTAATAATCTAAGGTTTAAGTTAGCAAATAGAATCTGATTAGTCATTTGGAGTAATCATTTGAGGATAGTTTACCAATAAAGGAAGGTTGGTTATAGTTAATCATTCCAAAGGTAAGACTAAAGGTTAGTCAAAACCAAGTTGAGACCACTTTGCTTAAGATTATCCTTTTGCACTTGAGAAATTTGGGTAAATTATGAGACAAAGTATAATTTGACCTTATGTGCTAAGTATCACAATGAAAACCTATACAAGAAGGTGTCATATACTACACAACTAAGCCTGAATTCTAGAGATACTATACTTAACTACTATATTCTGGGCTTAGAATATTGTGTGTTATATGTACCACATTTGGATTTATTTGTTTTTCTTGGATCTTCTTGATTGACTAGATCTGTACATGAAGTTTGACTTGATGTGTAAATGCATGTTGCAACATCCAGTTATTACTTGATGTTATAGACCTAGATAGAAACGGGAATTCGTGTAAGGGAGTGATGGTTTTCAAAGACCAAGATGAAGACTTACCTGAAGGGTAAAGCCAAATATTAGGAGTATCAACGCAATTTGAAGCATGGATCAAGTTCAGATGATTACTAAACAGCAAAAAGAAGGAAGATTAGTGTATAAGAAGTATGGACCAACAAGAATTAATAAACTTAAGGTTCATTCCAGGTAGGTAATGTGGTTAAGAAGTTAATAAAGTAGTTATACCAAGTTCATGGAAGTATCATGAACAAGTGTAAAGAAGAAGTTTTGGAACCAAATGGTATTCAAGCTCTGACAATTCAGAGAGAATGCCAGTAGTATGTCGGAAACCATAGGGTAAATCATACAACCTAGGATGATCCGTAGCTGGTATTTGATCCACATTTGGTATCTTGTCCGTAGCCGGTGTTGGTTGACATAGTTAACCAGATCATCTTACAAGTTGCATAAAGAGCATAAAACCTGGCCTAAGCTAAGTAAGACCTAAAGGAGTATAAAATATTAAGCGATATTTTTCTAAGACGCTTCGCAAAGTCAGACATATCAAAGCAAAAAAATGTCTAAATAGTAAGTAAGACAAATAATGCTGAAATATTCACCTCGGAGATCCACAATTGTGTGGATACACCGTACAATCTTTCAAGAGACCCTAACTAGGTAAAGAACAAGCCAGACAAAACCAACAATCAAATTATAAAGCCAATGGTTACTATTTATGCAGTTTAGATGCCATTAGTAATCCCTAACGGGGAGACTAAGCATTATAAGTAAAGGTTGGAGAAGAAATACTAACCTATGACAAATTAAGCCTTATTTTCATAAGGGTAAAAGGAGTCATTATTATTGAAATATTTTCGGAAGTATGTCTGTATGAAAGATCGAAGTGTACTTCAAGGTAGCAGTACTCAAACCTTAAAGCAATTAATATAAGGAAGTTGAAGAAGTAATTAGGGTGACAATAATAGATTGTCTAAAGCTTAATAAGGTAAAAGCTTGAAGTAATAACATAGAATAGTCTTAACAGACCAATTCTAAAGGAAACAACTCTTAAGAACTCCTTAAGAGGAAATAAAACACATCCAATTGGTCATGGGCAAAGAAACAAGAAATTCCATTGGGTGTGGACTAAATGAGTTCAAATCCAATCTTCGGAAGGACTACCAGTACATCTCATATAATAATAAAACAAATGTTAGTCTTTTGACCACACTATTGACTAATAAAGTTTAAAACTTGTTTTAGTGAGACTTCCTAGACTTTGCATAATATAGTAAGGAAGATCGATGATCAAGTAAGGGAATTTGATTAGGATACCTAATTAGGGAAATGAACTAGATAAGAGACATCAATTAAAGAATTGTAAAATAAGGAAATATTCCTAAGGGAGTAGAGTAAAAGGAATTTGGAGTATTTGAGACAACAGGATTAAAATTGCCAAGTATGATGAGGATTCAAGGAAAAGATCTAGATATGGGATACTACAATTATTCCCATTGAGGTTACCATGAAGTTGAGACATATCGTAATCATTGCAAGACAATTCCTTACTCCGAAATGTGAGAGTATACGAACTTCGAGGACGAAGTTTATTTTAAGGGGGAGAGTCTGTAACATCCCAGCATTAGAGCTTAGAAATAAGCTGAACACCGATGTGTGCAGTGCATTCATGCATAGAAAATCTGAATAATTTTCGCGCTTTTAAATAAAAATTTGTCAAAGTGATTGAAGCTTCTCTTAACTTGATGGAATTGAAGTAGATCATCAAGTTGACTGCGATAAGTTTCAATATGATCTTTGCTAAAACCTTATTTTGGGTAAACATGATTTGATCTAAGGGTAGATCAAATGTAATAAAATTAAACCCTGATACATTACTTAATGATTTATATTTGATCCTTAAGTGATCATATCATAGTATTCATTATATTCACTCATGAATACCAAATTATAAATATAACACAAATAATAAGAATGTAACAACTATATCTTAATCTCATCTATTTATACCATGAGTATCATGGAAATAACTAACTTTAAATCTCTAATGAGATTGACTAGGAAAGAAACCAAAGTCAAGATCATTCACCATATATCTTTCTTTCCAAATCAATCCTTATCATCTCTATTGAATCCTATCCTTATATTTGTTGTTCATCAATATTGAGAAATCAACTATTGATTCACCAATTCTTAACCTATCAATTCTTGACCTATCAACTCTTGTCTTTATAATAGCATTCACTTAAGGCTTATAAAGAAAGAAGTAAGAAGAGGTAAATAGTGATGCTAGTTTTAGATATCATCTATAGGATGGAAGAGTTTGGAGAGAATAAAATCATTATGATAATTGATGGAGTTAACTCACTCCTAAATGGATAGAAGAGTTATCTGGAAGACATAATTATATGTGGTAACCAAAGAAGATTATAAGGATGAATTCTGAAGATAGTTACCAAGGAGTAATACTATTGGATCAAGTAGGTATAGTCAATGAGTAATATCTCATAGATAGATAGAGATACTAAGAAGATAACAATAATACAATTGTAATGTTGTATTGATGAGGCCTTGATTAGCCAACTAGAAACCTAAGCCATAAATGATCAAAGGATTATAATGATCATGTTTAAGTCACCAATATTGAATGCTTATACCATGTATGAGTGACATTGGTGGATAAAACCTGATTGAATCATAGTATAGATATATTATCCTAGATTAGTCATTACAAGTCACATTAATATAAAGTGAGGTTGGAATGTTAGATACTGGAATCAAGTAGAGATATGATAGTATGATTAAGATGATTCTAGAGTAACATTGGATTATAGAAGTAGTAGTTTTCTCTTGGGAAATACTAAACACTTAAGGAGAGTAGAATTTGATATATACATCCACTGAAGTGGTATTAGTGATGGATGATTACGGAAGAGTATGATTGGAGTTAGAAGTAACCACTTCTTGGATTGGGGATTATCAACAGTAGAGTAGTTGATATAACCAAGTATGATTATAAGAAGATTATGAAAGCTTTAGTGTCAAGCTCATTGGATTTATAAATGAACTTAGAAAAATAAATGGTGGATAAGAATATTCTTGGGAAGTAAAATTCATCATGTTAACACATGATGATGGATATGGAGAAGTAGTATATCTAGGAAAGGAATTCCTTAATCAGAAGTTCAGAATTATGAAGTATTGAAAATAGGAATCCTTGTTAAACACTAAACCCTAAATCTTTAACCAAACATAATATCCATTTCATCTGATTGCTCTATAATTTTATCTCCACAAAGCTTTATAGGAAGATTTCCTATAGAAAATCACATAAGCACATCTTTGTCATTCCTAACTATCATAATTATATGTACTTAGGAGTTATCCTTATCAATTATTTTCCATAAGACCTTCTAGGAAATAACTTTCTGGTATAAAAGATGAAGTCATTCTTGAACACCAACATAAGGACAATCTGTCTTAACCAATAATCTTTATTCATATAAATAAAAGGACGAAGAAAAATATTAAAACTCCTAAAACCCATGGTAAACAATTACAATTTAAAACCCTAGCTTTTATTTCAATCATATATGCCTAGAAAATATAGTTATCAATTCTCTCTCATAATTAATTTCAAATAATAACTATTTATTTTAAAGGGTGATACTAATAAAGATCATAAACATAAAGATAATATATTTAGCCATTAACCCTTATTCACATCAATAAAAGAAATATGAGAATATCAAATCTTCAAAGAACTTATGGTAAGTATTTTCAATTCAAACTTTAACTCTTATGTTAGTAATAATAAAATATATACATATGTATAAGAAAATAAAGAAGTGATAACTTTATATAATAAAAGTTCACAAATATTTCAAAATAACTTATTATTGATACTGGTATTCAACAAAGAACTTTTATAAAGAAAGATTCCTAAAACAAATAAAAATACAAAAGATGAAAATAAAATGAAAAAGGAAACCGAAAGAAAAAATAGAAGAATACGACACAGCCATTTTTCCCTTATCCTATCTACTACTCATGCGTTTCGAATGCAGCCCATCTGGCCACAATGCGGCCCGACACTGGCCCGTACACCTTCGTTGTCGTTTTTCCCATCGTCTTCCTCGCCGACGGATCGAGCAAGCAGCTCGCTGTCGAGCTCCGCCGCGCCGGCGTGCGCTAGGATTCGTGTCGCCGCCCGTCGTTGTCTACAAGATCCTCTGCCTCGCCAAGGACGAACCCTAGCACGTCATTTCCTCTCCTCTCTTCTCCAACGCGCAAACCCTAACCCTAGAGCTCACAGACGCCTGTTGGAGATATGCCCTAGAGGCAATAATAAATATAGTTATTATTATATCTTTGTGTTTATGATAAATGTTTATATTCATGCTATAATAGTATTAACAAGGAAACATTAATACTTGTGTGAATTGTAAACTTAAATTGAAGTCCCTAGTATACTTGTTGGTTGATTAAATGATTGTGGTTTCCATATCATGAACATTGAGATGTTATCAACAACAAGATCATATCGTTAGGAGAATGATATGGTGGACATACTCCTATTGATAAGCGTAGCATAAAGATCAAGTCATTTCAATAGTTCAATTGCTATATGCTTTCTGATACATAGTAACCTAATTCCTTCGACCATGAGATCATGCATATCACCTTTACCGGATGGATGCTTTGATGACATCAAACACCACACCGAATGGGTGGCTATAAAGGTGGCATTAAGTGTTAAAGTATTGGTTGAAACACATGGATCAAGAGTGGGATTTGTCCATCCACATGACGGATAGATATACTCTGGGCCCTCTCGGTGGAATGTCATCCAATTAGCTTGCAAGCATGTGACTTGGTCACAAGGGATCACATATCACAGAACGAGAAAGAGTACTTATCGGTAACGAGGTTGAACTAGGTATGCGAGATACCGACGATCATAACCTCGGATAAGTAAACTATCGTGAGACAAAGGGAAATTGGTATCGTATGTAAGTGGTTCATTCGATCGCAAAAGTAATCGTAGAAATATGTGGGAGCCATATGAATTTCCAGATTCCTCTTTTGGTTATTGTTCGGAGAAGTGTCTCGATCATGTCCGCATAATTCACGAACCGTAGGGAGACCCACTTAAGGATTCGACCTTGTTTTGAGTAGTTATGGTATTATGAGAAAGATACGAATGTTGTTCGGAGTCTCGGATGGTATCCGGATATCACGAGGTGACCGGAATGGTCCGTAGAATAAGATTCATATAAGGAAAGTTCCGCTTTGGAGTTCGGGAATGATTACGTGTTTTCATCGAATGTTCTAGAAGGTTCGGATTGTCCGCACTCGGGGGAGGTACATGAGTGTGTCATTGAATGATTGCATCATGTACTAAGTGTTCTTGCTGTTCCAAAACATAAAGTCAAATTGCGGTTTGAAAGTCAAGCGGCTAAATGTAAAACTGTGGGAAACAGAAACTGGGAAACAAGCAAGAGGAGTTGGAACCAACTGAGGAGGAGTTGGACTCCAGTGCCGGCCCAGCCCTAGGCGAGTTGGGAGGGACTCCTCCTCCTCCTGGCGCCAAGGCCCTCCACCTATATAAGGAGGCAGGCTCCTCCTAGAGACACACAAGTTTCCACCTCTAATCTCGTGTTTAGAGCGGTTTGGTTTAGAGCTTCTAATTGCTTTAGCCTGCGCTTAGAGCCTTCTAATTGGTGTGTCTAATCTCTAGACCACTAATAGCCCTCTCTCATAATCCACCATACTGCTCCGGCTTAAGGCTCACCTGGGATCTCCTCTACTTCCGTACCACGTCGTTGTCAGGAATCGCGAGGAGAGTGCTACAACCTCCGCTGCCTTTGGAACAAGGAGAGGAAGGTCTTTGTCGAGTACCGAACGTGTGACCGATCTGAAGCGCCTTTAACGCAGCCGGAAGGATCGTCCACACGATCTTGAGATCGGAAAGAGTAACTACATCACCCACGAGAATCCGCTCTCGTTAAACACTTTGGAATCTTCGAGGTAAGTTATTCCATCGACTCGTTGCTACAATCTAGTAGATAGATCTTGGCTTGTTTGTTTGTATGATAGAATTTTTGTTTTCCATGCTACGAACCCCTAAAGGGTATCGAGCCGTGTCTATATGTAGATCTGTTGACGCAGTAGAACACAATGGTCATTGTGGGCGTTGATGCTTTTATTGTAGATTGCTTTTGTGTACTTTGCATCTTGCGGTATGTTGGGATGAAGCGCCGCTAACCTTACATGACATCGTTCATGAGACTTTCTCCACGCTTAACATGCAACTTGTATTGCATAAGTGGCTTTATGGTGCCTGCTTCTCCTCCTAGCATAGTTAAGATCCAATTTACAACGGGTAATCAACAATGCTAGTACCAATGTTGTGGTTCTTGTTCGTAAGTTAGAACGACACTTATTGAAAGCCCCAAACCACGTAAAATATGCAAAGAAAGTAGAGGCCTAACTTTGTTTTGCGGGGGTGCAGTGATGTGATATGGCCATGATTGTGATTATATTTGATGTATGCAATGTTCCTTATTGTAAGTTGGCAACCGGGAGCCATATGGTTGTCTTTAATTTATGTTAAGACCCGTGTCTATTCAAAGTAGTTGTAATAGTTGAAGCCAGTGGACGACAACCATGGTGAAGCGTCATTGACCTTGATGCAATGCCGGTGATGATGGAGATCATGTTCGTGCTAGAAGATGGAGATCGGAAGCACAAAGAAGAAAGGCCATATCATATCACATATTATGAATTGCATGTGATGTTAATCCTTTATGCATCTTGTATTGCTTAGTAGACAACGGTAGCATTATAAGATGATCCCTCATGCACATGAATTTCAAATCATAAAGTGTTCACCCTTAGTTAGCACCGCTATAAAGCTTGTTGTTTCAAGCACCACGTGATGATCGGGTGTGTTAGATTACGCAAGTGTATACAACGTGAGCAAGCCAGATTTGCTCATGCGTAAACTAAGGTTTGATCTTGACGAGCCTAGCATGTGAGACATGGTCTCGAACACGGATTACCGAAAGGTAAAGCATGAATCATATAGTAGATATGATGAACATGACGATTGTTCGCCATTGAAACTATATCAACTCTCGTGATGATCGGTGTTGATGTAGTGGATTTGGTTCGTGATCACTAAAACAATGTGAGGGATGTTGTTTTGAGTGGAGTTCACCTAGTTTAATTTCATTAATTAATTTGAACTCAATTTGTCATAAACTTAGTCTAAACTATTGCAAATATGTTGTAGATCAATGGCAGCCCTACCATCAATTTTAATGCGTTCCTAGAGAAAGAAAAGTTGAAAAACAATGGAAGCAACTCATGGATTGGTTCCAATTTGAGGATTGTCCTCACACCGGTAATTTGACCTATGTCTTTGGATGCACTTGGGTGACCCACTGCTTTGATGCTTCCGATGAAGTAAAGAATGTTTACCTCGCTCGGAAGAATCAGTACTCCATAGTTCAAAGGTGCTATCTTGTATGGTTTAGAATCGGAGCTTGTAAAAGGTTTGAAGAGTCGACCCATATGATATTGTCGAGGATCTCAAATTGATTTTTGAGACTCATGCGGCAATTGAAAGCTATGAGGCTTCGAAAAGTTCTTTAATCGCAAGATGGAAGAGGGCAGCTCGCGGTGAGCATGTGCTTAAGATGTCCGGGCACGCAAACAAACTTCAAAGCTTGGGTATAGTGATTCCTAATGCTTTGGGGATTTACCGCGTCCTCCGATCCATCACCAAGTTACAGGAACTTTGTGATGAACTACAACATGCGAACATGAACAAAGAGTTGCGAACTGTTTGCTATGTTAAAGTCTGAAGTGGAGATTAAGAAAGAGCACCAAGTGTTGATGGTCAATAAGACCACCAAACTCAAGAAAGGCAAGTCTAAGCAAAGGGACACTTCAAGAAGGGTGGTAAGAAAGTTACCACGCACGAAGATAACCAAGGCTGAACCAAAGCCTGAAACCGAGTGCTTTTCTTGCAAGGGAGAAGGTCATCGAAGGAATTGCCCAAAGTACTTGGCGGATTCAAGAACGGCAACATCAAGAAGAAAGGTATATCGATATACATGTTATTGATGTGTATCTCACTAGTACCGTAGTAGTGCACGGGTATTTGATAATCTTGGTTGCTCATATTTGTACCTCGAACCAAGTGCCGCAGAATAAACGGAAGCTAGCGAAGAACGAGGTGACGATGCGCGTGGGAAACAGATCAGAGGTTGATGTGATCGCGGTCGGCACGCTACCTCTTCATCTACCATCGGATTAGTTTTATACTTAAATAATTGTTATTTAGTGCTGCGTTGAGCATGAACATTATATCGGGATCTTGTTTATTGCGAGGCGGTTACTTGTTTAAGTCGAGAATAATGGTTGTTCGATTTATATGAGTAATATGTTTTACGCACATGCACCTTTGATAGATGGTCTATTCTTATTGAATCTCGATAGTGGAAATACACATATCAACAATATTGAGGCTAAACGTTTGAAATCAAGCGATAATTCGACCTATATGTGGCACTGTCATCTTGGTCACATTGGAGTGAAGCGTATGAAGAAACTCCATTCCGATGGACTTCTTGAATCACTTGATTTTGAATCACTTGAAAGATGCGAAGCATGTCTGATGGGAAAAATGACTAAGACTCCATTTTCTGGTATGATGGAGCGAGCTACGGACTTATTGGAAATCATACATACCGATGTGTGTGGACCAATGAGTGTAGCATCGCGCGGTGGTTATCGTTATGTTCTTACCTTCACAGATGACTTGAGTAGATATGGGTATATCTATTTCATGAAACACAAGTCCGAAACTTTCGAGAATTTTAAGGAGTTTCAAAGTGAGGTAGAGAATCAACGTAACAAGAAGATTAAATTTCTACGTTCTGATCGTGGAGGTGAATATCTAAGTTACGAGTTTGGCGAGCATTTAAAGAAATGCGGAATACTTTCACAATTGACACCGGAACACCACAACAGTAATGGTGTGTCCGAACGTCAGAATCGAACTCTCTTAGATATGGTTCGTTCTATGATGTCACTTATGATTTACCGCTATCATTTTGGGGTTATGCATTAGAAACAGCCGCATTCACTTTAAATAGGGCACCGTCTAAATCCGTTGAAACGACACCGTATGAATTATGGTTTGGGAAGAAACCTAAATTGTCGTTCCTTAAAATTTGGGGATGCGAAGACTATGTAAAGAAGTTACCGGACAAGCTTGAACCCAAAGCGAAAAATGCGTCTTCATAGGATACCAAGGAAACTATTGGGTATACCTTCTATCATAGATCTGAAGGCAAAATCTTCGTTAAGAATGGATCCTTTCTAGAGAAGGAATTTCTCGAAAGAAGTGAAGGAAAGTAGAACTCGACGAGGTTATCGAACCTTCTCTCGAAATTGCAGTAGCGCAAAGACCGAAAAGTTCTGTGGTGCCTGCACCAATTAGAGAGGAAGCTAATGATGATGATCATGAAACTTCGGTTGAAGTTGCTACAGAGCCTCGGAGGTCAACGAGAACTCGTACCACTCCAGATTGGTATGATTCCGTTATGAGTGTCATGTTGGTGGACAACACCGATGACCCCGAGACATAGGAGGAAGCGATGATGAGCCCAGATTCCAATAAATGGCAAGAAGCCATGAAATCCGAGATTGGATCCATGTACGAAAACCAAGTATGGACTTTGGTGGACTTACCGGATGGCCGGAAGGCTGTCGAGAACAAATGGATTTTCAAGAAGAAAACAGATCTTTGTCGATGGTAATGTTATGTCTATAAAGCTCGACTTGTAAAAAGGGTTTCGACAAATTCAAGGAGTTGACTACGATGAGACTTTCTCACCAAGAGCTAAAGTCTGTGAGGATTATGTTAGCAATCGCATATTATGATTATGAGATATGGCGATGGATGTCAAACAAAGATTCCTCAATGGAGATATTGATGAAGAGTTGTATATGATGCAACCCAAAGGTTTTGTCGATCCTAAAGATGCTAACAAGGTATGCAAACTTCAACGGTCCATCTATGGATTGAAGCAAGCATCCCAAGTTGGAATCAACGCTTTGATAAGGTAATCAAAGTTTTGGTTTTATACAAACTTATGGAGAAGCTTGTATTTACAAGAAATTGATGGGAGCTGTAGCATTCTTAATACTATATGTGGATGACATATTCTTGATTGAGAATGATGTAGACCTTCTTAATAGTGTCAAGGAATATTTGAATAATAGTTTTTCAATGAAGGATCTTGGCGAAGCAGCTTACATATTAGGCATAAAGATTTATAGAGATAGATCGAAACGCCAAATATCATTGTCACAGAGTACATATTTGGACAAAGTTCTAAAGAAGTTTGGAATGGAAGAAAGCAAGAAAGGGTTCTTGCCCATGTTGCCCAATACGACATTGAGTAAAACTCAAAGTCCAACATCGGCAGAAGATAGAGAAAGGATGAGCCCTATGCCTCAGCCATAGGATCTCTAATGTATGCCATGTTATGTACTAGACCCGACATTGCATATGCTGTTAGTTTAACTAGCAGATATCAAAGTGATCCAGGAGTGGATCATTGGACAATGATCAAAACATCCTTAAGTACTTGAGAAGAACTAAGGATTTGGTTCTTTCTTATGGAGGTGATGAACAACTGTTGTTAATGGTTACACCGATGCTAGTTGAACACCGGATGATTCTAAATCACAACTGCACGTATTTATTTTGAATGGTGCAGCAGAGTGGAGGAGTGCAAAGCAAAGCGTTGTGGCGAGATCTTCAATGAATCGAATACATGGTCGCCGGAGGCTTCACAAGAAGCGATATGGATGAAAGAGTTCATTACAGAGCTGGGTGTGGTTCCAAGTGCTTTGGACCCAATGTCTATCATCTTGTGATAACATGGGCGCCATAGCCAATGCACAAGAACCAAGGTCACACAAGAAGTGAAGCATATCAAGCTGCTTTTCACGCTATTCGAGAACATATCCGGATGGGGATATAAAGATTTGCAAAGTACACAGATCTGAATGTATGGATCCGTTGACTAAACCTCCCGAGGGCAAAACATGACCAACACCAAACCGCCATGGGTGTTCGGTATATTACCATGTAATCTAGATTAGATGACTCTAGTGCAAGTGGGAGACTGGAGATATGCCCTAGAGGCAATAATAAATATAGTTATTATTATATCTTTGTGTTTATGATAAATGTTTATATTCATGCTATAATAGTATTAACACGGAAACATTAATACTTGTGTGAATTGTAAACTTAAATTGAAGTCCCTAGTATAGCCTCTATACTTCACTAGCTTGTTGGTTGATTAAATGATTGTGGTTTCCATATCATGAACATTGAGATGTTATCAACAACAAGATCATATCGTTAGGAGAATGATATGGTGGACATACTCCTATTGATAAGCGTAGCATAAAGATCAAGTCATTTCAATAGTTCAATTGCTATATGCTTCGATACATAGTAACCTAATTCCTTCGACCATGAGATCATGCATATCACCTTTACCGGATGGATGCTTTGATGACATCAAACACCACACCGAATCGGGTGGCTATAAAGGTGGCATTAAGTGTTCGGAAAGTATTGGTTGAAACACATGGATCAAGAGTGGGATTTGTCCATCCACATGACGGATAGATATACTGGCCCTCTCGGTGGAATGTCATCCAATTAGCTTGCAAGCATGTGACTTGGTCACAAGGGATCACATATCACGGAACGAGAAAAGAGTACTTATCGGTAACGAGGTTGAACTAGGTATGCGAGATACACGATCATAACCTCGGATAAGTAAACTATCGTGAGACAAAGGGAAATTGGTATCGTATGTAAGTGGTTCATTCGATCGCAAAGTAATCGTAGAAATATGTGGGAGCCATATGAATTTCCAGATTCCTCTATTGGTTATTGTTCGGAGAAGTGTCTCGATCATGTCCGCATAATTCACGAACCGTAGGGAGACACACTTAAGGATTCGACGTTGTTTTGAGTAGTTATGGTATTATGAGAAAGAGACCGAATGTTGTTCGGAGTCTCGGATGGTATCCGGGATATCACGAGGTGACCCGTAATGGTCCGTAGAATAAGATTCATATAAGGAAAGTTCCGTTTCGGAGTTCGGGAATGATTCTGGTGTTTTCATCGGGAATGTTCTAGAAGGTTCCGGATTGTCAAGACTCGGGGGAGTGTACATGAGTGTGTCATTGAATGATTGCATCATGTACTAAGTGTTCTTGCTGTTCCAAAAACATAAAAGTCAAATTGCCAGTTTGAAAGTCAAACGGCTAAAACAGAAACCTGGGAAACATGAAAGTGGGAAACAAGCAAGAGGAGTTGGAACCAACTGGAGGAGGAGTTGGACTCCTCCGGCGGCGCCAGCCCTAGGCGAGTTGGGAGGGACTCCTCCCTCCTGGCGCCAAGGCCCTCCACCTATATAAGGAGGGGGGCTCCTCCTAGAGACACACAAGCTTCCACCTCTAATCTCAGGTTTAGAGCCGTTTGGTTTAGAGCTTCTAATTGCTTTAGCCTGCGCTTTAGAGCCTTCTAATTGGTGTGTCTAATCTCTAGACCACTAATAGCCCTCTCTCATAATCCACCATACTGCCTCCTTAAGGCGAAGGCTCTGGGATCTCCCTCTACTTAGGTACCACGCCGTTGTCTTGGGAATCGCGAGGAGAGTGCTACAACCTCCATTTTCTTTGGAACAAGGAGAGGAAGGTCTTCGCCGAATTTAACGTGACCGATCATGAAGCGCTTAACGCAGCCGGAAGGATCGTCCACACGATCTTGAGATCGGAAAGAGTACGACTACATCACCCACGAGAATCCGCTCTCATTAAACACTTTGGAATCTTCGAGGGTAAGTTATTCCATCGACTCGTTGCTACAATCTAGTAGATAGATCTTGGCTTCTTTGTTTGTATGCGATAATTTTTTTTTGTTTTCCATGCTACGAACCCCTAAAACGCCGTCAAGCCCCGTCGTCTCCGGCCGCCCCGAGCCTCGCCGTGGCTCCTAGAAGCTTCGCCTCGCCGCGGTGAGCAGCCTTGCAGGAGGAATCGACGCGAGGAGCTCCCAATCGTCAACAAGGACACTGCCTTCCCGAGCTCCGGCCACCGCTTCCTCCCTCGATTCCGGCGTCTCCCGTGCTCGCCTCGCCTCGCCACCACCACCGTCATGCTCCTGGTGAGCCACCGGTGCTCAAGCACCTTTCCGCTTCCTCTGGATCTTCCTCCCCGCGAGAGCCCGACGCCGACGCCGCTCGCCGATGTTGCACCGCCGTCCCTGATGACCATTTTTGAGGGCGCCACCATTGCTAGGCTCCTCGCATCATCCTCTTTCCGATACACACAACCGCAGCCGCACGCGCGAATGGAATCCATCGATCGACAATCGATCTAGGAGGTTCATCCTTGGATGACGTCACTCTGACATCATCATCGCAACATCCCCAGCCACGTCAGCGTGTTGGACTTAGTCCACTGCTCGCGTGGAATATGACGTGGTCACTGGCCCACTGGTCAGTGACTATGGGTAGATTTAGCTTAGGTGCATAATGTATTTTCTTTTTAGGAATTAAATAAAACCATCTTAATTTCAATATAAATAAAATAATTAAATCTTGTTTAATTAATAACTTTTGTTTTATAATTCAGAAAAATATGTTTAATATATGAAAATTTTCAGAAAAATAAAATCTACAACTTAAAACTATTATCAAATATTATTATGACGATTATTTAAATAAATAGAATTTCATAAAAGTTTTATAAGTAATAAAACTTTGATAATTCATAATTTAATAATGGTAAATGTTAAATTATAAATAAAATACCAAAAATCTTAGAAAAATAAGAATTATAATTTAAAACTATAATCATGCATTATTATTCCTCTTAATTAAATATTTGTTATTTATTAAGTCTTTATAAAGTAATAAGTATTATAAAAATCATATCTTATTATTTTTAAATCACAAAAATAAGTGTAATATACCAAAATGATCATAAAAATAATACATATATGCTAAAAATATAATATTCCACTTTTGAGTTAAATAAAAAGTTAAACACTTTCATAACTTGAATCTAAACCTATTTGTTTAGTTAATAATTCATATAAGGGTAAATAAAAATTTCTAATATTCAAAAATTAGCCAATTGAGTCTAATGAATAGTATTGCTCTTCAATATTGATAATATGAAGTCAAAATGGTTCAACACATTTTAAATGTAATTTTATTGAATTATCCTTCAACCATAAGTGCAAATTATTTTATAAAAGGATTCTTATTTAATATACAATCTCCAAGAATAATTGGTAATGAAATAAAAACTATTTCTTTACTTTAATCACAAGTTTATAAACAAATCAAAACACTATAGGGAGTTCATAAGTAGTAAATAATATTGTTTACTTATTCATAAACCTTAACCACACCCTTATAAGGAGATAAATCCCTTTATATATTTATAATGTAAAGAAACCATTACCAACTAAAAATAATACCATTCTTAAGTAACTTTAAAGAAATATTATAAAGTGAACAAGGTATAAGTATAACAAACATTTCACCTAAAGTACATCTATGCCTTTAAAGTTAACTTTAGTCTATAATACTTTAAATAATGCTAAAGACTTTATTATATGCTTTATAGTTAACTTTGGTCTATTATAATTAAGTTATAAAGTATCCTAATACCAAACCAACCAAGTTAAAAAACCAAGATACATAAGTCTCAAATACTAATGCTGTCATTATTCAAATGGAGTAATTATTTCTTACTTAAAGACTATAACTAGAAAGAACACCTCATAAGGTTAACTTAAAATCTTAAATGCTTCTGCTTAGTTGAGTAAGATTTTCTTCAAATGTTATTCTTTTTGCCACTTCAAACATCAAATGACAATTAATAATAATCACATTACATTAAGCTTTACTTATATACCTAGAATTGTTAACACTTAAGTTCATTATAAATGTCATCGCTTGCAAGGTAAAACTTGAAGAGAAGATAATTCTCATATAAGCAGTCTTTGAGTAGCAAATCTCATTAGTATATCTTATTGTTGTATACCATTATGTTTACATGTTGTTTCACACACACACACACACACTCACAAGCCTTAATAAGAAGCACATATGTGAAACTTAATCTAAAAGGGCAACACATTCCAAGGAAACCTTTCCAGTATCCAAACCCTAGAACAACGTTACCCCGGGATTCGAGTTTATCAACTTGCATTACATTACTTATGCATAAAAGCATCTTTCTTCTTTAAACATTAGTCCTTACCGGACCAATGATGCTGATTTCATATATTGGATCTTTTATATTATCTTGAAGACCGTGAGTGCATAATCTTGCAATCACAAAAGGCAAGTTCACACTTGCTCATGTCCTTTGATTATTTTCTGTAATGTATTTTACAAATCCAGTGTTGTCATCACCTGCATTTGAAAAAGGTCAGAAAACACTATTTTCATAATAATGTGATTATAGGTTATTTACCATGAGGTAATAACCTACTATAAGAGTTCTGGTGGTAAAGGAACATATTATCTAGGACATAACAACCAATGTCGCCAGTGATTCTTGCGTCGTATATTACGCCTTGACCATGAGATTTGGAATGGGACGAAGAAGTCAGTTGTATCTTTTCCCTCTCACATGGAGATGGATGTGCGGGTCGTTATCACTATCACCGTAGCATATTATATGGTAATTCGTAGAGGATATGCAGCATATGGGTGGGAGCCCTCAATGTCCCACGATAGTTCCCGCATCTGAACGATCTGTACAAACCATTGCCGTAATTCAATAGGTGGGCATGGTGTACACCAAGGAGACATGCAGGGTAGCGGAGAAGGCAGTTATTGGCTTGGATCTTAGGTTGGGCCTCAAACCAAGGAATCCTGAATGGGGACATACTCCCGGCCGTGCAACAAAACCTAAGGTCTCTCATGGGTAAAGTGACGCACCTCTGCAGAGTGTAAGAACTATAACTTGTTACCCCTGCTCGGGAAGGAGTCATAACGCGCGGAATGAAACCCCATGAAGGTTCTGGTAAACCCGTGAAGGCTGACGGACATAGATTTTCAGAATAAAAGCAACCTTTGAATAAATGTTTATGAAAACTTACATTGCCTATGACCTACAGTCTGTGGCTGTAGATATAGTGCATCAAACACTCCTTTTCTAGTGAACTTGCTGAGTACGCTCGTACTCAAAGTATATTCTTAACCCTTGCGAGGTTATAAAGCCAGTACAGCCAACGTCTACATCAACTCCTACTCGAATAAGTCCTCGTCAACAGCTCAAGTCTTCAATGAAGTCAAGAAAGTCAACATATACATAAACTCAAGTGAAGACGAAGCTACTGATTAGATAGGGATATAATCTCTAGCCATATAACCTATTTCTGTAGTGTATTGCAATAACAGCAATGCCAAACCAACAATTTACATACTAGTCTTAATAGTATGATAGTTTTGAGTTGTTTATTTCTGATTCTTCTTTGTAATAAGATTCTTTCTATCTCTTTAACCTAGAGTGTTCTCTGGATCTTGTGTGAAGAGTTGAGTTGTAACCTATAGTCATGTCTTGGACCTGCTATGTTTCTGTTGTACTACTCTGAGGGATGTAATACTAGTGAACGGCGTTTCATTGGTGTTATGTCAACGACTATAGTGTACTACATCATGCAGTGGTATGCTGGGTTACCGCAGTTGTCCACCCGACAGACGCCTCCAAGACGGCGCTGATCGCCAACGACCTCAGCCCCGCATAGGAAAGCACGCTCTTCGAATTCCTCCGTGAGCGCTGGGAAATCTTTGCCTGGTGTCCTACGGACATGCCAGGAGTTCCCAAGGAATTCTCTAAGCATGCACTGAACGTGTTTCCAGATGCTAAGCCCGTGAAACAGTCCATCCGACGATTGTCCGAGCCGTGGGCCGAAGCCATCGGAGTCGAAGTCAACAGACTGCTCGACGCCGATTTCATCAGGGAGATCAAGGAATCCGAATGGCTAGCCAACACCGTGATGGTCCCTAAAAAGGACGCAGACATCATGCGGATGTGCGTGGACTTCACCTCGCTGAACAAGCACTGCCCGAAGGATCACTTACCTCTCCCTCGGATTGACCAGATCACACTACTAGTAAAATGGCCTTTAGTGGCGCACCATGAAACATCATCTGTGGCGCACTAGCAGTGCGCCACGTGCCTTGCGCTTCTGAAAGTTAAACCGTGGCGCACGCGCCAGCGCCACGAAGTTTAGAGAACTTGCTTGGCGCATGCCGGCGCCACGAAGTTTGGGCAGCGCCACGCCAGATGAACGATAACCGTGGCGCACTAGGTGCGCCACGGATGTAAATTTCAAAATTCAAAAAAGCAGATCTGGATCTCGGTCTGCCGCGGCGTACGTGCAGGTCGCCATCGCCACAAGGCGGTCGCGCTGTGTCGCCGAACTGCAAGGAGGAGGAAGAGGAGAATAGGAGGAAGAGGAGGAGAAGAAGATGAGGAGGGAGGGAGGAGGAGGAGGAGGAGGAGAAGAGGAGGAAGAGGAGGAGAAGAGGAGGCCGCTGCACCGCCGTCGCGAGGAGAGGAGAAGGAGGCCGCTGCACCGCCGCCCGCTGTCACTGCGAGGAGGAGGAGAAGGAGGTCGACGTCGTGACATCACTGCAAGAAGAGGAGAAGGGAAGGAGGAGAAGGGATAAGGAAGAAGGAAGAAGGAAGAAGGAAGAAGGAGAAGGAAAGGAAGAGGGAAGAGGAAAAGGGGGAAAAGTGGAAAGGAAAGGGAGAGGAAGAGGAAAATGGGAAAGGGAGGAGGAGGGTGGGGATTCAAATTTGAATCCCGCCTAAGCTTATCCGTGGCGCACTAGGTGTAGGTGCCAATGGATAAGTCGCCATTTTTTTTTTTTCTGCAGAAAACGGTTTTTAACCGTAACTTTTTACTCTTTTCGAATTTTGAAAATCTAAAAATTGCTAAACGACCATAGGTGGTTGCGAGCGATGCGAAATCTCGTTCTCGTCATTTTGGTATATTATACGATTTTTTCGATATCGTATGCAAAAGTTACTGACTTTTACCGTGGCATAACTTTTTTTGCAAATAAAGTCGAAACTCATTTTTGTTAATTTTACTAGAAGCTATACCACATTACCTACCTAAATATGAAAGGATTTAATTTTTGAAGTGTTTATCATTTTCTTTATTTTTGCAAACCCTAAAAGGCGATCCGGGGGTGGAGTTGGTGCATGCCACTACATCGTGGCGCACATGCCATAGTGCGCCACAGAGTACAAACTGTGGCGCGCACTATGCCATGTGCGCCACAGATGCTGCAGATATGGTTCACATCAAAGAGGGGCGTGCGCTTAGGCGTAGCGCACCCCCCCATGTGCGCCACAGATGACACTAACAACCGTGGCGCACATGACCATAGTGCGCTACAGATGTTTGGCGTGCGGCCAACAGGGCCCTGGCCCACACACATCTGTGGCGCACTACATTCATGTGCGCCACGGTTGTTCTAGTTACTAGTAGGGCACTGCCCACAGGTGAGCCACGCCTGTTTTAGCCGTGGGGCACTTCAACCATGTGAGCCACGGATGTGCTAATTACCTATAGCTGTTTTCCTAGTAGTGTCATCGATTTGACTGCAGGATGCGAGAAAGTCTCCTTCCTCGATGCCTATTCAGGGTACAACCAGATTCGACTGAAGGTCGAAATCAGGAGAAAACGGCGTTCATCACGCCGTTCCAAGTATTCTGCGACAACACAATGCCTTTCGGGCTGAAGAACGCAGGTGCCACGTACCAGTGGTGGATGCAGGCATGCTTGAAGAGCCATATCGGCCGCAACATATAGGTCTATGTCGACGACATAGTAATCAAAAAAAGGGAGGCCAAGACACTGATCGACGATCTCCGCGAGACGTTCGACAACCTTGATCGATACAAAATCAAGCTGAACCCAGAAAAGTGCGCCTTCGGCGTCCCATCTGGTCAATTGCTTGGCTACTTCATCTCCCAGCGAGGGATCAAGGCGAACCCGAAGAAGATCCGGGGCATAATGGCTATGGAGAAACCAAAGAACCTCAAGGGCGTCCAACAGCTAGCTGGACGCATCGCGGCGCTAAGTAGGTTCATCAGCGGTCATGGGCGAAAAGGCCCTGCCTTTCTATCAGCTGCTACGCAAAGCAGACAAATTCGAGTGGACACCCGAAGCAGACGACACATTCAAAGCTCTGAAGTGGCTGCTCTCCACCTCGCCCGTCCTGGTCATGCCAAAGGAACGCGAGCCTCTACTGCTATACATAGCAGCAACACACCAGGTGGTAACCACCGTTCTCGTGGTTGAACGACCCGAAGATGGCAAGACGCATGGGGTCCAACGCCCAATCTACTACCTCAGCAAGGTATTGACGCCGACAAAACGGAGGTACCCTCACTACCAGAAACTCGCCTACGGCGTGTTCATGACGGCTCGTAGGCTGAGCCACTACTTCCAGGAGGATCAGGTGATGGTCGTCAACGAGGCACCCCTGAACAGTATCCTGAACAACCCGGAGGCCATAGGACGTGTGGCCCTGTGGGGCATCGAGCTGTCCTCTCTAGACATAGTCTATGAGAAGCGCCATGCGATCAAGTCGCAAGTCCTACCAGACTTCCTCGTCCACTGGATGGAACTGCAGCTGCCGGACACCCCGGACATGACACATTCATGGACGATTCACTTCGATGGCTCCAAGCGCGAGGCAGGAGCATGAGTCGGGGTCATACTGACATCTCCGCAGGGCGACAAGATGAAGTACGTCCTCCGGATGAAATTTCGAACTTCCAACAACGAAGCCGAATACGAGGCCCTCATCCACGGCATGAGGATGGCCAAGATCTGTGGCACAACGCGCCTGGTCATACACGGTGACTCGAACATCGTCATCCAGCAGACGATGAACGAGTGCGACGCGCACGCCGCCAACATGATCGCGTACCGCGCGCTCTACAATTCACTCGAAGGAGACTTTGACGGCTGCGAGCTTCGGCACGTTGGAAGAGAAAGCAGCGAAGAGGCCGACAGACTCGCCAACATCAGCTCCACCTGCGCACGGGTGCCACCAGGTGTGTTCCTCGAACAGATCTGTGTGCCATCCATCAAAAGGAAATTCCCCAAGGGATCACCCGAAGAGGTAGAGCACTCGAGGGCTGCGCTACCCAAAGGACAGGAAGGACCCGAAAAGCTCGACACAGAGGTCGCAGTGGTCAACCTGATGCAGGTCATGGCAGTCGAAGAAACATGGACACAGCCGTACCCGTGGTACCTGATAAACAGGGAACTGCCTGATGACCCAACGGATGCCCGACGCATATCTCGCCGGTCCAAAGCCTTCACCATCATCAATGGCGAGCTGTACAAGAGCAGCATTTCGGGTGTGCTCCAAAGGTGTGTCACCATCAGTGACGGCAAAACTATCCTCCAATACATCCATGAGGGCATCTACGGCCATCACGCGGGCAGCCGCGCCCTCGTTGCCAAAGCTCTACGAGCTAATTTCTACTGGCCAACGGCCATGAACGACGCCAAGGACATCGTCCGAAGGTGTAACGAATGCCAGCGTTTTGCAGACAAACCGCACACAACTGGATTAGAGCTCAGGCCCATACCCCTGGCCTGGCCCTTTGCCCAATGGGGCCTCGACATGATCGGCAAACTGCCCAAGTCCTCGAAAGGAGGCCACATCTACCTCCTGGTTGTAGTCGACAAATTCACCAAGTGGATTGAAGCCATGCCCGTTACCAACCAAAAGGGTAAAACATCCGTGAAGTTCTTCCAATCCATCGTCTACAGGTTCAGCGTGCCACACAACATCATCACTGACAACGGGTTGAACTTCATCTCCAAATAATTCCAGGACTTCTACGAAGGCCTCGGGATCAACATATCATACGCCACCGTGGCACACCCACAAACGAACGGGCAGGTCGAAAAGGCCAATGGCCTCGTCGGCGGTGGCATCAAGAAGCGCCTAATGAGCCCACTCGAGCGGCTCGCGGGAGCATGGGCAGAAGAGCTACCCTCCATCCTCTGGAGCCTGCGCACAATGCCAAACAGCTCAACTGGCTACACGCCCTTCTTCATGGTGCACGGAGCCGAAGCCGTGTTGCCTGCAGAGGTAGGCCATAAGGCCCCACGGTTCGTTGCCTACAGCGAAGCCGAATCGACGGTCGCACTCGAAGACGCCGTCGACACACTCGACGAGGCACGCGACATTGCCGCGGCTCGATCGACGGCCTACCAATAGAGAATCCGCAACTATCACAGCCGTCGACTGCTCCCAAAGTCCTTCGTCGAAGGAGACCTCGTCTTACGACTCAAGCAAGAGCGGCCAAAGAAGCTCGAGTCTCCCTGGGAAGGACCCTACATCGTCACCGAAGTCATCCCAGGTGGCGCCTATCGCCTCAAGCACGTGGAGTCTGGAGTCGCATACAACCCATGGAACGTCGCACAATTGCGATGCTTCTACCCCTAGCTATCCCCCTTTATTTTCAAAAAGGCTATTCAGCCAAGGCTACTCAGCCGAACAATGTACCTCCTCATTACAATATAAATAAAACTAAGTGTCTCACCCCAAAATTTATCTTTCACTCGCATTTCTTTATGCTACAACGCACTCGGGAGTTCCCCTCACCTCCGCGACTTAAATCGTGAGAATAACGCATGTACACCTGAGTAGCTGATCACGTCAGGCTAACGAAAAGGGCATGCATATAAACAAGCACTACGTGCTATAACACGCCCAGTCGAATATATACAAATTTTACATCTATCTTTTTACAGGTCCTACCTATTCCGAAGGATCACCCGCGCACGGTGCTCAAAGAGATCTACAACTTCCTCGGCATACTGCCTCACAGCCGCATAGTGCGGGCGCATGTCCCATAGGACACCATCTAGTCGAGGGGGCGTCCCAGCCGCCACAGCCGCAAGATTTACGTCAGGGCGATGTAGCCGCACAAGGGAAAGAGCGGCCTTCACACCCGCAACTAATTGGTGCCGCACCAGCTCCCTGACATGATGCACATCTCGAAACTTCATAGCAAACCCCAGAGAGACGATGACGCTTCATCCAGGGGAAACATGACGTGAAGAATTGACGCCAAGGAAGTCTTCACTTGCCGCAGCACCCGTGACACTTGGTGGGCAAGATCCTGCAGAGTCGCAAGGACCATGGCACGGTCGCGATCCATCCAGAAAAAGCCACCCGCTTCCATATCTTGCTGGGTCAAGCAATTGATCTGAACTGCAACGCGCTCCTTATCCTCCCTAGGAACAAGGTTAGCACCCGCAACACCTACAAAGTAAGATGACCAGACAACAGACTCATCCGAAAATAAACAGCAGCTCGAAGAAACTTACACTGCAGTTGTTCGGCCAAACGCCACAGCTCACCCATCAGATATTCCTCTCCGGCGGTGCCCCGCTCCGCCTTCGACTTCCAAACATCCGCATGACCTCGGATGCCAAGCAACTCCTTCTCAAGACTGCGGACGCGATCACGAAGAAATACAAGCTATGACACATCATCCAAGGATGGTCGCGGCTGCGGAGCAGACGAGATATTGATGGGGTCATCACCCGAAGGCCCCTAGAGGAAAACAAACAAGGATAGGAAAAACTCACGAACGCGCAACAACTCGAAGATTCATTATATACAACAAAAGCCACTGCGTGGCATAGAAAGAGTTCATGAAGATATTACAACAAAAGCAGACGACAACTATCCTACAACTACAAGGCCTAAGCAGCTGCGCCGTGAGTGGCCTCGGAGCCATATTGCCTGCTCTTGACCTCTTCCTGATGCCTCACCGCGTACTCCGCCAGCAGGTCAATCAGCTTCGGCCCATAATGTTTACAACAGGCAGCATAGAGAGCAAAGGCTACCTCGGATCCGTCGGGAGCCGTTGGCATCTGGGAAGTGACCTGATGAAGATCCAGCTTCGCCCCAGACGCCATGGCCATCGCCAGCCCCATGGACACGTCGATGCCCTTCTGCTTGCGCTTGTACGCCACGGGCGCCTCGGCTGACAGCGCATCCGCCAACAAGTCGACATCCTCAAGGACAACGCCCTTGGGGACGAGCTCCTTATAGAAGCGCCCGAGAACCTCCTTGGCTTTGGCAAGAGAGCCAACCACAGTACAGCAGCCGTCTTCGACCGCCGCAGTAGCATCATCCAGAGCACTACCGTGGTCCAGAGCACTGCGGTCGAACTCAATGCCTGCGACATCTAGAAGAACGGAAAAAGCAAAGTGAGAATCAAACAAAACCAGAGAGACAAGGCAGCCGAAATGGAACAAGTACAGACAAAACTACTCACCCGAAATAGCCTTAGCAGCAGCCATCAGCTTCCCGGCTACCTCTTTCTCGCGCGAAGCTGCGGCGGTGTCGAGCTGATCCTCGCGGTCCGTAGCCTCCTGCTGTAGGCGCTCCTTGGCCGCAGCTGCGTCAGCTAGCTCCCGCTCGAGGCGCTCCTTCACACCACGGCGTCTTCGGCCTTTTTCTCCGCTCGCCGGAGACACTTTTTGAGAGCATCAAGCTCGCGGAGGGCAGTGTTATTTTCATCTGCGAATAAGAACATGCATGAGCTTTACAATCCAGCAAGCAGACGAAGAAGTAGAAGATCTAGTTAAGGATGTACCTTGAAGCCGCTGCAGGCTGGCTTCCAAGGCCAGATGCTGCCTCACCAGCTGGTTGGCGCCCTGCACAAAAGGCTTCGAGAAAAATCAGCTTATCAGGAAAAGGGCTCGGGGGGCTGCGCCCAAGAAACGAGCAAAACAAAATCAAACACATAAAAGGCGCTCGGGGGCTCCCCCGAGACACGCACAAAACAGAAGCAATGATCAGCAGATCATACGAAAAACACTTGGGGGCTCCCCCCACGGCAAGAACAGAAACACTTACATGATCAGAAGGAGACTCCGAAGGTCCGGCTGTAGTCTTCTGGGAGACGACCACCCGAACCTAGAAAGGAGTAGATACAATTGGCAAAATAGTTCTATACCATCCAACTTGGTGCTATTTCTTCATGTTGAGTTGGTCACTTGAGTAACTTATATTATAAAAAGTACCGTCTCTTTGCCCAAAAGTCCTACTCCCTCAGTTTCAAAATATAAGATGTTTTAGCTTTGTGAAGCAAATGTATCTAGACTACTTTTAGTATATAGGTTCACTCATATTTGGAATAAATCTACATACTAAAAAAATTCTAGATACATTTTCTTCATAAACCTAAAACATCTTACTCCCTCCGTTCCAGAGAATAAGGCGTATATTTTTTGGCGCGATTATTAAGGAGCAATCAATAGGGAGATATCTACCTTAAAATTTCCTAATTTGCCCCTGCATGCACGATGAGGAAACCATTAGTTATTCTTTCTTCCTGGCTCATTGTTTCTATCTCACGGCGGCCTCCCCCAATCTCACATTAACTGCTCACATGCAAGACCAATCACAGCACACTATGCCCCTTCGGTTTTCCCTCTCATTAATTCTCGTGTGTGTAGATTGGATGGCAAAAGCTGCATGCAAAGAGAAAAATCACCGCTGGCCATAACCATAGAGCTACTTTAGACGAGGAAGGGACAAAGGATTAGGGGCATCGTGGACAGGATTGATCCATGCTGCACCCTGCGCCTTCTTCTTTGGGAAAAATCGAAAAAATATTAACGCCTTATGCTATGGGACGGAGGAAGTATATTTTAAAACAGAGGGAGTACATTGTAGAGTTTGAGTAGAAAAAGAATATATCAACAGAGAGAAATACAAATCAACGCCATGAGATTTATCGTGATGTATATTTCCCGTATAGTATGAAATTACATTTTGCACATTATAAATATGGATTATTTTTAGTAGACAAGGTCAAATTGAAAAAAGTTTGGCTTCTAGAAAACATATACGCACTATACTATTCTATGGCAAGGAGTTTGTACCAACGAGCCGTGACTTGAAAAGACTGACAGCAACTAGGGCGACTGAAGTTGAGGAAGGAAAAACACAGGGACTATAGGAACTCGTATAAAAAGGCAGGAACAAATGCACACGTAGGCGCACAAACTGGTGGCCGCAGTATAGAACCGGATGCAGGAGCAGATGGTGCGTGGTGGTGGCGCGAGTGTCAGCAGGCATTTGACGCCGGGTCAACAGCGACCGAACCCTGAGTCGGTGAGTCAACCACCAATCAGCCCCGCCGCCGCTACTCTCCAGCCAGTTGGGACTTGAAATTTCAAACGGAAAGGAACTCCACTCCACCTGGTCGTGGTCGTGGGCTGGTGGCGTCGCCAGCCAATACGTAGTATATGGTCAGTCAGTCGGCCGTCCAGTGTATGCCACCTCAGAATTTTCAAAACCCAAAAAGGAAAGCTCCCCGCAGATGCCGCAGATGCAACATGCAGGGACGCCCTCGGGGATGGCAGGATTCGCGGACGCCGTTCCCTTCCGGTGCAGGGGCCGAGGTCCCCTGGTCCACTCTCCACATGAGCAGGGGTGGGGCCGCCAGTGAGGCAGCGCGGGAAGCGCTGGGTGGGCGCCCAGCGAGCGAGCGAGCCGAGCTGAGCCGAACGGAGCTGAGCTTCGGGGTGGGGGGAGAAGACGGCAGCAACCCGGTGCGCGCGGCCGCCGAATCGCGTGTGCGATGCGCGTCGGGATCGTGGGGTTTGACTTTTGTCGGGGGGCGGCGACGATGGCGACGGCCCGGCCATTTCTGGGAGTATGGCGCGCTGGTGCTGGCTCTAGCGTGGGAGTTTGGCGCGTATTTACGGTGCTGACACTGGTTTGGTTCGGTGGGTGCGCGAGCGTGGACGTGGGTCGGCGCCCGTCTACACCTTTTGACTCGGCCGTGACCGAGGGTCCCGGTCCTCTGGGACCTGCCGGACGGGTATCCGCCTGTAGACAGGTAGACAGGTAGGAGTACCTGTCCGTGAGAAATGAACCGCGGCGCGCCGCAGGCAGAGCGCCCACCGGCCACGACCGACCGGCGTCAGGCACCGCCGCGCGGCACGGACCATACATGACATTGTACCCGCCGTATTACGTCTCATTCCATCTGGCGCCGGCCGCCGGCTGGGTCGGTCGTTCTGCGAGGGAACGTACCACCTACGCCCCGCGTTTTTTCAAATTCTGGAGGAGTAGTACGGCCACATGCGCCTGGGAACAGTCGTTTAGCAGAGAGGGAGGTTAGTAGTATTGATTGTGGGCAGGCAGCCGCGCGTGACAGACAGACAGTAGATCTCTCCCGCCTGCCAGCCCTGCGCGGTGCGCGCTGGCGAGGCGAGCAAGCAACCACCCCTGTCCCTGTGGGCAATAAGTAGTAGCAACACCGACGACGCGCGGGTGTACCGGCAGGAAGGATGACGACGGACTGCATGCGCGGTTTGCCGGCGGCCACAGTCGCCCACAGTTTTACTCTCAGACGGAGGCTGTAAACTCTCCTGAAACTGGAGTAGATCGTACGGGCAGGGGCACTGCGTATATATACAGATCAATCTCCCCAATTCGGACAATTTCATACGACTCGACCAAACCAGAGATCGACGCCGCGCAAGTCGTACAAAACAAACAGACAATACAATACCGTCGCGGAACACGTAGCTGTCCACTATACTGTACAGTAGCCCACAGCTACCGCGACCAGGTGTGGACCAGGAGTACACTATACGTACGTATTTTACCAAACGACCAGGAGTACACCGCACTCAAAAACACCTAAACTGCATGCCTCTACAGTTCTCCCCAAAACCACCGTACGTGTCGCCATCACTGCATGAACATGCCGCCACTCTCTCTTCTGTTCTGTAACTCCACGACCACGATTCCTCAGCGTGCAATTAACTGCTCATTACTTGCTGCGGAAGCGTGAATAGCACAGTCGTCAGGGATAACGCAAACTATTACGACCTGTGTCAAAAAAAACTTTACGCATATAATCTTTTTTTCTACGAGATAGGTTTTTTTTGACTCATGTCGTAATGTACGTGCTAGTCCTTGTTTGGAACAATGGAAAAACATAAAAAAAGTTACCTATAGAAAATTCCTATGATACCATTTGGAACGAAAGAATAGTCCCCCCTCCCCCAGCTCCTCCCTCTCCTCCTCCCCGCCGCCGTCGCCGGCATGCGGCGTCAGCCCTAGGCCGGGCGGCGCTGGTGGTTGCCCCATGTTTCTCCCCTCTCGGTTAGGATGGCGCGGGGTAATCCGACCCTGGGAGGTGCGGCTAGGCGACGACGGTCCGGAGCGGCAGCGGGGTGGTTCGTCGGCGGGCGGGTAGTGCAGCGCGGAGGTGCTGCCGCTGTGGGCGGGGTGGAACCGACGTGCAGCATGCGTTGGTGGCCCTATGTCGGCCCAGATCTGGGCCCTCGACGCCCATCTGGGCCGGGACGGGCCTGCTGGTCCTCTTGCGGCGGTGAAGCTTTCTGGAGGTGGAAACGGTGAGCCGGGGGCGATGGATGGTGACGGCCTACCGGCTGCTGCGGCATGGCGGCAGGGAACTTTACGAACTGGCCGCCCTTTGGGCCTAGTGTGATCCTGCCATCGTCCGGTCGCCGCCACAAGGCGAGGCTCCTCCCGCTAGGCTACGGTGATGTCACCCTCGAGGCTATTGTGTTTCTCGGTTTTGCCTTATAGGCCTTGCGTCGGTGCCTATAGGGAGACGGTGAGGATGATGTCAAGCCTGTGGCGGCGCATGTTGGTGGGCTGCAAGTTGGGTGGTGTGCTTTGGAGCATCCGAGGAAGTGTATTTTTTAGGGTCGGGAGAAATCTCGTCAGCTCGTCTGGCACCGATGCGGTGACGCCTGCTGGTGCCGCCATCCATTCCTGAAGGCCACCTTAGCGTGCCTGGGGAAACCCTAGGAGCTATCTGGGCAGCAGCGTCGTCGTCGTCGCATTCCTTCTTGAAGGTGCTTCTTGGTGAGCCGCGGTTTGAAGCACTAGAAACGTGGTTGGTTAGCTTAGGAAGGCACAACAGTGGCGAGTCATTCTCTTTTCCGTCGACCTGCCGGTGTTGACATTTGTTTCTCTTTTCTTTCT
This sequence comes from Avena longiglumis, assembly GCA_030063025.1. Taxonomy (NCBI): domain Eukaryota; kingdom Viridiplantae; phylum Streptophyta; class Magnoliopsida; order Poales; family Poaceae; genus Avena; species Avena longiglumis. The sequence continues at coordinate 64,609,779 of CP125973.1, forward strand.
CTTCTTTTTCTTTTAGGCGTGCTTGTGTTGTTTGCCCCAGCAGTTGTACTGTGTAGTTTGCTATATTAATATAGCGGGCGAAAGCCTAATTCAACAACGAAAGAATAGAAATGTAAGATTCCTCCAAAAATCCCTATGGAATGAGCTATTCCATAGAAATTTTAGAGGAAAACAAGCTCATTGTGTCTACAATTTCTCTGTTTTTTATATGTGGTATCCAAGAGTTATTCGATGTGATTTTAGTTCCTATAGAAAGCCAAGAAATATGACACTATAATGTATGTGTTTTTTTTCTATTCCTGCGTTTTTAACTTTCTGTGTTCCAATCGGGGGCCTAGAATTTTTCTTAGCTGTACATGTTCTTTCCTAGATTGAATCCGGTGTTTTTTTCTCTGTCAAAGCAATCGTTGTGGAGATCAATCATCCGTGTGATCTTCGAATGGACCATGGAATATCATGGTTGTGTTATATCAAATGAATATAGCCACGGGCGATAATTCTTTTCACGAATTAAATTGCTCAAGCCGAAAGCTGCAATGCAGCACAGAGCAGTAGTAATTCCAGAGAATTAATCCATGTATTGTAGGCAGTGCCTTCGTAAGAAATAAACCAGTATAACTAGATCCAAAACTCATGTTTGACCAATCCCTGGTTATAATTAATACAGCGGTTTATCTCTTCCCAACGGTATTCAGGAACGCATGTGCGTTTCGTCAGTGCTGTTAATACTTGTCTTTGACTACCTCCGCGGGTCAAGTTTCATGGTCAGGATAGGTTAACGTGCTGCTGGCTGCTGCCGCGTGTATTTTTCAGGTGATGCCAATTCGGCTGCAGCTCAAAGATCTGCGGGGACCAAATCCCAAAAATTATTTTCTACAAACTACTACAGCTCAAATTATTTTCTACAAACTGCAGAGGAGACAGAGGGTATAACGGGAAAGGTAAATCGCTCAGGAGCTTGGGAGCAAAATGGAATGAGCTGGTGGAACCGCGCATAGTAAAGAGTGTGGGACACATGGCGGAGAGGGAGGGGACAGCGCGGCCACAGTTTTGGGCAAGATACAACACGCAAGGCTATAGGTGAACCCGGTCCATAGTTCTGGGCAAGATACAAAAGGTTAGGCTAGACAAACTATGGTTATACAGATATTTTTTTTGCGGAAAAGAAAAGTGATATTCAGAGCCTCCAAATTACAGGAAGGAACAGCTGAGAATCGGAAATTACAAACAAGTCCTTTTGCAAAACGAAAACGACAATGGCGAGGACGAGCCGGTGGCACCGCAGCTCCATTACTAGCTTGGATTGGAAGCCACCGACCCATTAGATCACTCTCGGTCAGAATTGATCGGCGCGAACCCCCGACGTTGAAAACCTGATCCAGCGGTTCACCCAAACGACTATGCGTATCTAGACCGACCCAATTCTAGCCCAAAAATACGTCGCCTCGGACACGATAAGGGCAGTGCATGTGTGTTGCCTCGTGTCCTCGCGCTGTGCATGGCCCGCCTGGCAATGGTGAAGCTTCGTCTGCTACCATGATCAGCGTCTCCAAGGCCAGTCAAAGCCAACGGGCGATCATTGTTGCTAAACCAAAGCTACTCCTTCCTGACCACCGCGTCGACATTAATAACCGAGGGCGGAGCAGGGATCTTTTAGGCCGAGGGCGTGTGTGGCTTGGCCTCCACACGCCTTGTCGGTGCCATTTCGAACCAAGCTAGTCTCCACTCTACCGACGCCATGCCCAACTGGGGGAAAACGCGATGAGGAACGACCACGAGGCTGGTGGTTCCTCATCGAGCAGCCGCCAACGTTGCGCAGTGCCTCCTTCTCCGACGTCGTCGTCGCCTCCACCAACCGTGTAGGGTGCTCGCGCCCTTGCCATCGTGTGTAGGACTTCGCCGATGTCTCCAGCGGCCCAGCGCTCGACGCGCTTCCGCTACGGCGGACTGTCTATGTTGTCCTCTGGTCCCTCACGACATGGACATGCATTACGCTTGTTGCCGAGTGACAGCGCCACTGGAAGGAGCGCCACCCCAGCGAGCACCACGATATGTCTATGTGAGCGAGCACCACGATTTTTCTCTTCCAGTGGGGCGCCACCCCTGCTACGGGGAAGCACCCAAGGGGGAGGAGGATGCCAAGTGGCAGTGGGTGGGACTACAAGACGTCGTCGAGCTCTGTGCTCACCTGGTGGAGTATGGAAAAGAGCTGCCCCCGCCCCCTCCCGCCGTTGCCAGAAGCGTGGTCTGGCATGTTCTATCAGGCGTCGCCTCAGAAGGACGAATGGGAGCACGTCGTGTGGGAAACACCATTGCGCGCGCCCTACCTGCGCCGATGACGTCGCCACCACCACCGGCATACTATCCGCCGCCGCCATGGTCACCACCGGTGTTCATCGACCTCTCCAATGAGCCCAATGACTAGGTGTCGCCGCCGCCTCCGCCACCACCGTCGTGTCGGCCGCCAAATGCCCTAGTCGTAGCTAAGATATATTTTAATTATGTTTTTTACTTTCTAGTATGTAAATTAAGAATATTAAGTAATATTTCTATATTTTTTATGTTTGTATTTTGCGGAAAAAATAGGTCACGCCACTGGATGCACCCCGATCCAAACAGACAGAGGCAAAATATTTCATGGGCCGATTCAAACAGACTGATATGGATACATGTTGTGTTCGAAATGGACCGGGCTAAGCCTGTGCAAAAAGTGAAACTGCTTAAACTACCCAGACCGGCAAAACATTCTAGTTCAATCTGATTCACATATCCAATCTAAATTTGAAAACTAGTCCAGAATTTTGAACTCACCCAAACCAGTTAGACTGGTTAAACCATGTTTGCACAGGCTTAGATCGGCCCGCTATAGACGTGCTCGGAGGGCTAGAAAGTCAGGGCATGATTCACATGAATCGAAATGGTACTCAGATGTTTTAGTGTGTGAACTAGTTCACAGGACGATTTAAATACATGGAGGTCATCTTTCTTAGGAATCTGATCATTGCTGAGTGAGATAACGGTTCCTCAATTTATTTGCACAATTTCTAGCTCGATACTAATGTTCTGACCAGATCGAGACATTTTCAGTTAGGGACCAAGAAACGCAGCGCAGAATAGCAGAAGAGTAACCTGTAATCACTCACGTGACCAGTTTCCGAAACAGCGGGGCTGGTGGTCGGGCAGCCGTTGGAACTCGGAAGACAAATAGGGTGACGTTTGGACTTTTCCCCCAGGCGGTCCATGGACCAGGCCTAGGTAGGCAAGCGTCGCGAGCGGCGACGGGAGCTGCGTCCCGGTATCCCGGCCGTACTGAAATCCCGGCTGTCTTCCGCTCATTCCCAGCTCACTTCCCTGCGCTCTCTGCTGCGCCTTTTGATTTTCGTCGTTTTTTTCCTCTACTTACTAAAATACACGCAGTAAGTCCCGCCAGGCCACGCGCTCGAGCCAGCACTCGAGATGCCGCTTCCGTCCACGTAAGCAAATCAAAGGACACACAGGAAATCAAACGCCACTTGGCCACGCTTCCCCACCATCAACCACACAGGAAATCATGCAGGCTCAAGCTCACGCCTAGGCTACACTACACCCACCGTTTGCAATGCGTTCCCTATAATTTGATACCACCAGTAGAGCATATATACACAGTCCGCCCACAAAGTTGTGAAATGTGACTAAACAATTTTCGAGACAGATTGGGTGGCGGCAGGTTTGCTGGATTTTTTGTTTTCGGTTGTGATGGTACGGGTGATCATCATATTTCTAGGAGAATAAAATCCACGTTAAATAAGAAAGCATGCGGCTGTGTTTTTATTATATGTGTCCATGGCTATGATTTCCAGAGCATGCTCGATTGTAAAGTGTATTTTCAGAATATTTTGCTTTGTTAGTCGAGTTAGATGTCGCTCTGAACACGCATATAAAACATAGGTGGTACCGGTAAAAAAATGATTGTCTTGTAGACAAAACAAACGAGCAACTGGGCAAACATGGTATTATTTTGCAGCTGTGCCGAATCATCTACTTTTGAGTAGCTATCTCATGTATTTGTCGGATTGTCTATATTCTTATTGCATCAATATATTGTTAATCGTGTTACCAATCAATAAAATTTGACTGTGCATAAGTTCTATGTGGTCAAGAATGAAGTAAGATGGTCGAGTCGTCCACAACATCTAAATAAAGAGGAATGAAGCTACTCCATAGATTTATTTTAGGTATTTATAGTGGGAGATTTTTCAAAGTTTACTTGTGCATGTAAAGTTATTCTAAAATACCCCGTTCAAGTAGTCGAGTCATATATCACCATGGACAAGTATATAAAATGGATATGGTACCGTCCGAAAGTATGGCACGGTTCAGCAAAAATTAGAGAGCTACTAGGCGAGCATGCAACTTTTTTCGCAACATATGGCTAATCATGAACTGGATTTACTATATCAAATGCTTTTTGTCTTGTTAATATGTTGGTGTATTTTAGTTTGTGGGAATATGTTTAGTTGCGCTCCTATGTTCCAAACTTCAGATGAAATAATTTTGAAGGTGTAGAACTCTTGCGCTGAGAAATATAGGTAAGGAAATTTAGGTAATATATTACATTGGTCCACCACAATTATGTAAAGAAGCACACACCTACACACTAGTTTTTAATGTATTAACGAATATGACTTTTCCATCTTATACCTTCTTGTAAAGAAATTTTAGGAAACATCCCAGTTCAATAGCTGAGTGAAAATTGTAAGAACATAAGCAACATTGAATTCTCCAGCTTGTCCTTAATCATGAACTAAGTAATAAGATAAGTAGAAGCCGTCTTTGTAGCAATAAGATAAGTAGAAGACAACATGCATGAATTCTCCAGCTTGTGCTTAATCATGAACTCGAGTAACTACTACAGCATACTCGTATATTGGCCATCTATTTAATATAGCATTATATGAACATGCTTTTATTTTCTTGTGTGTTTTTCTGAAGTAGTTTGGACATGTTGGGTGAGTAGAAAGGTCTTGCCCTTCATTGTGGTTACGAAATGTAGTAAAGTAATTTCAGTGGTCCACCCTAATTATATTTCTACAACCAAGCAAGCAGGTGGACCTAGACCTACCCTGCCATTTCATCATGTGGATTTTTAGTGTATCCACCATGTCAGGAACTAATATGGTCCAAAGCCCTTCCGTAAATATTTGGGCATATACTACGTACTAGTACTTGTCGTTGGTTCTGGCCATATAAAACGTAAATGCATGCTCATCGGACCAGATACCACTCCTGGAGTAGTAGGGTGAGAAGGAGGAACCGATGGTGGTCAAACTCAGCAGCAATCAAGAAAAGGAAAAGTGTAGGGTGGTAGATAAAAATGAAGCGTGGGGCTACTCCGCGGATTTTATTTTCCGTACTCATGGCTATGATTTCCAGAGCGTGCTTGGTTGTAAAGTGTATCTTCGGAATATAGTATTTCGCTTCATCGATCCACTCTGACATGGCTCGGAACACACATATAAAACGTAGGTGGTACCGTTGAAATCTTATCGTCTTGTGGCAAAAACAAACGAGAAACTAGGCAAACATGCAAGGGTTTTACAACTATGCCAAATCATCAACTTTTGAGTAGGTATCTCATGTATTTGCCGGATTATCCATATCTTATTGCATCAGTGTATTATTGTTAATCATGTTACCATCAATAAAATTTGATGTTGTAGCTAGAAGTCTTGCTGTCAAGAATGGAGTAAGATAGTTCAGTGGTCCATAACATCTAAATAAAGAAGTATGAAGCGACTCCGTAGAGTTATTTTAGATATTAACAATGATAATTTTTCCAAAGTATACATGTGCATGTAAAGTTCTTCTACAATACTCCGCTTCAGTAGTCAAGTCACATATATAAAACATAAGTGGTACCAGTCGGAAGTGCGCCGCACCGTAGCAAAAATCAAAGAGCTACTAGGCCAACATGCAACTTTTCAAATTGCAACATATGCCTAATAATGAACCTGATTAACTATATATATCATATATTTTAGGTCTTTTTACTATGTTCTTGAATTTTTGTTTGCGGGAATATGTTTAGTTGTACTCCTATGTTCCAAACTTCAGATGAAATAATTTTGAAGGTGTTGAAATCTTGTGCTCAAGAATTCGTGTAAGCTATTCCATCGGTCCACCACACCAGAATTAGGTAAAGAAGCATGCGATTACACCTTGTTCTTTTTTATGTGTTACCGAGTATGACTTTCCATGCATGGTATTACCTTCTTGCATGATATTTGCTTTAAAATATTCGATGAGTAGAGTGAAACATTGCTGTGAACACTTATAAGAACATAGGTAGCCGCGAACAAAACTATGCTATCTTTGTAGACAAAATAAGACAAGTATAAGCCTAACATGCATGAATTCACAAGCTTGCGCGTATACTATTTGCCATCTTTTGCTTTTGTTTTCTGGAGTACGTAGTTTGTACATAGAGTAGTAGTAGAGGTCTTTCCCATTATTGTGGTTAAGAATAACGGAGTAAAGTATTTACGTGGTCCACGCGAATTAGATTTTGTAGAGTATCCACCATGTCAGGAGCTAATATGGCCCAATACCTTTTCGTGAATATTCGGATGTATACGTACTTGTCGTTGGTTTTGGCCATATACCGGTAAACACATGCTCATCGGATTAGATACCACTCCGGGAGTAGTAGGCTTTGAAGGAGGAACCGAGCTAGGGTGGTCAAACTCAGCAGCAAGCAAGAAATGGAAAGGGTAGGGTGGTAGAGGAAAAGGGTAGCTTTATTTCCATGGGGACAATCGTGGGTGGGCGGAGCGCAGCCATGTTTATGTCCTTGTGATCGCGCGGAAGCCCACCTTCCGAGCCGGGGCCCGGGGCTGGAGTCGAGCGAGCACACTGGCACCGGCATGTGGGTCTCGTTCCCCGTGCTCGGCTCAGCACGCGCGCGCCGCTGGATCGGCATCGAACGGCACAGGGGGGTGGCCTGCGGCTGGCTGGGACGTTATGGGGCGCGCGTCAGATTGGTGAGCTGGCGCACGTGAAAGGGGCGCGCGTGGGAGGCGAGGCAGATTTCTCAGTTTCATTTCCAGAGCGGGCTGTAGCTGCTGGGGCTAGACGAGGACGAGGACGTACATGCCGTGGGGCACATGCATGTGATTTGTTTTCAATTCGGCACGGGGCTAAAACTAAAACCTAGGGGCGTGTGCCGCCTGCTCCTGCGGCTGGCAGCGACGACTGGCCCGCCGCCGGGCTCCTCCATTTTAGTCGTCTCGCCGCCGAACGGACCTCAGCCATCGATAGAATCCCTACACTGTTGCCCTCGCTGTACTGCCCCCGCCGCCGCCTGCAGCTACTGCTGCTGCTGGTAGCTGCGTCGTACGGGCTGGGTGGGAAGCTGAGGGTGAGCTACCGGAGCGAAAAAGAGCTTTTCTCTCTGTGCTTTGCTTTCCGGCTGCCATGAGACCACCTTCTCCGGTCTCTCCCCCCATATGAGAGCGTGCCCTGTTCTAGAAAGCAAAGCAAGGATCCACAGTAGTAGTAGCGACAAGATTATTTTTTCTGATACATGCACCATAGCTAGCTCGACACGTCCGTCGGCCTACGCTGCTACCGTGGCTCGTGACCTGGAGCGGCATCATCCTGGCGCTGTTGCTTGTGCATGAACTGGACCGCCCTCGAACCTCTCGAAGCAGGATACTCCCACGCCAGCTGCAGGTACGGGTTTCTGATTAGTTACGTCCTAGCTGGAGCCAGCCAAGCGCTGACCGGAAAAGACAGTAAAAAAGAGCCGAACAAAAGACCACAAGTACGTACTTTCTTTCTTACAGTAGTATGTACTGTGAGTAGTAAAATCGTGGAGATAATGAGATGTACTCTCTTTGTTTTAAAATATATGATATTTTAGATTTATGAAAAAAAAATCTAGACTTTTTAAGTGTTTAAATTTACTCTAAACCCAAGTAAACGATATACTAAAAAAAATCTACTCCCTCCGATCCATATTAATTGCTCATATTTGCTAGATTTGAATAAATCCAGACACTATTTAATATATAGATTCATCCAAATTTTAACAAATCCAAATCAATTAATATGGACCGGAGGAAGTAGATATATTTGCTTTACAAAGCTAAAACATCTTATATTTTGAAACGGAGGAATATCCTCTAAGATCCTCTCCTCTATTTAAACGTGAAAGCTGCAGGTAAATTACGAGCAGAGGGCATAAAGGCAGTGGAAGCTAGGGAAACGATCGAGAGCTAGACCGCAGGCGGTGAGCTGGCTTGCGGTTGGACTCGATCGGGGGGCAAGGGTTAAAAATGATCGGGCTGCACCAGGGGCACAATGGATAAAAATAACCCAAATTCGAAAGGATTTTACAAAATGACCCATCTGGAAAACAATTTCATTGGACTAACCCTTTTTATAGCGTCTAACAACTAGGCGCTACACTCTACAGTGTAGCGACTTTCGGCTAGGCGCTATGCCTCCCCAAGTGGCACCGCTGGCCTCTCAGCCCCACCTCAGGTGTGGCCAGCGCTATGCTGGGAGTAACGCCAGCGCTATGACTCAGGTGTAGCGCCTATCTGATAGACGCTATGCTTTAAAATGTAGCGCCTATCAGACAGACGCTACACTTTGAGACTTAACCTATCGGGCGCAGCCCCCCTCCCCACCCCTCCCCATTCACTCCCAGCTCGACCCAAGCAAGAAGAATAGCAAGGAGGCGCCCCCTTCTCTCCCCCCTCAAATCTCTCACATTGGAAGCTTTATTTGGTGGATTTGTGCCTCTCCCCAGCTGCTAGAGGTACCCTCCCTCATTCCCCTCCGTTTTGACCTCTTGAAATCTTTTATTTTGGTTGGACTTGGCTTGAATCCCTAGAAAATTGATTTGGAGAGAAATTTTTGGAAATTTGTTAGATTCATTGGCCAATGTTGGTTATAAAGATGTGTATGAAGCATTTAGTTAGGTTTAGGGTTGTTGAAATGACATTGTTTGGTATATTGGAATGTTATGGCTAGGGTTAGGGTTAGGGTTTGCTTATGTAAGAGAGGGTGTTCTTGTTAGCTTTATGGTTTGGTAATGTGCCTAGTATAGTTTTGTTTATCTTGTCATGGTTAGTTAATGAACATATTCTCCCATGTGTTAGGGATGGCAAGAATTGTTCATGTTCATCATGTGGACAAGGATGCCTTTTTGAAAGGCAACATAGAACCGGACCCGGATGAGCTAGATATTGTGTCTGAGCAAGTGAGGATTGAATTGAAATGGATGGACCCATGTGATGTTGTTGAGTTGGAAGGAAGACATAATGCGGGTTTTGGACTGCATATTCGTTGCAAGACCATGCGTATCTTCTCCGAGGCTCGTTGGTTTGCATACAAGGAGGTGGTGGCCGAATCACTAGACAAGGCTCTTGAGCTATTTGCCACCAAGAAGGTTGATAGTTCATTGCCTTTGGACTTGAACTATGCATGTGTAGCACCGTATGCATGTGTAGCACCGTTCTGCTAGGCGCTATGCTAGCAGATTTCATTTGCCCCAAACTAACAGGAGCATACTGAGAGCGAATCGAGAGTTCGCTGCAGGAAATCTCTAAGTCAGGGTGTAGAGCCTGTCTGATAGGCGCTATGCTCTGATGTGTAGCGCTATCGAAGCGCTACACTCTGACACACTAGTTTCAAACAACATGTACTCAAAAAACACTTGTTATACTAGTTTCAAACAACATATACTCAAACTGCACATATACTCAAATAACATCAACATAATCTCAAACAACATGAACAAATTGTCATACATCAACATAGTCTCAAACAACATCAACGTAGTGCCATACATGAACATAGTCTTAAACAACATCAACATAGTGACATACATCAACCCATACATAGTCTCCAACCTAGTGCATCATCATCAACATTGTGCCATACATGACCTACTTCCGTCCACGCGTCCTTGGGCCTCGGCCCCTCCTTGGAGGTATCTTCTTTGTCACCTCCTCTTCTTGCGACTCATCTTCATCATCATATTGTAGGCCTCTCGTCCTCCTAGTCGCTCTTGACCTCCGTGGCGGCTCGTCCTCGACAACATTGGCCTTTCCCTTGTTACGGAAGTCGTCCAGCGTCCAGCGATTGAACTGTTTCCTTGGCTTCAGCTGGTATGCGGAACGAATCCGGTACTCCTCCTCAGTCTCATTCTCCATATGAGACAGCTACATGTAAGATTATATGGCTATGAGAAATGATGAGAAACAGAAAGCACTAAATGCATGTAAGGTTGTCCCATACCTCATCTTCCGAACGAATCGCCGAAGTGGTGTCATCCTCAACATCATCCTGAAGATGGGCCGACGGATTAGTAGTCGACTTGGACCTAGAACCGGACGGGGTTGTGTACTCGGGATCGCGGCAACCTAGCACGTTAGATAAACGACGCATCTTTTGGGCCGAGCGCTGTAACAAATAACAACATAAGTCAAACCAAGAACATGCCTATCTTGAGGAAGTCTCGCATCCATACCTTAAGGGAGTTTCGTATCATGCCTTCTCCTTTTCCCTTAGGCGGAAAAAGAATCGCCTCGGCATCGTCGGCGTATTTCTTTACCTCCGTTCTCTACAGAGTCAAGTACAAGAACATGTTAGGCAAGAAAGAGATGAGAGTGCAAGGAAAGTAATGCGAAGGAAACGATAACTTTACCGCAAAGTTGAGTGAGGAAGAAAGCGGGATGTCGGTCCCCCTCCTGACCTGCCGGTTGTACTGAGTGTAGGCAAGTTCATCGAAATGGACTGGCTCCTCCAATATTTCTTCCAAAGTACGGCGAGCAAATGGAGACACGAGTACTACCAAGAAACCAATGGATGTAGTTGTTAAATGCTACTGGGCAATGTGCTCTTCCACTATTCCATTCTGTTCGTCGAGCATTCTCCACACAAATGAGGAACTCCATGACGTGCCTCCTATGATGGTGATCCCAATTCTTGATCTTCCTCTGCCTCTTTTTGTCCAACCTGAACAACAACAAAGAACCATGTTAGTACCATCCAGAGCAATTGAGCACAAGTTCTCATGCTAACTAACGGATGAAGCTCCTTGTCGGTGTCTTTCCACACGGGAGGGTTGCACTAAAACAACCTGAACTGCCTCATCACCCGTTGTGGCATATGAAACTCAACCGCCCAATTGCAAATCAATGGGCAGCACATGAGCCAGAGAGATTGTTCCTCCAAGCACTTCGATTAATATCAAACCCGGGAGCAATACCAAACTCGTCCCCACAACCATAAGGCTCCCACTCCACCTGCAACATATCACAAGAACATGTTTGGTATCAATTTTGACTCGTGAAGTAAATATTATGGATAGTGACATATAGATAAACATCTACCTGCTTGGGCGTAATCGCATCAAACTCGTTAGTGTACTTGAGGTACATGGCATCAACATCGCTTGTCATCTCCGATACCACGTCCCACTTGTAAGCCCAAGTCGGTTGGCGTAGAGGGTTTCTATTATACGCTAGCCAAGGATGGTGGCCCACCTCTTTGGGACGACCAACTGGTAAGCGTTCCTAGCTCCATATCGAGAGAAGAACCATAGCACCACCTATTCCGGCATTTTCGCCTGCCCTACGACAGGCATCGTCCAACTACAAGTGAACAAAAATGAGGTCAGTATAGCATATGTGTGGACTCGACATATACAAATGAATATAGAGTGCACAGGTGATTACCTGCCGGTACAAGTAGGCAAGAGCCGCCGAACCCCAGCTGATATTGCTATCCCAGTTTGCTTGTGCCTTGAGCCACATCCATCGAAGGGTCCTACCTCATTGCCGAAAAGCGAGTCCTAGAAAGGACATACCACACGTACACATGAGCATGTGTCTCGATCACCTCAACCTCGATGGGGTTCGGGCATTCCCTAAAGTTCTCCACGATCCACGCATATGTCGCGCCTGCTGGGACTCTATCTTTGCTCTTATCTTCAAGTTCTTCAGGAGCCATGCCAATAAGTAGATGCATCGCATTGCGCCACCCATCTGAATCTGTGCTCATACAGAGAGGCTCCCCCGCGATAGGAAGTCCAAAGATCATGGAAACATCCTGAAGAGTAGGAGTGATCTCGTCGGTCCGGAGGTGGAAAGTGTGCGTCTCCGGCCTCCACCGGTCGACAAGTGCGGTGATAGCAGTCGCGTTGAGGTTCGGCATCGACCGGCTCACAAGCGTGATGAAAGGGAGGAGGCCTAGCCGTTTGATGTACTTGGTGTACCGCTGTCAAATCTGACATGTCATTCAAGACGCCATGAGACCGAATCTTGAGGGGACGAAGCCTCTGCATACATACAAGATCGAACATTATGCTTTTTCCAACACAATTGAATCAATAGAAAAATAAAAGCAAAGAAGTTCAACCATGGTTTTATTACCATATGCTTCTCCGCCATCAAGTATGCCCGGTGTTGATGATCATAGTAATCCTCAAGTAGCCACACCATCCTACATATATATTCCAAACATCAATAAAATGTGTGTGGTATGTGGCCATTGTTTCAATTTATACAATAAACTACAAAGAATATGGGAGCATATTATTCACACATCCATACAAATCCATATAAAACCATCATACACAATGCAAATCAACAACAAACTTCCATTTCCCATCAAATACAACTAATACATAACTTCCAAATAACCAAAAACATACACAAATAGGTCATATTATGAATCCAACTAGACCTAGGGTTTGAGGATAATGTGCAAGATTCATTGGATGAAAGAGAGGGAAAAGGAGGGGATTACCTTGAGAGGGATGGGGAAGCAAATCCACGGTGAAATCCCTCAGATCTGTTGGATTTGAGGTGGGGATTTGAGAGAGGGGGAGAGAGGAACCGTCGGCTATTCTTCTCTGTGTTCTTCCAGCGTCTGGGACTGAATGGGGAGGTATGGGTAGGGGGGCTGCGCCCGACAGGTTAAGTCTCAAAGTGTAGCGCCTGTCTGATAGGCGCTACACTTTAAAGCATAGCGCCTATCAGATAGGCGCTACACACGAACATAAGCGCTGGCGTTACTCTCCCGGGCATAGCGCACAGGCGTCCTGACGGAGTGAGGCCAGGAGGGGCCAGCGGTGCCACTGGCGGGGGCATAGCGCCTAGCTGAAAGCGCTTCATCAGAGTGTAGCGCCTACAAAAAGGGTTAGTCCAGTGAAATTGTTTTCCAGATGGGTCATTTTGTGAAATCCTTTCGAATTTGGGTTATTTTTGTCCATTCTGTCTGCACCAGGTGCGTACACGCCAGCTGTTTGTCCTCTGCGCAGCGGGAGACTTTGTCGGCTTCATACAACCTGTGGCATCCCGCAAAACCACTACTAGAAAATCGCGTTGTTTTGTGCATTGCATCGCCATTATCTTGCATTGTTTGTCTGCATTATTTCGAAAAGCCTAGCTCTGTTTGTACAAACACCCCTCTTTATTTCAAAGGCAAAACCCCGATCGTATCGGATATTTTATTTCCCTAAAAACTATTTGCAAAGTGTCCTTGTTTTAAAATAAACAACACCAAAACAAACACACATTCTAAAACAGCCCCCCCTAAATCCTAGTCCCACCAAATCCTATCCTACCCACCACTCACAGCTCGCCACCTCACCCTCTCACCCAACTCCTACCCACCCTGCCACCTCACCAATCCATCCCTTTTTCCCTTTTTTCTCTCACCCCAGCCCCATCTACCCTCCCTCTCTCTCTCCCCACCGACACCCGGGCCCCACCCCCACACCGACCCACTCAGCCTCACCCTCACCCTCTCTCTCTTCCCCAGGCCCCACCCGCGCCCCCACACGCCCCACCCACGCTCCCCACGCGGCCCACCCGCGGGCCCCACGCGTAGCCCCACCCCGGGACCGACGCGTCCCACGCGGTTCTCCCTCCCCACCCTCTTCCTACTCACGCCCGCACCGCCCTCCCTTCTCCCTCCCCACCGTCAGCCGGCCGCTCCTCCGGCCGACTCCGCTCCCTCCTCCATACCGCCTTCCCTCAACCGCAAAACCCCGCTGCCCCACCTCCCACGCGCCTTCCGCTTCGACGCCTGCCTGCCCCACCGCGGCACCTCGCCAGCCCCATCTCCGCCTCGACGGCTCCGGCCATAGCTCCAATGATCGCCAAGGGCCCGCCTCGACGTCCTTACGGCGAGCCGCCGCCGTCTCAAGCCGCCACCTTGCCGCGTCTCCCGCAGCGAGCCTCGCCGACCCTCCGCTGCCCCGCCCGCTTTGCTTCCACCGCCATCGACATCGCCGCCGCCGGCCCGTCCCGAGATGAACCCGCGTCCATCGCCGCGGTGGTCCCAGGTTGCCGCCCCGAGCCGCCGCTGCCGCGCGTGAGGCCGCCGCCGCTTTGCTCCGTTGTTCGAGTTGGTGTCGTGTGCTGCATACATGGTACGGCAAGTTGGTAAATCGACACACAGACCTTCCGGGGAACAAGAGCGCAAGGACTAGTACCCGTTAAACCACCCAAACATGCGCTAAGTCCAAGTTCGACATCGACAATTGAACCCTCGGAACCGCCAAGATCTACCGATGGCCGAGAACCCGATGACCGGCGAGATCGCCACCGGTTCGACATGCACGCCGCTGCGGATACGACAAGTACTCCCTCGAGGACGCCGAGTACTTCACCCCGGACACCGAGACCCTGGACGACGAGTACTCCTTTCCGGACACCGAGTCCGCCGAGAACCCGGATGCGACAAGATCTGCCCCGTTGTTCGAGAATGTTCCTGCCGAGACCGCTTCCGTCGAACCCTGAGCCCCTGTCGAACCCCGAACCCCGGAACCCCAAGTTCGTCGAGACCCCCTAATGTGTGAACCCCTTTCCGAAACCCTATTTTATAATAACCTGTTGCATATTAAATTGTCATACTCGCATGCATATTATCATGTGGTTTGGGGGCCTTATGCCGATTCACCTCATAATTAAATATGGGGCCTATATGCGGGCAAATCTAGTCTCATATTGGCCTCATTTAAATTTGTGTCGCGAACCGGTGCTATCTTTTATCTTGATAATGCAACATTTAAATTGTGGGGTAGTTAAATAACTTGAACCGTTTAATTAATTGTCGGGACCCCGGTTCCGCTTAATATTGCCTAATTGCATCGCACCCTTGCCATGTCATACATCATACATGCATCATGCCCGATCCTTTACCGTAGTATTAAATATTGCATCCGGTGTTTATTCTAGTGTTTTGCTTCTTCGCGGATAAGGCCGTTGAGTTGATGTGAACTTCGCCCGATCTTCGGTTGAACCTTCGACAATGTTTTCAGGCGAGCACCTCCCCCTTTCTACCTATCTTACTTTTATAGTATTTATTCCCTCCTGTTGATCTATTGCTATCTGTGTCGCGTTGCTCTAGTTTTCGTACCGTGATATCCCTTGCAGCCTTATATTGCCTTGGACACACCCTATTACCTGTTGTTTGGTAGATAGTTGGACTTATGGCGTCGTAGTCGCTTGCTCAAGTGTCTATGCGTGTCGCCGCCAGCTTGTTGGTGTATTGCCGCCTGTTTGAGGTTGGAGATGATCATGGTTTTACTTATCGCTCACTTTAATTCCTGTTTAACAACTAAAATTGAAGTAAGTAGAGGCATCAGTGGGTGATAGAAAATATTTGGTTTCCGACCGCCCACTTGTGTCCCGTAGGACCCCGAGTACTTGATACCTGTTCCTTGATTTATCGCGCTATCCACATCCGGGAGGATTATGGGACCCCGAGCGAGCATGATTCATTCTTATTTCTTGGGGCCACAAACTAGTTTGAGGTTTTATTTACTATCCTGTACTTATGCCATGCTACTGCTTTATTTACGATTGTGCGAGGAGCACACTGTACTGTTTAGGTAAGCGGAATGTTTTCACGGTATCGACAAGCCCAGTCACACTTTCGGGTTCCCGGTCGTTTACAGCCATTGACGCAAACCTTGAGTCCGTCTCGGAGTCAGCTAACTCCGTTGCGGGTCTACTCAATGGGGTGGCCCCCTGAAATATTTCTGAATCCTGTGATTGCTTTGTCGTGAAGGCCTCGTTGGGTTTTGATTTGGTTTTTCCGAGGTTGATCGAGTGTGTGTTGCTATTTGTGCACCCCGGCCGGGTTAAAACTTTCTGAAAGCCGTGTCCGCGGTTATGGACGACTTGGAGCACAGTATCTCGATCATAGACAACTATAACTAAAGTAGTGCTATCAATTTGACTTTATAATGACTAGTAATCAGCTTCACTACAATGGAATGGCTAAATAAAGCTTCCCACAATTGCTTGTTTTGTCTGTCGCTTGCGACAATTGTACCTGATTAGTAAGTATTGCAACTACTATGGAATGGCTAAATAAAAGTACCAACAACTGCTGGGTTTTGGGTTATCTCATGCTATTGTATCTGACTAGTAAGTGTCGCCACTACAACGGAATGGTTAACTAAAAGTGCCCACTGCTTATTTTATCAGGATGATTATCTAAACCTGACTAGTAATTGCTGCAACGATAACTGAATAAATAAAACTGCCAACGGTGTGAGTTCCTCGGTTGACTTCCTCGTTTGGTCTCGAGGGGGAAACACCAGGATGGGTTTGCTTGATGGTAGTATCAGGTTGGTTCCGGATAGGTCTTTCTTACCCCTCTCTGACAGTCGCCAGTTGTACCGAGTCTCTATAGGTTGTTTAGTGCATGATGCCGCTGCCGCTTCAGTCCACCATACCTATGTAGGAGAGGACCGCCGAATTCTAGCCTCGCTGCAATCGCCTCGATCGACGCCTCTTTTTTCCTTTGCCCTTTGTCGGCACCCCTTTTGTTTAAGCAGGTTTTGGGATCGATGTCGTTAGCAGGGTTACCCTTCCGGCTTGTCCTGGGCAGGGTTATGGACGCCATTGGTTATTCTTCAGGGCTCTTAGCCCCATTTGCCTCTTGACCGTAGTCGGATGCCCTATCATTTCAAGGTGATTTGGATCTTTGTACCGTATATCTGTATTCTTGACTCATGGAGTCGTGTTGTATATATATATCTGTTCTGTGGGTCCCATCGAGGACTGTTGTGTAATGTTATTACTTCGTTTTCCACCCGCACGAAAGTGCCTGGTGGGCACCTTTGAATCGTTTCTATGCGGGTTTTGCGGGTTTCGCTAAAACTTGCATAGGGCCGATTCTGAGGGTGTTACACAACCGTGTCGTGAGCGCAGACCGCCGCACTAGTGTTGGAGATATGCCCTAGAGGCAATAATAAATGTAGTTATTATTATATCTTTGTGTTTATGATAAATGTTTATATTCATGCTATAATAGTATTAACAAGGAAACATTAATACTTGTGTGATTTGTAAACTTAATTTGAAGTCCCTAGTATAGCCTCTATACTTCACTAGCTTGTTGGTTGATTAAATGATTGTGGTTTCCATATCATGAACATTGAGATGTTATCAACAACAAGATCATATCGTTAGGAGAATGATATGGTGGACATACTCCTATTGATAAGCGTAGCATAAAGATCAAGTCATTTCAATAGTTCAATTGCTATATGCTTTCGATACATAGTAACCTAATTCCTTCGACCATGAGATCATGCATATCACCTTTACGGATGAATGCTTTGATGACATCAAACACCACACCGTGAATCGGGTGGCTATAAAGGTGGCATTAAGTGTTCGGAAAGTATTGGTTGAAACACATGGATCAAGAGTGGATTTGTCCATCCACATGACGGATAGATATACTCTAGGCCCTCTCGGGAATGCCATCCAATTAGCTTGCAAGCATGTGACTTGGTCACAAGGGATCACATATCACGAACGAGAAAAGAGTACTTATTGGTAACGAGGTTGAACTAGGTATGCGAGATACCGACGATCATAACCTCGGATAAGTAAACTATCGTGAGACAAAGGGAAATTGGTATCGTATGTAAGTGGTTCATTCGATCGCAAAGTAATCGTGAGAAATATGTGGGAGCCATATGAATTTCCAGATTCCTCTATTGGTTATTGTTCGAGATGTGTCTCGATCATGTCCGCATAATTCACGAACCGTAGGGAGACACACTTAAGGATTCGACGTTGTTTTGAGTAGTTATGGTATTATGAGAAAGAGACCGAATGTTGTTCGAGTCTCGATGGGATCCGGATATCACAAGGTGATCCGGAATGGTCCGGAGAATAAGATTCATATAAGGAAAGTCCTGCCGGAGTTCGGGAATGATTCCTGTTTTCATCGAGAATGTTCTAGAAGGTTCGGATTGTCCCAAGACTGGGGAGGGTACATGAGTGTGTCATTGAATGATTGCATCATGTACTAAGTGTTCTTGCTGTTCCAAAACATGAAAGTCAAATTGCCGCTTTGAAAGTCAACGGCTAAAACAGAAACTGTGGGAAACAGAAACTGGGAAACAAGCAAGAGGAGTTGGAACTTGGAGGAGGAGTCCCACCTCCGGTGCCGCAGCCCTAGGCCGAGTTGGGGAGGACTCCTCCTCCTCGGGCGCCTAGCCCTCCACCTATAAAAGGAGGGGTGGCTCCTCCTTGAGACACACAAGTTTCCACCTCTAATCTCGTGTTTAGAGCCGTTTGGTTTAGAGCTTCTAATTGCTTTAGCTGCGGTTTAGAGCCTTCTAATTGGTGTGTCTAATCTCTAGACCACTAATAGCCTCTATCATAATCCACCATACTCGCCCGGCTTAAGGCGAAGCCTCGGGATCTCCCTCTACTTCCGGTACCACGTTGTCAGGCCGGAATCGCGAGGAGAGTGCTACAACCTCCATTTCTTTGGAACAAGGAGAGGAAGGTCTTCGTCGAGTACCGAACGTGTGACCGATTACGGAAGGCCTTTAACGCAGCGCCGGAAGGATCGTCCACACGATCTTGAGATCGGAAAGAGTACGACTACATCACCCACGAGAATCCGCTCTCGTTAAACACTTTGGAATCTTCGAGGGTAAGTTATTCCATCGACTCGTTGCTACAATCTAGTAGATAGATCTTGGCTTGTTTGTTTGTATGCGATAGAATTTTTTTTTGTTTTCCATGCTACGAACCCCTACAGTGGTATCAGAGCCGTGTCTATATGTAGATCTGTTGCACGAGTAGAACACAATGGTCATTGTGGGCGTTGATGCTTTTATTGTAGATTGCTTTTTGTGTACTTTGCATCTTGCGGTATGTTGGGATGAAGCGGCCCGGGCTAACCTTACATGACATCGTTCATGAGACTTGCTCCACGCTTGACATGCAACTTGTATTGCATAAGTGGCTTTATGGTGCTGCTTTCCTAGCATAGTTAAGATCCAATTTACAACGGGTAATCAACAATGCTAGTATCAATGTTGTGGTTCTTGTTCGTAAGTTAGAACGACACTTATTGAAAGCCCCAAACCACGTAAAATATGCAAAGAAAGTAGAGGCGTCTAACTTTGTTTTGCAGGTGTGCTGATGATGTGATATGGCCATGATTGTGATTATATTTGATGTATGCAATGTTCCTTATTGTAAGTTGGCAACGGCAGGAGCCATATGGTTGTCTTTAATTTATGTTAAGACCAAGGTCTATTCAAAGTAGTTGTAATAGTTGAAGCCGTGGGCGACAACCATGGTGAAGCGTCATTGACCTTGATGCAATGCCGGTGATGATGGAGATCATGTTCGTGCTTGAAGATGGAGATCGGAAGCACAAAGAAGAAAGGCCATATCATATCACATATTATGAATTGCATGTGATGTTAATCCTTTATGCATCTTGTATTGCTTAGTAGACGACGGTAGCATTATAAGATGATCCCTCATGCACATGAATTTCAAATCATATAGTGTTCACCCTTAGTTACCACCGTTGCTAAAGCTTGTTGTTTCGAAGCACCACGTGATAATCGGGTGTGTTAGATTCTGCGAGTGTATACAACGTGAGCAAGCCAGATTTGCTCATGCAGAAACTAAGGTTTGATCTTGACGAGCCTAGCATGTACAGACATGGTCTCGGAACACGGATTACCGAAAGGTAAAGCATGAATCGTATAGTAGATATGATGAACATGATAATTGTTCGCCATTGAAACTATATCAACTCTCGTGATGATCGGTGTTGATGTAGTGGATTTGGTTCGTGTGATCACTAAAACAATGTGAGGGATGTTGTTTTGAGTGGGAGTTCACCTAGTTTAATTTCATTAATTAATTTGAACTCAATTTGTCATAAACTTAGTCTAAACTATTGCAAATATGTTGTAGATCAATGGCAGCCCCTACCATCAATTTTAATGCGTTCCTAGAGAAAGAAAAGTTGAAAAACAATGGAAGCAACTTCGCGGATTGGTTCCGCAATTTGAGGATTGTCCTCACAGCTGGTAGTTTGACCTATGTCTTTGGATGCACCTTTGGGTGACCCAACTGCAGACCAATGCTTCCGATGAAGTAAAGAATGTTTACCTCGCTCGGAAGAATCAGACTCCATAGTTCGGTGTGCTATCTTGTATGGTTTAGAATTGGAGCTTGAGAAAAGGTTTGAAGAGTCGACCCATATGATATTGTCGAGGATCTCAAATTGATTTTTGAGACTCATGCGGCAATTGAAAGCTATGAGGCTTACGAAAAGTTCTTTAAGCGCAAGATGGAAGAGGGCAGCTCGTCGGTGAGCATGTGCTTAAGATGTGCAGGCGCATAAACAAACTTCAAAGCTTGGGTATAGTGATTCCTAATGCTTTGGGGATTTACCGCGTCCTCCAGTCACTGCCACCAAGTTACAGGAACTTTGTGATGAACTACAACATGCAGAACATGAACAAAGAGTTGCCAGAACTATTTGCTATGTTAAAGTCTGCAGAAGTGGAGATCAAGAAAGAGCACCAAGTGTTGATGGTCAATAAGAGCACCAAACTCAAGAAAGGCAAGTCTAATCAAAAGGGACACTTCAAGGAGGGTGGTAAGAAAGTTACCACGCCGGCGAAGAAAACCAAGGCTGGACCAAAGCCTGAAACTGAGTGCTTTTACTTCAAGGGAGAAGGTCACTGGAAGCGGAATTGCCCAAAGTACTTGGCGGATCTGAAGAACGGCAACATCAAGAAGAAAGGTATATCTGATATACATGTTATTGATGTGTATCTCACTAGTACTCGTAGTAGTGCACAGGGTATTTGATCTTGGTTCGGTTGCTCATATTTGTAACTCAAAGCAGGTCTTTGCAGAATAAGCGGAAGCTAGCGAAGAACGAGGTGACGATGCGCGTGGGAAGCGGATCAAAGGTTGATGTGATCGCGATTGACGCTACCTCTTCATCTACCATCGAGATTAGTTTTATACTTAAATAATTGTTATTTAGTGCTGCGTTGAGCATGAACATTATATCGGGATCTTGTTTATTGCGAGGCGGTTACTTGTTTAAGTCGAGAATAATGGTTGTTCGATTTATATGAGTAATATGTTTTACGCACATGCACCTTTGATAGATGGTCTATTCTTATTGAATCTCGATGGAAATACACATATCAACAATATTGAGGCTAAACGTTTGAAATCAGCGATAATTCGACCTATATGTGGCCTTCGTCTTGGTCACATTGGGTGAAGCGTATGAAGAAACTCCATTCGATGGACTTCTTGAATCACTTGATTTTGAATCACTTGAAAGATGCGAAGCATGTCGATGGGAAAAATGACTAAGACTCCATTTTACGGTATGATGGAGCGAGCTACGGACTTATTGGAAATCATACATACCGATGTGTGTGGACCAATGAGTGTAGCATCATGTGGTTATCGTTATGTTCTTACCTTCACAGATGACTTGAGTAGATATGGGTATATCTATTTCATGAAACACAAGTCCGAAACTTTCGAGAAGTTTAAGGAGTTTCAAAGTGAGGTAGAGAATCAACGTAACAAGAAGATTAAATTTCTACGTTACGATGGAGGTGAATATCTAAGTTACGAGTTTGGCGAGCATTTAAAGAAGTGCGGAATACTTTCACAATTGACACCGTCAGGAACACCACAGCGTAATGGTGTGTCCGAACGTCGTAATCGAACTCTCTTAGATATGGTTCGTTCTATGATGTCACTTACTGATTTACCGCTATCATTTTGGGGTTATGCATTAAACAAATGCATTCACTTTAAATAGGGCACCGTCTAAATCCGTTGAAACGACACCGTATGAATTATGGTTTGGGAAGAAACCTAAATTGTCGTTCCTTAAAGTTTGGGGATCTGAAGCCTATGTAAAGAAGTTCTGACCGGACAAGCTTGAACCCAAAGCGGAAAAATGCGTCTTCATAGGATACAGAAGGAAACTATTGGGTATACCTTCTATCATAGATCGAAGGCAAAATCTTCGTTGCAAGAATGGATCCTTTCTAGAGAAGAATTTCTCTCGAAAGAAGTGATGGAAGGAAAGTAGAACTCGACGAGGTTGTCGAACCTTCTCTCGAAATTGCAGTGGTAGCGCAGCCGGAAGAAGTTCTGTGGTGCTGCACCAATTAGAGAGGAAGCTAATGATAATGATCATGAAACTTGGTTGAAGTTGCTCTGAGCCTCGGAGGTCAACGAGAACTCGTACCACTCCAGTTGGTATGATTCCGTTATGAGTGTCATGTTGGTGGACAACAATGACCCGAGACATATGAGGAAGCGATGATGAGCCCAGATTCCAATAAATGGCAAGAAGCCATGAAATCGAGATTGGATCCATGTACGAAAACCAAGTATGGACTTTGGTGGACTTGGGATGGCGGAAGGCGGTCGAGAACAAATGGATTTTCAAGAAGAAAACAGATCTTGATGGTAATGTTATTGTCTATAAAGCTCGACTTGTCGCAAAAGGGTTCGACAAATTCAAGGAGTTGACTACGATGAGACTTTCTCACCAAGAGCGAAGCTAAAGTCTGTGAGGATTATGTTAGCAATCACGCATATTATGATTATGAGATATGGCAGATGTATGTCAAAACATTCCTCAATGGAGATATTGATGAAGAGTTGTATATGATGCAACCCAAAGGTTTTGTCGATCCTAAAGATGCTAAAAGGTATGCAAACTTCAAAGGTCCATCTATGGATTGAAGCAAGCATCCGAAGTTGGAATCAACGTTTGATAAGGTAATCAAAAGTTTTGGTTTTATACAAACTTATGGAGATGCTTGTATTTACAAGAAAGTGAGTGGGAGCTCAGTAGCATTCTTAATACTATATGTGGATGACATATTGTTGATTGGGAATGATGTAGACCTTCTTAATAGTGTCAAGGAATATTTGAATAATAGTTTTCAATGAAGGATCTTGGCGAAGCGACTTACATATTAGGCATAAAGATTTATAGAGATAGATCGAACGCCAAATATCATTGTCACAGTACATATTTGGACAAAGTTCTAAAGAAGTTTGGAATGGAAGAAAGCAAGAAAGGGTTCTTGCCCATGTTTTAATCGACCTTGAGTAAAACTCAAAGTCCGACATCGGAAGATAGAAAGGATGAGTAAGACTCCTATGCCTCGACCATAGGATCTCTAATGTATGCCATGCTATGTACTAGACCCGACATTGCATATCTTTAGTTTAACTAGCAGATATCAAAGTGATCGAGTGGATCATTGGACGTGATCAAAAATATTCTTAAGTACTTGAGAAGAACTAAGGATATGGTTCTTTCTTATGGAGGTGATGAACAAAGACGTTGTTAATGGTTACACCGATGCTAGTTGGAACACCGATCCGGATGATTCTAAATCACAATCTGGATACGTATTTATTTTGAATGGTGCGGCGATTAGGAGGAGTGCAAAGCAAAGCGTTGTGGCGAGATCTTCAATGAATCAGAATACATGGTCGCTTGGAGGCTTCACAAGAAGCGATATGGATGAAAGAGTTCATTCTGAGTGGGTGTGGTTCCAAATGTGCTGGACCCAATGTCTATCTCTTGTGATAACATGCGCCATAGCCAATGCGCAAGAACCAAGGTCATACAAGAAGCTGAAGCATATCAAGCTGCGTTTTCACGCTATTCGAGAACATATCCAGGATGGGGATATAAAGATTTGCAAAGTACACACAGATCTGAATGTGGCGGATCCGTTGACTAAACCTCTCCCGAGGGCAAAACATGACCAACACCAAACTGCCATGGGTGTTCGGTATATTACCATGTAATCTAGATTAGATGACTCTAGTGCAAGTGGGAGACTGTTGGAGATATGCCCTAGAGGCAATAATAAATGTATTTATTATTATATCTTTGTGTTTATGATAAATGTTTATATTCATGCTATAATAGTATTAACAAGGAAACATTAATACTTGTGTGATTTGTAAACTTAATTTGAAGTCCCTAGTATAGCCTCTATACTTCACTAGCTTGTTGGTTGATTAAATGATTGTGGTTTCCATATCATGAACATTGAGATGTTATCAACAACAAGATCATATCGTTAGGACAATGATATGGTGGACATACTCCTATTGATAAGCGTAGCATAAAGATCAAGTCATTTCAATAGTTCAATTGCTATATGCTTTCTGATACATAGTAACCTAATTCCTTCGACCATGAGATCATGCATATCACCTTTACTGGATGAATGCTTTGATGACATCAAACACCACACCGTAACTGGGTGGCTATAAAGGTGGCATTAAGTGTTCGGAAAGTATTGGTTGAAACACATGGATCAAGAGTGGGATTTGTCCATCCACATGACGGATAGATATACTCTAGGCCCTCTCGGTGCAATGCCATCCAATTAGCTTGCAAGCATGTGACTTGGTCACAAGGGATCACATATCACGGGAACGAGAAAAGAGTACTTATCGGTAACGAGGTTGAACTAGGTATGGAGAGATACCGACGATCATAACATCGGATAAGTAAACTATCGTGAGACAAAGGGAAATTGGTATCGTATGTAAGTGGTTCATTCGATCGCAAAGTAATCGTAGAAATATGTGGGAGCCATATGAATTTCCAGATTCCTCTATTGGTTATTGTTCGGAGATGTGTCTCGATCATGTCCGCATAATTCACGAACCGTAGGGAGACACACTTAAGGATTCGACGTTGTTTTGAGTAGTTATGGTATTATGAGAAAGAGACCGAATGTTGTTCGGAGTCTCGGATGGGATCCGGGATATCACAAGGTGATCCGGAATGGTCCGGAGAATAAGATTCATATAAGGAAAGTCCCGTTTCGGAGTTCGGGAATGATTCCGGTGTTTTCATCGGGAATGTTCTAGAAGGTTCGGATTGTCCCAAGACTCGAGGGGAGGGTACATGAGTGTGTCATTGAATGATTGCATCATGTACTAAGTGTTCTTGCTGTTCCAAAACATGAAAGTCAAATTGCCGGTTTGAAAGTCAAACGGCTAAAACAGAACTGTGGGAAACATGAAACTGGGAAACAAGCAAGAGGAGTTGGAACCAACTTGGAGGAGGAGTCCCACCTCCAGGCGGCGCCAGCCCTAGGCGAGTTGGGAGGGACTCCCTCCCTCCCCTGGCGCGCCTAGCCCCTCCACCTATAAAAGGAGGGGCATGGCTCCTCCTTGAGACACACAAGTTTCCACCTCTAATCTCAGGTTTAGAGCCGTTTGGTTTAGAGCTTCTAATTGCTTTAGCCTGCGGTTTAGAGCCTTCTAATTGGTGTGTCTAATCTCTAGACCACTAATAGCCCTCTCATAATCCACCATACTCGCTCGGCAGGCGAAGCCTGCGGATCTCCCTCTACTTAGGTACCACGCCAGTTGTCGCCGGAATCGCGAGGAGAGTGCTATAACCTCCGCCTCTTTGGAACAAGGAGAGGAAGGTCTTCGTCGAGTACCGAACGTGTGACCGATTACGAAGCGCTTAGGAACGCAGCGCCGGAAGGATCGTCCACACGATATTGAGATCGGAAAGAGTACGACTACATCACCCACGAGAATCCGCTCTCGTTAAACACTTTGGAATCTTCGAGGGTAAGTTATTCCATCGACTCGTTGCTACAATCTAGTAGATAGATCTTGGCTTGTTTGTTTGTATGCGATAGAAAATTTTTGTTTTCCATGCTACGAACCCCTACAACTAGTCCTCCAGGTATCCTCCAGCCCTCCACCGCAAGGATGCCATGGCATATGACTGGGCGACCACTCCAATGCATGCAATCGGCGCAGGCCGCAGGCCCTCCGGCCAGGCCACGGTTGGATGAAATCGTCCCTTTGGTTTGCCGGGCTCAGGGCATCTTCACCGGCCAGACCCAACTCGTTCTAACCACTTCGCGCTGACATGCGGAACATGTGCGACGTTTCGACGGAACGATTTATCCGGACTAATTCAGTTCAAATTCGAATCGATCTACTTGTTATGCATATTTGATGTTTAGATGGGTCTGTCCGAATAGACGGGGATATTGTCTTGTCCGGTTTTGTAGCAGACTGGCCCACTTGTAGTCACGCAAAGGGTCTTCTTCTCTCTCCTCACTTTTGGACTGGCATGTCCGATTTCGTCTGTTTGGGCCGTATGGCTGGCCGGACAAGCTGGGCCACGACTCAAAAACGTCAATGACTCGACGCAAACGAACTAAAACAGACCGTTTGGGTTTCTTGGTGGAGATGCCCTCACTTCATGTCGTGGCCCCTCCCTATGGCCACAGGTTGCACGCGTGCAAAAGAGCGGGAGACGCGCCCTTAACCACATGCCAACACGTCTCGGTAATATCGCCACTCGCTTCCACTGCCACTGTCACTTCACTACCCTCTCCAAAAGTTCCTTCAACAATTGACCATGCTCTCCTCGCCACCTCCCCCGCCAGCACAAATATCACATCGAAATTTAGATCAAATTCGGTGATGATCTAGCTCGAATTCATCACTAGATGTAAATTCCAATCTCTCTTGTCTTCTCAAACTAGAATCTTGAAATTTTCCCACTTTTTATATGCATGAGATGCAAATGCACAAAATCTAAACATATCATGTCCTAATTCTCCGGATTGTTATGAGTTGAACTTCGCAACGAATCGACATGATACATGCAGATCGGCTCTTCGCCCGTGGTGGCTGATTCAACGTGACTCCACCTTCGCATCCAATCTGGACACGAGTGCACCGCCAGCACTGTGTCAGCGTCCCGGGCCCAGCTCCACACACTCGTGTTGCGTTTGGACGTTTCCTGGCCCACGACCCAACATTTAACGGAGATCTCACTCTATCCCAAAAGCCCGTACTGAAGGGAAGAGGGAAACTCTCCTTTATAAGCTGGTCCTGGCCTCCTCCCGCTAGCGAGGTGGGACTAAAGTCACCGGCAACTGTTGGTACCTAACACCCCATCCCCCTAGGAAGCCCCCTAGGCGGGCATGGCGGTGCTGGCTCTGATACCAATTGTCAGCGTCCCGGGCCCAGCTCCACACACTCGTGTTGCGTTTGCCCACGGTTCCAAGACACGCCCAACATTCGATGAGAGCCCACTCCATCCCAAAAGCGCGGACTGAAGGGAAGAGCGAAACTCTCCCTTATAAGCTGGTCGTGGCCTCCTCTCGCTAGCGAGGTGCGACTAAAGTCACCGGCAACGCTTGGTACCTAACACACTGCATGCATCGGGCACGCGTCGACCATATGGTAACCAACAAAGACGGATGTCAATACAGTTGCGCTTGATAGCTCTCGGGTCGAGTCCATGTCCGGTGAGTGATGCCGGAGAGGCTCAGGATGCAGCTGCACACGTTCGCGACGTCCGTTGCAACAAATGCATCCGCTAGTTCATCTGTCTGCGGCGTCTGCATAAACTAGTTCACCTGTCCACGGCTTTCGCCGGCCACTCGCGGACACGGAGTATATACGCGGACTAATAGCAGCGGCTGCTATGCATGCATGCAAATTTTTCGTAACTGAAGTAGTTAAACATAACTGAAGTAGCGGCCAACGAGCAGGGCGCTGGTGGGGCGGACGGTGTTGCTCTGCTCCGTTTATTTGCGCTGGCTAGTTGCAGCATATACGGACTGCGGACGGACCAAGAACTGAGCGGAGGGAGTCCGTCAAGCCGTTTAGTTGGCACGATCCGTCCGTAAATCCGCTTAGGCTATTTACAGGGCGCGGACAAGATGGACTCGCGGACCGTCCGTGTCCGTCTACACCCCTACGGAGAGGTGGAACAACATCAAAATAATGGAGCGGGAGTAGAATATGCTTCATAGCTCGTCACACGAATACGGTTTCGCTTGCGTGGGGAAGTCCATGTCAAAACCGAATGTGTCACGATTGTGAGCCTGATGACCGGTGTTTTGCAATGATGTTTCATGCTCCTATGAGTTTATAACACTTTAAAACACGACTTTGCTTTTTTTTTGTTGGTCTTTTTGGTTGTGTTTCATTAATGTCCCCCAGCATTACGTTGGTATAGAGGCCGGGTTAGTCGTATCTTCCTGATATCAATATATTCTTTTTATTGGAAAAGGCGCGAACCTTAGTACGTGTTGGTGGACAGGTGATTTAGTTTTCTCTACATTCCTCGATAGAAGGCAGCCGTGCAGGGTATAGTAAGCTACTGCTGGCCAGTGTGTAGTGTAAAGAGCTAGACCCGCGCGCCCTGTCGAACCGCTGTTCCTTCCGATCGACGAACTTATAGCCTCTTACGTACGGGAGATCACCTAGCTTGCAAGGACGGACAATCAAAAATTAACGCATGGCCTGCTTTTACCACCGTGCAGCAGCGTACTAAAATTGCAGCAGCCTCGCTCCATCGTCGTACACCGCCGTGTTTATTTCGTCCAGTTAACTCTCGTCGTACGTACGTACGCCCGAGTCCTTGCATTAGCTAATTATATAGGGGCAAGATGAATTGAAGACATGCATGCATGCACCGGATCGGGCAAAGACATACGTCGGGTGCCTACAATTTTCCTTCCGTACGTACGTACGTACGACTGAGCCGTTTCGGTGCACGCACGCGGAACTGCGCACGTCTACGTAGTACGTACGCACGCATCATCTCTCGTTACAACTTCTACCCGTTAGTACAGCCGAATCGAGTGGGAATTAAACTCCTCTGTCATTTAAGCTAGCTAACCATGTACGGTAGGTACAAAGCTAGCCGATCGAAATTGAATGATGGAGGTTGTAATGTTCTTCGTTCGTGCTCGCGGCCGCGATCGTATCGATCGAATCCAAGGCGATCGAATGATCAATGGATCGGCCGTGTCATGCATCGACACCACGGTAACCCACGGCGAAATAAATTCCATGAGATGATAATTCATTTAGATCGCCGAGATCCTCATTGGTAGCCGTGGCTAGCCAAGCAGGATACCGTTCGGACGTACGGCGGGACGTGTACAACCACGCGCCATGCATGCATAAGTAATGGAATATATACTTCCTCTCGGTCATAAAAAAATATTAAAATTATTTATATTAGAATATATATATACTAAAACGTATCTAGATATACGTGAATCTAAATAAAAGATTTTTTTTAAGACAGAGGGGATTTGGTGCAATTAACCGTCGATTTTCGCTCCAGTTCCGTCGTTGCCAGCCGGCCGTCGTCGGTGAGCAAACAGCAGGTATGTACGGCCAACGATCATGCGCTCGACCTTGCATGCAGAATGTGTACCTATGTACGGCCCTTAGGTAGACGCATTCAAGGACGTCGTCGTTACAGGTCGATCGATCTTGCAGCGTCTTATATGCGAGAGACGCGTCTGGCCGGCCGTACATGGTACGACACACGGTACATCGATCGATGCATGCACACCCACCGCCGTATATATGCACGCTCGATCATTATGAAAGCAGCTCTCGGTCGGTCGAGCGTTAGTCTGTTATAGTGGAAAGTAACTTAGCTTATCTTACTAGTCTAAGTTATTATTTTTGTAGTACAACATAATATATATATAGTGTATGCAAAGGCTTATTTATGCAATGTATACTTATTTTGTCTTAAAATGTGTGATGTTATGATAACATAGCTAGTTACTACAAGCCTTTCTCGTATCATTTAATTGCATGACATGTCATCTAAATCCTTAGTTGACAATATATATATGGCTATGTTACTATTCAAATTACTCTCACTATGACTACCCTTAACCCTGGGCCGGGCGGGCTATATAGTAGGTCAGATCAAGCTAGGTAGGAGTACGTATAAAGCGTGTACTAGTCCCCAGCCCATCGAATATAAGCTGGCTTGATACTATTCATCCACGGTACTAGTCCCTCTATCCTCAAATATCCTGCATTTTGGCTTTTGTTAGTTAAACTTTATAATATTTGGTAGAATATATAGAAAAAACTATAAACATCTGTAGGGCCGAATGTATATATTATAAAAATATACTTTATAATAATTCTAACGATACTTATATTGTATTATAGTTGTACATAAATTTTTCAATATGTTTGGTCAAACTTGATAAAGTTCGACTTTGAGAATACCCGTGAAGTAGATCGCTGGATGGAGAGCAGGTCGACAAAGATTCGTATGGGTTTTGTGCATGTCCCCAAGCTAAAAGAAGCCGTCTATGCGCGTAGGCCGGTCTCGACCCTCTCCATCACGCTACAGGGTGCATGGTCCATGCATCAAAGCGCCGCTGTAGTACGCTAGCCTTTTCCTTTATCTTGCAATCGCATGGGCGGTGGCTGGTGATTTAAGAAAACTGGCCAAAACGCAAATGACGAATAGAAAGAATATACTCTCTCCGTTTCAAAATATAAGATGTTTTAGGTCTATGAAGAAGATGAATCTAGACTTATTTTAGTATATAGATTCATTCCAAACTTGAGTGAATCTACATACTAAAACAAGTGTAGATTCATTTTCTTCCCAAACCTAAAACAT
Organism: Avena longiglumis; assembly: GCA_030063025.1. Lineage (NCBI taxonomy): Eukaryota > Viridiplantae > Streptophyta > Magnoliopsida > Poales > Poaceae > Avena > Avena longiglumis. The sequence goes on from CP125973.1 coordinate 64,640,598, forward strand.
CCTATATTTTGAAACGGAGGGAGTAGTAGTTTACAAGAACACGGCGCCATTGACAACGGCGATAGCCGTCAAAATCGACAAACAGAGTTCTCGTGACTATAGACAAAAGGTATAGATGACCCTAGCGCAAATGACGCCATCTCCTCCTCCACCGCCGCCCGTCCAGCACCAGCACCAGTGGGGGGCATCCCCTGGCAGGTGCCAAACTAGATCAACCATGCATCCGGCAACAAGGATGAGTAGACGCGGCAGCACAAAACCTAGCGCTGCCAAGTGTAGTAGTACTTTTTTAGTTTGTATTTATGTTTTAGTTTTGTCCAAATTTCATCCAAACCTTATAAAATTTCCTGAATTTGAATACAATTTCTTTATATTTCGATATTTTCAAACCTTGATAGTTGGGGGCGATCGTTGGGGGCGTGGAAATGACCTCCCAAAGTCGGCGGTTGAGCAGGCCCCAAACCAACCCAAGGCTTCCGGCATCTGTTGGGGGGAGGGCGAAGATGCTGTAATCCAGCCAGAGTTCACGCGCTTCATAACACACTACACGCACCATAATGGCCTGGCCTGGACAAAACTATCCAGGGTGCCCAATATTAGCCTGCATTGCTCCTATATACTATGGTCGGAGGACGATATCCGGGTCCACGCCCCGAGCCTTCCGTCCAATCTCTCTCTTCCACCTAAAAAACTCCGATGAGCAATGCATAGCTGGCGGGCCCATGTCAGGAAGGGAGTCTTCTCCGGAGTGACCGCGCACGGTAACAACGCAGTGAAGGGGTGTTCAAGCACGGTGGCAACTGGTGGTTCGGGAGGCGTGGAGTAGTGGCACTCCATCTAGTCTTGCAACCACGGTACCCTCTCCCAGAGTGGGGGGGGGGGGGGGGGAAAGAAGGGAGGAGGCACAGGTGGAAGGTTCTCCGGGAGATCCTTTGCTGGGAGGTCCTAGAGGAGCGTGCCGTATTGGACTGCCTCATCATGTAGCCGTAGGAGGCGAAGAAGTGTGTCGCGTGGCAGTCCAGTATGACGCAGTGAAGGCGATTCACGCCTCCTTGGCGGGAAGAGAATGGCTTTGAGGTTAGGAAGGAGGATGACGCCACCACTCCTCCTAGAAGGAAGCTCCGGTGAGCGCCGCCGACACCGGGTATGGTTAGCTAGGGTTAGTATATTAGATCTAGCTATGTATCTAGCTAGATCCGTTTTGTAGGATATGAACTATCATAGGATAAATGACAATCTTTTAGTTTGAATCAATACTTGATTGACATCTTATTTCTGGTTTGACTCACTTATTCTAGTTTGCAGTTTTATTATCCCCAATGCATGACTTTTCTTGCATGGCTTTATCTGGCTAATCCGAATTCGTATTATCGTGCATATGCAATAGATGCTCTAAAAAAGGAAAAAAATATTTTGTTTACAAAAGTAGAAGCTCTGGTTACTACTACCTCCGTCCTATAATATAATTTTTTTTAGCAAACAAAAATAGCTTGGTAAAAAGTCTTATGTTGAAGGGAGTAGTACGTGAGGGAGCACGACGTGGTGACGCCAGGGCCGGCCAGCGGCCATGTAGTCAATGGGTAGAAAAATTTACCCATACCCTTACCCGCGGGTATAAATCTTTACCCATGACCATACCCGATGGTTATCCGACGGGTAGATCCAATAGTACACAAGTTATTTATAATTTTACATTAATCAATATAATATTTGACAAAGAAATAAGTATCTCTATTCAATAATAGATAGACGATTACATAAAAATTATCAAAATTTAGAAATCACAATCTCATACTTGCCTCTAGGCTACTCGGCCGCATAGGTTGAAACTCTATAGGTAAGTTTTATAAGTCAGTCTAAATGAGCAGGGTATGGGTATACCCACAGGTATAACCCTATACCGGTTTAACGAGTAGGATATGGGTATTACCCATGGATATAAAAGCATGCACATACCCTATCCATGCGGGTACGATACCCGCGGATACCCATACCCATGGGTAAAATTGCCATCCTTATCCAGCGGCTAGCATGCTACGCCATGCATGGCGTGGAGACCGACGTGACGAACGATCGACGGCACAAGCTAGCTAGCGACCTCATCCTGTTAACCTCTGCATCATTCCCTCTATAGTCGGCATTAACTAATCACAGCTACTCCTAGTCACTAGTGGAAACGCGGGCTTTTGTTGATCCCGAAAATGGGCTTTAACACCGGTTCTTCTACGAACCGGTGTTAAAGGGGGGGCCGTACCAGCGTGGCCTCTGCGGCATTAAAGGAGCCCCCCCTTTAACACCGGTTCGTGACACGAACCGGTGTTAAAGGTCCCTGCACCAGTGGCCCGCGCACCCCCCCCCCTTTAACACCGGTTCGTGGCATGAACCGGTGTTAAAGGGGGGGCTATATAAGACACCACCCCAGCCCACACACACCCCACTCTTCCATTCTTTCACATTTTGGAGCCTAGCAAGAGGGTGTGAAGAGTGCTAGTTTGTGTTTTTTTCATATGCACTAGAGGTGTTCGGTGAAATGCCCGAGAGCTCAAAATAAGCTTTCTTGTTGCTCTTCCGTCTCGCCGAGGTCGGCAACTATAGTTTCATGTGTCATTGATGTACTATATATATAAATGGTCATCTCCTTATTATTTTTGATATATACTACATATTAATGCAGATGAATCCAATGGATGTACGGTGACCGCCTTCTCCGAGTACATTACGGGCCTCCAAAATTTCATCGTTGTGGCTAATGCAAACCGTGGTCACAATGGTTTTATGTGTCCGTGGTGTTCACCGTCGAACAAGAAAGACTACTCAAATACGAACCATTCACGCCCACCGCTTGATCCGGTTTCATGCCCAGCTATAATTGTTGGACCAAGCACGGAGAAAAAGGGTTGTGATGGAAGACAACGAAGAAGAAGAGGATGATGAAAACTATCATAATATGTATCCCGAATATGATGATAATGCAACGGAGGTAGATAATGAAGATCAAGAGGGAGCAGATGGGCCCGCTGATGACGATCTTGGTCGGGCCATCTTGATGCAAAGGAAGAATGTGAAACTGAAAAGGAGAAGGAGAAGCTGGAGCAGATGTTAAAGGATCACAAAACATTGTTGTATCCAACTTGCGAAGATGGCCACAAAAGCTAGGTGCCAATCGGATTTGCTGCAATGGAAGGCGAGAATGGTGTGACAAGCGCATTTTCAAAGTTGTTGGTAAAAATGAAGAATCTTCTTCCAAGAAATAATGAGTTGCTGACAAGACATACCAAGCAAAGAAGGTTGTGCGCCTCTAGGATTAGACGCGTGAAGATACATGCTCGCATTAATGATCGCATCCTCTACCGCGGTGATAAGTGCGAGAATTTGGATGCATGTCCGGTATGCACCTTGCTGCGGTATAAGATCGACGAGACGATCTGGCGATGTTGAGGGCGAGGCCCCTAGGAAGAAGGTTCCGCCAAGGTTATGTGGTATGCTCCTATAATACCACGGTTAAAACGTCTCTTGTAAATAAAGAGCATGCCAAGTTGTTGCGATGGCACATGGAAGATCAGAAGAAAGACGCGATGTTGAGACACCCGCTGATGGGTCACAGTGGAGAAAAGTCGGCGAGAGTACCCGGACTTTGCACGTGACGCAAGGAACTTAAGGTTTGGTCTAATCTGACGGCATGAATCCTTTTGGTGAGCAGAGCTGCCACAAACACCTGGCTGTGACCTATGTATCTATAACCTTCCTCCTTGGTTGTGTATGAAGAGGAAGTTCATTATGATGCCAGTGCTCATCCAAGGCCCGAGGCAACCCGCAGCGACATTGATGTGTACCTAAGGCCATTAGTTGAAGAACTTTACACTGTGGCCAAACCAGGTGTCGTATGTGGGATGAGCACAAAGGGGAGCCATTTGACCTCTGAGCATTGCTTTTCGTAACCATCAATGATTGGCTCGCTCTTAGTAACATTTCAGAGGACAAACAAGGGATACAATGCATGCACACACTGTTTAGATGATCTTGAAAGTGTATATTTGGATAAATGTAAGAAGGTTGTGTACCTAGGGTATCGCCGATTTCTTAGAACTCGCATCGAAGAAAGAAAGGCAAGCATTTCAAACGTCGCGTAACCCGGAGGAAGCTTGTCCTCCGCATCGGTGAGGAGGTATTTGGTATGGTCAAGGACCTAGAAGTAATCTTTGGAAAAGGTCTGGCGTCTATCTGTTCGAATAGCGACGATGCGGACACGCCCATGTGGAAGAAGCAATCTATATTTTGGGACCTACCCTATTGGAAAGTCTTAGAGGTCCGCTCTTCAATCGACGTGATGCACGTGACGAAGAATGTTTGCGTGAACCTGCTAGGCTTTCTAGGAGTGTATGGGAAGACAAAAGATACACCGGAAGCACGACAGGACCAGCAACGTCGAAGGCCCCTGAAGAGCCTATGCATCCTGAGAACGAGAAGGGTAAACGATGCCACTTAACTCCTGCCAGCTACGCTCTTACCAAAGCAGAGAAGGAAATCTTTTTGAATGTCCGAAAGTTATCAAGGTCCCGTCGGCTTCGTCGAATATAAAGGGAATAATAAATATGGCAGAAAAATTCCAAAACACGAAGTCTCATGACCGCCACATGATTATGACACAATTGCTTCCGATTGCATTGAGGGGCTTCTACCGAAAATGTTCGAGTACCCATTGTGAAGCTATGTGCATTCCTCAATGAAATATCTCGAAGGTAATCGATCCGGAAAGCCTACCGGGTTACAAGCAGATGTGGCCCAATGTCTTGTCGACTTTGAGTTGGTGTTCCCACCATCCTTCTTCAATATTATGACGCATCTCTGGTTCACCTAGTAGAAGAGATTGCCATTCTCGGTCCTGTATTTCTACACAATATGTTCCCTTTGAGAGGTACATGGAGTCTTAAAGAAATATGTTCATAACCGTAGGCCGAAGGAAGCATCTCCAAGGGCTATGTAACAGAGGAGGTCATTGAGTTACGTGTTGATTTTATTCGACCTTAAGGCGATTGGTGTTCGAGAATCACGACATGAGGGGAGATGCGTGGAAAAGGCACCCTAGGATGTAAAGCAATGATATGTAGGGACGGCATTCTCTCAATCAAGCACACTACACGGTTTTACAAAGATCTATCTTGGTTGCCCGTATATCAATGAACACAAGAATTTAATACGCCTCAAACACCCGGCGATGATGAATGGATTATAAGTGAACACATGGCGAGTTTTGGCTGGCTGCAAAGACTTCTCACGAATAACACCTTTGTTGGGGATCAATTTGTACTTGTTGGCGGGACACCGTCTTCATTGTATGTACTTTCCAAGGGTACGAGATAAATGGGAATACATTTTACACGATAGGCCAAGATAAAAGAGCACCAACCAAAATAAAGGTGTGTCCGCTGATGCACAGAAGACAATGGGCAAAAGACCACGTATTATGGGTTCATAGAGGAGATATGGGAACTTGACTATGGACCTAATTTTAAGGTCCCCTTGTTTCGATGCAAATGGGTCAAGCTAACGGGAGGAGGGGTTGAGGTAGACAAGAAGTGCGGAATGACAGCGGTGGATCTCAACAATCTTATGAAGAACTTAGGCGAACCATTCCCCTAGCCAATGATGTGGCTCGGGTTTTCTATGTGAAGGACATGTCCTCCGGACCAAAAAAAGAAAAATATGCAAGCGAATACATCATATGATGAGCCAAAGCGTCACATAGTTCTTTCGGGGAAAAGAAACATCGTGGGAATCGAGGACAAGACAGACATGTCGAAGATTATAATAAGTTTGATGAAATTCCGCCTTCACGGAAAACTGACCCAAGCATTCCGTTAAGTAAAGAAGATGCTCCATGGTTACGACTGAAGCGATCATAAGGAAGGGCATATGCCAAGAAGTTCATGCTCATATTATGTAACTCTAGTTCATGTTTTTAATATTAATACATGTCTTGTGGATGGACCGGGAGTATGAGAAGAAGTTGTCCCGATTCGTCGTACTTACCATTAAGATCTGATACTGGCCGTAGTGCTGTCCCTGCTCTCGAAAACCATCTTGCAGCTTTGTAACTTGTCTAACTAGATCAATACACTAACTAATTTCACATATTATAGGGAGTGCCTCTATGACCAGTTTCTCGGAGATGCCGGAGGAGCCCGCTCGGCATCTCCACGAACGGCCGTAGTGGTGTCCTGCTCTCGAAAACCATCTTGCAGCTTTGTAACTTGTCTAACTAGATCAATACACCGGGAGCTAACTAATTTCACATATTAGGAGTGCCTCTATGACCAGTTCTCGGAGATGCCGAGGACTTGGCTCGTCGGCATCTCCACAAATCGCCGTAGTGGTGTCCGCCTCAAAGCTGGAGGACTGGACTCACAAGGATGCCTATTTATAGTACAAGCAGCTCGACATAGTGTTGACACTTACAAAATAATGTCGACTCACCCCTATTATTAGTCGGTTGGTGTCTCCAACCGACTAAAGGTTCATCCTTAGTCCCGGTTGGTGACACCATCCGACAAGGTACACGCCGCACGACATAATGTCGACATGCACTCACCTCTATTATTAGTCTTGACTCGTGTTTTGTCCCGGTTGGTGTCTCCAACCGACTAAAGGTTCATCTTTAGTCCCGTTGGTGTCTCCAACCGTGTTAAAGGTCCTCCACGGTGACTAATTTGATCTCCTTTTACGGTAAGCACACAACCACACTAGATTTTCGTTGCAGTTAAAAAACTTTCCGGATCTAAAGTAGACAAGCGGCTCACCGCTCATCATCTCACACGGAGGAAAAAAAAAGAAAAAAATCGACTACACTAGAGTAGTCCTTCTATCCTTCGGATCGAGACCACCGCCCGCTCCTTCCTCCTCCCCGCTATTTATAAACACCGTCTTGCAGCTTCTTCTTGAAGAGCGCTTTGCCCAGTATTCCTAGTCCTCAGCGAAAGAGAGCACACCCACCAATGGCCGCCTTCTCGCCTCAACCCCGTAACCGCCTTCGTTCCAACAGCCCTCCCGCAGGATGCTACCTCTCTCTGCTCTCCCAACACCCACAAAATAATGTCGACACTCACCCCTATTATTAGTCGGTTGGTGTCTCCAACCGACTAAGGTTCATCTTTAGTCCCGTTGGTGACACCATCCGGACAAGGTACACGCCGACGACATAATGTCGACATGCACTCACCTCTATTATTAGTCTGACTCGTGTTTTGTCGGTTGGTGTCTCCAACCGACTAAAGTTCATCTTTAGTCGGTTGGTGTCTCCAACCGCGACTAAAGGTTCATCCGCCATTTTTTCCCGCCATTTTCTTCCCGCCATTTTTCTTCCATGATTCTTCCCGCCATTTTCTTCCCTTGATTCTTCCCTCGAGTTATTCCGCTAGTTCACTATATATATATGTAGGGGTTGGCCTCCATTGTCATTGCACATCTCTAGACTCATATACGCAACCTCATCACTCTTTCCCATGGCTTCCACCGTAGCACTAACCCCGGGAGGCGGAGGCGCTGCGCCGAACTACCCTCGCCCGCTTGCCATCGTGGTCCCCGGATCTTGGCCGGTCGGAGGTGTGCAGTTCCTCCTGTCCCTCTAGGTGTGGCGCGGATGGCCATCACGAACCACTACTACTTGAGCTCACGCCGGGCGGAGGAATCGGATGGCATCGACTATTTCTCTACTTGGGAAGCCTTCTTGAGATCGGCATGAGAGGCGCTCGCCCGAGCACGAGGAGGACGCCCACCTCCTCCTAACTTCAACGAGGCCGGCCGTCGGCTATGGTGGCGGTCGGACTCTCCAGGCGTCATGGCCTATGACACCGCCGACTCTAACCCCGTCTGCGCTACCCTCAAGTCCAGCCCGCGCTACCCTCAAGTCCAGCCCACGCGTACTCTCCGGAGGTTCAATTACGGTGACCCGGCGGCGACAGCGATGGCGGTAGTAACGACTACTGATGGCGAGTATTACGGTGTGGCGGAGCATGACTAAATCACTCCAACATTAAAACAAGTTCGGCGATTGTTACTTAATCGGCCATGTATCTTAATTTTCAGTTCTTTTATGTATCTTAATTTTCAGTTCCAGTTAGGCCGATTGTTACTTAATCTGGCCATGTATCTTAAGTTTCAGTTCTTTTATATATCTTAAAAAGCACCTTTAATGCATGAAATAAGTGTTTATTTATTTTAAAAATTTCATGTAAAGTAAATATAAAAATCATTTACATGAATGGATAGATATTATTTTTCTGAAAATTATGATATATTATTCATATTTTCTGAGTTGAAATGAAAAGATATGAATTTTCTAAATTCATATCATATTTTTGAATTAAAAAGCCCTTTAATGCATGAAATAAGTGTTTATTTATTTTAAAAATTTCATGTAAAGTAAATATAAAATGATTTACATGAATGGATAGATATTATTTTTCTGAAAATTATGATATATTATTCATATTTTTCGAGTTGAAATGAAAAAGATATGAATTTTCTAAATTCATATCATATTTTTGAATTAAAAAGCCCTTTAATGCATGAAATAAATGCCCCCTTTTCTTTAACACGGTTCCAGAGAGGAACCGGTGTTAAATGAAACATTTATTCGTTTCACAAGACACTTTCACCCTAACACGGTTCGTGGCTGGAACCGGTGTTAAACAAGAGCGCATTTTCCCCCTTTAACACGGTTCGTGGCTGGAACCGGTGTTAAAGGGTAATAAATCTTGTGAAGCGCTTCTAACACCGGTTCCAGCCACGAACCGGTGTTAAAGAATTATTATTTCACCTTCCTCCCTTCTTTCTTCCCACGGCCAGATCGATCGGCGAGCCGCGCCCGACCGTCTCGCTGCCCCGACGCCGCCGCCGAGGTTCGCGCCGACCCTCTCTTCCCAACATCCTTCCCTCGCCGTTGGCGCTGCTCGCCGCCCGCAGCCCTCCCGGCGGCGAGTTGCCGCCCGCACCTCGCCGGGCAGCATAGAGGCGGGAACGACAGGTGTCACAGAGAGGCAGGCCACGGCGGTAGCGGTGCATCGCCGGAGCGAGGGTGGCTGCAGAGTCGGCAATGACAAGGTGCTCTGCGGAGGCGAGCCGGAGAAGGGCGCTGGCCGAGCAGTCTTGGGCAGGCCGATCACGGGAGGATGGTCGATCCGACAATGGGTCAAAGCCGGGGAGGCCTGGGCAGCGGTGGCGAGGCGAGCGGCTCGGCTTGCCGGGAGGAGCTCTGCTGGGAGGAGGCGGTGGCCGGAAGCGGCCAGGAGGTGGTCGAGGAGGAAGGTGGGGATGGCCTTGGCGGGAGCGGCGCAGAGGGATCCCGTGGCGGGCGAGGCGGGCCAGCGGGCGGCGAGGAGGTCCTAGGCGGCGGATCGGTTCAGGCGGTGCTCGGTATTGGGAGCGAGAGGAAGGGCGAGGTGGGTTTGGGAGCGGCAGGAGGAGTGGGGCGGTGTCGGTTGGTCCAGTGGGGGCCAGTGCGGTTCTGAGGGATCGGTCAGGCGAGTGGAGGTGGTGATGTGGTCGCGTCGTCCGTGGTGTTGTGAGGCGCAGCGGCGTGCGTGTGAGTGGCGTCGAGCTCGGTTGCCCGGCCTTGTAGCGTGGCATGAGCGGCGAGCTTCGGTTGCCCAGCGGAGCGTGGCGGCGAGCTTGGCTCGGTTGCGGCGAGCCCTCCCCTCCTGCGTGTGAGCTTGCTCGATGGATGGTCGAGGTTAGGGATGACGGGTGGGTCCAGTTGACAGGAGAAAAGTGTAGAGATGACATCGACTCCACGATCTAGGCCTTAATCCTTGCACATGTGAATTAGAAGCATGTGGAGTAAAATAAAATAGCTTATAGCAAAGATATTATAATAGGCCACGCCTAAACCCTAATCGACCACCTCGCTCTCTTCCCGTGCAGAGGCGTCTACGCCGCCGCTTGAGCTCATAGGCCACGCCTAAACGCCGCTAGCACCGCCGACGAGACCGCCGCATCCGTCTGAAGCACCGCGCCCGACGAGACCAACGTCACCCACCGGTGGCGCCACATGTGCCTCGCCGCCTCGCCACACCACCTCGCTGCCGCCTCGCCGCCATCCCATGGGATATAAGTAAGGGCATGTTTGATTCAAAGGATTTGTATAGGAAATTTGTAGGATTAAATCCTATAGGAAATTTTCCTATGGTGGTTGTTTGATTTGTAGGATTGATTCCTATAGGATTCCTATAGGAAATATTATATTGTATGTGTATTGTATATGCATGTGTATATTTTGTGCCACGCCGACCACCGCCACCATTATGTCATTGACCCCGATCTCCTATGTCCTCGATGAGCCTACACACGCCGAGGGTGTGTCGCCATTTTAGGTAGACCATCACGTCGTGCTGGTTCGAACGCACACCCCCACGCACCCCGGCCCCGCTCTCGCCCTAGCGTCGCCACCTCTCGTTGTCAATATAGCATTATAATAACCATGCTATGTTAATCAACTTTGATGACAAGTTAATTAGAAGAAGTAAATGTACCCTCTCATATGAATCCGGGGTTTCTCCGAATTAGGGTTTGGAATGACCAAGCATGTATTAGGTTACATTTCAAGACTTTTAACTTGTCATATCATCGTCCTTGCTTGAGCATTTCAATAGATGTATTACTGATATTTGTGTGATAATATTATTGTTTTAGAAACTATGGATCCACTTAGTAGAAACCTTGAAGAAGAAGAAATAATGGAGAACATTATTGATGAGGACACCTCACAATATCTGAACTTGGAGGGACATGACGACGACAACTCAAGTACTAGTCATGGAGAAGATGAAGACTCGGTGAACGCAATTTAATGGTTACAAAGTTCGGAGGTATATGCATTGATTAAGCCTCGGTGACTTCCACCAACAATCTTCTTCTACATGTATTAATTAATGCTTCTTTCTTCTTTTAGCCCTCCGGATCGACCAGCCAGCAACCATCTTCTTCTCGAAAAGAGCAAGCGGTAGCGAGCCACGGTTGAAAGATCGTGCAAAGTTCACGATCAAGCGGTCCGTGTTGATGGCGGCCGATGGAGCCCAAGAAGGCCGCAGACAAATTTATACGTCAGTGGAGTTCTTGTTAGGGACCAAATCCCAATCACAATTGAAAATTGGAATAAGCCAAAGAAGGCGGCGGTACCTTTGTCGATGAGATCCAAAGAAACGCTTTGGAATTCGTTGTTGGTAAATTTCACCCTTCCGCCAGAGGAGGATGAAAACAACCGGTTATAAAGAACAAGGTCAAAGAGTGGACTCTAAAGAAGATGGCTGATGCTTTCCATAATGGAAGACAAAATTGAACAAATTTGTCAAAGTGACGAGACTCCAAATTTCAAGACGCATATTATGCGAAGATAAGACCTCGCCCGAATTTAAGACATATAAAAAAGTGCTATAGCTAAAAAGAGGTCGAAACCAATACGCTTAATGCCTCAAGAAGGAATATCACCAGGACGGGTCGGTGGCTACATATCTCGAGAGGCCTAAGTGGGAGGAAGCTGAGAGGGCCCACATGAGAGAGGGATCACACCAGACGGATGGGTGGGACCTCGTGCAAAGACTTGGTTCTCTGGAATCGGGGCAAGGTTGGACCCGAACAGGATTGTGTATCTTCCCAACCATCCTTGCCAAACCCGTCGAACTCATCACGGCATACGAGGAAACATCCGCCGGATCTTCCATCCCGACAGAGAGAATGACCAGCTCACACGCGCCATCGGTAAAAAGAACACCTGGACATGCACGAGGCACGGGGGTATGACGTGGAAGGATGGGTTTCCCGTGAGCGACTCTTCAGATGGCGGCGAAAAGAAAAAGAGCGTACAGATCGGATGACACAGATAGAACATGCACTTGCGGTGCCAGACGCAAGTGAATGCACAACAGAACCATCAAGCTACCGGCCCATCTCAGCGGCATGAAGAGCCTGCATTGGAAGCCCGCGCCCGGACTCTGCGGAAAAGCGGTGTGGCTTCCACGGAACGATACCAACGCTTGAAATGACGGGTCCTCGATACCCGTTGATGAGATCACGGAGAAGCGAACACGCTGAGCTGCATGTGAGATTAATGGGCTTATCCATTAAGGTGGTGTCGGCTATGCCTTACCTCCTGTAGCTGGTGGAACTTACCACCTTTGACCGATTCGGATGGCTATGCTATTGTCGGGGTGGATGAGGTTGTGAAGGAATATGAGGAAGCACAGCTTGACCATGCTACGGTGAAGGAAACTCAACTCAAATTTGCAGTGAAAACAACCATTCTTTGGAAGAAGGAACACATTGTGCTTCCGAATTGGAGGCCACTGGCACCCCCGCCGTCTCCGCAGCGTCAGTAGTCTGAGTCGCTTCAGCCATCTCCTGCGCCGCAGCCATCTCCGGCCCGTCAGCCATCTCTGTGCAGCCATCTCCGCCGTCGACCATCTCTGCTTGGCAGCCATCTCCGCCCGTCGGCCATCTCCGGTGTCACCATCTCCTCGGCGTAAGCGGAAGAGCCTGCCACGAGGAGCATCGAGTACCGCCACAAAGAAATCCGCAGGAAACCGTCGCCAAAGAGTTCAAAAACTACGTCCAGCCTTCCGCCAAGCCATTGCCGGTTTTACCGTGGAATCGCAGACGAGGAGACCAATAGGATATCGGAGAACAGGTCAAGAAATTCTTTGCACCTAGACGGCGAGCCAAAGGAGAAAATAGATCCGGCGTGGTGGAGAAGTTTACAAAAATCTTTTGAAACCTGAAACCCCACTTGTGCGGACTGACGCCAGATTTTGAAGGCGGATGCAAAGGCCGAGAGACTGAAAGTAGCGATCGTGAGGCACCCCACAAACAGTTCCCATGCTCGGAGAGCAGGAAAACCAATCATGCGCCCGATCCAAATGTTTGACAAACGGACGCTCCTCCCGTAGATGATTACGAGGCGAGCTACAAAGAAAGGCCAATGAGATGGGGATGACTTACATTGCATACTTGAGCGTCATGGGAGACAACTTGCCCAAATGCGATGTCAACCCCATACAGCCATGGAAGTATGGGAAGAATCTAGTCAAGAAAGAGGAGCTCAAAATCTACCAACAAAGATGCGAAAATTGCACAAGTGGTACCTTCATTTCTGCAAGGCGAGAAAAGAAGAATGGATCACAGGCATATAAGAGATGAGATTTTCTTGTGCGGAGACGACGCGATCGACTTCAACATTCAAGACTTGCATTTTCTATTCAATCGAAGGAACTCGACAAATCTGCCATCAGCCTTTATTGTGTGTAAGTACTATTTACGTAATTTTATCTCAACTCATTCACTTCATTAATTGCATGTATATATATATGCTCACCATATATGTATATACTATTATGCAGGAAAAAGGTTATGGAATGCAGGAAAGGAGGCCCTTTTGACATTGGGTTCGTTGACCCAAATAGAGTTCATGAAGAAGTGGTAAGAGACAAACCCGCAACAGAAGATTACTTGCTAAAGTCTTTCTTGAGACAACAAACCAAAAGGGAAATACTATTGCCTTACAACTTCTCGTGAGTCTTTACCTCTCTCTTGTACATTCTGCTTCGCCACTCGATGTTAAGTGTAGCGATGATGAGTTATGCGTCGTAGGTTCCACTTTATTCTGCTAGTCATTCAACCCGACTCAGAAAAGTCCTTGTCATGGACTCGTTCGAAAAGAAAAGAGCTATGGGCAAACTTTAGAGAGATGCTCCAGGTAATTTCAATCATATTATCGCACTAGATCGGCAACTTTCGTGACAATAAGTAATTAATTACTCCTTTATCCATTTTCTTTGTCGACAGGGTTTGGAAAATGTTCACGGGCAGGGCCGTGGGTGAATGGTCGAAGAACTAAAATTTGTAGACCAAAATGTAAGTAATACTAGCTAGCTTCCAATTCCATTATATCATGCTTTATTGATTATTATTTTGATTGAACTCTCTATTCTCGTAAAGTGCGCATCAAGGACACGGCAATAACTTATGTGGGTACTATGTTTGCGAATTCATTCAACACGACGATATGTGCGACAGGCCAAGCACTAGAACAACTTAGAGTAAGTAAACAAAGTCCACAACATTATTTTATTACCATCAATTGTGTTGAGTTTTATTCTTATATATATATTGACGGTCCATTCTTCATATATATTCAGATCGAACGGATGCGGGACCAACTCCTACCATTTGAACGCATACGAGCCATTCAAGAGGAATTGGCGGGGTTCATACTTGATGAGGTCGTCACGCCTGGCGGAGAACTCTTTAGATATCCACCTCCGGCGATGTAGATGTATGTGCCGATGTATGTGTCGATGGCGATGTTTGTGTATAATAATAGTTGCTTAATTATTCATGTACTCGTATGTACCGATGACGATTTATAAGTATACGGCTCCCGATCGATTTCCTCGCCTCCTCCCGTAAATACGCCAAGCAGGCGAGGCAGAAATGCGCGGCAGATTTATGCCGTTTTCCGCTGCAGCGAACGGCCTAAATCTCGCAGCAACCTTTAACACCGGTTCAGAATCGAACCGGTGTTAAAGAGGCCTGAGCTGCAGCGTGCGCCGTCCTTTAACACCGGTTCGTATAGGAACCAGTGTTAGAACCCTCAATCAACCTCGGCGGTTGGGAAGCTGTTAGAGGGTCCTCCAAACCGGTGTTAGAGGGGTACGTGTGCACTAGTGAGTACTCTCCCAATATTTTCTGCGTGCTACTAGGAAAACGACCCATCGATACGATAGGAGGAAAGTAAGCATTAGTACTAGTAGCAAAGCTTATAGTTAATAACAGAAGCCTGGGCAATTGCAACACAGATACTCCTACTACGTCACAGACACAGATCGACCGACGGACCGAGGCCAGGCGCGATGTCGACGTGATGCAGCCGCGTCGCTGTCAGTCGGATCATACACAAAAGAACAGCGACGCATGCTCATTGATGAGATCGTGCCTGTGGCTGAGGCTGCCGCCGGCCATCGACGGTCGACGTAAAACACACGCGTTGTTCATGTCACTTCCCCCGGTCCAGCCGGATCGACCGGTGCTCCGTTGGTTCACTGTCCGCGCGGTCTGATCGGGACGGCTGAGGAGAAAGGATGGCGATTTTCCTGGCAACTTCCTCCGTTAGTTCTCTAGCTGAATTAGGGGCCGATCGTCTGCCTGAGGAGCCATGCTAGCGGCGCGACCCGGTGAGTCGGCCGGAAGCACGCCGATGTTGGTGTTACTTGTTAGGATTTAATTAATAGATTAGATTAATTAAAGGGATAATCCTCCCATGTAATATTCCTATGTCGGTTGCAATATGGAACCGACTATCTCGCACCTCGCATGCACGCTGCCTTCGCCGCCCCTTCCTCATATATACTGCATCAATGGAATAAAGAACGGTTGAATCATTTTGCTATTGGTCTCTTCCTCTCTCGATTTCTTCTAACACGTTATCAGCACGCTCGAACCAGCCGGCGAATTGAGTCTACATCGAAGAAAGACGAGAAGAAGAGAACAAGCGGCAGACGGCGGCTTCGGCACGTACCGTCAATGGTGGACCACCGTCGACCACTCTACGGAGAAAGGTGAGCCCATCCCGCGCTCGGCGCTTCTGATAAACTCCACCCCGCGAAGCAAACGCGCCGCATAATCAGTGTTGACGGCAGAAATGCGCATCGTCGCGTCTGCGGCGCGCATGGCCTATTCCCCATAGGCACCGCCCTTCCCTTCTCATCCTCGCGGCGTGGCGGAGCCCACATCCACGGCCGCCTAACGCAAATTCCAGCGGTGGCGACGCGCAACGACGGAAAATGCCCGACAAGGCCTGCGTGCACATCGGCTGCCGCTTTCTTCACGGCTACTACTGCGGCGGCACCGGCGTCTTCCACGCAGCGGTCGGTCCAGCGACCGCGTCATGGCGCCAGCGTTCCGTGGCCTCCCGGCGTGGTGTTGCAAGCCATAGCGCCGCTCAACCGGAGAACGGCGGCACGGCTTCCCACGGCCTCGCCGCGTCACGCGGATCCGCCCGTGCTGTTCGAACCAGAGCACCGCGCTTGCCTCGTCTCCGCATGCATCGAGCCTCAACGGCGTCGACAGACTCATAGCCTGAGGCAGGCGTTTGGCTCCGACTCCACGGCAGTGTGGCCTCATAGCCCTCTGCGTCGGCGTCTCCACGGCACATCGATAGTCGTGGCTTCCGGTGGCATGTCCGCCATGGCCGGCTCGTGATGGAGCCCAAATCATTCGATTGGTATCTATCCAGAAACGGGATAGGAACCTTATCCTTTCACCATTTTTGCACCATAGTCCTTCCATGTGCAGGGATTAGCAAAACAGGCTAAACAGTGTGTCAGGACTAGAATAAACAAAAACAAATCTGCTAGAGGACATCGTATTTTCTGGTTCTCGTAGATTAGTCAATACTAATAGCTAGTATTTTTGGTTCATGACCATGTTTATTCGGTATTTCTGTTGAGTATTATGTATTCCAGAGAATATTTTGATGTTATTTATTTCCATGTTCCCTACATGTTGAGATTAATTACGTCATTATTTGCAATTGAGATTTTTTAATTTCTTGCAAATAAAAATCGATTCATCTTAATTGAGCTATTTTTGGTTCAATACGAGCAAGAATTGATATGCCAAAAAATTTAAAGTGATTTCCTCAAATTGATGTTTTGGGATCAAGGGTAGTGCACAGATCTCTGTATGCATGGCAGATTATCTCCACTACCGTGATTACTTTAACAAGTGATCTCCCATACATTTTATTAAGTTATGACATAAGGTATTAGAAACATGAGTATCTACTGATTTTATCAGATTATACTCTCTAGTGCTGAGAGATGGACCCTGAAATTTCTTTTTGGGGAGTATCTACAATGTGTCAAAACTTAACAATTTGAAGTTCACACTAATGATTTCAAGCCCATTTCTTGAAGTCATCAATAATTTTGCAGCATTCGTTACAACACGACCATGATGGTTGTTGGTTTACTATACATAAATTAATAATCTCTGGTTTACCCATGATGGTAACAGATGGCCGAAAATGAGAGTTCGATGTGCTCGACCTCAATAGCCACAACTACCTTATCTGGGCCACGGACATCAAGATCACCCTTGCGTCCCGTGGGATAGTGCATGCCATCCGAACCCGAGGACCCCTTTCTGAGTCGCACCGCTGAGAGAAGAGCAGAAATATGCTGCCTTATACATTATAAGACACCATATCCACCCAGATCTGAAGTCCGAGTATTTGGAGGAGGAGGAATCCCCATTTACTTTGTTTCAGGCCCTCAAAACGAGGTATGAAAAGCAGAAGGCAATTATCGTGCCTAAAGCACTTCATGATTGGACTCATCTTCGATTCCAGGACTTCAAGTCCGTCGGGGATTACAATCATGAAGTTCATAAGATAAGTTCTAAATTACGATTTTATGAGAAGGAACCTACAGATGCGGAAAAGATAGAAAAAACTCTATCCACTATGATTCCATCTGAAAGGCTCCTCTAGCAGCAATACCACGCTCGTGACTACCAGGTCTATTCAGGCCTTATTCATATTCTACTTCAGGCTGAAAAGCATGATGAGCTTCTTGCTAAGAATGACTCGGCGCCGGTTGGTTCCCAACCTTTGCCAAAAGTTCATATGAATGTCGAGCGAAAGAAAGTTTGGTGGTGCCTTCAACGCAACCAATCAAACTTTAAGGGTAAGCGTAAGCGCAACCAGAACAAAAAGCCTCGAAACTCGGACCATGGGTAAGACACCACAAAGCCTAAGTATGACAAAACTAGGCTTTGTAACAAGCGTGGATGCTACACGCATCCTACTAACCAGTGCAAGACCCCAAAGCATGGAAAATCTCTACCAACAATCCCAAGGGCGAAAGCACCTCAAGGGAAAAGGTTTGAAGCCAACTTCAACCTTCATTCAGATGGCACCAATGGAGATGGTTGTTCGCAAGATGTTCCTCTTGTACCTAGCAACACCATTACTCTCCAGCTGTCAGAGGATCCTATGAGCACGGAGAACATGATTGTTGAGTATGCCTCAAATGACATGTTTGGAGACTTTGACTAGTCCCATTATCTCCTTTGTGATCAATTTAATCATGTCCTTTTGTGATGTTGTAACAGAACATAAGTATTGTTTATCACAATACATTGTATCAGCACTCTGACATAAAAAAAAAGAATTGTGTGTATTCTATATATTTGAGAGAAGATTTCCATAGCGAACTCTAGCTCGATATATAGATTTCTACGGGACTCAATCCGATGGATGAGGAACAAGTATTTGAAAAAGTACCCTCTCTATTGTTTGGATTGCACTACTAGTACATCCAACCGTAGCACACGTTGCATAATGCAATTCCATTGGTCACAGTTTGCTTGAGTCCAAAATTTCCTCGGTCATCAGACTTTGTGTGCACATTGTGCAACACAGGGAAGCAAATTTTGAGGCATTCACACTTCAAAATATAAGTTGGACCGCTTCAATCCCTTGAACACATCCAGGGAGGCATTTGTTATTCCCTAACCATTGTGTGAATCTTTTAAGGTATTCTGCATGGTTCTCAATTATGCATTGATACGATGCTCATACATGTGTTTTATGTCCACATGAAACCATGCATTTACCATGATAATGATGGAAGTAATCAAGTTACATTCCCATTATCGAGAAATTCGAATTTGACAAATTCGCAAAGAAAATGTTGTAGAATTCTTCTCATGTGCCTTCAATGAATATTGTATTGCCATGGGGATTGAAGTTCAGCACTCTATCCCATACATCCACACTCATAATGGTTTGGTTGAATCCCTGAATAAGAGGATCAAACTCATTGCATGACTTTTGTCGAAGAAATGCACTACCAACTTGACGTTGGAGTCATGCAGATTTACACACTGCTCAATGACTAACTGCATACCGCAGTACTCCTCCTCTGTAATTGATACGTGGAAATCCTTCGAGTATTTCCCATCTGCGTAAGTTTCGAAGCGTTTCACGCGTACCGATCTCACCACCACAACATACATCATTGGGCCCACATACTTGGGATCTATGTGGGGTATAGATCTCCGTCGAGCAACATGTACCTTGAACCCCTCATTAGGGATACATTCATAGCCCAGTATGTTGATTGCTTATATTAAATGATGGATTATTTCCAGGCATTAGGGGGAGACTTTATGTACCACACAGAATGCCAGGAAATCAATTAGGACTCCATGTTCCACCTTATATCCACGTATTCAAGAATTTGGACTACGTCCGAAATTCACATATTTGCAACATATTGCAAATAACCTGCCAGATTCATTTACTGATCTCAAAGGTGTTACAAAGTCCTTTAGTCCAGCTAGAAATGCGCCTGAAAGAGTGGAGGTACCAATAAAAACCACTCAACTCTCCGCATTTTAGAAGAGGGGAGTAGTCGCCTCTAACCAAGATCTAGCTTCCTGCAAGCAACAAAGGAAATCGAGGAGATATCCTCTAAATCAGTAAATGCAAGTCAACCTAGCGTTGACAAACACCTTATGGGTAGTATACACCCAGTGGAAGGGAAACCTCCACAACCCAGCTTTAGCTTGCACACACTGGCTGGGACATCGGAACACCTGGACTCACGAGTATTGGGAAATCACTAAGAGTCATTATAGGTGGATGCGATTTCCTCTAACTATATTGATTCTGGAGAATCATACAACAAAAGCCTACAACTGTCGACAAACATTTCTCTTGTATGATTGCCAAAACCTTCACAATGATTCAGATCCATAGACCATGGCCATGGCAGAATGTAAACCACTCACTTAGACTGAAACAATCAAAGGGTGCAATCCAATCAGAAAATAGCCTCGCTCTTCCAACTAAATTCCCTACATGGGATTCAATATGTTTCCTTCTAGAAATAGAATGAGAACAAGGTGGTGAGAAAGCAAGGCTTGTAGCACAAGGTCGGGTTTTCGCAGAGATCCGAGACCTACTCTCCAGACATGAGTGGAATCCTCATTTTCCGTTACATATATCATTGGCAGTGCAAAATCATCTATCTATGCAGTTGATAGATGTAGTGACGACATTTCATGTGGATCACTAGATTTGGACATGTATGGTTTCCGATGGAATCTCTATCCGAATAGAAATGTAAATGCAACATGCACTGTGTAAAATCAATAAGTCATTACATGGCTTATTGTTGTCGGTATATTCTGGTACAACCGACATAGTGAGTTCCTTATACACAAGGATTACTCCTACAATGATGATTACCCATGCGTGTTTATCATGATCAAGGATTACTCCTACAATGACGAAGCACGTGATCATCTAAAAGACGAAATTTGAGATGAAGAATTTGGATAAAACCAAATAGTTCTAGAGACCACAACTCGAACTCCGTCACTCAAGTATTATGGTACACCAAGTTTCCTATATTATAAATATTGGAGAAACCTAAAAATAGACATGTCATATCCATCTCCCATGACCGGTTGTTCGATCTCTAGACATAGAGAAAGATTCACTCAAACCAAGGGATGATATAGAAGGGATGTTGGGACTTGAAGTTCCATATCCCAGTACCATTGGACCTACCAAGACAATTGGTTGGGAATCAAGAATATCTTTCGATATCTCCAAGACACCACACATTATTTGATATGTTCATGTAATTTCAGAGAAATATAAACTCCAATATCATCAGAATACACTGATGTTGTCTACTTGAATGATCCCCATATTATGTACCTACATGGTAGAAGTGTCACTCCATTGATGTCTTCGAAATATACTTCGGTGACTACACCTACCAATCATTCTGAAATACAAAGCCACATTGCCATGTGTAGCTTTACAGAATGATAAACCACATACATGAGTCATGTGGTATTGGTTCTCTTGAATCATCGACCATTATCTATCTGAGATAATGTTGCTTGTGTTGCATAGATGCAAATAGGATACAACGAGCAATATCACTAAGCATATTGCCTCTAAATTGGTTTATCTTCATGAACTCCGAAGAGTCGAAATAAGCGTCTTGCGAAGTCAAATCATGTGATAACCTCTGATCTATTCATGAAGTCTCTACCAACTTTCATATTCCATAAATATTTTTATGAAATTGGTATTTGACGGCTTCAGGATTTACAAGAATCAGGGGGAGTATCATCCTAGACTACTCCTATTCAAAGTATCATATTACACTCTTTTTCCCTTTATGAGTTTACTATCCAGGTTCTCATCAAGGTTTTTAATGAGGTAATATCAACACAAGATCATATGTCATACTTTCTTTTTCCCCACTCGGGTTTTTAGGAAAGTATACACGACATATATATTATCCTCTAAACTCTATGGGTTTTTCCCTTTTACAAGGTTTTTCTCATATAGAGTTAACATGGAGGTAATAATCATTATATGCTGTATTATTTTCTCCTTATTTTCCCACAGGGTTTGAAGGAGTTTTAACAGCATATCTAACCATTATATGTTGCATCATTTTCTCCTTATTTTTCCACTTGGTTTGAAGGAGTTTTAGCAACATATCATACACTACTCTCCTCATATTTTTCCCACAGGGTTTTTGGAGGAGATAATTCTGAAGATGATCGATCGCAAGGACATGGAAGGATTAGGGGGAGTGTTAGGATTTAATTAATACATTAGATTAATTAAAGGGATAATCCTCCCATGTAATATTCCTATGTCGGTTGCAATATGGAACCGACTATCTCGCACCCCCTCGTACAGACGCGTTTCTTCGCTCGCGTCCCTTCCCCTTGTATATATACTGAGATCATCAATGGAATAAAGAACGGTTGAATCATTTTGCTATTGGTCTCTTCCTCTCTCGATTTCTTCTAACATTACTGTTGGTACTGTTGTTGACCTGTTGTCGCTGAAGGTCCACGTATGCGTGCGTGTATACACACTTTTGACGTGGCATTGCTAGTTCCGACGAATTCCTACAGAGTTGAGAGTGTAGGTATGGATTTTTTTTTTCATCACCTGATTTTACCTTTCTCAAGATGTCCATTTACCCACTTCAATCAAAAAAAAAAAGATGCCTACTTAGGAAAACCGGTAACGGGAATGAAGGGAAATGTTGGAAGTGGGCAAAATGTTGCTTCTCTTGGCCCGCGCAGGCAAGGTTTAGGCCCATTGACGATTTAGTTAATCTAAGAATACGCCCTAGATTCCCTAAAATAAAAATGAACAGGCCCCAGAAGGTTGGCTTCTTTGGGCCGCCCTACGTGGTAAATAAGAAGCTTGACGCTTCCAACTTTTCTTCATTGGATGCACCAAATGCGGCCCACTTACTAACATGACGAGTGCGGGCTGAAATGCTTGCCGGAAATCTGAGTGAAATACCAGGGAAACAACATGCACTGGTGACCTTGCGAATGTAGTGACACCAACAAGGCCTGCTAGTGTAGTGACACGGAGTATCAGGTCTTAAAAGTATCATGTCTTATTTGTATCAATCGTCGGCGAAGAATGTGTTTTGTACATGAGTGTTCCTTCCTTTCTACGCTTCAATTTGTGATTGAATTTGTATACGGAGTATATTGTTTCTAACAAAAATGAAATATAATGCTCTCTCTTGTCAAAACGTCTCATATTTAGAAAGAGAAAGAAGTATTTCACATGGGCTTAATCGAGCTCAAAAAAAACATGGGCTTAATCTACCTACTGTAGATGTCCAACATCATTACAATTACTTAGATTTACAAAACACGCACCTTAAGAATGGTGATACATTACTCCTTCTTGTACCAGAATGGGATTCTAATAGATAGGGTTTCGCAGTACCAATACCAATTAACTCTGTGTTGCTAACATGTGAAGCCATTATATCGGTCAATCTCGATAATGGACATTAACATGAATAAAAATTATAGGTTTAATATTGTCTCGCCTTAGCAGTTTGCACCAGTGACGCAATGGTCATATAGTTGTTATCAATCCTGAAAAACATGAAATTTATATAATTTTCTCTAACCAACTGAATCCTCCAACATGCACATGAAATTTATATGAATCGAAGAGGCCAAAGTAGCTGGCCTTCTGTTTTTTCTTCACATAAACCATGGTACAACAATTCACATAAAAATTATGTTTATGTTCACAGAAAAATTATAGTTGAATGTCCAATTATGAAATAGGAAGGTATATGGTAATAATAATGAACCTTTAGATAAATATTTTTTATTCATCTCCTTATATTTTCTATAGTTGTCGCTTATTTTGTCCGATTATGGTACTTTGTTTAATTAATCGTCAAGTTTAAAATGTTTACTTATCAAGAAAAGATATATCATGTCGTTACTTTTAAATAATACGTCGGTTATAGTATTTCTTAGCTACACTTATTTTGGATTGGATGGAGCAATAGATGCCTTGTTTCGTTAATTAATAAACCGCCATAATAAGGATATGTGTCTCGTATGACATTAGTAGGAAAACCCTTGTAGAGTCATTTTGTTAGTGTCACTAAAAAAATACATGCCACCACTTCCGGGCCAAATTCTAACGGCCTTCGAAAACCCCCGAACGCAATCATTATGACCTAGTGTTGGTGTTTTTTTTTGAAACAAAACGGGCATGTTTGCCTCATTTTATTTAAAAAATTCGAAGAGAATTGACCGGTTCATTTGCAGGGGAACCGGCCGAAAACCCGCACAATGCACCAATGTCGTTATGGAACACGACCACGTTGGACACACCACCACAGCCAACTTGGCTACCCACACGCTACAAGGCACACAAGAAGACCCGTGTTGAGGTTGCCACACAACGTCATCGTCATCCCTCCCTCAGGTCAGCGACTCCGACTTCACCAGCGACTTCCAAAACAGAGACTCACAGACGGTGCCGAAAGCCATGTCGGTCTATGCCATCAATTGGCCACACACGCCAAGGAGAGACAGCTCTGACTCAACCGGCGAACTTCACTAGGGAATTATGCTGATCTTGCGCCGATCGAGTACCTGCAGAGACCACCGGCGGCCGGTCATCGTCACCGTCTGGACACGCTCCACCACAGCTCCGACTCCACAGCAACTCATCAAGGCAGGGAAACCCATCGGACACGCCGGGAAAACCGACTACCAAAGATCAGCCGCGACCCGACCTCAGCCCAAGGCTTCATCTTTGCCAAACTTCACCCTTGGACCTTGCACAGCTGCCCGACAACAACCCTCTTCACCGAACCCCTGGTCGTAGGCGACTCCGAGACGATGCCCTCAAGAAGGAAAGATACACAATAGCGCCCCCATCGCCCGATCTCGGATCCGAGGTTTCCCTCCGAAGTCAAGGCCACAGGAGGAGGAGTGATCACCACACATGACGAAGCTTCCTAGAAAGTCCGCGACACCCGCGGGCGCCACCATCGCCAGCTCTAGCCAAAACCAGAGCAAGAATTTCTTCCGGAGATGGTCAACAACCTCCCACTGAATTGGCCGCCCACGAGCCACCACCATGCACGCCGACGCCCGCCGACCACATTCCTGCCGAAGCTAGCTCCGCACCTCTAGGCCAAGCACGCCGACAAAACACTGAGCCGCAGCTCAAAAAACACCAGAATCCTCGCCACCTGCCAGCCCAACCGCCGTCCCCACGGCCAGCCTGCCGAGCAACCAGCCGACCTCCCCAAGCGTAGAGATCAGTCGCCACCATCCGGAGCTGCTGCTCCGGTATTCGGGAGCCACGACGGACCACAACCCGTCGAGCCCCCTCTCAGCGCCGCATCCTCCGCAAGCCCAGCATCCATGCAGCAGGGCGTCGTCACCACGCAGAACTAGAAGGCACGGCGCACCGAAAGACGCCACGCACAGCCGCGGCCCGCCAAGACCATCTGGGCCCAGATCGGGGCCCGGACGCACAACCACCGCAGAACTGGCTGGCGAGGGCTGCCACGCCGCCAATGACGACAGCCGCCCAAGACAATGACGATACCGCCACCGCACCCTACCGTCGGTCGCGCGCCCACCTTGCCTACCCCAACACATGCCGGAGAAGACAGAGCCGGAGAAGACAGAGCAAGAGCGCCCGCCAGCCTCGTGTCCACCGCGGTTCTCTCCCTGCCTCCTTCGGCGACGGGAGCCGCCGCCACCGCGGCGATTCCAGTGGCAGCGACGGAGGGGAGAAGGCGGCCGAGGTCCCGGCGGCGTTGCGAGCTGCTTCCCCCCGAGCCGCCCGCTGCGGACGACACGAGGGTGAGGTTTACTGATTTCTGTTGGTGTTCTGGAGTATGAAACGCTACCAGAAAATGGGTATTGAAGAAGTAATTGGAAAATAAAACAGTAATACCTAACCAAAGAGCTACTGCAGTACCGATTAAAAAAAGGGTCGTAGCTACTGGGCGACGAAAGGAATTTTGGAATTTATTCACATTCTCTAGAAAAGGTATTGTCAATAAGCCTGAGAGAACGTTCAATAACTTATTGGGTCCACAGATGCAGCCGGGATAAATGTACCGATGCCTTTCAGGAAAAGCAAATCCGGTCGTGATTCCACCCACGGTGTTTGCTTTGTGTGAACACCACTTTTTTTTAGCAAAACAGCCTTCCGTTAGACCCGGCCTAGCTAGTCGCGTCCACTTCACGCATCTGTATCTCTTCCCGCTGCGACTCAATCTGCGCCGCCACACCTCACGCGTCCGCGTCCGCTCCCCTCTCTTCCCTCCACTTAAATTATACCCTAGCCTCTCCACTCACCGCTCGCCGCCCGCGTCCGCACCATAGTGTTTCCGTCCGCCGTAGCCACCATGTCTCCGTCCGCGCCGCCACACAGCCGCCATTGTCTCCTTTCACGCCGTCGCATCCGCCTTGCCCCAGCCCTCCATCCGCTACACCATCAGTGAGTCTCCGATCCCCTAATAGAATACATATGTGTAGTTGATTTATATGTTGATTCATATAATAGATATGATATGTATATTTGATTGTAACTAGTGCTAGTTGATTATTCTTGTAGACATAAAAAATGAACATATTGATCATATAGTAGAGAGGATATGGTGTCAGATAAGCTATATTTTCTTATAGAGTATATGGGGTTAGATAAAATTGCTGTATTTTCTTGTAGAGGTCATGTCATTGTGTCAAGTTTGCTTTACTAACCGTTGCGATGGAAGTGTATCAGTCTCACTATTCAGTGTTCGTCTCATATATGGTCGATTTAAGCATGCTTTGGCATGTATAATATTTGATATGTAAATTCACCCATTTTTCCTTTTATGCTATTATCATCCCATACAACTCAATAGAAGAACATGACATAGCATGGAATTTCAGACTCTTGGCGAACATATGTTGCTGACGTGCTCAAAGAGTGAGCAATGACTCGCCTTGCAAGTTTAACATGGGGAATGTTCATTACTCAAAATCAAACCACCGCGGGTATGTACCTACATTTTGCATTGGGAGATCGTAGGCCGAGAATTAGTGTCTTCTATTTCAACGAGGGCGACGAGGTGGGTGGCGACAAGGAGAGTGACGACGATGAGGAGCAAAGCCCATTGGATTCTACAATTATCGCTTAAAGATGTGAGTTTACCGGTAGTAAGGAGAAGTACCTCGTCGACAACTTTCCTCCAACGAATTCCTTCATCGGGCCGGCATTTGATACTCGCTTTACAATGACTCATATTGAGTTGCACAATGTGTTATATTTTAACTTACCATTCTTTCTGCATTTTCTATGATATTCGTATTGTGTGATGGTTCTCTATTTAACATTAAGATATCTAACTTTTGCATCATAGAAACTATAATGGAGAATGATTTTTTCTCTTTATATTCCTCAAAAAGGCTTGGCTGGAGTAAGCATTGGAGCAAGATATGGTGTTAGCGCCGTTTCGTACAAGACAACGACAAATTACCGCATCGTATTCAACAAGCAGGGGTGGAAGAACTTCCTTCAAGCTGAAGATTTGCATCTTGGGCAAGTTATTCTGCTCACTAGCAGGACCACCTCATGCCGTAACCTTCATATGATGTTTATCATCGACATCATCATTCATAATAACCAACCGCTGTCAAATTTGGAGCCGAACTCCGAGTGATAGTTTGTCTCAAGATGTTTTGTTAAGAACATGTGTAGTAATGCAACTTGCTAGTGTGATTCTTGTTTTAAACTGTTTGTTAATAACATGTGGTGAACCAGCTCGTTTATTTTCTACTATTTCTGATATTATTGCAGTCATATTATGTAAATTCTGCTATTTTTTAATTCTCATATTTCCCTTCATGACATTTAACCAATATAAACGTGATGAGTCTTTTATCTACTAGCGGCGTTCATTCCACGTGCCACTAGTACAAAAGTTATCGGTAGCGTTCCGAGCGCACACCACTAGTACGGAATTTACCGGTGATGTTCATGCTATACACCATCAATAGCTGTTATCAGTGGCGTGAGTGTCACTTGAACGCCACCAATCCCCTTTTGAAACCCCGTGAGTAAGTTTTTTTACTAGTATTAGCTTTTCATACGGCTAGAATTTGTTTGTAACTGAGCACCTTTACATGGATAATAACAACGTAGATTCTCTAGATTTCGAATTTGAAAATATTTTGTCTCTCAATCCGTAGGCTAAAAATCAGGTATGTGTCATGGTTGTCTTTGTCGCGGCGAGATTTTTAAAACTAGTTCTAAAATAGATATTTTTTACTACTTCATTCAACAATGTTACCCGATTATAGTTACCAGGTCGCGTTATAGTCAAGTTGGTTATCATGTTAACATCAAGTGGTTATTAGATTTTTTAGACTTTTCTTCGAATTAATGTAAACTTATCGTGATGGTAATTCCATCTTTTTACGTGATTAGATTGTGTCGAATACCCACTCTTTAGACATAAATAACATGTTTAGGAAAAACATGTAAAAATTATGGGATAACTCTGGTGTCAACTAAAAATTAGCTTAATTTCTAGTAAGGAATCTCAATTATGAGATCACAGTCTAACCTCACTTACAACTAAAATGTCTCTGCACTTGGAACTAAAAATCCAACTTGCAACACCACTTGTAACTCAAGTTACGCATGAATCGTGATGCAAATCTGGTGAACTAGTATATGACTGAGCTCTAACTTAATTCTTGATTGACTCGGAATTAGCAAAACTAAAAATAGTCATGTTTTGATATACTTCCTCCGTTTTAAAATAGATGTCTCAAATTTTCTAAAATTTAATGAATCTAAACACTATTTAGTACATAGATTTATCTAAATTTTGATAAATCTAAGACAAGACGGAGGGAGTATTAATTGTTGTTTTCCAAATTTAAATATTCAGTTGTTCCTATCGGTGGTTTTGATAAAACTCTCAACCTACACGATTGTTTAGAAAAAGGACGTTGTTATAAAAGGTAAAATTCTGATGGGCGTTCACGTAAGAATTTGTCCAACAATTGTATACACGGTATCTAGCCAGCTCAATCAAATACAAAAATTCAAAATGTTTTCTAGATCAAACCGTTTGTCCGAATTAAGATCCGGTTTTACTGTTAGGCTAGTCGCGACGACGTCTTCGAAACTAGATCCCATGTTGGTATATTCTGACAACTTTTTTTAGACTAAAAGTTATTCATCCGTAACACGCGAGTTATCCAGACTTCAACATGTAAGCTACCCACCCAATAACATGTAAGTATTCATCATTATAAAATTACCCACAGATCACGTGTTAGGGATAGGTAACTTTTTTGTTTTAACCATAAGTTATCCATTAGTAACACGAGAGTTATCCATGTTTCATCATATAAGTTATCCATCCAATAATATATAAGTTATCTATTACTATACAAATTAACCACAAATAAAATATAAAAATTATTCTAACGGCTCTTTCCCATCGCCCGTCGCTGCTCTAACAACGTACGGACTACTTAACCTTGAAAGGCTACCGTGTCCAACATCAAACATAATAACTAAATTTAAGCTTTTTTCCATATGATCTAAAATAAATAGGGTCTTATGCCCAATCACCCATCACACAAAGTCATAGTAAATAACGTGATGCACAACCAGTATTCTAGCGGAACGACTTGGTCGGCCATCGTCGTTACTGCGACGTACAGGTGACGAAGCCTCGAAGAGTTTTAGGGTACCGATGTTTCATCGCTCGTCGACGCTAATACATTAATAGGAACGAAGCCTTAATACCCTAACAACTAGTCTATTATGTTTGAATTAAACTGGCTCAACACGTATACAAGAACGTCTCTATCCAACATGTTTATATGGTGGGTAACCTATGTGTTACTGGGTGGATAACTTACATATGAAGGGAATATGTCCCGAGAGGCAATAATAAAGTGTTTATTATATGTATTACAAGTATATGATAGATGTTTATTTTACATGCTATAATTATATTAATACGGAAACGTTAATACATGTGTGTTTAATAAACAAACAGAAAGTTTCTAGTTATGCCTCTCTTATGAACTAGTTCGTTGATTAACAAGATGATCATAGTTTTCTGATCATAGACATTGGATGTTGTTAATAACGAGATCACAACATTAGTGTAAT
Source organism: Avena longiglumis (assembly GCA_030063025.1). NCBI lineage: Eukaryota > Viridiplantae > Streptophyta > Magnoliopsida > Poales > Poaceae > Avena > Avena longiglumis. Next base: position 64,670,176 of record CP125973.1, read on the forward strand.
GATGTGATGAACATTCATCCGAAGTATAGCATTACGATCAAAATCATTGAGTTTATATTGCTATAAACAACTTACGAAGTGATCCTAACCCTTAGACCATGAGATCATGCCAATCACTAACACCGGCAGAGTTTCTTGTTGACATCAAACGTCACACCGTAACTGGGTGATTATAAAGATGGCTTCAAAGCTACTAAAGTGTTATGTTGAGACTCATGGATCAAGAGTGGAATTTGTTCATCCCGATGACGGATAGATATACTCTGGGCCCTCTCGGTGATATCACATTGGTTAGCTTGCAAGCAAGTGATTTGATCACTAGAATGTTATATCACGGGAACGAGAAAAGAGTGCATGTCAGTAACGAGATCAAACGAGGTATGGAGATGCCGATGATCGAATCTCGGACCTGTAATATATCGTGAAACAAAGGGATTAAGATACAAGCGTAAAAGATTTCAACGATCACAGGAAAGTCATCGTTGAATGTGTGATGGTCAGTATGGATCTCTAGGTCCCGCTACTGATTATTGATCGGAGAAGGGTCTCGATCATGTTCGCATTATTCACGAACCGTAGGGTGACACATTTAAGGGACACTGACATCCAGTTGGAGCAAATGTTTCATGCCGGAAAGAATAACAAGCGAGGAATTTATTTCACTAGATACCGAAACAGGTTTTCGGGTGAAATTGCAGAAAGTGTTTTGCATGTGAAATGGAATTCTAGCAAGGGGTTATATGTGAATGTTTGTCATTAAAGTAATTGACAAAATTCTGAATAAATAAAAAGAGTTTTATTTAATGAGAGTTTGCATTAAATTTGGTGGAAATTTAATAGCAATTTTGAGTGGAGGGAATTTAAAGGAATTTTGTGAGTGGAGCGTCCATCCACATGAATGAGGGGAGGGCAAGGGGGCAGCCCCCATGCGTCGGCCACCCCCTTGGGGTTCCCCCCTCTCCTATAAAAGGCACCCCTCCCTCTCTCTCACTTACACCTCCTCGTGAAGGATCTCTCTCCTCCTCTAGAATTTACCCCCCATGGTCTCGGACTGGCGAGATACATGTTCCCGGTGGCTATTCGGCAAGAAAGGGTTTTGCTTCCACTGCATCGCTGGAGCGAGGAGGCGGAGGTTGCTCGGTGTCTTGTACGTGTGTGCGAGTACGGATGCGCTGCTGCTTTGCGGCGCTAGGACTTTCTCTTGATCTTGAGATCGGCAAGAGATCGTCTACATCAACCACGAGTTCAACTCGTTAAGCGTTGTCGGTCTTCAAGGGTATGTTCTCTATGGATATACATCCGCCCGTTGTTTGTATCTAGTAGATAGATCTTGGTATATAGTTTTCATCGTAGGAAATTTTTGTTTTATATGCTGTGAACCCTACAGTGATATCAGAGCCGGATCTATGTGTATATGCTTTACACGGGTAGTACACATATGAGTATGTGGGCGATGATGATCATGTTGTTGCTCCTTAGTTGTAATTTTGGATATTGGTGGCATAGTGGGATGAAGCGGCCCGGACAAACTTTACATGTCCTTGCACATGAGACATGTTCCACGGTTGACATGCAACTAGTTTGCATAAGTGGCTAGCGGGTGTCTGTCTCTCCTACTATAGTCAATATCTATTTTGTAACGAGTTGTCAACAATTTGGTTATCCTTATTGTGGTTCATGTTCGTAGGTAAGAACGGTTCTATCTTCGAAAGACCTAAGCCACGTAAAACTTGCAATTGATAAATTAGAGGCGTCTAGTTTAGATTGTTGCTGGGCTAGTGTTATGATATGGTGATGTTGTAAGTAGAAGTATGAGATGATACTCGTGCGACACACATAACGTGTAAGTTCCATAGACCTTGACCTTACACATAAAGATATGATAGTGATCATACCACGGTGCACATGATAGAGATCAGATGCGGGAACCATATCATTTCACTAATAAACATGTGATGTTTGATAGCATCTTATATTGTTTGTTTAGCATTTTATTAGCATAATAAGATGATCCCTCATTTAAATATCAAGATAAGAATGTGTTCTTCCTTTAGTATGCACCGATTATGTTTTCGTCGCTCCAAAACATCACGTGATGATCGGGTGTTCTTGGATCCATGACCATATATCAGGTGTAAGACAGTTACGCACGCGAATACTAAGGTTCTAACTTGGCGAGCCTAGCATGTACAGACATAGCCTCGGAACACGGACCGAAAGGTTAAGCATGAGTCATATAGTAGATATGATACCCGTTTGATGCTCGCCTTTGAAGCTACACCGACTCACGTGATGATCGGACTTGGTGTAGTGGATTTGGTTCATGTAATCACCAAAAAGGCACGAGGGATGTCGTTTTTGAGTGGGAGTTCATTCATAATGTGGATTAGTTGAACTCAATATATCATAAACTTAGTCTAAACTTTACAAATTCTGTTGTAGATGACACCACCTGCTTTTAATTTCAATGTGTTCATGGAGAAAGAGAAAATTGCAACGAACGATAGCAACTTTACCGAATGGGCCATGAATTTGAGGATTTTCCTCTCTGCTGCACAAAAGCAATATGTGCTAGAAGCGTCACTAGGCCCCCCACCTTTTGAGGATGCCCCTGACAAGGAGAAGAATGTCTATCAGACTCGTCAGGAGGACCACAACTTAGTCCATTGCGGCATATTGTATGTGCTAGAGCTGGAACTTCGAAAGCGTTTCGAAAACGACAATGCATTTGATACAATGGGTGATTTGGAAATGATTTTCGACACACATGCTGCTGTAGAGAGCTACAATGCTTTAGAAAAGTTCTTTAGCTGCATGATGGAAGAGCACAACTCCGTTAGTGAGCATGTACTCAAGATGTCGGGTTACGCCGATAAGCTTGTGTCCTTGGGAATATCGATTCCTATTGACTTAGGCATCCATCGTGTTCTGCGGTCTCTGTGACCTAGCTATAAGAGCTTCGTGATGAACTATAATATGCAAGGCATGAAGAAGTCTCTTCCCGAGCTTCTGTCAATGCTTAAAACTACAGAAGTGGAGATCAAAAAGGAACATCAAGTGTTGATGATCAATAAGAACACTGGTTTCAAGAAAGACAAGAAGGGAAAATGGAAGGGAAGTAAGGGCGGCAAGCCGGTTGCCGTGCCTGAAAAGAAACCCCGAGTTGGACCTAAGTCTGATACCGAGTGCTACTATTGTAAGGGGACTGGCCAATGGAAGCGCAACTGCCCCAAGTATTTGGCAGACAAGAAGGCTGGCAAGGCAAACAAAGGTATATATGATATACATGTTATTGATGTGTACTTGACTAGTGCTCGTAGTAGGACCTCGATATTTGATACCGGTTCAGTTGCTAATATTTGTAACTCGAATCAGGGGCTGCGGAACAAGCGACCGCTAGCAAGGAGTAAGGTCAAGATGCGTGTCGGCAATGGATCAAGCGTTGATGTGATCGCCGTCGGAACGCTACCTCTCCATTTGCCGTCGGGATTAGTAATAAACTTGAAGAATTTTTATCTGGTGCCAGCACTGAGCATGGACATTGTATCCGGATCGTGTTTGATGCGAAGTGGTTATTCATTTAAATCCGAAAACAATGGTTGTTCTATTTATATGAATGAAATATTTTATGGTCATGCACTGATGATGAATGGTTTATTTCTTTTGGATATCGATAATAATGTTACACATATTCATAATGTTGATGCTAAAAGTATTAAACTAAATGATGATATATCCGCATATATGTGGCACTGCCGTCTAGGCCATACTGGCGTTAAACGCACGAAGAAGCTTCATTCGGATGGACTTTTGGAATCACTTGATTTTGAATCTTTTGATACATGTGAGCCATGCCTTATGGGCAAGATGACTAGAACGCCGTTTTCCGGTTCAATGGAATGGGCGACAGATTTATTGGAAATCATACATTCTGATGTATGTGGTCCAATGAGTGTGTCGGCACGAGGTGGATATCGTTATTTTGTTACTTTCATGGATGATTTGAGTAGATACAGTTATATCTACTTGATGAAACACAAGTCTGAAACATTTGAAAAGTTCAAGGAATTTCAGAATGAAGTGGAAAATCATCATAATAGAAAGATCAAATTTCTACGGTCCGACCGTGGAGGTGAGTATCTAAGTTATGAGTTTAGCACTCACATGAAAGAGTGTGGAATTGTTTCACAACTCACACCTTCCGGAACACCACAACGAAATGGTGTGTCGGAACATCTTAATCGTACTTTATTAGTTATGGTTCGATTTATGATGTCCCTGACGGACTTGTCGTTGTTATTTTGGGGTTATGCACTAGAAACTGCTGCATTCACTTTAAATCGGGCACCATCTAACGTTGAAAAGACACCGTATGAATTATGGTTTAGAAACAAACCTAAGCTGTAATTTCTTAAAGTTTGGGGATGCGATGTTTATGTGAAGAAACTTCAACCGGATAAACTCGAACCCAAAGCGGAAAAATGCGTCTTCATAGGATACCCTAAGAAAACTATTGGGTATTCCTTCTATCACAAATCCTAGGGCAAGGTTTTTGTTGCCAAGAATGGATCCTTTCTAGAGAAAGAGTTTCTCATGAAAGGTGTGAGTAGTCGGAAGATAGAATTCGAAGAGGTTATTGAACCTTCTCTTCAAAGTATGGCGAGTAGCGCAGCGCCAAAGTCGTTCCGGAGTTGGCTTCACCAGTTGAAGAGGGAACTAATGATAATGATCATGAAACTCCAAAAGAGAGTACTATCGAACCTCGCAGGTCTAGCAGGACGCGTGCAGCTCCCGGGCTGTACGGAAACCCTGTTATGAATTTCATGGTTGATGAAATTGATGACCCTACGACGTATGAAGAAGCGATGATGAGCCCGGATTCCAACAAATGGTTAGAAGCCATGACATCTGATATGGAATCCATGTAAGAAAATCAAGTTTGGAACTTGGTGGACTTACCTCACGATCTAAAGGCCGTGGAGAACAAATGGATTTTCAAAAGGAAAACTGATGCTGATGGTAATGTGGCCGTCTATAAAGCTCGACTTGTCGCAAAGGGGTTAAGACAAATTCAAGGAGTTGACTATGATGAGACATTCTCTCCGGTAGAGATGCTAAAGTCAGTTAGGATTATGTTAGCAATTGCTGCATATTTCGATTATGAGATATGGCAGATGGATGTCAAAACCGCGTTTCTCAATGGTAATATTTAAGAAGAATTGTATTTGATACAACCAAAGGGTTTTGTCGATCCTAAGGATGCTAACAAGGTGTGCAAGCTTCAGCGATCCATCTATGGATTGGAGCAAGCATCATGAAGTTGGAATCTCCGCTTTGATGAGGTGATCAAAGAGTTTGGATTTGTCCAAACTTATGGAGAAGCTTGTATTTAAAATAAAGTGAGTGGGAGAAATGTGGCATTTGTGATATTATATGTGGATGACATATTATTGATCGAAAATGATATAGATCTTTTAAACAGTGTTAAAAGTTATCTAAACAACAAATTTTCAATGAAGGACCTAGGTGAAGCGTCATACATATTAGGCATAAAGATCTATAGAGATAGATCTAGGTGTCTAATAGGGCTATCGCAAAGTACATACCTTGATAAGATTTTAAAGAAGTTTAAAATGGAAGATAGTAAGAATGGATTCTTACCTATGACACTAGGCACTGTAGGGGTTCGTAGCATGGAAAACAAAATTTTTCTATCGCATACAAACAAACAAGCCAAGATCTATCTACTAGATTGTAGCAACGAGTCGATGGAATAACTTACCCTCGAAGATTCCAAAGTGTTTAATGAGAGCGGATTCTCGTGGGTGATGTAGTCGTACTCTTTCCGATCTCAAGATCGTGTGGACGATCCTTCCGGCCGTTAAGCTCCGCAGCGCTCAGTCGGTCACACGCTCTCGATTTAAGACCTTCCTCTCCCTTGTTCCAAAGCAGCGGAGGTTGTAGCACTCTCCTCGTGATTCCCAAAGACAACGCGTGGTACCTAAGTAGAGGGAAATCCTGCAGGCTTCGCCTTGAGCGAGTATGGTGGATTATGAGAGAGGCTATTAGTGGTCTAGAGATTAGACACACCAATTAGAAGGCTCTAAACCGCAGGATAAAGCAATTAGAAGCTCTAAACCAAACGGCTCTAAACCGAGATTAGAGGTAGAAACTTGTGTGTCTCGGGAGGAGGCCCCGCCTCCTTTTATAGATGGAGGGGCTAGGCACGCCAGGAGGGAGGGAGTCCCTCCCCAACTCGGCCTAGGGCTGTCAGCCCGGCTTGGAGGAGAGGAACCTCCTCCAAGTTGGTTTCAACCTCCTCTTGCTTGTTTCCCACAGCTTCCCACGCTTTGCTTTTCCACAGCTTCTGTTTTAGCCGTTTGACTTTCAAACCGGTTTGACTTTCAAGTTTTGGAACAGCAAGAACACTTAGTACATGATGCAATCATTCAATGACACATTCATGTACCTCCCCCTGAGTGCCGGACAATCTGGACCTTCTAGAACATTCCCGATGAAAACACCTAATCATTCCCGAACTCAAACGGACTTTACTTATATGAATATTATTCTCCTGACCATTCCGGATCACCTCGTGATATCCCGGATCCCATCCGAGACTCGAACAACATTCGGTCTTTCTCATAATACCATAACTACTCAAACAACGTCGAATCCTTAAGTGTGTCTCCTACGGTTCGTGAATTATGCGGACATGATCGAGACACTTCCTAACAATAACCAATAGAGGAATCTGGAAATTCATATGGCTCCCACATATTTCTACGATTACTTTGATCGAATGAACCACTTACATACGATACCAATTTCCCTTTGTCTCACGATAGTTTACTTATCCGAGGTTATGATCGCTTATCTCTGCATACCTAGTTCAACCTCGTTACCGATAAGTACTCTTTTCTCGCTCCGTGATATGTGATCCCTTGACCCAAATACATGCTTGCAAGCTAATTGGATGACATTCCACCGAGAGGGCCGAGTATATCTATCCATCATATGGATGGACAAATCCCACTCTTGATCCATGTGTTTCAACCAATACTTTCCAACACTCAATGCCACCTTTATAGCCACCCGCCACGGTGTGGTGTTTGATGTCATCAAAGCATCCATCCGTAAAGGTGATATGCATGATCTCATGGTGAAGGAATTAGGTTACTATGTATCGTAAAGCATATAGCAATTGAACTATTGAAATGACTTGATCTTTATGCTACGCTTATCAATAGGAGTATGTCCACCATATCATTCTCCTAACGATATGATCTTGTTGTTGATAACATCTCAATGTTCATGATAGGGAAACCACAATCATTTAATCAACCAACAAGCTAGTGAAGTATAGAGGCTATACTAGGGACTTCAAATTAAGTTTACAAATCACACAAGTATTAATGTTTCCTTGTTAATACTATTATAGCATGAATGTAAACATTTATCATAAACACAAAGATATAATAATAACTTCATTTATTATTGCCTCTAGGGCATATCTGCAACAGTCTCCCACTTGCACTAGAGTCATCTAATCTAGATTACATGGTAATATACCGAACACCCATGGCAGTTTGGTGTTGGTCATGTTTTGCCCTCGGGAGAGGTTTAGTCAACGGATCCGCCACATTCAGATCTGTGTGTACTTTGCAAATCTTTATATCCCCATCCTGGATATGTTCTCGAATAGCGTGAAAACGCAGCTTGATATGCTTCAGCTTCTTGTGTGACCTTGGTTCTTGCGCATTGGCTATGGCGCCCATGTTATCACAAGATATAGACATTGGGTCCAGCGACTAGGAACCACACCCAGCTCGTAATGAACTCTTTCATCCATATCGCTTCTTGTGAAGCCTCCAAGCGACCATGTATTCGATTCATTGAAGATCTCGCCACAACGCTTTGCTTTGCACCTCCACTAATCTGCACCATTCAAAATAAATACGTATCCATTGTGATTTAGAATCATCCGGATCGGTGTTCCAACTAGCATCGGTGTAACCATTAACAACGAGTGTTCATCACCTCCATAAGAAAGAACCATATCCTTAGTTCTTCTCAAGTACTTAAGGATGTTTTGATCATTGTCCAATGATCCACTCGATCACTTTGACATCTGCTAGTTAAACTAACAAAGATATGCAATTTCGGGTCTAGTACATAGCATGGCATACATTAGAGATCCTATGGCTGAGGCATAGGGAGTCTTACTCATCCTTTCTCTATCTTCCGCCGATGTCGGACTTTGAGTTTTACTCAAGGTCGTATTGGGCAACATGGGCAAGAACCCTTTCTTGCTTTCTTCCATTCCAAACCTCTTTAGAACTTTGTCCAAATATGTACTCTGTGGCAATGATATTTGGCGCTTCGATCTATCTCTATAAATCTTTATGCCTAATATGTAAGTCGCCACAAGATCCTTCATTGAAAAACTATTATTCAAATATTCCTTGACACTATTAAGAAGGTCTACATCATTCCCAATCAACAATATGTCATCCACATATAGTATTAAGAATGCTACAGAGCTCCCACTCACTTTCTTGTAAATACAAGCTTCTCCATAAGTTTGTAAAAAACCAAAACTTTTGATTACCTTATCAAAACGTTGATTCCAACTTCGGGATGCTTGCTTCAATCCATAGATGGACCGTTGAAGTTTGCATACCTTGTTAGCATCTTTAGGATCGACAAAACCTTTGGGTTGCATCATATACAACTCTTCATCAATATCTCCATTGAGGAATGTTGTTTTGACATCCATCTGCCATATCTCATAACCATAATATGCAGCGATTGCTAACATAATCCTCACAGACTTTAGCTTTGCTACTAGTGAGAAAGTCTCATCGTAGTCAACTCCTTGAATTTGTCAAAACCCTTTTGCGACAAGTCGAGCTTTATAGATGAACATTACCATCAAGATCTGCTTTCTTCTTGAAAATCCATTTGTTCTCGACAGCCTTCCGCCATCCGGTAAGTCCACCAAAGTCCATACTTGGTTTCGTACATGGATCCAATCTCGGATTTCATGGCTTCTTGCCATTTATTGGAATCTGGGCTCATCATCGCTTCCTCATATGTCTCGGGGTCATCGTGTTGTCCACCAACATGACACTCATAACGGATCATACCAACTGGATTGGTACGAGTTCTCGTTGAACTCCGAGGCTCTGAGCAACTTCAACCAAGTTTCATGATCATCATCATTATCTTCCTCTATAATTGGTGCAGCACCACAGAACTTCTTCCGGTCGCGCTACTCGCAATTTTGAGAGAAGGTTCGACAACCTCGTCGAGTTCTACTTTCCTTCCAGTCACTTCTTTCGAGAGAAATTCCTTCTCTAGAAAGGATCCATTCTGGCAACGAAGATTTTGCCTTCGGATCTATGATAGAAGGTATACCCAATAGTTTCCTTCGGGTATCCTATGAAGACGATTTTTCCGCTTTGGGTTCAAGCTTGTCCGCTGTAACTTCTTTACATAGGCTTCAGATCCCCAAACTTTAAGGAACGACAATTTAGGTTTCTTCCCAAACCATAATTCATACGTGTCGTTTCAACGGATTTAGACGGTGCCCTATTTAAAGTGAATGCGTCATTTCTAATGCATAACCCCAAAATGATAGCGGTAACTGTAAGTGACATCATAGAACAAACCATATCTAAGAGAGTTCGATTGACGTTCGGACACACCATTATGCTGTGGTGTTCGGCGGTGTCAATTGTGAAAGTATTCCGACTTCTTTAAATGCTCTCCAAACTCGTAACTTAGATATTCACCTCCATCGAACGTAGAAATTTAATCTTCTTGTTACGTTGATTCGCTACTCACTTTGAAACTCCTTAAACTTCTCGAAAGTTTCGGACTTATGTTTCATGAAATAGATATACCCATATCTACTCAAGTCATCTGTGAAGGTAAGAACATAACGATAACCACATGATGCTACAATCATTGGACCACACACATCGGTATGTATGATTTCCAATAAGTCTGTTTCGCTCCATCATACTGTAAAATGGAGTCTTAGTCATTTTTCCCATCGACATGCTTCAGATCTTTCAAGTGATTCAAAACAAGTGATTCAAGAAGTCCATCTAATGGAGTTTCTTCATACACTTCACCCAATGTGACCAAGACGATTGCCACATATAGGTCAAATTATCGCTGATTTCAAAAGTTTAGCCTCAATGTTGTTGATATGTGTATTTCCACTATCGAGATTCAATAAGAATAGACCATCTATCAAAGGTGCATGTGCATAAAACATATTACTCATATAAATCGAACAACCATTATTCTCGACTTAAACAAGTAGTCTACTTAATAAACAAGATCCCGATATAAAGCTCATGCTCAATGCAGGCACCAAATAACAATTATTTAAGTATAAAACTAATCCCGATGGTAGATGAAGGGGTAGCGTGCCGACCGCGATCACATCAACCTTTGATCCGTTTCCCACGCGCATCATCACCTCGTTCTTCGCTAGCTTCCGTTTATTCTGCAGCACCTGTTTCGAGTTACAAATATGAGCAACCGAACCAGTATAAAATACCCAGGCACTACTACGAGTACTAGTGAGATACATATCAATAACATGTATATCAGATATACCTTTCTTCTTGATGTTGCCGTTCTTCAGATCCGCCAAGTACTTTGGGCAATTCCACTTCCAGTGACCTTCTCCCTTGCAGTAAAAGCACTCAGTTTCAGGCTTGGGTCCAGCCTTGGTTTTCTTCGTCGACGTGGTAACTTTCTTACCACCCTTCTTGAAGTGTCCCTTTTTCTTAGACTTTCCTTTCTTGAATTTGGTGGTCTTATTGACCATCAACACTTGGTGCTCTTTCTTGATCTCCACTTCTGCAGACTTTAACATGGCAAACAGTTCTGGCAACTCTTTGTTCATGTTCTGCATGTTGTAGTTCATCACAAAGTTCTCAGAACTTGGTGGCGGTGAGGAGGCGGTAAATCCCCAAAGCATTAGGAATCACTATACCCAAGCTTTGAAGTTTGTTTGCGTGCCTGGACATCTTAAGCACATGCTCACTTGTGAGCTGCCTCTTCCATCTTGTAGTTAAAGAACTTTTCGAAGCCTCAAAGCTTTCAATTGTCGCATGAGTCTCAAAATCAATTTGAGATCCTCGACAATATCATATGGGTCCGACTCTTCAAACCTTTTACAAGCTCGATTCTAAACCATACAAGATAGCACCTTTGAACTATGGAGTCTTGATTCTTCCGAGCAAGGTAAACATTCTTTACTTCATCGAAGCATCACCGGTGTGGGTCACCAGCGGTGCATACAGCACATAGGTCAAATTACCAGCTGTGAGGACAATCCTCAAATTGCGGAACCAATCCGCGAAGTTTCTTCCATTGTTTTTCAACTTTTCTTTCTCTAGGAACGCATTAAAATTGATTGTAGGGGCTGCCATTGATCTACAACATATTTGCAATAGTTTAGACTAAGTTTATGACAAATTGAGTTCAAATTAATTAATAAAATTAAACTAGGTGAACTCCCACTCAAAACAACATCCCTCACATTGTTTTAGTGATCAGACGAACCAAATCCACTACATCAACTCCGATTATCACGAGAGTTGATATAGTTTCAATGGCGAACAATCGTCATGTTCATCATATCTACTATACGATTCATGCTTTACCTTTCGGTGATCCGTGTTCCGAGACCATGTCTGTACATGCTAGGCTCGTCAAGATCAAACCTTAGTTTCTGCATGAGCAAATCTGGCTTGCTCACGTTGTATACACTTGCAGAATCTAACACACCCGATCATCACGTGGTGCTTCAAAACAATAAGCTTTAGCAACGGTGCTAACTAAGGGTGAACACTTTATGATTTGATATTCATGTGCATGAGGGATCATCTTATAATGCTACCGTCGTCTACTAAGCAATACAAGATGCATAAAGGATTAACATCACATGCAATTCATAATATGTGATATGATATGGTCTTTCTTCTTTGTGCTTCCGATCTCCATCTTCAAGCACGAACATGATCTCCATCATCACCGGCATTGCATCAAGGTCAATGACGCTTCACCATGGTTGTCGTCCACCGGCTTCAACTATTACAACTACTTTGAATAGACACGCGGGTCTTAACATAAATTAAAGACAACCATATGGCTCCTGCCGGTTGCCAACTTAGAATAAGGAACATTGCATACATCAAATATAATCACAATCATGGCCATATCACATCACTGCACACCCCTGCAAAACAAAGTTAGACGCCTCTACTTTCTTTGCATATTTTACGTGGTTTGGGGCTTTCAATAAGTGTCGTTCTAACTTACGAACAAGAACCACAACATTGATACTAGCATTGTTGATCACCGTTGTAAATTGGATCTTAACTATGCTAGGAGAAACAGCACCATAAAGCCACTTATGCAATACAAGTTGCATGTTAAGCGTGGAGCAAGTCTCATGAGCGATGTCATGTAAGGTTAGCCGGCCGCTTCATCCCAACATACCGCAAGAATGCAAAGTACACAAAAAGCAATCGACAATAAAAGCATCAACGCGCCCACAATGACCATAGTGTTCTACTGTGCAAAGATCTACATATAGACACGGCTCGATACCCTGTAGGGTTCGTAGCATGGAAAAAAATTCTATCGCATACAAACAAACAAGCCAAGATCTATCTACTAGATTGTAGCAGTCGATGGAATAACTTACCCTCGAAGATTCCAAAGTGTTTAACGAGGCGGATTCTCGTGGGTGATGTAGTCGTACTCTTTCCGATCTCAAGATCGTGTGGGCGATCCTTCGTGACTGCGTTCGGCGCTTCATGATCGGTCACGTTCGGTACTCGACGAAGACCTTCCTCTCCCTTGTTCCAGCAGAAGCGGAGGTTGTAGCACTCTCCTCGTGATTCCGAAGACAACGGCGTGGTACCTAAGTAGAGGGAATCCCAGGCTTCACCTTAAGCCGGAGCGAGTATGGTGGATTATGAGAGAGGGATATTAGTGGTCTAGATATTAGACACACCAATTAGAAGGCTCTAAACCGCAGGATAAAGCAATTAGAAGCTCTAAACCAAACGGCTCTAAACCGGAGATTAGAGGTAGAAACTTGTGTGTCTCCAGGAGGAGGCCCTGCCCCTCCTTTTATAGGTTGTAGCATCCCAGTTGTCTAACCCCTGTAATGCTACTGGTTATAATAATAAAAAGGGCCACTTCCAACATATAATTGTTGCATCATCATCATATCATGCTCATGTCATCATGTTCCCTTGCATTTGAGCATCATAAAAAAAACCCTTTTCTTGTTTGGTTCTTAACTCATGTGCATGATTAATTGTATTTGCCTCTTGATATTGTATTTGGCTCTTGATACATTGTTATATGCCCAAGTTGAGTTGGGGGCATCTCTCTTTTTGACTCCACCACCTTATCATTCACCACCTTTTATATTCCACCATCCAACTATTCTGAGCTTGACATTTTGTTGATTTATCTCTAGCTCAGGACTGGTTGTTTGGATTCCACCCCTAGTCTTTGCTTGGCCTTGCCCATCTTTTGGGAATGCTTATGAATAATGCCATATCAATCTTATTGTTTTCACAAGGATAGTTGGGCATTAATTATCTTGCATGGGCCATGCAAGTACCACTTTCTCTAGATTTTGGCTTTTGTTTGAATTTTAGTTGGATCACCTTCCTTTGTTTAAACCATGTGTTGGCTTGTAGTTTTGCTTCTTCATATCATCTCTCTTTTCTTCCCTTTTGGCTAAACCCTCACCCCCTTGCTCCATGCATACACATGTGACCATGTGAGAGCATGAGCTTAAACCGCATCCTTTTTCCCTACCTCTTTCTTTGTGCTTGCTTGACCTTTGTTAGGATCATGCATGGATCAAAGAACACCCAACACCATATGGCCATCTCTCCCTCTTCCTCTTTCTTGTTTGATCTTGCTTAGGGCTTGTTGAAGCTTGTCGACCAAGTTTAGTACCACATCTCTTTTCCCCCTCTTAGCAAAACACCATCATCTAACCATGCCATCTCCTCTACTCCAACCCTAAACCTACCCCAAGCCATCTCTCCTTTCTACCCTAAACAAACCCTAATCTACATCTACTCTAACAAAAACCCTAGACTACCCTCTACTCTAAACACACCTTTCTCCCTCTCCCCTTCTAGCTTCCTTGCTTGATCACCTACACCCCACCCCAGCTCGCCCTTGCCCTCTTCCAAGCAGGCCCCGCCCCCAGCGCCACCTAGCTACCCCCACACGACCAGGGACCCTCTAACCTAGCCCTAGCCCGACCTTCCCCTCTCCCCTCTTTTCCTCACCTGCCCACGCCCCCAGGCCCACCTGCCTGCCCCTAGCCTCGCCTACCCCACCGCCCCCCTGGTGCCACGCCCTACTGCTGCCTGCCGTCTGCACGTGAGGAGGCAAAGGTGGCACCGAGGCCACCTTCCTCCCCCACGCAACCAACTGCGCTCCCCTTCTTATCCTCCCAGCCTCAGAGCCTCCCAGATCCGTCCCAAGCAGCCCTGCACCGCTCCCTCCTCTACCCTTCCTCTACACCGCCTAACGTCCTCTCGCCTACCCACCTGCCCCGTCGATCTCGGGTGAAGTGTCTGCAAGGTGTCGAGAAGCCTCGAGCTCGCTGCGCATCGAGCGACAGGGCGAGGAGGAGCCCATCTCGCCAGACTGTCGCGCCGAGGAAACCCTAGCGCTGTCGCCAGCCTCATCGCCGATCGCTTTGCTCCCGCCACGTCCGACCACACCAAAGACGCCCGCGGTGAGCACACGAACCTCCAGACACCTCTCGCTCGCTTCACTCGACAGCGGACTTTCCGTCGAACGGCCTCAGTGCGCCGGCGGCGAGCGTGTTCCTGCTAGCTCCCAGACGCGACCACCCTATCTAGCTGCGCCCCCCTCAAAGACCTACCCCACTTAGCCCGGTGGCGGCCGTCACATCGCGCCCCAGATCCCCGGATCGAGCCCCGGCGCGTCCCCCCCTTTTTCTCTGTCGCGGATGCGTGGTTCAGATCGTCAGACAGAGGAAGATCTACAGTACGGCCTGTCCTTTTGCGCATAACCCCCTGCCAGATCTTTTGCTCAACCCGCGGTCCAGCCAGGCCCGTTGTCAGCGTCTGTGTAAGTTTTGCAAAAAGGCTCCTGAGAACTTCGTTGCTCAACCCATGGTCCATCGTTCTCACCGCTGCCGTGTGGGCCTGCAAACCTCTGGGCCCCACCTGTAAGCGTCTGAGGGCATGTGTAGCCTGTGTATAAAGTTTGGCTGTGCCTGTTTAAATTCAAATTTAGTTTAAATTAATTCAAATTCAAATTTCCAATCAGATTTCAAATAACTTTTCATTCAAAAAGCCAAATTTGACAAATGATATATGTTTGGATATCAGAAAAATGCCAGGAATTCAAATATGCCACCCATTTTGCCTTTTGCACAAATAAAATTCCAAGATTATTTAAATTACACAATTGCCACTAGGATTTAAATAATTCATAACTTTTAATTCCTAAATCCAAATTTAGCAAATGATGAGTCTAAATTGATCAGCTCGACGAGACCTTTCTGTTTATGCTATCCATGACTTCAACTGCAGCATGCATCATATAAAAATATAGTGAACAACAACTGTTATGACAACAAAATGAGAACCAAAACTTCACTAAAATGTTGCTACTTGTTCTACACACCTCACCATGCCATGCTACCTTTCTTGCCATGTAAATTGTGCATCATTCATCATGGCATGATTGTTTGTTTGACGCATCTTATTCATATGCTTGTGCTCTATATTCATGTTGGCCTTGTTTGTTTGGTTTTTCTCGGATAGACACTGAGCAGGGGTTGTATCAAGAGAACCAGGAGCACTACCCAGATCCGTCCCTTGCTTCAACTGAGATACCAGGCAAGCACTACCACATGCTTGCATACATACAGTACCTATTGCCTCTATCTTATTCTTGCATCATGGAGTCGCGATTGCATTAAATTGAATCCCAAGTATGCATAACCTTTACTTTTAAACCCCACCAAGCTTGTTCCTCCATCCCATGAGCCACTACTATAGGAGTTGTTTGAGCCATGCGAGTCGTAGAACAGCATGTGTAGGGTATGTGAGAGTCTGTTGAATAATGAGGTACCTAAACAACTTAACCTGAGTAGTTCTGGGATAACTAAAGAAAGTGGCACCGGTGAGCAACATCTGCTATTTGGTTTTTCCTGCTCACTTGTGTCCCGTAAGACCCCGAGTACTTGATTCCTGTTCCTTGATTTATCGCGCTATCCACATCCGGGAGGTATATGGGACCCTCCTGGGCCAGAGCTTGATTCCGTCTTATTTCTTGGGGCCACAACTAGTTTGAGGTTTTATTTACTATCTTGTACTTATGCCATGCTACTTTTATTTATGTTTGCGAGGAGCACACTGCATCTTTTAGGTAAGCGGAGTGATTACGCGGTATCACGGTCCCGTTTGGGATCTCGCTTCTGACCATTGTCGCAAACCTTGAGTCCGTCTCAAGCTTGCTTACGTTGCGGGTGTACTCAAGGGTGGCCCCCTGAAATATGTCCGAATCTGTGATTGTTCACCGTGAAAGCCTCGTTGGGTTTTGATTTGGTTTTTCGAGGTTGATCGGCGTGTGTTGCTATTGGTGCACCCGCCGGTAAAACTTTCTCGAAAGCCGTGTCATGGATATGGACGACTTGGCACAGTTTCTCGATCATAGACAAGCATAACTAAAGTACCGCCTTAATTTGACTAAGTAACTTGACTAGTAAATAGTGCAACACTCATGGAATGGTTAATAAACCGCCTACGGATGGGGTTGTTCGTCCGCTTCCTTGTTGGTAGCGAGGAGGAGGATGGATCGGATGAGATTACCATTATAATCTGTACTTAATTCACGGACATCCGCCTATCATTGGTTAGGCGGATGGTTAGCGTTATCTGTAGAATTGTTAGGGTTTATCTTTTGCTGCAATTCGTCACCCAGTTGTGTCCCCTTTAGAGGCATTAAGACTTCTTGAGTACCCTTAGGGTCTCACACGATAAATTCTTGATTCGGATGAATGTACCTTCTCGTGACGGATCTTTGGGTGGAAGAAGCCGAAGATGTGGGCAACGATCGTTCGGTGTAGAGATTCCGGGAATGGGGATCCGTGAGACCTGTAGTTGGGATGTGCTTATTTCTATGGCATCTTATGCCGATTTGCTTCTTATCCGTACTTGGATTCTGTTTGCCGCTTCCGCATGATACTCTGATGTGTGTTGTATGAGGAATTATCCTAAAATATAGATCTATCTAGGACATTTGAATCTTGCCGTATGGCGTTGGTATATTTCCTTTCTTTCTAGATGGTATGGCTCTGATGTACTCTTGTATGATGGCTTGCGTACATACCCACTTGTGTACGTAGTTGATCCCTTCGCCGACCACGCTTCAGTCTGAGTCCTGTTGAGAGGGTAGTGGTTGGGACGTCTGAAAGGACTACCGGTGAGTGGCTTTTGGGGCCCCATGTACTATTTCAACCACTACCACTCATCCAGGCTTGTATCTAGGAGCGTAGTTCACCGAGGTAGTTACAATTGGTATCGAGCCATCCCGACCTTCGTGGTTTCAAAGCGGTCGTTGTCGATCTAGCAAATATTTTGGTAGTTATGTATATTAGGGAAAAACAAAACGCGAGTAGGAATGCTTCCATTTTCTTCTTACCCTCCCACCCTTTTCTGGTAAGGAAGTGCAACGTTTTCAATCCTCTTCTCAAAGTTCAAACTAGGATTCACGTGTTCTGGGTTTCCGTAGTACCATAGGTTGTGTGTGTGTGTGTGTGTAGTCCCTTGTCTATCTGTTGCATCCAAGTTGTTATCTTATCTGCCTTTGGTTATCAACTGTTGGTACATTCCATACCGATAGGTTTTTGTAAACCGACGCAATCTATCTTCTTCGTTGTTTCCGACGCTATCTTGTTTGGGGTGTTCGTTTCCGTAGTTACCAATCTTAGGTTTCGTCGTGAGAAGAAGGGGTTAGGATATGTGTTCCACTTGTTCATGTGCGGAGTAATGATTTGAGTGCGGGATGGAGTCGCGACCATACCACTACTTGTATCATTCGCTTTTGTATATTGAATCGGTAGAGTCACTAATCTTGATTCGTTTAGTAATTTTGCGCATCTATTGGTATTTTAATGCCGAAATTTGTGGAAAAATTTTCTTTGATATATTTGTGTACCACACTCCTTTTCAGTCGTGTGCGATATGCTTAATATCTTTTAGGTGCTATGAACTTTGTTGATATTTTAATATCATCTCAAGAAATTGTATCCTTTAATCTTGGTTAATTCCATCTTGGTACTATTTTGGATTATTATCATTCTCCATTATAGTCTGACTTGAGTTTTATATCAATGACGGGATGGCTCCCCACGCCCGGATGAAGAGGACATCCTCCTGAATCGGGCTCATTGTCAAGCATAGCTAATGCTTTGGCGGCAATGCAAGAGAACCAAAGGCGCTTTGAGAGCGTCGGAAGAAGCAGTTTGCTCCACTTCCTCCACCTCCCAAGCGTGGTGACATCAAGAGCTTCCTCAAATTCAACCCTCGCCTCGATGTTTCGACCGACCTCACGGGCGGATGATTGGCTGCGTGAGATCTCAAGGTTGCTCGAGGCTGCGATGTTCGAGCAGAGTGGGTAAAGTGTGCTACTCACCTTCTCAAGGGAGATGCAGCTCTTTGGTGGGAGAACTACTTGAAGGCAAGGCCTTTGGGTTCCAGCCTACTTGGGAGAGGTTCACTGCAGCTTTCAAGGAGCAGTTTCTCTCAGAGATTGTGATGGAAAGGATGAAGGAGGCCTTCCTCAACCTGAAGCACGGAAATGATAACGTCAACACCTATATCAGGAACTTCATGAATCTGTCCCGCTATGGTGGTGATGAGGTATCTGATGACAAGAAGAAGCAGAAAAGGTTCAGGCAAGGGCTCAATGTGTCGATCAAGTATGCAATCACACATGCAAGACCGGCAACCTTCCTGGAACTACAGCACACAGCACTACAAGAGGAGGCAAGCAGGCAAGTGTTCGAGGAGTCCAAGAAACACAACAGGGATGCATCAAGCTCTGCAGTTATGGCAACTCCTTCTAAGCGGCGTGTCTGGGTTCCTAACACCCCACCGTCGCTCCCGGCTCCACCAAGATCTGCAAGTTACGCGCCAAGGCCATCAAACTTCACCACTGCGGCTCCCAGGGGCTGCAACAACCCACTACTGAGCGCTGGCGGAGTCCCAGCTACTCGCTCACGTCCGGTGGTGTTTGCCGTGTGTGGAGATCCCGGACATCAGCTGAACTGTCCAATGAAGAACAAAGCTCTCCCTCCACCCCGCCAAGATCGCAACAAGCTCTCCTTGATTCGTGCACCACCGCGGGCTCTCAACATCAACACTAAGCCCGGGTCTGCGGTTGTTCGAGCTAGCGTCAACGCCTCTCAAGCTGAGCTCGCACCTGGAGTTGTCATGGGTATGCTTTCAGTTAACTCAGTCCCTGCACGAGTTCTCTTTGATTCTGGTGCATCGCATTCTTTTGTTTCTATAAAGTTTGCAAGTGAGAATGGGTTAGCGTCAGATCCTCTTCCCAAGCGGTTGATGGTTCTTTCTCCTGGAGCAACAATGCCAGCTTCTAAGATCAGTCATGGCAACAAAGTGGAGATTGGTGGTTCTTCATTCTTGGCTTCTTTGATTGTTCTGGGCAACTCTGACATTGATGTCATCCTGGGCATGGATTGGTTGACAGCAAATGCAGCTGTGATTGACTGTGCTGAACGCTCAGTGTCTCTGAAGATTCCTGAAGGCCATGTAGTCTTTTCTCCAAGTCTGACTCCTGCTGTCCAGCTCTATTCCTTGGCTACTCTTAATGATGATGCTATGGAAGCTATTCAGAAGGTACCAGTGGTCTGTGAGTTCCCAGATGTCTTTCCTGAAGAGTTGCTGGGTATGCCTCCGGATCGCGAGGTTGAATTCGTGATTGAGCTTGAACCTGGAACGGCTCCTATCTCCAAGAGGCCATATAAAATGGGTCCTTCTGAGTTGGCTGAACTCAAACGACAACTTGATGAACAAGAGAAATTGGGTTTCATTCAACACAGCACTTCTTCTTGGGGTAGCCCAACAATCTTTGTGAAGAAGCGTGACAGAACCGATAGGCTATGTGTTGATTATCGGGCCCTCAATGCAAAAACCATCAAGAACAAATATCCTCTCCCTCAGATAAATGATCTATTTGATCAGCTAGCAGGAGCTGTGGTGTTCTCTAAGCTGGACTTGAGAAGTGGTTATCACCAAATCAAGATTCGCAAAGAAGATGTGCCCAAAACAACTTTCACCACTCGCTATGGCCTGTATGAGTACACGGTCATGTCTTTCGGTCTCACCAACGCACCTGCTACCTTCTCGAGGCTGATGAACTCCGTTTTCATGGAGTATCTGGACAAGTTTGTTGTGGTATATCTGGATGACATTCTGGTCTATTCCAAGTCTAAGGAGGAGCATGAAGAGCACCTGCGGTGTGTCCTGAACAAGCTTCGTGAGAACCGCTTATATGCAAAGTTCTCTAAGTGTGAGTTTTGGCTTCCTGAAGTAACCTATCTTGGTCATGTTATCTCTGCCAAGGGCATTGCAGTCAACCCGGAAACCGTGAAGACGATAGTTGAATGGCTTCCTCCTGCTAATGTCAAGGAAGTGCGGAGTTTTCTCGGCTTGGCTAGCTATTGCCGTCGCCCGTAACTTCTCAAGATAGCAAAGCCTCAAGCCTCCTCAAGAAAGGCAAGAAGTACTGTGGACTCCTTGTCAAGAAAGTTTTGAGACACTCAAAGAGAAGCTCACTTCCACACCAGTCTTGGTTCCTCCGGATACATCTAAGCCTTTCCAGATATTCTGCGATGCCTCTTTGCAAGGATTGGGTGCGGTCCTTATGCAAGAGAGACAGGTGGTTGCTTATGCTTCTCGTCAGTTGAAGACGCATGAGATCAACTATCCCACACATGACCTTGAGCTAGCAGTAGTGGTCTTTGCTTTGAAGCTTTGGAGGCACTACTTGCTTGGTAACCGTTGTGAGATCTTCTCGGACCACAAGAGTTTGAAGTATATATTCACTCAACCGGATCTCAATCTTCGGCAAAGGAGATGGATTGAAGCAATCAATGACTTTGATGTGACCATCAACTACACCCCAGGCAAAGCAAACGTCATGGCAGATGCGCTTAGCCGTAAAGCTTATGTTAACAACCTCATGGTAGAAGAGCAGCAGCCTCTCTTGTGCGAGGAATTCCGTCAGCTAAACCTGGAAATTGTGGAACAAGGGCATCTCCTGAACCTTCTGGCTACCCCTCTATTGGAGGAACAGATTCGCTCTCGTCAGCGTGGCGATCCGCACACCAGAAAGCTCATCTCTAAGCTTGGCCTTCCGAAGTATGAATCCTTCCATGTTGATGATCAAGGCACGCTCTTCTTTGAACACCGGATGTTTGTTCCAAACTACCCGGGTCTGAGAGACCAAGTTCTCAAGGAGGCACATGAGTCGGTTCTTTCTATCCATCTGGCAGCACAAAGATGTACATGGACTTGAAAACACAATCTTGGTGGCACGGCTGAAGCGGTATTGCGCCAAGTATGTCTCGAATGTGATGTTCGCTGCAGAGTCAAGGCTCCATCGAAACCATTTGGTCTTCTACCATTGAAACCTCCGGAATGGAAATGGGAGAAAGTAGAGATGGACTTCATCACTGGCTTTCCAAGGTCAGAAGGGCAACAATGCAATCTTTGTTGTCATCGACAAGCTTTCTAAAGTGGCACACTTCTTCCCGATCAAGAAACAATTTCTGGAATTCAGTTGGCTGAGCTCTATATCAAAAGGATTGTCTCTTTGTATGGGGTTCCACTTGAAATCAGTTCAGACCGTGGGAGCATCTTCACCTCAAAGTTCTGGGAGAGTTTCCAAAAAGCTTTGGGAACAAAGTTGAACTTCAGCACTGCTTACCACCCTCAGTCGCAAGGACAAGTGGAGAGGATTAATCAGATTCGGAGGATATGCTTAGAGCTTGCGTCATCTCTTTGGCATGAAGTGGGAGGAATGCCTTCCATATGCTGAATTCTCCTACAACAACAGACTTCGGAAGAGTCGAAGATGGCACCATTCGAGGCTCTCTATGGTCGCAAGTGCGAACTCCGATTGGTTGGTCGGTGCGGGAGAAAGAATCTGGTTTGGCCCGACATTGTGACTCAGCAGAGGAGAAGGTGCATATCATTCGAGAACTCAAGATTGCTCAAAGTCGTCGGAAGAGCAACTATGACAGAAGCACATGAGATATGGTATATGCCTGGTGATCTCTACCTTCGTGTCACTCCCATGAGAGGTACACACCGCCGGTATCAAAGGAAAGTTGGCTCCTAGATACATCGGTCCTTTCAAGATACGTGGTAGAAGAGGAGAAGTTGCTTATGCACTAGAGCTTAGGAAAAACTCAAAGTCCATGATGTTTTCCACATCTCTCACTCAAGAAGTGCTTCAAAGATCCCGCAAGACCGTGGATCATGAGCTAATCGACCTCAAGAAGATCTGTCTTATCGAACACCCCACCAAAATCATTGAGACCGCAGAGCGAAGGACGCGCAACAAGTCCATCAAGTTTTGCAAGGTGCGGTGGTCACACCATTACATTGATGAAGCAACATGGGAGCGTGAAGATGAACTCCGTGCCAACCATCCTTCTCTCTTTGTGTCTTCTTCTTCCTAGAATCTCGGGGCGAGATTCCTGTTTAGTGGGGGAGAGTTGTAGCATCCCAGTTGTCTAACCCCTGTAATGCTACTGGTTATAATAATAAAAAGGGCCACTTCCAACATATAATTGTTGCATCATCATCATATCATGCTCATGTCATCATGTTCCCTTGCATTTGAGCATCATAAAAAAAAAACCCTTTTCTTGTTTGGTTCTTAACTCATGTGCATGATTAATTGTATTTGCCTCTTGATATTGTATTTGGATCTTGATACATTGTTATATGCCCAAGTTGAGTTGGGGGCATCTCTCTTTTTGACTCCACCACCTTATCATTCACCACCTTTTATATTCCACCATCCAACTATTCTGAGCTTGACATTTTGTTGATTTATCTCTAGCTCAGGACTGGTTGTTTGGATTCCACCCCTAGTCTTTGCTTGGCCTTGCCCATCTTTTGGGAATGCTTCTGAATAATGCCATATCAATCTTATTGTTTTCACAAGGATAGTTGGGCATTAATTATCTTGCATGGGCCATGCAAGTACCACTTTCTCTAGATTTTGGCTTTTGTTTGAATTTTAGTTGGATCACCTTCCTTTGTTTAAACCATGTGTTGGCTTGTAGTTTTGCTTCTTCATATCATCTCTCTTTTCTTCCCTTTTGGCTAAACCCTCACCCCCTTGCTCCATGCATACACATGTGACCATGTGAGAGCATGAGCTTAAACCCCATCCTTTTTCCCTACCTCTTTCTTTGTGCTTGCTTGACCTTTGTTAGGATCATGCATGGATCAAAGAACACCCAACACCATATGGCCATCTCTCCCTCTTCCTCTTTCTTGTTTGATCTTGCTTAGGGCTTGTTGAAGCTTGTCGACCAAGTTTAGTACCACATCTCTTTTCCCCCTCTTAGCAAAACACCATCATCTAACCATGCCATCTCCTCTCCAACCCTAAACCTACCCCAAGCCATCTCTCCTTTCTACCCTAAACAAACCCTAATCTACATCTACTCTAACAAAACCCTAGACTCCTCTACTCTAAACACACCTTTCTCCCTCTCCCTTCTAGCTTCCTTGCTTGATCACCTACACCCACCCCCTCGCCTTGCCCTCTTCCAAGGCCCCGCCCCAGCGCCACCTAGCTACCCCACACGACCAGGGACCTCTAACCTAGCCCTAGCCCGACCTTCCCTCTCCCTCTTTTCCTCACACCTGCCCCCCAGCCCCTGCCCCTAGCCTCGCCTACCCCACCCGCCACTGGTGCCACGCCGCTGCTGCACTGCCGTGCGAGCACGTGAGGAGGCAAAAGGTGGCACCGAGGCCACCTTCCTCCCCAACCAACCTGCGCCTCCCTTCTTATCCTCCCCGCCTCTCGAGCCTCAGATCCGTCCCAGCCTGCACGCTCCCTCCTCTACCCTTCCTCTACACCGCCTCAACGTCCTCTCTCGCCCCACGCCACTACCCCACCTGCCCGGTCGATCTCGGGTGAAGTCTGCTTGCAGGTGTCGAGAAGCCCTGAGCTCGCTGCGGCACAGGCAGCGAGGGAGGAGCCCCATCTCGCCAGACTGCGCGCCCGAAACCCTAGCGCGCCGTCGCGCCTCATCGCCGATCGCTCCCGCGCCACGCCGACCACACCAAGACGCCTGCGGTGAGCACGAACCTCCCAGACACCCTCTCGTCGCTTCACGGACGCGCGGACTTTCGTCGAACGGCCTCGGTCTGGCCGGCGGCGTGTTCTGCTAGCTCCCGACGACCACCCTATCTAGCGCGCCCCCTCACCAAGCACCTACCCCCTTAGCCCTGGCGGCAGCGTGCGCGCGCCCCAGATCCGGATCGAGCCGGCGTCCCCTTTTCTCATCGCGGATGCGTGGTTCAGATCGTCAGACAGAGGAAGATCTACAGTACGGCCTGTCCTTTTGCGCATAACCCCCTGCCAGATCTTTTGCTCAACCCGCGGTCCAGCCAGGCCCGTTGTCAGCGTCTGTGTAAGTTTTGCAAAAAGGCTCCCGGAGAACTCGTTGCTCAACCCGCGGTCCATGCGTTCCTCAGCCGCTGCCGTGTGGGCCTGCAAACCTCTGGGCCCCACCTGTAAGCGTCTGAGGGCATGTGTAGCCTGTGTATAAAGTTTGGCTGTGCCTGCTTAAATTCAAATTTAGTTTAAATTAATTCAAATTCAAATTTCCAATCAGATTTCAAATAACTTTTCATTCAAAAAGCCAAATTTGACAAATGATATATGTTTGGATATCAGAAAAATGCCAGGAATTCAAATATGCCACCCATTTTGCCTTTTGCACAAATAAAATTCCAAGATTATTTAAATTACACAATTGCCACTAGGATTTAAATAATTCATAACTTTTAATTCCTAAATCCAAATTTAGCAAATGATGAGTCTAAATTGATCAGCTCGACGAGACCTTTCTGTTTATGCTATCCATGACTTCAACTGCAGCATGCATCATATAAAAATATAGTGAACAACAACTGTTATGACAACAAAATGAGAACCAAAACTTCACTAAAATGTTGCTACTTGTTCTACACACCTCACCATGCCATGCTACCTTTCTTGCCATGTAAATTGTGCATCATTCATCATGGCATGATTGTTTGTTTGACGCATCTTATTCATATGCTTGTGCTCTATATTCATGTTGGCCTTGTTTGTTTGGTTTTCTCGGATAGACCTTTGGGGGTTGTATCAAGAGAACCGGAGCACTACCAGATCCGTCCCTTGCTTCAACTGAGATAGTGCAAGCACTACCACATGCTTGCATACATACAGTACCTATTGCCTCTATCTTATTCTTGCATCATGGAGTCGCGATTGCATTAAATTGAATCCCAAGTATGCATAACCTTTACTTTTAAACCCCACCAAGCTTGTTCCTCCATCCCATGAGCCACTACTATAGGAGTTGTTTGAGCCATGCGAGTCGTAGAACAGCATGTGTAGGGTATGTGAGAGTCTGTTGAATAATGAGGTACCTAAACAACTTAACCTGAGTAGTTCTGGGATAACTAAAGAAAGTGGCACCGGTGAGCAACATCTGCTATTTGGTTTTTCCTGCTCACTTGTGTCCCGTAAGACCCCGAGTACTTGATTCCTGTTCCTTGATTTATCGCGCTATCCACATCCGGGAGGTATATGGGACCCCCCTGTGCCAGAGCTTGATTCCGTCTTATTTCTTGGGGCCACAAACTAGTTTGAGGTTTTATTTACTATCCCGTACTTATGCCATGCTACTGTTTATTTATGTTTGTGCGAGGAGCACACTGTACTGTTTAGGTAAGCGGAGTGATTACGCGGTATCGACAGTCCCGTTGGGATCTCGCCGCCATGACCATTGTCGCAAACCTTGAGTCCGTCTCAAGCTTGCTTACTTGCTATGGTGTACTCAAGGGTGGCCCTGAAATATGTCCGAATCTGTGATTGTTCAATCGTGAAAGCCTCGTTGGGTTTTGATTTGGTTTTTCCGAGGTTGATCGTGTGTTGCTATTGGTGCACCCGGGTAAAACTTTACGAAAGCCGTGTCATGGATATGGACGACTTGGAGCAGTTCTCGATCATAGACAAGCATAACTAAAGTACCGCTTTAATTTGACTAAGTAACTTGACTAGTAAATAGTGCAACACTCATGGAATGGTTAATAAAACCGCCACGGATGGGGGTTGTTCGTCCTCTTCCTTGTTGGTAGCGAGGAGGAGGATGGATCGGATGAGATTACCATTATAAGTTGTACTTAATTCACGGACATCCGTCTATCATTGGTTAGGCGGATGGTTAGCGTTATCTAGAATTGTTAGGGTTTATCTTTTGCAATTCGTCACCCAGGTTGTGTCCCTTTAGAGGCATTAAGACTTCTTGAGTACCCTTAGGGTCTCACGATAAATTCTTGATTCAGATGAACAGTACCTTCTCGTGACGGATCTTGGGTGGAAGAAGTCAAGATGTGGGCAACGATCGCTCGGTGTAGAGATTCCGGAACGGGGATCCGTGAGACCTGTAGTTGGGATGTGCTTATTTCTATGGCATCTTATGCCGATTTGCTTCTTATCCGCACGGATTCATTTGCCGCTTCGCATGATACTCTGATGTGTGTTGTATGAGGAATTATCCTAAAATATAGATCTATCTAGGACATTTGAATCTTGCCGTATGGCGTTGGTATATTTCCTTTCTTTCTAGATGGTATGGCTCTGATGTACTCTTGTATGGTGGCTTGCGTACATACCCACTTGTGTCGTAGTTGATCCTTCGCCGCCGACCACGCCCGCCTGAGTCCCGCTGAGAGGGTAGTGGTTGGGACGTCTGAAAGGACTACCAGTGAGTGGCTTTTGGGGCCCCACCGTACTATTTCAACCACTACCACTCATCCAGGCTTGTATCTAGGAGCGTAGTTCACCGAGGTAGTTACATAGGTGGAGGGGCTAGGCGCGCCAGGGAGGGAGGGGAGTCCCTCCCCAACTCGGCCTAGGGCTGGCCGCCGGCTTGGAGGAGAGGAACTCCTCCTCCAAGTTGGTTTCAACCTCCTCTTGCTTGTTTCGAGTTTCCTGCTTCCCACATTTCTGTTTTCCAGTTTCTGTTTTAGCCGTTTGACTTTCAAATTGGCAGTTTGACTTTCAAGTTTTGGAACAGCAAGAACACTTAGTACATGATGCAATCATTCAATGACACATTCATGTACCTCCCCGGTCTTGGACAATCCGGACCCTTCTAGAACATTCCCGATGAAAACACGGAATCATTCCCGAGCTCAAACGGGACTTTCCTTATATGAATCTTATTCTCGGACCATTCCGGATCATCTCGTGATATCCGGATCCCATCCGAGACTCAACAACATTGATCTCTTTCTCATAATACCATAACTACTCAAACAACGTCAATCCTAGTGTGTCTCCCACGGTTCGTGAATTATGCGGACATGATCGAGACACTTCTCGAACAATAACCAATAGAGGAATCGGAAATTCATATGGCTCCCATATTTCTACGATTACTTTGCGATCAAATGAACCACTTACATACGATACCAATTTCCCTTTGTCTCACGATAGTTTACTTATCCGAGGTTATGATCGTCGGTATCTCTGCATACCTAGTTCAACCTCGTTATCGATAAGTACTCTTTTCTCGTTCCCGTGATATGTGATCCCTTGTGACCCAGTCACATGCTTGCAAGCTAATTGGATGACATTCCACCGAGAGGGCCCAGAGTATATCTATCCGTCATATGGATGGACAAATCCCACTCTTGATCCATGTGTTTCAACCAATACTTTCCGAACACTCAATGCCACCTTTATAGCCACCCAGTTACGGTGTGGTGTTTGATGTCATCAAAGCATCCATCCGGTAAAGGTGATATGCATGATCTCATGGTCGAAGGAATTAGTTTACTATGTATCAGAAAGCATATAGCAATTGGACTATTGAAATGACTTGATCTTTATGCTACGCTTATCAATAGGAGTATGTCCACCATATCATTCTCCTAACGATATGATCTTGTTGTTGATAACATCTCAATGTTCATGATAGGGAAACCACAATCATTTAATCAACCAACAAGCTAGTGAAGTATAGAGGCTATACTAGGGACTTCAAATTAAGTTTACAAATCACACAAGTATTAATGTTTACTTGTTAATACTATTATAGCATGAATGTAAACATTTATCATAAACACAAAGATATAATAATAACTTCATTTATTATTGCCTCTAGGGCATATCTCCAACAGGCATGACATTGAGTAAGACTCAAAGTCCGGCTACGGCGGAACAAAGAGAGAAAATGGACAAAGTCCCTTATGCTTCAGCCATAGGCTCTATAATGTACGCCATGCTATGTACAAGACCGGATGTGGCACATGCTATTAGTTTGACTAGTAGGTACCAATCGGATCCAGGTTCAGAATACTGGAAAACGGTCAAGAATATCCTTAAGTACTTGCGAAGAACTAAGGATATGTTTCTTGTATACGGAGGTGAAGAAGAGATCGTCGCTAAGTGTTATGTCGATGCTTGCTTTGACACCGATCCGGATGACTATAAGTCTCAATCCGGATACGTATTTCTCATGAATGGCGGAGCGGTTAGTTGGATGAGCTCCAAACAACATGTGGTGGCGGGATCAACGACGGAGGCCAAATATGTTGCTGCTTCGGAAGCGGCTCGGGAAGCAGTTTGGATGAAGGAGTTCATATCCGAACTAGGTGTGGTTGCAAACGCGTTGTACCCAATGGTGATTTATTGTGACAACAATGGTGCCATTGTCAATGCCAAAGAACCAAGGTCTCACAATAATTCCAAGCATATTAAGCGCCGGTTTCACTCCATCCACGAGCATGTTAAGGATGGAGATATAAAGATGTGTAAAGTACATACGGATCTCAATGTAGCAGATCCGTTGACTAAAACTCTCCCTAGAGCAAACATGATCTACACCAGAACTCCATGGGTGTTAGATACATCACTATGTAACTAGATTATTGTCTCTAGTGCAAGTGGGAGACTGAAGGGAATATGCCCTGAGAGGCAATAATAAAATGTTTATTATGTGTATTCCAAGTATATGATAGATGTTTATTTTGCATGATATAATTGTATTAATACGAAAATGTTAATACATGTGTTTTCAATAAACAAACAGAAAGTTCCTAGTTATGCCTCTCTCATAAACTAGTTTGTTGATTAACAAGATGATCATAGTTTTCTGATCATAGACATTGGATGTTGTTAATAACGAGATCACAACATTAGTGTAATGATGTGATGAACATTCAACCGAAGTATAACATTACGATCAAAGTCATTGAGTTTATATTGCTATAAACAACTTACGAAGTGATCCTAATCCTTAGACCATGAGATCATGCCAATCACTAACACCAGAAGAGTTTCTTGTTGACATCAAACGTCACACCGTAACTGGATGATGATAAAGATGGCTTCAAAGCTACTAAAGTGTTATGTTGAGACTCATGGATCAAGAGTGAAATTTTTTCATCCCGATGACGGATAGATATACTCTGGGCCCTCTCGGTGATATCACATTGGTTAGCTTGCAAGCAAGTGATTTGATCACTAGAATGTTATATCACGGGAACGAGAAAAGAGTGCATGTCAGTAACGAGATCAAACTAGGTATGGAGATGCCGATGATCGAATCTCGGACATGTAATATATCGTGAAACAAAGGGATTAAGATACAAGCGTAAAAGGTTCCGACGATCGCAGGAAGTCATCGTTGAATGTGTGGGAGTCATTATGGATCTCCAGATCCCGCTACTGATTATTGATCGTAGAAGGGTCTCGATCATGTCCGCATTATTCGAGAACCGTAGGGTGACACACTTAAGGGACACTGACATCCAGTTGGAGCAAATGTTTCATGCCGGAAAGAATAACAAGCGTAGAAATTTATTTTAGTAGATACCGAAACAGGTTTTCGGGTGAAATTGCAGAAAGTGTTTTTGCATGTGAAATAGAATTCTAGCAAGGGGTTATATGTGAATGTTTATCATTAAAGTAATTGAAAAAATTCTGAATAAATAAAAAGAGTTTTATTTAATGAGAGTTTGCATTAAATTTGGTGGAAATTTAATAGCAATTTTGAGTGGAGGGAATTTAAAGGAATTTTGTGAATGGAGTGTCCACCCACATGAATGAGGGGAGAGCAAGGGGCAGCCCCCATGCGCCGGCCACCCCCTTGGGGTTCCCCCTCTCCTATAAAAGGCATCCCTCCCTCTCTCTCACTCACACCTCCTCGTGAAGGATCTCTCTCCCTCTAGAATTTATCCTCCATGGTCTCGGACTAGCGAGATACATGTTTCCGGTGGCTATTCGGCAAGAAAGGGTTGTACTTTCGCTGCATCGCTGAAGCGAGGAGGCGGAGGTTGCTCGGTGTCTTGTACGTGTGTGCGAGCATGGATGCGCTGCTGCTTTGCGGCGCTAGGACTTCCTCTCGATCTTGAGATCGGCAAGAGATCGCCTACATCAACCACGAGTTCAACTTGTTAAGCTTTGTCGGTTTTTAAGGGTAATGTTCTCTACGGATATACATACGTCCGTTGTTTGTATCTAGTAGATAGATCTTGGTATATAGTTCTCATCGTAAGAAATTTTTTGTTTTCTATGCTGCGAGCCCTACAACATATTATAAAATAAATAACTCATGTGTTTGAAGTGGATAACTTTTTGGTCCAAAAAAAATTCCATCGAAACATATCAACATGAGATCTAGTTTTAAAGATCTCGTCACGACTAATCCAACGATGAAAACATATTTTAAATTAAACAAACGGTTTTCTATAGAACATTTTGAATTTTTAAAATAATGCTGACAGCATGCGCCTGTACTTACTGCGAGATTTTGCAAAGTACCAAACCGAAGTAGATTTCGCCTAGAAAAAAGCTAAAAAGGAAAACTCGTACGATCGGATGGCTAGAATCATTTAGAGCGACGTGGAACGGAGGAAAGAAGGGATAAGACAAACGCCATCGTTCTATCTCTGTTCCTCGCCCACTCTGCTCGCGCAGGGAGCTGAGCCTCTCCACCATCCATGGCTTCTCGTGCCCTGGCCGCTCTGTCCATCCAGACGCGTCTCGGCGCGAGCTCTGCGTCGTATTCGGGCCGGCCTATCCGCGCCACCGCGAGGTCCATATGGCGCGGCCGCCGGCGCCGGTCTATGGTCGTGCGGGCCGGAGGGCCGCCGAGCACCAACGTGCTCATCCTCGCCTTCGTGCTGCCGGCCTCCCTCTTCATCGGCACCCTCATCGCCGCCGCTCGCGTCGCCGACGACCTCGACGAGCGGTTCCTGCGGGAGGTATGACGCACATCTCCCCAATCATTCTGAATAATTTACATTCCGCCTAAGCAGTAGTAGTATGATAGTCTGCTAATAATCGTTTCCAAATGGACTCTACTGATTCTGGATAGCTCGAATGCTCGGTACGTCATCTACAGCTCGATACAAACTACTTTCCTAATGGAATTTTATCTACTTATGACAATTGACAACTGACAAGATTACTCCCACATGAATTACAGAGTAGTACTCCCTTCGATCCATATTAGTTGACTCAACTTTATCATCTAAACTAGATATTTAACTAGATACATATGAATTTAAACAAGTTGAGTCAACTAATATGGATCAAAGGGAGTTTAATTTTTGTTGACACAAGATGTGTGAATTGAATGACCTGTATGTGCAGATGGAGATCAATAAGGCGATATTGGAAGAGAACGAGGCTTCTGAGGAAGGCGAAGACAACGGCGGAGAGTTCGTCGTCGACGGCGAGGAGGTCGTGCAGCCGGCGGTGGAGAAGGAGCAAGTTCTCGTCACTGCTACTACTGGGACGCGCACTAGGAACAGGCCGAAAAGGGAGGTGTATTAGCTACCTAGGCCTACAAGTGTTCAGATTTTTTCCCAAAATGCTAGCTTCAATCTCATCGACAGAGTATGCAAGTTTGCAATGGAATATCTCTACTACTATAGTACACGTTTATTTGAACATTTGATCCTCTTCCTGCTCTACCCGTCTCTGACAAAATAAATTCATTAGTGGTCGTTGATTCCATTCAATCGAACGGCTGGGCTGGTCCGGATTCGCCAGCCCCCCAAATCCCGCCAAAACGTGATCTGCCGATCCTCCTGGAATTCCCCAGAGCTCACGGTCCTTGCCGCCTCTAGGAAAACATGAAGCATCTCAATTTTGGCCAACCTCCCGCTGAAGCATAGCCGGGACATAATCTCTCTAGCCCATCACATACCACCAGCGCAATTGGTCCATCTCCTAGCAGCCTCCACTCCACACCACCACCACATCCGGATCGCCTCTCACATCCTCATTGCAGCTGCGCCACCATCTTCTTGCACGCTCGCATTAGGCTCGATTTTTTTTGACGCAGTCCATTGTAGCTGGGCATCCTTCTATAGCCAGTTGACCCTGATGCCACGAGACAAAAACTTCTTTCTTCTCCTGGTTGCTCATCTTTTCTCATGCGTGTGACTTTTGTGAAGATTCTTTTGCATGAGAATGAGGCGAACGTGATCACTAACTATATCAACATACAAGAATTGAGACTGGACGCTTGTACCTTTTTGGATTTCTTAGTTTTTTCTTGCACGCAAGGTGTTTGTAGTTTTGGCCGAACTGCTATCTGCTGGTACAACACAAAGGGTAATGCTACCTGAACACAAAATTACTTCAGATCATTGCTTTTCTTGGGGGGTTCTCTCTATTAGTGCAACAAAAAACCGATTTAACGATTGCAGATTGATGTAGAAAACACCGGAGCCATCCAGCAAGATCCAACAAGGGAGGCGGCAATGATCTTTGCAGAGATATTACAAATATCCACTCTGCAGCTTCACCAAAGTGGAATCTATGTAGAGCTATTACATTCTCTAATTATTATCCTTGTCGATCTGTTTAGGGCTCTTTTGTCACCATCAGATTTCAAGCTCTTTTAGCACTATCATACCCCTTTTGAGTTGCATTCATGCAGCCAGCACCCAGGCAAAAAAATAAATTGGGTTTGGTCCACGTGTAATACACAGACCAAAAGAAATATTTGTATAAGTATTATTCTAGCATATAGTACTAGCTCTATGAATTAGCAGTGAGATTTCATTTTTCAGTTATAGCATACAACAGGGGGCACGCATCTTTTTTCCTAGATACAGTGGCATTGGTATTGACACGTACATGCAGCATCTCAGCTGTTGTAAAACTTCAATGTGAAACTGGGCAGAGGCTTTGAATCTTATACGAGCACATCGACTCTAATAAATGGTTTTGAAGTAAGGAAGATTGGAAGGGATAGAGAGTACAATAGAGCTGCTCATGAGCTTAGGTTCTTTGACAAGATTTTAGGGGATTAATCGAACCTGACTTGATTCATGTGCGTGCAACTCTGAATGAGCCGATTGTACATGACATTATTAATTCTTGAGCACATACTATTTTCTAGATAAATTGAGCCTTTGGGCACATGTATGTAATTTCCAATCAATTTGCCGTAAACACCGATATTTCTTCACTCATGAAGACAAATCAATCCAAGATACAGCAGTATGTTGGTCAATAAGATAAAAATCTGATAAAAAAGGTATAAGTTACACGATATTAATAAGCCACGCATGTTAAATTTCATCCGTAAATCTGATATATTTCGGTGCAAAGTACATAAATTTGCACGTGCCTTCTACTAGTATAGCCAATGCTGCAGAAGTACTACGAAGTTGCTAGTATGCTTTAGAGGAAAGATATGAAGAGCAGATACAGAAATGTCAGTATTGGCCTGTCGGGCTAAAGTTTCAGATACTTCTCTTCCGTTTCTGTTCGTGTTTCTCATGGATACAGACCATATATCATACTAGTACATACGTGATGCATACGTAGATGCCAAACGTTTAAACTGAAATCTAGGCTAATACTATAGGGGCGCGCTACGCGTCCCCGGGGGATTTGATCCCCCGATCCCCCGGGTCCCTAGCCGTTTGATCGAGTCGTCCCGGATCGTCCGATCTGATCAACGCGCGTCCAGACTTTTCACCTCTTTATCCCTCCTGGCATCCTCTCTGATTGCCCCAGAATTCCGCGTCTGCCTCCCTCGTTCCCAACTCTCTCTCTCTCTCTCTCTCTCTCTCTCTCTCTCTCTCTCTCTCTCTCTCTCTCTCTCTCTCTCTCTCTCTCAGCCCCAAGGCTTCCGCGTTTGTAGCGATAAAAGCCACTGCCAGGGAAGATGGTCGTCACAGCTTCTCCAAGGCGGTGGCGCCGCCGCTTGTAGCAACACCAGCCCTTGCACGTAGCAAAACCACCAGATGCAGGTAGCAAAAGCGACCCGCCGCTGGTAGCAAAAGCAACCCGTCGCATGGAGCAAAGGTGCTCGTAGCACCTCCGTCTGCT
The DNA here is from genome assembly GCA_030063025.1 of Avena longiglumis. Taxonomy (NCBI): domain Eukaryota; kingdom Viridiplantae; phylum Streptophyta; class Magnoliopsida; order Poales; family Poaceae; genus Avena; species Avena longiglumis. The sequence continues at coordinate 64,704,913 of CP125973.1, forward strand.
CCTTGTGGCACCGCCGCCGGGCCATGGTAGCAGCGTCACCAGCTCCAGGTAGCAACGCGGCTGCCGTGTGTAGCAACACCGCCAACTCCATGTAGCAAGTCCGCCGTCTAGCAAGTAGGCAATGCCTCTGTAGCAAAGCGTCGCCACACTTGTAGCAGGTCGTCGCCTCAGCAAAGCAGCGCCGCCTCGTAGCAGTCGCCACATTGTTGTAGCAAGCGGTCAACGCCTTTGTAGCAAAAGCGCCGCCACGCTAGAAGCATGTCGCCGCCGCCTCTGTAGCAAAAGCGCCGCGCTTAGTAGCAGGTCGCCGTCGTCAGCGTCGCCGCCGCCTCAGTAAAGCGCCACGCTAGTAGGAGGTTGTTGCCGCCTCTGTACGCGTCGTCGCCACCTCTATAGCAGGCGTCGCCACGCTAGTAGCAAGCGATGCCGCTGCTTGTACCGAGCGGCTGTAGCATAAGCGCCGCGCCGCCTCATGTGGCGCCGCCATGCTAGTAGCAAGCCGCCGCTTATCTGAACCGGCCGTAGCATAAGCGCCGCCGCCACTTGTAGCATCGGATCCGAGGTGTTGCTCCCCCATCCACAGACCATTATCCACAGTTCCGCACAATGGGAGAGCTCAATTTTTTGGTGGGACAGTAGAATAGAGGCAGAGAAAAAGGACGAGGAGGTACACGAGGCTAGCAGCGGGCGAGAGGAGAAGGTGCGCGACGCCGGCAGCGAGATAGGAGGTGCACGACGCCGGCGGCGAGATTCAAGGTGCTTGGCGGCATGGCGTGCAGCAGGTGCGAGCTCTCACAGCAGACTCGATTTGGGGGAAAAAGGAGAAGGTATGGATACGAGAGAACGTGTGTGGACCCACCCTGGGGCTGTTTCTCTCCATATCAAGGGGCACTTGGCGTGCGGGCGACCCGGGGGATCACAAGTCGTTATCCCCCGGGGGAGTACTATCGTTTTCCAATACTATATCACGGTTAACCATTTATTTGCACAAGCGGGAGGGTTGCTGTCTGAATCTTGGCTCCCGATTTAATTAGCACCTGACTAAGGACACCGTTCTGAACTAGTAGTACCAATCCAAATCGAAATCGGACCACCTCCGTGCAATGTGCTACCCGGATTGTCGGCGTGGTTTTCTCCTATAAATTCCCCCTGTGTTGCATAACCACGAAACCAGAGGAAGAAACTAAAACCTTGCAGTAAAGCTAGCCTTGTACAGTACTTGACTGTTCACCAAGAAATCTTGAAAAGGATCTCGCTCGTAGAACCCATGGCTCCCTGCACGACGAGGAAGCGCGACCGCGCCGAGGCTTTCGAGGCAGCCGACGGAGACTTCATCTCCAGCGGCGTTGGCAGAAAAACGTTCGCCGAGGCCGTTTCGATTCTGGTACCGGAAAATTCCACCAGAGTGCGAGGTACGGCTGTTTCCGACTCTGACATGATCTTTTTCAGCGACGACGAGTCTGACGACGACGACGACGACTGGGAGGAGGATGACATGCTGCCGGAGGAAGGCCCCGAGGTGGTCGATCCACCATCGGCGACGGGAGACCTCGACGGCGGGTACGTGGTCGGACGTGCGGTGGAGATGTCCACGGACGAGGACGAGGACGAGTACGTGGACATCGAAGGGACGTCCGACTCGGAGGAGGACGACTATGACGGTGAGGTCGTCGACTGACCTCCCTGTCCCTGTCCTTCCTTTTATTCATCTGTTGCTGCTTAGCACCATTCTGCTTGCATCGATGATCTGAATCTGACGATCCCATGCATCAAACTAATCAGGATTTGACATGTATATAATAAAACGAGAATCAGTTATGTCACTGTTGCATTGCAGCATCTCGTACTACTAGTATGTTTCTCTCTTGTCCTAAAACTCAATCATGAGACTGGAACTTGAAAAGAATGTGGCGCTATATTGGTTTTGCTGTCTGGTTTTCTAGTAGATGAGTTTTTGATTACACCATGGGCAATATTTAGCCATGTCTCTTTCTGTTTTTCTTGATTGGCATATTTGATCTTATTGTTCTGTCCATTCGAGATACATCCATCTTAACAATTGTTGCACACGCTTTTTATGAGCGTCTTCGCAGTTGATGACCATCCACGGAGCCTGCTCGTGCGAGGGCCACCGGAGGTGCGTAACTGGGAAGAGGCACGGCCCATGTTGACGAGCATGCGGGGCACCGCGCCACATTCTCGGGCAGATATATGTGAATTTTTTTTTGGGAACCAGTGGATATTACATTTTCCAAACATGAACATCTTTTAAATATTTAAGGATTTTTTCCAAAAATACTTGAACATACTTTTGTTAATACATGGATTTCTTTATTGTTATTGAACATTTTTATGCTTTGCAATGAATGTCTTTTCCATGTATCTATTTTATTTTCAAAATATTACATGATTACATCATTCTTTTAGAAATAAAAATATTAGAAAATTATGTATGTTAATTAGATGGGTAAAATGACTACTTCTACATACAAGTCCACCCTATTGCTCGTAACAGGCCTGTATAGCACAGCCTGGACAATCATAGGAATCAACTGTGAGTACTCGAGCAGGCCCAACAAGACCAAAAAGACGTTCTCTAATTCCCTTGTAGGCCCAACACGACAAAAAGGGCAATCTCTAATTCCCTCACGTAATAATTTGTTCATCTATTTTAAACATTATAGTATTTACTCAATCACTAGCAGTCGCTTTACATTTTTTGCACAAAGAGATATTAATTTTTCACCAAGCAGTAAAAATTTGTACTTTTTTCTTATAGCTCAAAAAATATACATATCTTAGTGTTTGATTGATGGTTTTCAACTTCAACCAAGAACTACTGAATTATCAGGGGCCAAGAAATAACATAATAAAAGGGATAAATCAAAATGATGATAAAAAAGGAAAGAGAAAGTAGAAAAAAGAAACAAAATAGCCAATGGAAACAAGTATTCACCATCATACACATAAATTGTTTCATATACTATATTAGAACATCCATGCAACTACAAAGTCAGTTTCCGCTCATAACTAGATAAGTTAGTTCATGAAAAACATTTTAAATAGGGCTCCTATAGTAAAATTAAGTTTCTTGAACTCAATATAAGTGATTCTTATTTTAAGGGTAAATATGAACAAAACCATTATTAAAAATTAAATAGGAAATTGAGAGAACCATGAATATATGTAGAAACAAGTAGATAAAAACTTAGAGTAAAATAAAAAAATAAAGCAAAAGGAAATAAAAAAACTTGAAAAAGGTAATTTGTTGCTAAAACCAAAATGATTTTTGCAAGAAATAAGGAGAAATGGACAAAGAAGCATGCCATTATATCGATATTCATGGGCAATTTTCTTAGAAGTCGTGTTAGCATGGACATATTGTCACCATAAAAATTACAAAATAATGAAAGATCATAAATAGAATAAAAAGGTAAAAAGGGCACAAAAAGGAAATTAGAAAAAATGAAACACAAAAATATGCAAAGATAATAGAGCCAAAGAAGAAGAATGTAACATCCTAGAGAACATATTATTTTTCTTTGATGTAACTAGAGAGGAGGCTCCTATTTAACGCTAGTTGGGTCAAATATGACACTGCCACCTAAAGGATTCCACACGGATTACATTCTGGCATGACCCAATAATGTGCCTTTCTTATGAACCTTGAAATTTGGATTTACTCTTAGAAAAATATTTTAGGAATCGAAGAACAATGTATTAGAAAAAGAATTATTCATTTGTGCAAAAGAAGTGTTTTCAAATCTTAGAACACATGTGATGCATTCAAAAAAATCATGTATGATAGAAGAAATATTTTACATGTATAAAAGTGTAAAAATAAAATATAAATATATAAGAAATTGAAAATAATCTAAATAAATGTCCATGTATCATAAATGAAATATTCATACATGTTGCAAGAATTTTCACATATTCAAAAAAAATTTCATGGACGTTAGAATGTATGATCATGGGATTCAAATAATGTTCCTATATTTCTCAAAAAAACTAACATAACAGAAAATATAAAGAGTGGAAGATGAAAAAAGTTCAATAAACAAAGAAAATTAAAAGGAGGATAATACAATGGAAATTGCACAAACTAGATTTAAAATCGGAAAAATAGATCTAAAATTAAAACTAATTTATGGAATATAATATAGAAAAATGCATAAAAAGATATCGTGAAAAATTAAATAAATTATTATAGTGCAACACAACAAATGTTCAAAAACACACAATAAAAGGAATGAAAATTTTAATCTTACTTTTCTAGTCTGGCCCAAAGGGCATGCTCCTATTTCATAGAGATTGGTGACCAGAAGAAGAGAACTCCATGTAGATAGATCCACAATCGCAATATTTCCTTTATTCATTTCCCTTTTAGTTTTAATTGTGACCTTTAGGTTAACACATCAAATAATTTTTTTGTGATAAAAAGTTTGTTTGTTTGGGACAAGTGAATTTTTTTTATTTAAAAACATAAACATCTATTTCGAGATGTATGGAAGTTTACTAATTGATGAACATTGCTAAATTATATGATATTTTCTTCAAATACATGAACATTTATTTTGGTATACGTGGATATTACTTTTTTCCAAACACAAACATCTTTTTGATATATACATAATTTAAAGAACACTTAAACATATCTTTTAATACATAAACAATATTTTTGTTATTGAACATCATTATGATTTGCAATAAATGTTTATTATCATGTATCTGTATTTTCTTAAAATTTCACATGAATACATTATTATTTTTGAAAAAGTATATTAGAAATCATACATGTTAATGGGATGCATCAAATACTGACTTTCATAGAAAGGCCCATCCTATTGCTCGTAACAGACCCATGTAGTGTACCCTAACCAATGGAAGGAGTCAACTATGAGTAATAGAGCGGCCCAACAAGACAAAAAGGGCAAGCTCTAATTCTCACATTTTAATAATTTGTTCATTATTGTAAACAACGAATTATGCCTATTGAAGTTGCCATTCTTCCTAATGTGACTAGTAAGGCTGATGGTATGCCATGTGGAGGAAGTGTAAAAATGTAAGGGAAAAGAAGAGGGGTTTTAATGATAATGAGAATATGGCAATCAGAATAAGAAGAGCACGGTGGATCTGGATAATGGTAGTGCAACACAAAACTTGAAAGCGGGGCTGCAAGATCAGCTCCGCGCGGACCAATGAGGATGTGTGGATGGAACGAGTGGGGGTGGGGAATGGGTCAGGTGTTCGAGGCCTTCTGGTACTCTAGAAGAAGGAGGATCCCGGTATCCTTTTCTTATCAAAAACTAAGCTTGATAAGAAGGGGATAGAGAAGTTGAGGTATACTCTTGGCATGCCTTCAGTGGTGTTCAAAGAGTGTGTTGTAGCATGGTTCAAATTAATGAGATTGTAACAACAGTTGGATGTTGTTTGGAGACAACGTGCGCATATGCACTGGTTGGAGAAGGGAGACCGAAACACAAGCTACTTTCATGCCCAAGCTACAGAGAGGAAGAAACAAAACACAATAAAAATTGAAGGGAGATGATGGAGTTATCATGGAGGGAGAGGAGGGTCCTAAGGACCTCATAACTAATTATTTTTATTCATTGTTTACCCCCTACAGAAGGTGTTGATGTTCAACATGTTTTGGAGTGTTCACACCGATATTCTTGCATAAATTAATGAATTTCTCGCATCTTATTATTCTGGGGAGGAGGTGAAGAAATCTCTTGATGATATGGGGCATCTTAAAGCCTCTAGTGCCGATGGTATGCCTACAATTTTTTTATAAGAAGTTTTGGGGTGCTGTTGGTGAAACTATGGTAAAGGAGGTGCTATAGGTGTTGCGACACGGTAATATACCGAAGGTATGGAATGAAACTATTATTGTTCTCATCCTGAAGGTTCAGAACCCATGTCATCTAAAAGATCTACGCCCTATTTACCTTTGCAATGTTGTGTACAAGCTCATTTTCGGAGTTATTGCCAACCGACTCAAGCTCATCTTGGGAGAGTTGATATCGACTAATCAATCGGCGTTTGTTTCAAGGAGATTAATTTCGGATAATACCATATTAGCCTATGAGATGTCACATTACATGAGAAGGAAGTGAAAAGGAAAGGATGTTTACATGGAACTTAAATTGGATATGAGTAAGGCTAATGATCGTGTGGAGTGGACATTCTTGGAAGGAATGACGATGCATATAGGTTTTAATAATATGTTTGTACAACTGGTTATGAAGTGTGTTTCTATGGTGTCATATCGGTTCCGTGTAAATAGGGACCACACTTATGTAGTGCAACTAGGAAGAGGATTACGGCAGAGGGATCCAATCTCCCCATACCTTTTTCTTCTATGTGCTGAAGGATTTTCTAGCCTAAGATGATGACTTAATTCGTGGCGTCAAACTAGCATCGGGCACACCACAGGTTAACCACCTTTTGTTCACTGATGATTCCTTATTGTTAGTTGATGCAAATGTTCAAGGATTGGAGACCATCAATTCAAAATCTTCAGTCATGTTCAGCTAAAATGCTAATAAAGTATAAAAAATCTCCTTCTAGAAGCTCTAGGATTGGGAGTCGAAGCTATTGAAGGAAATTATTTCAGACTACCGACTTATATTAGTCATTCTAGGAATAAATGTTTTTCTTATATTAAGGAGAAGATTTGGAGTAAACTCCAAGGTTGGAAGGAGAGATTGATGTCTATGGCCGCAAAGGAGATTTTGATAAATGCGGTAGCTTAGGCTATTCTCACTTATACAATGGCATGCTTTGATCTCTCGAAATCATTTTGTGATGAGATTAGCCAGCTGGTTTGTCGATATTTGTGGTCACAAACTTATGATGAGAAGAAAATGCATTGGATTGGACGGGAAAAGATGAAATTAACCAAGGAAAATGGAGGTTTGGGATTTAGGGATTTACACTCCTTTAATCTCGCGATGCAAGCATGATAGTGTCTGAGACTGATCCAAGCTCCCAAATCTCTTTGTGCTCAAGTTCTTAAAGCTAAATACTTTCTCAATGGGGACCTTCTTGCTGCAAAGCCAATGGTGGGGATGACTTATGTGTGGAGAAGTGTTTTTTTTGGAGAAAACGGCAGGAGCACTACCTTTTCTATTAGAAGAGGGAAAAACAAACATGAACACTGTACATGATGGCTTTTTTTTAATTATTAAAGGTGGGAAATAGCCAGAAAAACCCACCTCAATAAAACAAAAGAGGGAGAAAAAACCTAATCCGGCTCAACAGGGATAGCCGGCACAAAGGTGTCGAAGGCCCGTTCCCTCTGTTGGATGTCGTCCCGAGCAATATAAGCCACCTCAATGTAGGTAAGGCATTTTCCGGTAAAGGTTCTACGATTCCTTTCTTTCCAGGCATTCCAGAGAACGTAGAGCAGTCGGCCGCTAAGACGCCGTTGGGCGTCTCAAGAGTGAATATATGGCATGATCCTTGGCTCCCGAGAGGTGTTACAAGATGGTCACCAACACATCAGGGGGACTATGGTTAGGAATGGTTTCCGAGTTGATTGATGCCTCAACTTGTACATGGAACCAGGACCTGATTACTCAGCATTTCCACCCAGATGATGTGTCCGTTATTCTCAGCATTCCATTGCGTGATTAGATTGAGGATGTTGGCGCCTCACACTTCAATAAACATAGTATTTTCTTTGTGAAATATGCATACAAAGTACATGTGGAAATGCTGAAACGAGAACATAATTCCCAAGTTGGACATGGTTCTGTAGCTACACCGACTAAATATGAGGTCTTCAAAAAATATGGAAAGTGCAATGTCCACCCAAGGTTCATCATTTTCTGTGGCAGTTAGCTCATAATAGCCATCCCTTTAAGTATGCACATTGCTTGGCATGGTGTCGATTTAGATACGAGAAGCTCAGTGTGTCATAGGTTGTTCGAGGATGGTGGTCATTTGTTTCTCAACTATAAGTTTGCCAAGCAGAGTTGGAGGGATTTGCACCTTGAAGATGTGTGACTGAAACCGTTACCATGTCATTCGGCAATAGATATGATGGATGAGGTTTTGAACTTATCAGAGGAAGAAAATCTATTGTCTGTCTCATTGATGTGGAACTAATGGCAAGAACGAAACAAAGGTAACCATGGACAAAATCATCAGAGTGGTAGTTTCCAATTTACTATCCGTAGACATGTTCATGAATGGATTACATATCTAAAAAAAAGAGGCAGTGCAGTCTAACAAGATCAATCATCAATGGGAAGCTCCACCAACCGAGTTTGTTAAGTTGAATGTGGATGCCTCTTATCGCAAAAACACACTAAGTGGAGGTTGGGGTGTCCTCAGCAGAAATATTATGTTTGAGATTTGTGTGGCACTTGCAGGTCCTCTTCACACGATGGATGGTGAAACGAATGCCCTATCTAATGCCATACAAATTGCAGACTAAACAGGGATGGGTAGAGTTATTTTTGAGACATATTGTATTAACCTGACATGAAGCTTCAGCTTTAGATGAATACCCCTCTCACCTATTGGTACTTTAATTGGTGACATGAAGCTTCAACTTTAGATGAATTTTATAGAGGCTAGACACTACAGGAATGGACGGAGACGCCGACGGCCAGGCGCTACACCGACGGCCAAGTGTCGGGGCCGTCGGCGTAGACCGTGAAGCCCCCCAAGCAGTCGTCGATATAGAATTGCCTTCGGTGTAGAATAGGCTATGCCGACGGCTGTCCTCGGTGTAGCTATTTTTTCTTTTACCTCATTAATTTTTGAAAAATTATAACTAAATTATTCTAATTTATAAAAATACAAATAATATATCAAACTTTACAGAAAAATAATATCTATTTATCTACACTCAAATATTACATATTTGTAAAAAAACTAAGTGAAACATAAAATATTATATATAGTTTAAAACGGGCATAAGAAATTCAAAAACGATCCAAACAATGCGAAACCTTCACGTGGTGTCTTATTATGTGACATAGTTAGAAGGAAAAATATCAAACTTGGTATATTGATTATGTATCTAAAAAACCTTCATAAAATGACCTATCTCATTCGAAGTTTCCTGGCTTTCGAGTCAAATGACCAATGTTATGGCTAGAATCAAGGCATAGTTTATGATAATATGTTCATAATGTGCATATATGTGCATCATGGGATGACGAAAAATGTTGCAGGAGGAAGTTTTCCTTTTCGTTGCACAAAAAAGCCATTTTCCATTTTCCGAGTGCAAAAAACAGACGGTTTGTGAAGCAACCACCAAATGGATAATTCAAAATGCTACCATCATATTTTTATAAAATACCAAGACACCTTACATGGACAATGTCCTAACAGGGGGACCTCAAACCTTTTCATCCATCATTGGTGAAAAAGACAAATTCCTGCCGAATCGGGAGGAAATGGCCACATATGAACTACATGTACATGATATGATGCTCATGATTTTTTAAAATCATTTTTAGGTTCACAATATGATATTTTATCAAATATCCACCTCAAATTTAGCGAGGCTCAGCCCCAAGTTAAGAATCTTCATGCCCACAGTTCGACAAAGTTTGACAATAGTTTAAAACAAGCATACGAAATTTAAAAACGATCCAAACAATACAAAACCTCCGCGTGGTGTCATAATATGTGACATAGTTAGAAGGGAAAATATCAAACTTGATATATTGATTATGTCTAAAAAAAACCTTCACCTATCTTATTCGAGGTTTCCTGACTTTCGAGTCAAATGCATAATGTCATGGCTAGAATCAAGACATAGTTTGTGATAACGTGTCCATATTGTGCATACATGTGCATCATGGGATGCCGAACAATGTTACAGGAGGAAGTTTTCCTTTTCGTCGTACCAAAAAGCCATTTTCCATTTTCTGAGTGCAAAAACGGACGGTTTTGTGAAGCAACCACCAAATGGCTAATTCAAAATACTACCACCATATTTTTTGAAAATATTAGACCACCCTACATGAACAATGTCCTAAAGGGAGGATCTCAAACCTTTCTGTCCATCCCTAGTGAAAAAAGACAAATTCCTGTCAAATCGGTAGGAAGTGGGTCAGATATGAACTAAAGGTACATGATATGATGCTCATAATTTTTTACAAAAATCATTTTAGGTTCACAATATAATATTTCATCATAAGTTTAACGAGGCTCATCCCCGAGTTAAGAATCTTCATGCCCGCCATTCGACAAGTTTGACGATAGTTTAAAACGGACATCAGAAATTTAAAAATGATCCAAACAATGCGAAACCTTCTCGTGGTGTCATATTATGTGACATAGTTGGAAGGAAAAATATCAAACTTGGTATATTTTTCTAAAAAAACCTTCACAAAATAACCTATCTCATTCGAGGTTTCCTAGCTTTCGGGTAAAATGACCAATATTATGGCTAGAATCATGACATAGTTTACAATAAGTTGATATGGATATCATACTTGGATTCTTCTCATTTTTTTGATCAATTTAGAAATATTATTTGTCGAATTATGATTTACGGATTTAAAGATATTAATTATTCCATATTAAATAGAAAAATACAAAAAATCGTTATATTTTTATTTGAATTCAATAATTTTTTTACTTATTCATTATTTTTTACTTATATATTTGTTCATAATTTTAAAAAATACAAACATGTGACATGATGATATAAGAGTTAATAGGATTGATATCATAGTATTGACAACAAATTATAAATTGCTTTGCGGAAACAAATTCTGAAGGAACGGAGAAGTTAAGCGTGCTGGGTGGAGTAGTTAGGATGGATGATCGACCGAGAAGTTTGACCAACATTGCAATTTAATTAAAGATTAAGTGTAATTAGTGTTAAAAATGTTCCAAATAAGAGATTAACGAGTCAAACAATTCAAAGATTAAAAAAAGATGAGAAAAAATTGATTTTTTTTGAATTATTTTTGCAACCGACCGTTAGACTATACCTACGGCCGCTATGCCGAGGGCAGCCGTCAGAATAGCCCACGCCAACGGCTTTTAATCCTCGGAGTATCACGCGCATCCTCTAGTGAGAGTGGTTTACACTGTCAGGGTTTGTAATAGGCCGGCTCATGAGCTTACACTTTTTATCCCACGACTCCCATCCGATGGTGCGCAAGAAATCCGAAAAAAAATACACAGAAAAAGTAAAGTTGCTAGGAAAAATAGAAAATTTTCCTGAAAAAAAACTTAGGTTTGTGTTCGCTCTGAGTGGTTAGCTAGATATCCTATGTTTCCGCCCCTTATAAATTCCAAAAAGGAAAATAAATATGTGGCCTGCCTTGTCTTCCACTTCGCGCCGAATTCAAATGGAAGAAGTTTTCAAAGCCATTATGGAGTATGGACGTACCCGTAACCATAAAACCTGCGAATTCGGTAAGGTTAGACTCTTATAGGGTGGAATTCCACGAGCCGGACGCCGGGGCACAGCTGTTCCCTGCCGGATTTGTGTAGGTACATACACTTGCACGCCGCGATTGGTGGGCGCGTGTACGTCGTCTCATGTATTTGGCCGAACCCAGATGGCGACCTCCATGTATGGCTCCAAGCTCGGAGCACACGGCGTGGGTGTGTGCGTTGGATATTGGGATCGATCGGGGTCAAGCACGCCGGCCGGCTGGCTTGCGACGCCTACGTATTGGTCCGTTAGCGTGGAAAACTGGGAGCCCGGCGTGGAACTTTTGAACGGGCAACGGGTGCCGTGCCACACGGGTAGCCTGTTTGTGTATAAATAGAGGGGCCAACGCTTGGTGCAATCCATGCAAAAGGAACACGTAGTACTTACCTAGCAGATACACACACAGAGATCGAGCTAGCTAGCTATACACTATCTGGTTTCACGAAGATCAGTGGAGATGGCAGGGCATCATCGTGCTGCGGCCTACATCTTCGCGGTGGCGCTGGCACTCGGCGTGCTCGCCGCAGTTCCGTCTGCCGTCGAGTCCATCGGCGTGGCGTACGGCGTGAACGGCGACAACCTGCCCTCGGCGAGCGACGTGGTGCAGCTGTACAAGTCCAAGGGCATCACCGGCATGCGCATCTACTTCCCCGACAGCAACGCCCTCAAGGCCCTCAGCGGCAGCGGCATCAACCTCATCATCGACACGGGCAACGACCAGCTCAGCAACCTCGCCGCCAGCGCCTCCAACGCCGCCGCCTGGGTCAAGGCCAACATCCAGGCCTACCAGGGCCTCACCATCAAGTACATCGCCGTCGGCAACGAGGTCTCCGGCGGCGACACGCAGCTCATCCTCCCGGCCATGAAGAACGTCAACTCCGCGCTCGCCGCGGCTGGTTTGAGCGGCATCAAGGTCTCCACGGCCGTGCAGTCGGGCGTCACCGCCGGGTACCCGCCGTCCCAGGGCACCTTCTCCGCATCCCACATGGGGCCCATCGCGCAGTACCTCGCCACCACCGGCGCCCCGCTGCTCGCCAACATCTACCCCTACTTCTCCTACGTGGGCAACCAGGCCAGCATCGACATCAAGTACGCCCTCTTCACCTCGTCCGGCACCGTCGTGCAGGACGGCAGCAACGCCTACCAGAACCTCTTCGACGCCCTCGTCGACACCTTCTACTCCGCCTTGGGGAGCGCCGGAGCCGGGAACGTCAAGATCGTGGTTTCAGAGAGCGGGTGGCCCTCTGCCGGCGGCACCGCGGCCAGCACCGCTAACGCGCAGACGTACAACCAGAATCTCATCAACCATGTCGGGAAGGGGACGCCCAAGAGGCCCGGGGCAATCGAGACGTACATCTTCGCCATGTTCAACGAGAACAAGAAGACCGGGGATGAGACGGAGAAGCACTTTGGCCTCTTCAACTCGGACAAATCGCCGGCCTACTCCATCAAGTTCTAAACGTACGGGACGGACGAGTGAGGAACATTTTGCCTAATAATTTCTGGATTTAAATAAGGTGCATGTAAGAATGCCAAAGCTTTGCTTGAATAAAGGTGTCTGTAAGAACGAGTAAAGCGCAGGCGCTTAAATAAATTGTCTACTGGAGATGAATAATAAGAGGCACATTTGGGATATGTGTGATGTGAGCTAGCCCAGTGATGCACTGTTTTGTGTGATGCGGTCATTGTAGTATCGCTACTGATTGTCTTGCATTGGCGGGGTAATAATGTTTCGCTGCTAGGGCAGTGCAAATGAGGTATTAATGGCATGTAGAAAAATACGAAGTCAAACCCTCCCGGGTCGCCTCCATCCCAAGCGGCCCCGAAGGCAGCCAACATCCCATCTTCAAGGCCCAGACGATCTAGAAGAAGAGGCCGCTGCTGCCGCCGACGCAGGCGTGGTGGCGGCGCCCACCCTGTCGGAACGACGGTGGACGGAGATGGGCGCTCGGTCGTGTTGCGGGGGAGGCGGCGTGGCGTTGACTAAGGCCGAAGGGCGGCGCGGCCCGGGCAGGGCCGGGGCCTAAGGCCTCCAGTGTACGGGCGGGGACATGGAGGCGGTGGTGTGCCGCCGGTGTGGCTGCCGACGACGGCGCAGATGTCCGGCGTGTGTGATCTTGCCCTTTTGTTCCTTTTCGGGGATGGAGGAGCCAAGATTGGGCTGCGGTTGCGAGGGTCCTTGATCCCTTTGACATCCCATCCTTGTGCGGCTTCCTTGCGCTGCCTTCGTGCTGGAGGAGGCTGGCGGCGTGGGGGCCTGCGAGTCTCGTGAATAATGGCGGTGGTCCTAGGGTTCCTCCCGCACCAAGACGAAGATCTGCTGATGATGTCTGCCCTCGGTGATCTAGACGGAGTGTCGAGTTCCGGAAGGCTTCGCCGGCGAACTCTCATGGGTGCATATGCGTGGAGATTGTTGGATCGGAAGATATTTGGTCGTGCGTATCCATGTTTTTTCTGGCCATTTGGTTTCAGAGGGAGCATTGCGAAGCTCTTCTGTTTCTTACTATCATATGTCATGTATTCGACGATCCATGGTGAAGTCAGATGTGGAGAATGTCAGTAAAGCAGGAACATGAGGAGCAACCATGGTGATTTGAGTATTTGTGGCGATGATGAACTCGCTGCGTGATCTGTGACTCGCAGGAGGAGTTCATAGTCTTACCTTGTAGGGGGAAATCCAAGGTCTAGCCTTAATTGCGTGTGCCTGGCAATAGTCTTGTTGAAGGCATTATTTTGCGAGTGAGAATTTCTCTAGGGTGTAAACTATGATCTTTGATCGAGTGATGACGGCGCTTGTGCACCGTTTCTTTCTTGAAGGCGTCGCTATTGGAGTGGTTGGACTACCGGTGGTGTTCTAGTGGTGTTAGTGTAATTCATTTTTGTAATTCTGATGGTGTTTAGAGGAATCGTTCTCTGAGAATTTTCTTTTTTGTAATTCTTCTTCTTTTTTCGGGTTATAGGGGTATATATATATATGGGTTTTAGGTCAACGAACGTGGGTTTGGTAGTAACCCGTGACATGGGGCCTCTTAGTCCTGCTACAGGTAGAGCGATTATTTTGAGTACGGATATAAGGTATCCAGTAGAGATGTTCTAAACTACCAAAGAACTTTATTTTAGGGCAGCACATCTGATGAAAAGGGAATAATAGACCTATGTCGTGCATCGAACTATGTATAATGTCCCCTCCTCTTGTCCCCTTCATGGGGACGCGAGGGGAACCCTAGCCTCCGCCTACAACCCCCACCACCCCTCTCTGGAGACGACTTGGGCGTCACGCTGGAGCTTGAGCAGAGGGGGCACGGTCGCGCCGAGCGGATTTGGCGACCTAGAGGGGGCCCGCCCGTGCAGGGACCAATGGTGGGCTCGCGCCATGAGAGGTGCCGAGGATGCGCGCGTGCGGTTCGAGACTCGAGAGTGATGGGAGGGCACCGGTTGAAGGAGCAGCGTGGTCGCGACAGGAGACACGCCCGTGACGGAGAACGTGGAGATGTGCCAATGCCTAAAGCCAGAGGTACCGAAGCAGTGCTCCGAGGTGAGGATGTTGCAGGGGCACGACGTCGAGAACGCGCGCCTCGCCGGCCGAGTGAGGAAGGCAGCTAGACCAAGCTCCTAGATCATACACTACAACGCGGTTGTCATTTTGGGGCATTCAAAGTGCCCCTATATGTGATCAAAATGCCTCTAAAGACTTTTAGAAGCACTTTGAAATATGACACTAATACTCATGTCGGTAAAAGTTTTAGGAGCACTATGATCAAAATGCCCTAAAAAATTTTAGGGGACACTAAGAGAAATGCCCTAAAAAACTTTAGAGACACTACGAGAAATGCCCCTAAATCCGTTTAGTGGCACTATAAGAAATAATCCTAAAAACTTTAGGGACACTAAGAGAAATGCCCCTAAAAAACTTTAGAGACACTAAAAGAAATGCCCGTTTAGTGGCACTATAAAAATGCTTCTAAAAACTTTATGGACACTAAGAGAAATGTCATTTTTTAGGAGTGGAAACTTGGATGGTTAGGCCGAGGGAGCAGACCGAAGGAAAGCGGTCCACTGGATGGCTGTCTCTTTCCTTGGATGGGCCAGCCCACTATAAAAAATGCTTCTAAAAACTTTACGGACACTAAAAGAAATGCCCCTTTTGTAGGAGTGGGAATCTGGATGGTTGGACCGAGGGAAAGCGGTCCACTGGATGGCTGTCTCTTTCCTCGGATGGGTACATATGGTTGGACCGACGGAGCAATGGAGCGCTTAGGGTCCTCCTCGGGTGCTCCTCCCTGGCGCCAGAGCGTCCGGATGCTCTCATTTCATTTCGCCCATGATTGGGTTTGGATCTCCTGGCCCAAGGCCCATCAACGAGAGAGACTGCAGCTTGCGAGTGGGCCAACCTTTTCTTGTAAAGCGGGCGACGCTAGTTGAGTGCTGGATTGATTATTTTAAGGTATATAAACTGGTATTAACTAAGGCTGGTCCTTATCATAAGGTGTATCATGCATGCCAACTTGACAAAAATGTGATGTGGCGCCATAATTAATAAAGAGAGAGGTGGTTAGTGTATCATATGAATCTTGTCATAGACGAAAGCTAGAAATCATAATGGCAAGTAAATCTTGTACACACGTTTTATATAAAGATTCTACAAATTAATAAATATACTACTACTATGATACTACTATATGATACAATACACTAGAGACATAGTATCATATACTAGTATCATATGTATGATACTAGTAGTATGATACTACCACTAGAACCAGACTAAACAATATGGGACTAACAAGTCCGGCTCTTAGAGCATACCTCTGCGCGTGTACACACAGGCACACAACAAGTTAACAACGCATGCATGCCGGGGCCCATCCAACACCTTGGCAGGAGTCAGGATCACAGCGGTATGAGCATTCACTCCACCAGTCCACCGTGTCAAATAGGAGATATCAAACAAAACAAACGAAATTACTACACACACGATGAATAGCTATACGATTTGTACACGGCGGTCAATCCAGTGATGCTGCTGCATGCAGCGAGTCTCGTGATGCATACTTTGGCTGAATACTACTACAGTAAGAAAATATGAGTCAAACAGGTTCCAATTTTAAAAGAGTATGGAATGCTAGTTTTTGGTCACGCCGAGCACTAGACGAGAAGTTAAACAAAATACATTTGTGGAAGAATTAACTTCTCCTAATGAACAAAAAAGTAGTCTTCTAAAAAAATACAAGTAATGTGGTAATATTACACCAAGTCGAACAGAAAATTGGTGCCCTGGAAATAACCCTAAAATTATGTACTAGGTGTTAAAAAATTCTAGCAGCCACAAAACAAATCAAGACTATAGCTAGAACAAAAATTTGGATACGATGGAAAAATAATAATACCAACCATGGAACAAAAATATGTGTGCATGTGGAAATACCAAAAATAGCGTCAAAGGACCATGGAACAACAGTTTAGTTCCCAAGAACAAAATAGGAACAAAATTTACCAATCGCGGAGCAAATGATTATTGCAAGTGGAAACACAAAACTAGCGCCGGATAATCACGGGACAAAATTTTACCGATGGCGGAACAATTTAAGAGCACATATGGAACATAAATTTAGCACAAGATGACCGTGGAACAAAATTGCACTTCTCGGGAAATAAAAATTTATGAATTATGGAACAAATTAGAAACACAAAATTAGCGTCAAAGGACCATGGATCAAAATTATAGTTCCTTGAGAACAAATCCTTGGACCAACGGGAAAAAAATAGCGATGAAAGAACAAAAAGTTTAACACTCACGGAACACGTCCCTACTAGAAAAAGTTTCTCATGGCAGAGCTGTGAAGTATTGTTGTGACGTGGATGCACTAAATACTTAGTGTTCAGTGATAATTGTTATTAAGTTTATGTTATTTGAAAACTGCCTGCAATGTTTGCTGTCAAGTATTGCTGTAATAGTTTATGTTTGATGGAAATTCCTCCAAATGTACTATATTTTAGGGGCACTTGGCAAAATGCCTCTAAAGGTAGTATCTATAGGGGCACTTTGATGAAAATGTCTCTAAAGTAAGTATCTTTAGGGGCACTTTGATGAAAATGTCTCTAAAGGTAGTATCTTTAGGGGCATTTGGCAAAATGCCTCTAAAGCTAGTATCTTTAGAGGCACTTCGATAAAAATGCCTCTAAAGGTAGTATCTTTAGGGGCACTTGGCAAAATGCCTCTAAAGCTAGTATCTTTAGGGGCACTTCGATGAAAATGACTCTAAAGATAGTATCTTTAGGGGCACTTGGCAAAATGCCTATTTTTAGGGGCACTTGACAAGTCTCTAAAGCTAGTATCTTTAGGGACACTTCGATGAAAATACTCTAAAGGTAGTATCTTTAGGGGCATTTGGGAAAATGCCTCTAAAAACTAGTACTTTAGGGCACTTTGATGAAAATGCCTCTAAAAGTAGTATCTTTAGGGGCATTTGGCAAAATGCCTCTAAAGGTAGTATCTTTAGAGGCACTTTGATGAAAATGTCTCTAAAGATAGTACATTTAGGGGTACTTGGCAAAAAGCCTGAAATTGATACATTTAGAGGCATTTTCAGAAGTGTTCCTAGCCAAAGTGCCCATAAATGCATACGGTGTACTACTGATAACTATCTCACCGTGCTTAGATGTCGTGTTATTTTTTACATGCCTCTGCTAGCTAGTGCATATTTCTAGCGAAGTACGCCATGAGCACGCCATTCCAATCAACCAAAAGGAAAAAACAGAGACCATGGGCGACTAGCTACATGCTACATACCGTGGAGTTGCCGAGTTGGTCGAGACATGGAATGGAAGAGATACAACATAGGTTGAGGCAGTGGCGGAGCCCGGATCTAAACCTTGTGATGTCAAGCTTTACTAATGTAACAGAAAAATTCTTTGAGAACACACTTATGTAGAAAAATTAGGAGCACAAGAATCACACTTTATTGCAACAGAATTATGGTGTAGTAGTTCTTTGCGATCATGCTTACCACGTATTACGTATTATACGTGTCATCTTATCACGTATTACGTGCATATATCTGTCCGTCCTATTTAGAAGCTGATGGGGTACGCCGGCGATTTGTCCGGGTTGAACAGTCCAAAGTGCTTCTCTGTCTCAAGTCCAGTTTTCCTGTTCTCGTTGAACATGGCGAATATGTACGCCTCGATCGCCCCAGGCCTCTTGGGTGTACCCTTGCTGACATGGTTGATCAGATTCTGGTTGTGCGTCCGTGCGTTGTCCATGGTGGCCACTGCGTCGCCGGCGGACGGCCACCCGCACTCGGACACCACGATGCCGACGGTCCCGGCCCCGGCGCTCTCGAGCGCGGAGTACATGGTGTCCACGAGCGCGTCGAACAAGTTCTGGTACTGGTTGCCGTTGTCGTCCGTGACCACCGTGCCCGGCGCGGTGAAGAGGGCGTAGTCAAGGCGGATGTTGGTGGTGTCGCCCTTGTAGGCGAAATAGGGGTATATATTTGCGAGCAGCGGCGCGCCGATGCTGGCGAGGTACTGCGCGATGGGCGGCATGTGGGAGGCGGAGAAGGTGCCGAGGGAGGGCGGGAATCCCTGGGTGACGCCCGAATGCACGGCGGTGGACACCTTGATGCCGCCGAGGCCGGCCCTGGCGAGCGCGTCGTGCACGTTCTTCATGGCCGGGAGGATGTCGCTCGTCTTGCCGCCTTGGTCGGGAACCTCGTTGCCGACGGCGATGTACTTGACGGTGAGGCCCTGGTGCGACTGCACGTTGGCCTTGACCCAGGCGTCGGCGTTGGCGGCGAGGCTGGCGAGCTGGTCGTTGCCCGTGTCGAGGATGAGGCCGATGCCGCTGCCGCTTAGGGCCTGGAGTGTGTTGCTGTTGACGGTGTAGACGCGCATGGCGGTGATACCGTTGGAGTTGTAGAGCTGCACCACCTCGCTCGCCGAGGGCAGGTCGTCGCCGTTCACGCCGTAGCCCACGCCGATGGAGTGGACCGCTGCGCGCCGTTGGTTGATCAATCAATCGATTAGTTTGCTAACACGATCGAGGTGTAGTACTAATCCATCCGTTAGCTTATAGTATTACGAAACAGAGGTAGTAGTAAGCAAGACCGAGAGAACTGCGGATTACCTGACGGAATGGCAGCAAGCACGCCAATTGCCAACGTGACTGCAAAGATGTAGGCAGAGGCACCATGCTTTGCCATCTCCACTGTCTTTCGTGGCTTCTAGTAGTTTTACTACTACGTACGTAGCTGTGCCTTTTGCATGCAGGCGTTCACCCCTATATATAGTACATACACACACAAGCTCAAGCGCTGGCATGCATGCATGTACCACTGATCGATGCAAACTACTTGATAGACAGGAAAATAGACAGGAATATGATATACTCTGCAAACCACTGATCGATGCAAAATAGTTGGTTAATGATATACTCTGTCTCATCCAAACTACTTGATAGACAGGAATCTGCGCCCAATTAATTTGGAGGTAATGCAATCCGGCCAAAACTCCTTTCCTTCCCACCAATGCAGTTCTAGCCAACGATCGTTGACTTGGGGTGATCATGGCAATGCCCGCTAGTGAGTTCGTCGGCTTATCAAACAAGGGGAAGGCACGATTTACCTAGGTTTAGGATTCCGACGGGAAAACCCTACTTCCTGCTTGTCTAATCTTTGTTGCGGTGTATAGAGTCGCCGAGTTGGAAAAGGGTGCACTGGTTGGATCTGGCGAGAGCTGTGGTTATGAGAGAGAGAGAGAGAGAGAGAGAGAGAGAGAGAGAGAGAGAGAGAGAGACTCCCCGATGGCCCTTTCTAGCCTTTATATTGGAGGCTGGATCTCGGTCCCGATCTGAATCAGTTAAAGATACAGGATAAACCCTAGTACTTCCTAATCTGGATCTTTGTTTTTTGCGTTGTGCGCCATGTATATGGGCTTTAGAGGCTCTGATAGCTTTGGATCCTTCCTGGGCTTTGTGGCTCCTGGCAGATCATCAATCTCGAGGAACTCGTTGAGGTCTTGGGCTTGCCATGCAGGCCCTAGAGCCTCTCGGACAAAGCTTCATAGAAACTGGGCAGTAGGACAAGTGAATATTATGTTTTGGTCCCTGTTTTCAGGGTCCCACACAGCAGACATGGGCCATTGTTAGGATCGTGTCGCTTGGACACCTCCACCCCCAAGGCTAGACTGTCTCATAGAAATTACCACACAATGAACTTGAGATTTAGGGGTAGTGGCGCATTCCATAAGGGAGTTGTCCACGTGAGAACGATCCCTCGAAAGAGGGCTCAGTAAGACGAGCTAACGGAGAAAATCCATGACGGTAACAATCGCCAGGATACACAATCAGGTGCATCCGATAAGACAAGCTAACGGAGAAAGTCCATGACGGTAACAATCGCCAGGATACACGATCAGGTGCATCCGATAAGACGAGCTAACGGAGAAAGTACATGACGAGACCTCGAAGTCCATAGCCTTGACCACACCAAGTGTTCTTCAGAACGGGATGTTCTAGGTCCCCTCATGGCATGCCTCGGCCACAAGCACCGGCGGATCAGCGCAGATAGCGAAGACAGACAGAAGCTCAAATCTAAGAGGCGTAACCGAGAGCCAGGAATCAAGCCAGAACAGGGTTCCTTTACCATGCATCCACCATGCATGGTCGTCAGTTCTCTAGCTCCGCCACTGAATAGACTATTTTGTGTATTCGCTCATTTGAGTATCGTTGTTGATCGTCTTGTGTTAGTTGTAGCATCTTTTGTAAGATGGTGAAGTGGACTGGCACATTATTCTTGTAGGGGAGTGGAACTTTTAACATGCACATGTGAGATGTTGTGTATATTCATATGTTGGTGTTTGGAGATTTATGTTGCATTTTTATTTTAGGTTTTCATGTTTTAGAAAGTTAAAAATATATTTTCATGGTTGATTCTAGTTATGTCGGGTTTTCTTTTGTTTTAAAATGCATCATCATTTTTCCTTTTTGTATTGGAAAAATCAATTAGATCACGCAAGGCTCATTTCTCAGCAAGTATTGGCCAACAACGTGTTCAAGCTTGCTTTTTTCATGTACCTAGGGACAGGAATGAAACTAAAAAATCTTACTAACCAATCATAAAGTGTGACTTAAAATCCTATAATGAATAGAGAGCTAGACTTACCTTTTAAAATAAAAGCAAAATATTTACATATTTTCATTTAAAAAGTGTTATTTGATACAAGGATATGAGTTAGAAAGGACCCTTAAAAAGAACAAAAACCTAATCTGAGATTGATGAACACAATCGGTTGTTTGTATTTTAGAGATAAGCCGCCTCTAGGCACCGTCTCTAAGTAACAAGGATGGATTGCTATTTCATTCCAATACCTTATGTGTGATCTCATACAATCCACAATACTCACCTCCGTTGAAACATGACGATAAGAGGGAACAAGAAAAATAAGAAGGGAAGGCAGTCCTAGGGCCGGTACTACCGCTAGGCATGGCCAGTACTACCGCCCTGCCCATCCATGAAGCACCGGATCCTACAGGAGCAGTACTACCGGCAAGGCAACCGGTACTACCACCAAGACGGTACTACCGTCGTCACTACCGCCATGACTACTGCTTAAACACCTTAGGTCACATAAAGCGGTACTGTTGATGGTACTACTATTGCTACTACAACCTCAAAGCCTCACTTGTCGGTGTTACTGCATGCCTCTTAGCGGTACTACCGCTGAGTGGACTTCGTCGCTCCCGAAGCCTACCCGCGCCGGCAGTTTCGCTAGGAGGGCCGGTACTAACACCAGTGGAACGTTTGTGTGCAAAAATGGTTCTTTGGCCACCTAATCTTACCCATAGCTTACCAATTCACCACTTGCACTATAAATAGCCAATCTTGGCTGAGATACAGGGTTAGTTAGACATAATTTGAGATTAGAATTCAGCTTTTCTCTCCTATAGTGGGGTCCTCACTCTTTCTTAAGATTGCTATTGATCTCTCTCTTTGGGTCTCTATAAATTTACAATCTTTTCACCTTAGGATTATATCCTTTTTCTTGGCGATATTTACATCGCGAGTCTCTACCCTACGGGTCTCTCCCACAAGGATTCTAACGCTTTGGGTCAACGAGCCCCATCCGTGTTCATCGTGCTCTTCATACTCACTCACACTCACGAGTCAATCCATGAAGACTCGGCAATCACCTAGAGGTGAAAACCTCATCGGTGCCTCTAAAGATAAATATTTATGTTGTTTCTTAAAGGAAGTGTTGCTTACTAAGGATAGTCTTGAAAAAGGCGATGGAATGGGTGTACGGAATGTGCCTTGTGAGTTCACTTCACTTTTAGTATACCTCCGACAACAAATGCCACAAATATGTTTGAAAATGGGTCAAATGAGATTGATAAGAAAAAAAAATCTCAACTTCATGTGGAGGTTTGTGTTATAATTTGGGAAATTTGAAAACATTGAAACCATGCCGTTTTATCAAAACTGGTGTTGCCAACATTTTGCAGGTTATCTATAGAGGTATATATTGGATTCACATATGCGGCACTTTCTCCTTCCGGTGAAGTAACAGGGGACATATTAATTTCGGGTGCAAGCGGCTATACAGGTTATATTCGTGTATTGGAGTCTTTACACTAAGAACAGTCTTAACTCATCATTAACGACCTAGGGAGCGATGTCATTTTTTCTCAAAACCACATGCAAGGAGTCTTAAGTTAAGGCTTAGCGATATACTAGATGGACCTAGCACGCTTCGCCGCGCCGTCCTCTGCTAATTGCTTTTATATTATATGCTTTTATATATATATTCGATCTGTTGTGGCTTGTTTCAGTTCGTATGTCTGGGCTTGTTCATTCTACGCTGGAGGCTGGCGAGAGCTAATTGTGTCTTATGCACCCCTAAGTATGCAAAGCGACCGCGGCCAGCCGATGTAATGATGAACACCATAGAATCACATGACACACAACCCATACAACAAATCACGCCCCATGACCCTGAAGGGAATATGCCCTGAGAGGCAATAATAAAGTGTTTATTATGTGTATTCCAAGTATATGATAGATGTTTATTTTGCATGCTATAATTGTATTAATACGGAAACGTTAATACATGTGTGTTTAATAAACAAACAGAAAGTTCCTAGTTAAGCCTCTCTCATAAACTAGCTCGTTGATTAACAAGATGATCAAGGTTTCCTGATCATGGACATTGGATGTTGTTAATAACGGGATCACAACATTGGTGGAATGATGTGATGAACATTCATCCGAAGTATAGCATTACGATCAAAGTCATTGAGTTTATATTGCTATAACAACTTACAAAGTGATCCTTATCCTTAGACCATGAGATCATGTCAATCACTAACACCGGAAGAGTTTCTTGATAACATCAAACGTCACACCGTAATGTGGTGATTATAAAGATGGGTTCGTAACTAATAAAGTGTTATGTTGAGGCTCATGGATCAAGTGGAATTTGTTCATCCCGATGACGGATAGATATACTCTGGGCCCTCTCGGTGATATCACATTGATTAGCTTGCAAGCAAGTGATTTGATCACTAGAATGTTATATCACGAACGAGAAAAGAGTGCATGTCGGTAGCGAGATTAAACTAGGTATGGAATACATGATCGAATCTCGGACATGTAATATATCGCGAAACAAAGGGATTAAGATACTAGCGTAAAGGTTGACGATCACAAGAAAGTCATCGTTGAATGTGTGGGAGTCGGTATGGGTCTCGGATCCCTTTCGATTATTGATCCGAGGGGTCTCGATCATGTCCGCATTATTCACGAACCGTAGGGTGACACACTTAAGAGACACCGCATCCAATTGGAGCAAATGTTTCATGCGAAAGAATGAACAAGCGCAGGAATTTATTTCACTAGATACAAAAGCAGTTTTCGGGTGAAATTGCATAAAGTGGTTATGCATGTGAAATAGGATTCTAGCAAGGGTTATTTGAATGTTTGTCATTAATGTAATTGACAAAATTCTGAATAAAAATAAAAGTTTTATTTAATGAGAGCTTGCATTAAATTTGGTGGAAATTTAATGGGTTTTGAGTGGGATTTTGAGTGGAGATTTTTGAAGGGTCATTTTGTGGTGGAGTGTCCACCCACATGATGAGGGAGGGCAAGGGGCAGCCCCATGCGCTGCCACCCCTTGGGGTTCCCCCTCCTCCTATAAAGGAGCCCTCCTCTCACTTCTCACTCACACCTCCTCGTGAAGGATCTCTCTCCCCTCTAGAATTTATCCCCATGGTCTCGACTAGCGAGATACATGTTCCGGTGGCTTCGGCAAGAAGAGTTGTGCTTCCTTGCATCGCTGGCGAGGCGGAGGTTGCTCGGTGCCTCGAGCGTGTGTGCGAGCACGGATGCGCTGATTTGCGGCGCTAGGACTTCCTCTCGATCTTGAGATCGGCAAGAGATCGTCTACATCAACCACGAGTTGAACTCGTTAAGCTTTGTCGGTCTTCAAGGGTATGTTCTCTATGGATATACATCCGCCCATTGTTTGTATCTAGTATAAATAGATCTTGGTATATAGTTCACATCGTAGGAAAATTTTTTTTCTATGCGAACCCTACTGATGTATCGAGCGGATCTATGCGTAGATACTTTACAGGTAGTACACATATGAGTATGTGGGCGATGATGATCATGTTGTTGCTCCTTTGTTGTGATTTTGGATATTGGTGGCATAGTGGGATGAAGCGGCGACAAACTTTACATGTCCTCGCACATGAGACCTGTTCCACGCTTGACATGCAACTAGTTTGCATAAGTGGCTAGCGGTGTCATCTCTCCTACTATAGTCAATATCTATTTTGCAAGCGAGTTGTCAACAATTTGATTATCCTCGTTGTGGTTGATGTTAAGAGGTAAGAACGGTTCTATCTCGAAAAGCCCTAAGCCACGTAAAACTTGCAATGGATAAATTAGAGGCGTCTAGTTTAGATTGTTCTTGGGCTAGTGTTATTGGTAGTGTTGTAAGTAGAAGTATGAGATGATACTCTTACAACACACATAGCGCAAAATCCATAGACCTTGGATTTACACATAGGTATGATAGTGATCATACCACGATGCACATGATTGAGATCATCTGCGGGAACCATATAATTTCACTAATAAACATGTGATGTTTGGTTGCATCTTATATTGCTTATTTGGCGCTTTGTTAAGCATAATAAGATGATCCCTCATTTAAATATCAAGATAAGAATGTGTTCTTCCTTTAGTATGCACCGATTATGTTTTCGCTCCAAGACATCACGTGATGATCGGGTGTTCTTGGATCCACGACCATATTTGGTGTAAAAGCGATTACACGCAGAATACTAAGGTTCTAACTTGGCGAGCCTAGCATGTGACATGGCCTCGGAACACGAATCAGAAAGGTTAAGCATGAGTCATATAGTTGATATGATGCCCATTTGATGCTCGCCTTTGAAGCTATACCGACTCACGTGATGATCGGACTTGGTGTAGTGGATTTGGTTCATGTAATCACCAAAAGGACACGAGGGATGTCGCTTTGAGTGGGAGTTCATTCGTAATATAGATTAGTTGAACTCAATCTATCATACACTTAGTCTAAACTTTACAAATTCTTGTAGATGGCACCACCGCTTTTAATTTCAATGCGTTCATGGAGAAAGAGAAACTAGCAACGGTAGCAACTTTCTTGAATGGGCCATGAATTTGAGGATTCTCTCTCTCTGCACACAAAAGCAATATGTGCTAGAAGCGCCGTTAGGCCCCACCTTTGACGATGCCTGGCGACGAGGAGAAGAATGTCTATCGGACTCGTCGGAGGACCACAACTTAGTTCATTGCGGCATATTGTATGAATTTGAAGGAATATGCCCGAGAGGCAATAATAAATTGTTTATTATGTGTATTCCAAGTATATGATAGATGTTTATTTTGCATGCTATAATTGTATTAATCTGAGCGTTAATACATGTGTGTTTAATAAACAAGCGAAAGTTCCTAGTTAAGCCTCTCTCATAAACTAGCTCGTTGATTAACAAGATGATCAAGGTTTCACGATCATGGACATTGGATGTTGTTAATAACGGGATCACAACATTAGTGTAATGATGTGATGAACATTCATCCGAAGTATAGCATTACGATCAAAGTCATTGAGTTTATATTGCTATAACAACTTAAGTGATCCTAATCCTTAGACCATGAGATCATGTCAATCACTAACAGGAAGAGTTTCTTGATAACATCAAACGTCACACCGTAACGGTGATTATAAAGATGGGTTGAACTAATAAAGTGTTATGTTGAGGCTCATGGATCAAGAGTGGAATTTGTTCATCCCGATGGCGGATAGATATACTCTGGGCCTCTCGGTGATATCACATTGATTAGCTTGCAAGCAAGTGATTTGATCACTAGAATGTTATATCAGGAACGAGAAAAGAGTGCATGTCGATAACGAGATCAAACTAGGTATGGAGATACCGATGATCGAATCTCGGACATGTAATATATCGTGAGACAAAGGGATTAAGATACTAGCGTAAAAGGTTCAAGCGATCACAAGAAAGTCATCGTTGAATGTGTGGGAGTCGATGGGTCTCCGGATCCCGCTTCGATTATTGATCGAGAGGGTCTCGATCATGTCCGCATTATTCACGAACCGTAGGGTGACACACTTAAGAGACACCGACATCCAATTGGAGCAAAAGTTTCATGCGAAAGAATAAACAAGCGCGAATTTATTTCACTAGATCAAAACAGGTTTTCGGGTGAAATTGCATAAAGTGGTTATGCATGTGAAATAGAATTCTAGCAAGGGTTATTTGTGAATGTTTGTCATTAAAGTAATTGACAAAATTCTGAATAAAATAAAAGAGTTTTATTTAATGAGAGTTTGCATTAAATTTGGTGGAAATTTAATGGGATTTTTGAGTGGGATTTTGAGTGGACTTTTGAAGGGTCATTTTGTGAGTGGAGTGTCCACCCACATGATGAGGGAGGGCAGGGGCCCCCCATGCGCCACCCCTTGGGGTTCCCCCTCCTCCTATAAAAGGAGCCCTCCTCTCACTTCTCCTCACACCTCCTCGTGAAGGATCTCTCTCCCCTAGAATTTATCCCCATGGTCTCGGACTAGCGAGATACATGTTCCGTGGCTTTTCGGCAAGAAAGTTGTGCTTCGCTGCATCGCTGGGCGAGGCGGAGGTTGCTCGGTGCCTCGAACGTGTGTGTGCGACGGATCGCCGCTGATTTGCGGCGCTAGGACTCCTCTCGATCTTGAGATCGGCAAGAGATCGTCTACATCAACCACGAGTTTGGACTCGTTAAACTTTCGGTCTTCAAGGGTATGTTCTCTACGGATATACATCCGCTCGTTGTTTGTATCTAGTATAAATAGATCTTGGTATATAGTTCACACCGTAGGAAAATTTTTGTTTTCTATCTTGCGAACCCTTGATGGTATCGAGCGGATCTATGCGTAGATACTTTACACGGTAGTACACATATGAGTATGTGGGCGATGATGATCATGTTGTTGCTCCTTTCTTGTGATTTTGGATATTGGTGGCATAGTGGGATGAAGCGGACAAACTTTACATGTCCTCGCACATGAGACTGTTCCACGCTTGACATGCAACTAGTTTGCATAAGTGGCTAGCGGTGTCTGTCTCTCCTACTATAGTCAATATCTATTTTGCAAGCGAGTTGTCAACAATTTGATTATCCTCGTTGTGGTTCATGTTCGTAGGTAAGAACGGTTATATCTCGAAAGCCCTCACGTAAAACTTGCAATGGATAAATTAGAGGCGTCTAGTTTAGATTGTTGCTGGGCTAGTGTTATGATATGGTAGTGTTGTAAGTAGAAGTATGAGATGATACTCTTACAACACACATAGCGTGTAAAACCCATAGATTGTGGATTTACACATATAGGTATGATAGTGATCATACCACGATGCACATGATAGAGATCATCTGCGGGAACCATATAATTTCACTATTTAACATATGATGTTTGATTGCATCTTATATTGCTTGTTTAGCGCTTTGTTAAGCATAATAAGATGATCCCTCATTTTAAATATCAAGATAAGAATGTGTTCTCCCTTTAGTATGCACCGATTATGTTTTAAAGCTCCAAGACATCACGTGATGATCGGGTGTACTTGGATCTCGACCATACTTGGTGTAAAAGCAGTTACACGCAAAAATACTAAGGTTCTAACTTGGCGAGCCTAGCATGTACAGACATGGCCTCGGAACACAGACCGAAAGGTTAAGCATGAGTCATATAGTTGATATGATGCCCATTTGATGCTCGCCTTTGAAGCTATACCGACTCACGTGATGATCGGACTTGGTGTAGTGGATTTGGTTCATGTAATCACCAAAAGGACACGAGGATGTCGCTTTTGAGTGGGAGTTCATTCGTAATATAGATTAGTTGAACTCAATCTATCATACACTTAGTCTAAACTTTACAAATTCTGTTGTAGATGGCACCACCTTTTAATTTCAATCGTTCATGGAGAAAGAAACTAGCAACGAACGGTAGCAACTTTCTTGAATGGGCCATGAATTTGAGGATTCTCCTCTTTGCACAAAAGCAATATGTGCTAGAAGCCGTTAGGCCCCCACCCTTGATGATGCCCACGACGAGGAGAAGAATGTCTATCTTACTCGTCGGGAGGACCACAACTTAGTTCATTGCGGCATATTGTATGGGCTAGAGCCGAACTAAAGCGTTTGAAAACGGCAATGCTTTTGATACAATGGGTGAGTTGAAAATGATTTTCGACACACATCTTTGTCAGAGAGCTACAATGCTTGAGAAAAGTTCTTTAGGCATGATGGAAGAGAACGGCTCGTTAGTGAGCATGTACTCAAGATGTCGGATTCTGCCGATAAGCTTGTGTCCTTGGGAATAACGATTCCCATTGACTTAGGCATCCATCGTGTTCGGTCTACGCCACCTAGCTATAAGAGCTTCGTGATGAACTATAATATGCAAGGCATGAAGAAGTCTCTCCCGAGCTTACAATGCTTAAAAGCTGCAAGTGGAGATCAAAAGGAACATCAAGTGTTGATGATCAATAGGAACTGGTTTCAAGAAAGACAAGAAGGAAAAGCGGAAGGGAAGTAAGGGCGGCAAGCTGTTGCAGCGCTGAAAAAAACCCGAGTTGGACCTAAGTCGATCGAGTGCTACTATTGTAAGGGATGCCATCGAAGCGCGCCCCAAGTATCTGGCGGACAAGAAGGCGCAAGGCAAACAAAGGTATATATGATATACATGTTATTGATGTGTACTTGACTAGTGCTGTAGCACACGGGTATTTGATACGGTTCGGTTGCTAATATTTGTAACTTTCGAATCGTGGTCGGAACAGCGACCGCTAGCAAGGGGTGAGGTCAAGATGCGTGTCGCAATGGATCAAACGTTGATGTGATCGCCGTCGAACGCTACCTCTCCACTTACCGTCGGGATTAGTTATAAACTTAAATAACTGTTTTTTGGTGCACCGAGCATGAACATTGTATCCGGATCATGTTTAATGCAAAGTGGTTTTCATTCAAATCGAGAACAATGGTTGTTCCATTTATATGAATGAAATCTTTTATGGTCATGCACCAATGTTGAATGGTTTATTTCTGTTGGATCTAGATGATAATGTTACACATATTCATAATATTGATGCTAAAAGGATTAAACTTAGTGATGATATATCCGCATATATGTGGCCATGCCGTCTAGGTCATATTGGCATTAAACGCATGAAGAAGCTCCATTCGGATGGACTTTTAGAATCACTTGATTATGAATCATTTGATACATGTGAGCCATGCCTTATGGGCAAGATGACTAGAACGCCGTGTTCCGGTTCAATGGAGCAGGCGATGATTTATTGGAAATCATACATTCAGATGTATGTGGTCCAATGAGTGTGTCGTGAGGTGGATATCGTTATTTTGTTACTTTCACGGATGATTTGAGTAGATACGGTTATATCTACTTGATGAAACACAAGTCTGAAACCTTTGAAAAGTTCAAGGAATTTCAGAATGAAGTGGAAAATCATCGTAATAGAAAGATCAAATTTCTACCGACCGTGGAGGTGAGTATCTAAGTTATGAGTTTAGCACTCACATGAAAGAGTGTGGAATTGTTTCACAACTCACACTGGAACACCACAGCGAAATGGTGTGTCGAACGTCGTGTCGTACTTTATTAGATATGGTTCGATCTATGATGTCTCACGGACTTGCCGTTGTCATTTTGGGGTTATGCACTAGAAACGCTGCATTCACTTTAAATCGGGCACCATCTAAATCCGTTGAAACGACACCGTATGAATTGTGGTTTGGAAACAAACCTAAGCATCATTCTTAAAGTTTGGGGTTGCGATGTTTATGTGAAGAAACTTCAACCGGATAAACTCGAACCCAAAGCGGAAAAATCGTCTTCATAGGATACCCTAAAGAAACTATTGGGTATTCCTTCTATCACAGATCCGAGGGCAAGGTTTTGTTGCCAGAATGGATCCTTTCTAGAGAAAGAGTTTCGCGAAAGGTGTGAGTAGTCGGAAGGTAGAACTTCGAAGAGGTTATGGAACCTTCTCTTCAAAGTATGGCGAGTAGCGCGGTAGGAAGTCGTTCGGAGTTGGCTCCACATTGAAGAAGGAACTAATGATAATGATCATGAAACTCCGAAAGAGTACTACCGAACCTCGCAGGAGGTCAAGCAGACGCGTGCAGCTCCATTGTCACGGAAATCTGTCATAAATTTCATGGTTGATGAAAATAATGACCTGCGACGTATGAAGAAGCGATGATGAGCCGGATTCCAACAAATGGTTAGAAGCCATGAAGTCCGAGATGGAATCCATGTATGAAAATCAAGTTTGGAACTTGGTGGAATTACCTCACGACCGAAAGGCCGTGGAGAACAAATGGATTTTCAAAAGGAAAGCGTCTTTGATGGTAATGTGACCATCTATAAAGCTCGACTTGTCGCAAAGGGGTTCGACAAATTCAAGGAGTTGACTACGATGAGACTTTCTCTCCGTAGCGATGCTAAAGTCAGTTAGGATTATGTTAGCAATTGCTGCATATTTCGATTATGAAATATGGCGGATGGATGTCAAAACGCGTTTCTCAATGGTAATATTGAAGAAGAGTTGTATATGATACAACCAAAGGGTTTATCGATCCTAAGGATGCTAACAAGGTGTGCAAGCTTCAGCGATCCATCTATGGATTGAAGCAAGCATCGAAGTTGGAATCTCCGCTTTGATGAGGTGATCAAAGAGTTTGGATTTGTCCAAACTTATGGAGAAGCTTGTATTTACAAGAAAGTGAGTGGGAGCAATGTGGCATTTACGATACTATATGTGGATGACATATTATTGATCGAATGATATAGAACTTTTAAGCAGTGTTAAAAGTTATCTAAACAACAAATTTTCAATGAAGGACCTAGGTGAGCGTCTTACATATTAGGCATAAAGATCTATAGAGATAGATCTAGGCGCCTAATAGGGCTATCAAAGTACATACCTTGATAAGATTTTAAAGAAGTTTA
This sequence comes from Avena longiglumis, assembly GCA_030063025.1. Lineage (NCBI taxonomy): Eukaryota > Viridiplantae > Streptophyta > Magnoliopsida > Poales > Poaceae > Avena > Avena longiglumis. Next base: position 64,736,918 of record CP125973.1, read on the forward strand.
AAATGGACGGAAGTAAGAAGGGTTCTTACCTATGTTGCAAGGCAAGACATTGAGTAAGACTCAAAGTCCGGCTCGGAAGAAAGAGAGATAATGGACAAAGTCCCTATGCTTGACCATAGGCTCTATAATGTACCATGCTATGTACAAGACGGATGTGGCACACGCTATTAGTTTGACTAGTAGGTACCAATCGGATCGAGGTTGAACCTTTGGATAGCGGTCAAGAATATCCTTAAGTACTTGAGAAGAACTAAGGATATGTTTCTTGTATCTGGAGGTGAAGAAGAGCTCGTCGCTAAGTGTTATGTCGCTAGCTTTGACACCGATCCGGATGACTCTAAGTCTCAATCCGGATCGTATTTCTCATGAATGGCGGGCGGTTAGTTGGAGGAGCTCCAAACAACCTGTGGTAGCGGGATCAACGGAGGCGAATATGTTCTTTGCTTGAGCGGCTCGAAGCGATTTGGATGAAGGAGTTCATATCCGAACTAGGAGTTGTGGCAAGCGTTGGACCCAATGGTGATCTATTGTGACAACAATGGTGCCATTGCCAATGCCAAAGAGCCAAGGTCTCACAAGCATTCCAAGCATATTAAGCGCGGTTTCACTCCATCATTGAGCATGTCAAGGATGGAGATATAAAGATTTAAAAGTACATACGGATCTCAATGTAGCAGATCCGTTGACTAAAACTCTCCTAGAGCAAAACATGATCAACACGAACTCCATGGGTGTTAGATATATCACTATGTAACTAGATTATTGTCTCTAGTGCAAGTGGGAGAGAAGGGAATATGCCACGAGAGGCAATAATAAATTGTTTATTATGTGTATTCCAAGTATATGATAGATGTTTATTTTGCATGCTATAATTGTATTAATACGGAAGCGTTAATACATGTGTGTTTAATAAACAAGCAGAAAGTTCCTAGTTAAGCCTCTCTCATAAACTAGCTCGTTGATTAACAAGATGATCAAGGTTTCACGATCATGGACATTGGATGTTGTTAATAACGGGATCACAACATTAGTGTAATGATGTGATGAACATTCATCCGAAGTATAGCATTACGATCAAAGTCATTGAGTTTATATTGCTATAACAACTTACGTGATCCTAATCCTTAGACCATGAGATCATGTCAATCACTAACACCGGAAGAGTTTCTTGATAACATCAAACGTCACACCGTAACGGTGATTATAAAGATGGGTTCGAGAACTAATAAAGTGTTATGTTGAGGCTCATGGATCAAGAGTGGAATTTGTTCATCCCGATGGCGGATAGATATACTGGGCCCTCTCGGTGATATCACATTGATTAGCTTGCAAGCAAGTGATTTGATCACTAGAATGTTATATCAGGAACGAGAAAAGAGTGCATGTCGATGCGAGATCAAACTAGGTATGGAGATACCGATGATCGAATCTCGGACATGTAATATATCGTGAGACAAAGGGATTAAGATACTAGCGTAAAAGGTTCCGACGATCACAAGAAAGTCATCGTTGAATGTGTGGGAGTCGATATGGGTCTCAGATCCGCTCGATTATTGATCGAGAGGGTCTCGATCATGTCCGCATTATTCACGAACCGTAGGGTGACACATAAGAGACACCGACATCCAATTGGAGCAAAAGTTTCATGCGAAAGAATAAACAAGCGAGGAATTTATTTCACTAGATACCAAACAGGTTTTGGTGAAATTGCATAAAGTGGTTATGCATGTGAAATAGAATTCTAGCAAGGGTTATTTGTGAATGTTTGTCATTAAAGTAATTGACAAAATTCTGAATAAAATAAAAGAGTTTTATTTAATGAGAGTTTGCATTAAATTTGGTGGAAATTTAATGGGATTTTGAGTGGGATTTTGAGTGGACTTTTGAAGGGTCATTTTGTGAGTGGAGTGTCCACCCACATGATGAGGGGAGCAAGGGCAGCCCCATGCGCGGCCACCCCTTGGGGTTCCCCCCTCCTATAAAAGGCCCCTCCTCTCACTTCTCACTCACACCTCCTCGTGAAGGATCTCTCTCCCCTCTAGAATTTATCCCCATGGTCTCGGACTAGCGAGATACATGTTCCGTGGCTTTTCGGCAAGAAAGAGTTGTGCTTCCGCTGCATCGCTGGGCGAGGCGGAGGTTGCTCGGTGCCTCGAACGTGTGTGCGAGCACGGATGCGCCGCTGATTTGCGGCGCTAGGACTTCCTCTCGATCTTGAGATCGGCAAGAGATCGTCTACATCAACCACGAGTTTGGACTCGTTAAACTTTGTCGGTCTTCAAGGGTATGTTCTCTACGGATATACATCCGCCCGTTGTTTGTATCTAGTATAAATAGATCTTGGTATATAGTTCACACCGTAGGAAAATTTTTGTTTTCTATGCTGCGAACCCTTCATGGGCTAGAGCCGGAACTTCGAAAGCGTTTCGAAAACGGCAATGCATTTGATACAATGGGTGAGTTGAAAATGATTTTCGACACACATGCTGTTGTAGAGAGCTACAATGCTTCAGAAAAGTTCTTTAGCTGCATGATGGAAGAGCACAAATCGATTAGTGAGCATGTACTCAAGATGTGTTACGCCGATAAGCTTGTGTCCTTGGGAATAACGATTCCCATTGACTTAGGCATCCATCGTGTTCTGCGTCTACGCCACTAGCTATAAGATCTTCGTGATGAACTATAATATGCAAGGCATGAAGAAGTCTCCCGAGCTTACACAATGCTTAAAAGCTAGTGGAGATCAAAAGGAACATCAAGTGTTGATGATCAATAGGAACACCGGTTTCAAGAAAGACAAGAAGGAAAAGCGGAAGGGAAGTAAGGCGGCAAGCTGTTGCAGCGCTGAAAAAACCCGAGTTGGACCTAAGTCGATTCCGAGTGCTACTATTGTAAGGGGAGCCCTTTGGGCATAGCTGCCCCAAGTATTTGGCGGACAAGAAGGCGCAAGGCAAACAAAGGTATATATGATATACATGTTATTGATGTGTACTTGACTAGTGCTCGCATAGCACACAGGTATTTGATACCGGTTCGATTGCTAATATTTGTAACTCGAATCGTGGTGCGGAACCGGCGACGCTAGCAAGGGGTGAGGTCAAGATGCGTGTCGGCAATGGATCAACGTTGATGTAATCGCCGTCGAACGCTGCCTCCACTTACCGTCGGGATTAGTTATAAGCTTAAATAAATGTTATCCGGTGCACGACCGAGCATGAACATTGTATCGGGATCATGTTTGATGCAAAATGGTTATTCATTTAAATCTGAGAACAATGGTTGTTCCATTTATATGAATGAAATCTTTTATGGTCATGCACCGATGATGAATGGTTTATTTCTGTTAGATCTCGATGATAATGTTACACATGTTCATAATGTTGATGCTAAAAGGATTAAACTTAATGATGATATATCCGCATATATGTGCATCGCCGTCTAGGTCATATTGGCGTTAAGCATGAAGAAGCTCCATTCGGATGGACTTTTGGAATCACTTGATTATGAATCATTTGATACATGTGAGCCATGCCTTATGGGCAAGATGACTAGAACGCCGTTTCGGTTCAATGGAGCAGGCGTGATTTATTGGAAATCATACATTCGATGTATGTGGTCCAATGAGTGTGTCGGTGAGGTGGATATCGTTATTTTGTTACTTTCACGGATGATTTGAGTAGATACGGTTATATCTACTTAATGAAACACAAGTCGAAACCTTTGAAAAGTTCAAGGAATTTGAATGAAGTGGAAAATCATCGTAATAGAAAGATCAAATTTCTACGGTCCGACCGTGGAGGTGAGTATCTAAGTTACGAGTTTAGCACTCACATGAAAGAGTGTGGAATTGTTTCACAACTCACACCTTAGGAACACCAATGAAATGGTGTGTCGAACGTCGTGTCGTACTCTATTAGATATGGTTCGATCTATGATGTCTCTGACGGACTTGTTGTCATTTTGGGGTTATGCACTAGAAAGCTGCTGCATTCACTTTAAATCGGGCACCATCTAAATCCGTTGAAAAGACACCGTATGAATTATGGTTTGGAAACAAACCTAAGTATCATTCTTAAAGTTTGGGGATGCGATGTTTATGTGAAGAAACTTCAACGGATAAACTCGAACCCAAAGCGGAAAAATGCGTCTTCATAGGATACCCTAAAGAAACTATTGGGTATTCCTTCTATCATGATCCGAGGGCAAGGTTTTTGTTGCCAGAATGGATCCTTTCTAGAGAAAGAGTTTCTCGCGAAAGGTGTGAGTAGTCGGAAGGTAGAACTCGAAGAGGTTGTGGAACCTTCTCTTCAAAGTATGGCGAGTAGCGCAGACCGGAAGTTGTTAGGAGTTGGCTCCACCTGTTGAAGAGGAACTAATGATAATGATCATGAAACTCGAAAGAGTACTACCGAACCTCAGGTCAAAGCGGGGCCGTGCGACTCGGTGTCTGGAAATCTGTCATGAATTTCATGGTTGATGAAAATAATGACCTGCGGCGTATGAAGAAGCGATGATGAGCCCGGATTCCAACAAATGGTTAGAAGCCATGAAATCGAGATGGAATCCATGTATGAAAATCAAGTTTGGAACTTGGTGGAATTACCTCACGACCGAAAGGCCGTGGAGAACAAATGGATTTTCAAAAGGAAAACGATGATGGTAATGTGACCATCTATAAAGCTCGACTTGTCGCAAAGGGTTTCGACAAATTCAAGGAGTTGACTACGATGAGACTTTCTCTCCGTAGCGATGCTAAAGTCGATTAGGATTATGTTAGCAATTCTGCATATTTCGATTATGAAATATGGCGGATGGATGTCAAAACCGCGTTTCTCAATGGTAATATTGAAGAAGAGTTGTATATGATACAACCAAAGGGTTTTGTCGATCCTAAGGATGCTAACAAGGTGTGCAAGCTTCAGCGATCCATCTATGGATTGAAGCAAGCATCACAGTTGGAATCTCCGCTTTGATGAGGTGATCAAAGAGTTTGGATTTGTCCAAACTTATGGAGAAGCTTGTATTTACAAGAAAGTGAGTGGGAGCAATGTGGCATTTCGATATTATATGTGGATGACATATTATTGATCGGAAATGATATAGAACTTTTAAGCAGTGTTAAAAGTTATCTAAACAACAAATTTTCAATGAAGGACCTAGGTGAGCGTCATACATATTAGGCATAAAGATCTATAGAGATAGATCTAGGCGCCTAATAGGGCTATCATAAAGTACATACCTTGATAAGATTTTAAAGAAGTTTAAAATGGACGGAAGTAAGAAGGGTTCTTACCTATGTTGCAAGGCAAGACATTGAGTAAGACTCAAAGTCCGCTTGGCGGAAGAAAGAGAGATAATGGACAAAGTCCCTATGCTTGACCATAGGCTCTATAATGTACGCCATGCTATGTACAAGACCGGATGTGGCACACGCTATTAGTTTGACTAGTAGGTACCAATCGGATCGGTTGAACATGGATGGCGGTCAAGAATATCCTTAAGTACTTACGAAGAACTAAGGATATGTTTCTTGTATCTGAGGTGAAGAAGAGCTCGTCGCTAAGTGTTATGTCGATGCTAGCTTTGACACCGATCCGGATGACTCTAAGTCTCAATCCGGATACGTATTTCTCATGAATGGCGGAGCGGTTGGAGGAGCTCCAAACAACCTGTGGTAGCGGGATCAACAACGGAGGCGAATATGTTGTCGCTTGAGCGGCTCGAGAGCGATTTGGATGAAGGAGTTCATATCCGAACTAGGAGTTGTAAACAACGCGTTGGACCCAATGGTGATCTATTGTGACAACAATGGTGCCATTATGCCAAAGAGCCAAGATCTCACAAGCATTCCAAGCATATTAAGCGGCGGTTTCACTCCATCCGCGAGCATGTCAAGGATGGAGATATAAAGATTTGTAAAGTACATACGGATCTCAATGTAGCAGATCCGTTGACTAAAACTCTCCCTAGAGCAAAACATGATCAACACCAGAACTCAATGGGTGTTAGATTTATCACTATGTAACTAGATTATTGTCTCTAGTGCAAGTGGGAGACTGAAGGGAATATGCCCTGAGAGGCAATAATAAAGTGTTTATTATGTGTATTCCAAGTATATGATAGATGTTTATTTTGCATGCTATAATTGTATTAATACGGAAACGTTAATACATGTGTGTTTAATAAACAAACAAAAAGTTCCTAGTTAAGCCTCTCTCATAAACTAGCTCGTTGATTAACAAGATGATCAAGGTTTCCTGATCATGGACATTGGATGTTGTTAATAACGGGATCACAACATTGGTGGAATGATGTGATGAGCATTCATCCGAAGTATAGCATTACGATCAAAGTCATTGAGTTTATATTGCTATAACAACTTACGAAGTGATCCTTATCCTTAGACCATGAGATCATGTCAATCACTAACACCGGAAGAGTTTCTTGATAACATCAAACGTCACACCGTAACAGGGTGATTATAAATATGGGTTCAGAACTAATAAAGTGTTATGTTGAGGCTCATGGATCAAGAGTGGAATTTGTTCATCCCGATGACGGATAGATATACTCTGGGCCCTCGGTGATATCACATTGATTAGCTTGCAAGCAAGTGATTTGATCACTAGAATGTTATATCACAGAACGAGAAAAGAGTGCATGTCGAACGAGATTAAACTAGGTATGGAGATACCGATGATCGAATCTCGGACATGTAATATATCGCGAAACAAAGGGATTAAGATACTAGCGTAAAGGTTCCGACGATCACAAGAAAGTCATCGTTGAATGTGTGGAGTCGGTATGGGTCTCCAGATCCGCTTCGATTATTGATCGAGAGGGTCTCGATCATGTCCGCATTATTCACGAACCGTAGGGTGACACATAAGAGACACCGCATCCAATTGGAGCAAATGTTTCATGCGAAAGAATGAACAAGCGCGAATTTATTTCACTAGATCCGAAACAGGTTTTGGTGAAATTGCATAAAGTGGTTATGCATGTGAAATAGGATTCTAGCAAGGGTTATTGTGAATGTTTGTCATTAATGTAATTGACAAAATTCTGAATAAAAATAAAAGAGTTTTATTTAATGAGAGCTTGCATTAAATTTGGTGGAAATTTAATGGGTTTTGAGTGGGATTTTGAGTGGAGATTTTTGAAGGGTCATTTTGTGAGTGGAGTGTCCACCCACATGATGAGGGGAGCAAGGCAGCCCCCATGCAGCCACCCCCAGGGTTCCCTCCTCCTATAAAGGAGCCTCCTCTCACTTCTCACTCACACCTCCTCGTGAAGGATCTCTCTCCCTCTAGAATTTATCCCCATGGTCTCGGACTAGCGAGATACATGTTCCCGGTGGCTTTCGGCAAGAAAGAGTTGTGCTTCATGCATCGCTGGGCGAGGAGGCGGAGGTTGCTCGTGCCTCGAGCGTGTGTGCGAGCGGATCGTTGCTGATTTGCGCGCTAGGACTTCCTCTCGATCTTGAGATCGGCAAGAGATCGTCTACATCAACCACGAGTTGAACTCGTTAAGCTTTGTCGGTCTTCAAGGGTATGTTCTCTACGGATATACATCCGCCCGTTGTTTGTATCTAGTATAAATAGATCTTGGTATATAGTTCACATCGTAGGAAAATTTTTGTTTTTCTATGCTGCGAACCCTACAGACCCGTCCTACCGGAATCGGCCCCTACAATAACATTGAAGAAAATCGCTGAACAGGGAGCAGAGGAAACAAACCAAAGAGGAAACATCCCCGGAAAACACGCATGGACGTAGCGGCCACATCGAGAACCAGCCCGCACCATCGAAGGTTAGAAGACTAAGAACCGAAAGGTTACAGTAGGGCCAAAGGAAACCACCGCCACATCAAGAAGAACACGAGAGAGAACGACCATGCGGTCAAAATCCTGTTCCCCGTTTCACCCTTCCACGTAGAACACATGCGGCCACACATGGCCCGCCGCAATACCAAGAACACAAAAGGCACGTGGGTAGGCCCACACGGAATGACGACGTCCATTTCTCAGCGGTTACACGCTGACAGCTGGGGTCCAATCGAAAGGACATAACCAAGACAACCAAGGGACCCAATTTGAAATTTTAAATCATATATTTCACGTTTATAAGTCTAAGCATGGTTAATGCTTCTAAATCACCTTTTCTGTACCCTCATTTCCCTCTTGTAATTAAACTATCTTGTAATTAAAGCAGTCATGTAATAAGAATACACCAAAAAACCACAGTTGAAAAATAGAATTGTTTTGGCCACTTAATGTGCCATACTATTTTGAAGTATTAGTTTTTTATGGAGTGTAAATATGGATCAGTGCACCACACCACAAGCTGGACTCTACACAAGTACACCTCCACAGGAGCTCAATTCTAGGGAGCTTAGTTCTCTTTAAGATAGCAGTAACATACGCATAGACCAGTGGCAGGAAGCAACAAGGCGTGTGCACTGTCGAGGGCCCTATCAGCGCCCTTGTAACAAGCCAGGACAGGGGTCAGCGGGCGAGGGAATTCCACGAGCAGGACAAAGCCCCGTGGCTCCGCATGCATGCATACCGCCAAGTCCTCCTCCGGCACGACGGCAGGTTGACGACGACCTCGCTACCTGCCGTGCGAGACAGGTAGCCCCGTGTGTGTATATATCGAAAGGGGCGCGAATGCTTTGATGCAATGCAAGCAAAAAAGTCACACGTACGTACGTTACGTAGCAGCAGGTTCATAGTTCGGACAGATCGAGCAGTTTTAGCCTAGACACTTGTGATAGCACCCGGCCGATAAGTGGGGATGGTAGATCATCGTGCCGATTCCTACATGTTTGCGGTCGCCTTGGTCTTTGGCCTGCTCGCAGCCATTCCGGCAGGTATTCCAGATTTCTCTCAACCCTTACTTATTAGTAGGATATATAAGTAGTGTACAACATAGTGCATCCTCCAATCAAACTATAGTTAACATGGATACTACACTCATTAAGGGCCGGGTATATTTTCGTCTAATTGGATTTGTGATTAGTTCCATATATATAAGGGAATATTATAATGGCACGATTGACATTAACAAGTAGTGTAGTGCGCACGTAGAGTTAATTAGCTCAACAAGTAGCAACAGGTATATACGCGCTCCCCTGCTGCTCACGAATTAATGGATCATCGATCGGTCAACCAAACCACAGCAGTTGAGTCCATCGGCGTGGGCTACGGCGTCAACGGCAACGACCTGCCGTCGGCGAGCGAGGTAGTGCAGCTCTACAAGTCCAACGGCATCAGCAGCATGCGCATCTACACCGTCGACGGCAACACCCTCCAGGCCGTAAGCGGCAGCAACATCGGCCTCATCCTCGACACCGGCAACACGGAGCTCGCCAGCCTCGCTGCCAACGCCTCCAGCGCGGACTCATGGGTCAAGACCAACGTGCAGTCGCACCAGGGCCTGAGCATCAAGTACATCGCCGTCGGTAACGAGGTTCCCGGTCAAGGATGCGACCCGAGGGACATACTCCCAGCCATGAAGAACGTGCAGGCGGCGTTGGACAAGGCCGGCGTCAGCGGCATCAAGGTGTCCACAGCGGTAAATTCCGCTGTCACCGCCGGCTTCCCGCCTTCCCACGGCATCTTCAATGCCTCCTCCGCCTCCCACATGCCGCCCATCGCGCAGTACCTGGCCACCACCGGCGCGCCGCTGCTCGCCAACATCTACCCCTACTTCTCTTACAAGGGCAACACCACCAACATCCGCCTCGACTACGCCCTCTTCACCGCGCCGGCCACGGTGGTCACGGACGACAACGGCAACTAGTACCAGAACCTGTTCGACGCCCTGGTGGACACCATGTACTCCGCGCTGGAAGCGCCGGCGCCACGAGCGTCCCCATCGTGGCTGTTTAACTCGGACAAGTCACCAGCGTACAAAATCAACTTCTAAACGGGACACCGGAACGCGCTTACGTACGTGGCAAGATCAGGAACAAGATGCCTATTTAATTTCCAGATTTTGAATAAAGATGCCTGTAAATGCGCAAGTTTGCTTACACGTCAGGCATGCGCTTTATATATACTAGCAGTACTGGAGACGAATATATAATAATATGATGCACATTTGGGATATACTACTAGCTATGTGGTTGTGTGCGAGTTATGAATCAGAAGACTGAATGGAATGAAGCATACATATTTGTTGCTTTTCATTTTCAGTTGGTTGATACATGTTTTAATCTTAGCTGATTCATCATTGTAATAAATTATATTATAAAAAAAAATTAATAAAAAATACTGTGTGCATCGCTTGATGCAGAGGCCGGGACTAAGTTCCTATTTCAAGAAAAAAAAGTGAGTAACATGTCCTAGAGCTGTGCACATCTTCGAAACAGATTTTCGTCCCGCTTTATAAATAAAGCACAACCATCCAAGTAGGATACAAGTTCCGAACAAATGAGCAGCCAAATAAGACAAGATACAAACTCCCAAAGAGGAAGCTCAGCGGGCCCACAGAGAAGAGTACTGGCACGCAGCCTCCAGTAGGGCCTGAAGAATTATTTCCAAATGCTCTCTATCTGCTGTCTAGAAAGTGGGTGCCACTGCTATGGAAGATCCAGCTCATCGCGGCAAACACTAACCAGAAGAGACAACGCCTCCTACTAGTACGGTTTGCCTCGGTCTCGGGGAACTCTTCTAGGTCTTGAGCTTGCCATGCAGGCCCTAAGCCTCTCGGACAAAGCTCCATAGAAACTGGATAGCGGGACAGGTGAACATTATGTTGGTCCTTGTTTTCGGGGTCCCATACAACGGACATAGGACATTGTCAGTCCCATGTCGCTTGGACACCTCCACCCCTGAGGGTAGACGGTCCCATAGAAATTGCCACACAAAGATCTTGCGATTTAGCGGTAGTGACACATTCCATAGGGGAGTCGTCCACGGAAACACAAGCCCTCGAAAGAGGGCCCGGTAGGACGAGCTAACAGAGCAAGTCCATGACGAGTACAATCGCCAAGATACACAGTCAGGTGCATTCGATAAGACAAGCTAACGGAGAAAGTACATGACGGGACCTCAAAGGCTTGTGACCTTGACCACACGGAGGGTTCTCCCGTACGGGATGTTTCAGGTCCCCACATGGCATGCCTCAGCCACAAGCAACACAAATAGCAAAGAGAGAGGGAAGCTCAACTCTAAGAGGGGTACCGAGAGCCAGAGATCTGGACCATGCATGATCATCAGTTCTCTAGATCCGCCAATGAATGGACTATTTTGTGTTTTTGCTCATTTGAGTATCTCTGTTGATCATCTTGTGTTAGCTGTAGCATCTTTTGTAAGATGGTGAAGTGAACCGGTACACTGTTCTTGCAGGGGAGAGGAACTTTTAACATGCACACATGAGATACCCTGTATATTCGTACGTTGGTGTTGGAGATTTATGTCACATTTTAATTTTTGTCCGAAGTTGTCATGTTTTAGAATGTTGCAAACTATCTTTTCATGGTTGATTCTAGTTACATCAGGTTTTCTTTTGTTTTAAAATGCATCATCATTTTTCCTTTTTTGTATTGGAAAAATCGAGTTGATCACGCAAGGCTCATTTTTCAGCAAGGATAGGCCAACAGCGTGTTCAAGCTTGTTTTTTTCATGTACCTAGGGATAGGAATGAAACTCAAAAATCTTACTAACTAATAATAAAGTGTGACTTAAAATCCTATAATGAATAGTTCAAGCAAGCTAGACTTTCCTTTTAAAATAAAGGAAAATGATTTATATATTTTCACTTAAAAAAGTTATTTGATACAAGGATCTAAGATAGAAAGGACCCCTAAAAAACACACAAAAATCTAATCTCCTCGAATAAAATGACCCATACTTTCTCCATCCGCTAAGCGCCACAATTTCACTCCTCTCTTGATCTTAGCAATAATGACGGATGGCAAGGTGGCAAAGTGCCAAAAAATCCTTGCATACTTGCTTTCCAAACCTCTCATGAGAAAGCACGAGGAGCGAGGCTAAGGATTTTCTTGCGCTGATATCTGTTTCGAATCACCTCCCATCGTCCCCCAAGTTTTGACGTCATCGGCTCTACCTTCCAAATCCTATGGGTTCAAGATTTCTAAACCAAGATATTCTGTTTGATAGCCATCAAAATGCCAATGGAAAACCGTACAAAAGAATAGGTGAGAGTATGTCTCCAAATTTTGTGCACGATGCGTCAACCGTAGAATTTTAGAGGGTGGTATGTTTTTCAAGAGGATTTATTGTGGTTTCAGTGATATGCCAAAAGTTTGATGTAGGTGGGAGACCGGAGATGCACTATTGACTTTGTTACCCGAGAATTTTCAAGCGCTGGTCAAAAATAAGAGGGGGATATATTGAACCGGGGACATCTGAACCCAACTCACCGAACGGTGGGGAGAGAAGAGACGAGATCTACAAGTACTCCCTCCGTTTCCAAATAAGTGACATGATTTTTCCTCTAGGTATGCATGTATGTACACATGTGTCTAGATACATATATATCCAAATAAAGCTAAGTCATTTATTTTGGGCCGGAGGGAACACTCTGTTTTTCAGTGGTAGAATGGTCGCATTTGCAAGTTTGAATGATTGCAAAAGAAAACCCACTCATATAGTCACATAGATAATCGGTGCATGTATTCATTAGACACACACACGCATGCGATGTACGCACATAGAACGAGTGGCGTGAAGCAACGAAGCACGCACTGCCGACGCCCCTATCAGCCCTTTGAAGGTCAGGCTGTAAATGGGCATGCCCACGGCCGCCCACCAAGTAACCGCCTATGTCCCTTTGAACTAATCGGAACACCGCTAATGACCCATATTATACGATCTTGTTTAGCGGTTGCCCACCTTTTCCCGTCAGCTCCGATACAGGTAGTACAACCAAGGTCATCCGTGATGTGCAGGGGGCAAAGTTCTCGAGGTTTGCAGTCAGTACAGCTTAAAGAGGTAATCATGGTGACTTGCTGGTATCTCTGGTGGTTGCGTCGCAGGAGAACCCACAATGAAGATATACCTACCCTTCACAAATGCAAATTTTCTATCCTAGCGATGGTGGCAAATTCTGCTTTGGAAAAAAACTTGCAAGTGGATTCAACTACAAGATGGCAGCGACCGCTCCCCCGCCAGGTGAAACTAAATGTTGATGCCTCTTATCATGCAGATGTTGGTTCAGGAGCAGTTGGCGCAGTTATTCGAGATTATGAGGGTAAATTCATTGCTGCATCAACAAAATTCATACCACATGCCCTCTCTGCGACCGCAACTGAAGCATTAGCAATGAAGGAAGGTCTTAAGTTGGCAGTCCTTCTGGGTTGTAACAATGTCATAGCCGAGTCAGATTCTTCCGATGTTGTTGAAGCTTGTTCTGGAGAAGAGGCATGGTGGAATGACTCAGCTGCCACCTACGCCGACTGTTTTGATGTGGCAATGACTATTGGTACTGTTACTTTTTCTCATTGCTTGAGAGAGGCAAACAAGGTGGCGCATAGTCTTGCTAGGTTTAGTTTCTCAAATATTCATGATTGTAACTGGGTCGATGAACCCCCTAGCTTTATTCTAGATGAACTCCTTAACGATGTAACCGTACTTTGAGTGAGGCAGCAAGTTTCAGACGCACTCTTTTCCTTACCAGGGTACCTAAGGGGACTGGAAGGTTTTTAATGAGGCGGCTTGCTAGCTTAATATAATTTGTTTCAAAAAAAAAAGACAACATCCAATAGCACTTACTGGGTGCACAACCACCGCCCTACGCACACACGCAGCAAATCCATGTCATATATATTCTACACCCACTCTCTATATTTAAAATCGTATATTATTTTTATGTTTATGTCACGTAAATTTTGTCTTAGTTTGTAAGTCGAGAAGAACATAATAAAAATTAAAATGACATAATTTTTTTGTTTCTTGCCGTATAAAATTACGATATAAAATACATTTTTTTTTGTGTTTTTACACTATAATAACTCATAAAAAAAATTTGTGTCGAAATTTTTGGTTGTGGTGAATATATGAACATAATTATTCATATACAAAACATACATTTTTCAATCTAACAACATAAAAGTATTATGGATGCAAAATAGCTATTCTGTATCCTGGGTGCTGAATAGGAAGAGAGAGAGAAAGAGAGAGGTGATACAACTATCCGTGCGTTTGGGGTTATTGGTGACCGCACACACACACACTCCATCTAGACCGCCATGAAGAAACTTGATATTTTTCTTTTTTACTTTCATATATTTCTTTTTTCTTTTGCATCACTGTATTTTATTGCGACAAGTTTGATTGATTGTTTCTATTTCATTATGATTCTTTCAATTTCGCTCTTTCCGCGTAGTTATACCTAGAAAAAATGCCATCACGAATATAGGAATAGTTAGAATACAAAATATGCCATTGATTTTTTATTATAAAATATTTATAAGACTTTTTTGAACTTGTGAATATTTTTTGTACTCCCATGAACTTGTTTTGAACTCGTGAACATTTGAATAGCAAAAATATTTTTAAATCCCATAATTTTTTTTATTCCCATGAACATTTGTTTGAAGCCGTGAACGTATTTTTGGCAAACATATTTTTAAAATCCCATGAAAGTATATTTCTTGAACTAGTGAATATTTTTCCAAACTTCTATGAACATATCTCTAAACATAGAATATACTTTTAAATCCCGTGAAAGTATACATTTTTTAAACCCATGAATAATATTTTCAAACTATCCTAAACATTTTGTTTGAACCTTTGAACATATTTTCAAATCCCCAAATTATTTTGATTTGGCGACCATATGTTCTGAACTCCCATGAACATTTGTTTGAACTTATGAACATATTTTAAATCTAATATATATTTTTAAAACTCGCAAGAGTGTATTATTTGAACCCATGAATATTTTTTAAACTCCCAAAAATAGTTTTTAACATATTTTGATTAGTGAAGGTACTTTTAAATCCCGTGATTTTTTTCTGAATCATATAAACATTTTATTTAACTGTGTCTTTCCAAACACCGTGAGGGCTCGTTTGGTGCTCCGAGAAAACGCGGGAATCCTGGCCTTTTTCTCTGGTGAAGAAAACACGGGCCTAATTGACCCGGATAGCCTACAACGCCATTTGGTTATCCACCAACATGGGGAAAGGGTCCCTTTCCATGACCTTGCCCTAGGAAATCGCTCCACTAGTTTGGAGGTCAGGAGGAAAGTACTCAGCAATTCCTATACAGTGCCCAACGCGGGCGCTATCATGCGCACCGCGCACCCTATCTGTCTTCTAAGTCTGGTCTATTTAATTCTCACACGTTACTTAGCTTCTTGCATGTGTCTTCTTTTGTTAGATTTTTCGTACATAACTCTAACTTTCTTCTGCTTGTTAATTTCTTTTGCTCTAGTCTTGGTTTCGTGTTTTCCTTTCGCTAGTTTTCCAGTATTGTTATTTCTTCATTTCCTATTTGTTTTAAATTTATATTAATGTTCTTTCCTTTTTTTGCTACACTCTTTTGTTTTTTATTTTATATTTTTGTTTCATTTTAAAAGTAGTTCAACCGTTCAGATTTTTGAAAAAATTAGGTTTCATGTATTCTAAAAATGTTCATGAGACTCAGGAAAAATGTTCACGAGTTTAAAAAAATATTTATTGGGATCCAAATATATGTCCACCAGTTTTGGAAAATGTTCACGTATTAAAAACGTTTCATGCTTCTGAAGAATCCATTGTAGTGGTTCGTAGTATGGAAAACAAAAAATTTCAACCGCATACACACAAATAAGCCAAGATCTATCTATTAGATTGTAGCAACGAGTCGATAGAAGCACTCACCCTCGAAGATTCCAAAGAGGTTAACGAGAGCATATTCTCGTGGGTGATGTAGTCGTACACTTGCCGATCTCAAGATCGCGTAGACGATCCTTCCGGCGCTGCGTTCCGGCAGCGCTTCCGCAGTCGGTCACACGTTCAGTACTCGATGAAGACCTTCCTCTCCCTTGTTCCAACATGCAGCGGAGGTTGTAGTTCTCCCTCGCGATTCAAAGACGACGGTGTGGTGTCGAGTAGAGGAAGATCCCGCAGGCTTCGCCTAAGTCGGATGCAGTTATGGTGGATTTAGGGTTTCCGGAAATCTAGGGTTTAGAGATCCGGAGGAGGAGGTGTCGGCGGTGAGCGGTGATGGACCCGGCGGCGGCAATGGCGGCGTGATGGTCGGCAATGGCGTCTCGTGGAGAGGGGCAAGGGCTTGTGTTGTTTGGGCAGCCCTATTTATGAGAGGGAGGGGCAGCCTTGGGAGGGATGGGTTTGAATCCAAACCCAAACCCAAGTTGGATTGAGAGAAGGACTTGTTTCTTCTCCCACTAGGAAACCATTGTTCCAGTTTGACTTTTCAAACTTCCCGTTTGACTTTCAATTTAGAGCTTTATTTCTCTCTTGCATATGCCATCACCAAGTGACCTTGGATATGATCCGATCATTCCACATACCCATGACACATTCATGGACCATTCTCCTTCCGGACCAGTGAACCTTCTAGACCCTTCTAGAACCTCTCCGATGAAATCATCGCAAACTTTCCCGAACTCCGAAATAGGACTTTCCTTATATGAATCTTATTCTCCGGACCATTTCGGATCTCCTCGTGATATCCCGGATCCCATCCGAGACTCCGAACAACATTCGGTATCCCTACTAACATTTTTCATAATAAAAATTAAAATGACATACCGTTTCTCTCTCTCCTCTCCCCTTCCAACTACAGCGTTGTTTCTTTTCGCCGCCGCCCGCCGGTAGCATCTGTTGAGGCTGAGAAGTAGTACTAGGAGGAGGAGAGGCGTTGGATTTGATTTATACGGTGGATATGGCCTAAGTCAGGCTCCTGACTTTGTAGGAGCAAAGTTAGACGAGCTGGTTCCACCCTTCACCACCGACATCTCTCCTCTCCCCTTCCAACTACAGTCTCCCTTTGGTCTGATCTCCCTTCTCCCTCTTTTCCATACCCATCGCTCATCTGATTGCCTAGTAAATCAATCCCCAATCGTCCTTGTCTTCCTCCACTCCCAAAAATCTCAAAAGATTAAATTTCAGGAACACCTAGAGGCCGAAGAAGAGAAGCAGAGAGGTGGAGTGGAGGGATGGGGCGGCAACCGTGATGTTGGGCAATTTCCTTGGGGCACGACGCCCGCCTCCATTACCATGGCTGGAGTCTTGATGTGGTGCGGCGGCGGTACCGCGCACACCATGACCTCGTCGGACTCTGATGCTCGAGGGACATGATGGCCGTGGCTTGAGAAGGGGAGCGAAGGACAGACCTCTGCTGCTCGATCGAGGGACGGGATGGCCGTGGCCGAAGAAGGGGTGAAGGACAGGATGGACATCGCCGGAGAAGGGGAGCGAAGGAGTGGAGCAGAGCGATTGGGTGGCGGATTTTTTTTCCTTGCCATGCCCAGCATGGAGCCTCAATGCGGAGAGGCGGCGGTAGCGAACGCGCTGTGGGTGTCCATGATATTTTTTCGTCTCCTCGTGGGTGTCTAGTAATCGGAAATAAATGGGATGGGTTGGCGGCGCTGTGGGCAGCCCGAGCCCAGTTACAGTCTGATTTGAAGGAGCCATGCTAGAGGGACAGGAAATTCCACGAGCATACCATGCGTGGCACTGCATACATACCGCCAAGTTCTCCGAATTTGCCCTGGGAACGAGACGACCTTGGCCACTCCCGACGGATCGAGTCAAGTAACCACATAGTAATAAGGCCAGACTCGATGGCGACCGGTGTTCAGTTTGTTTCCACGAGCCAATGAACAAGTTGGACATGCAGCGAGCAATATACTCTCTCTATTCTAAATTAGGAAGCATATAGTTTTTGATTAAAATAAAAAATTTAAAATTTGACCAACTATATAGAAAAAGTGCTAATATTTATAATATTAAAATATTATTGTTAGAACCTTTATAAAATATTTTTATATTAGTGCATTTGGTATCGTAGATATGTATATTTTCCTTTATATAGTCGAATTTTTGATTTTGACTAAAAGCTATATGCATTCTAATTTGGAATAGAAAGAGTAAACTCTCCCTGCCAGTCCCCACTAAAACAAATACAGGAATGCGCACAGTAGCTAGTGCTAGTGCCTACTTGCTCGCTAGTGGTGGAAAATGGAAACCGATCGGAACATGCATGTATGGTGGACTCGTTCGTGGGCAATCAACGTGTGATGCGCCAAACTTGATCATCGGTAGTGCAGCAGCTAGATAGGGGATTTTCATTTTTTACATATATATAGGGATGAGTGTGCTTGGTGCATCGGAAATGCTAGACTTATGGAAAAGCGGTTACAGATAAATTTTACAGACAAAGGTGGTGAGAAGTGATTGGTTTAATTTCCTATGCCTCCCTGATTTCAAACTTAAGATGAACAACGAGTGGCAGGAAGCAACTAGCGCGCACTGTCGAGGCCACCATTGTCAGCCCACGAAACAGGTTTTCAGGTCACACTACAGGAATGGGAAGCTACGCTGACGGCCGGTAGCTACGCCGACGGCCAAACATCGGGGCCGTCGGCGTAGCCATCGTCTAGTCCAGCTCCACCAAGCAGCCGTCGGCGTAGAATTGCCCTCGGCATATCCTATACTACGCCGACGGCTGCCCTCGGCGTAGCATACGCGACGGCTGCCCTCGGCGTAGCTATTTTTTATTTTACCTCATTAAACTTTGAAAAATCATAACTAAATCATTCTAATTCGAAAAAATACAAATAATATATCAAAATTTGCAGAAAAATAAGACCTATCTATCTACACTCAAATATTACACATTTGTAAATAAAAATTAAGTAAAACATAAAACATTATATATAGTTTAAAACGGGCATAAAAAATTCAAAAATGATCGAAACAATGCGAAACCTTCGCGTGGTGTTATATTATGTGACATAGTTAGAAGAAAAAATATCAAACTTAGTATATTAATTATGTCTCAAAGAAACCTTCACAAAATGACCTATCTTATTCGAGGTTTCTTGGCTTTCGGGTCAAATGACCAATGTTATGGCTAGAATCAAGGCATAGTTTGTGATAATATTCTCATATTATGCATACACATGCATCATGGGATGGAGAACAATGTTGTAGGAGGAAGTTTTCCTTTTCGTCGCACCAAAAAGCCATTTCCCATTTTCCGAGCACAAAAAACAGACGATTTTGTGAAGCAACCACCAAATGGAGCCATTCAAATTGGTACCACCATATTTTACAAAAATACTATACCACCTTATATATACAATGTCCCAAAAGGGGAATCCGAAACCTTTCCATCCACCTCACGGTGAAAATAAATTCTGCCGAATCGGCAGGAAGTGGGTCAGATATGAACTACGGGTACATGATCCGATGCTCATGTTTTTTTACAAAAATAATTTTTAGGTTCACGATATGCTATTTTATCAAAGATCCAATGCAAGTTTAGCGAGGCTCGGCCCCGAGCTAAGAATCTTCATGCCCGTCGTTCGACAAAGTTTGACGATAGTTTAAAACGGGCATAAAAAATTCAAAAATGATCGAAACAATGCGAAACCTTCGCGTGGTGTTATATTATGTGATATAGTTATAAATAAAAATATTAAACTTGATATATTGATTATGTCTCCAAAAAACCTTCACAAAATGACCTATCTCATTCGAGGTTTCTTGGCTTTCGGGTCAAATGACCAATGTTATGGCTAGAATCAAGGCATAGTTTGTGATAATGTGCTCATATTGTGCATACACATGCATCATGGGATGGCGAACAATGTTGCATGAGGAAGTTTTCCTTTTCGTCGTACCAAAAAGCCATTTCTCATTTTCCGAGCATAAAAAATGGACGATTTTGTGAAGCAACCACCAAATGGCTAATTCAAAATGCTACCACCATATTTTACTAAAATACTATACCACCTTATATGGACAATGTCCCAACAGGGGGTTCCGAAACCTTTCCATCCACCTTTGGTGAAAAAGACAAATTCTGCGAATCGTGGAAGTGGTCGATATGAACTACGGTACATGATCCGATGCTCATGTTTTTTACAAAAATCATTTTAGGTTCACAATATGCTATTTTATCAAAGATCCAATGCAAGTTTAGCGAGGCTCGGTCCCGAGCTAAGAATCTTCATGCCCGCTGTTCGACAAAGTTTGACGATAGTTTAAATCGGGCATAAAAAATTCAAAAACGATCGAAACAATGCAAAACCTTCGCGTGGTGTCATATTATATGACATATTTATAAGTAAAAATATTAAACTTGATATATTGATTATGTGTCAAAAAAACCTTCACAAAATGACCTATCTCATTCGAGGTTTCTTGGCTTTCAGGTCAAATGACCAATGTTATGGCTAGAATCAAGGCATAGTTTGTGATAATGTGCTCATATTGTGCATACACATGCATCATAGGATGGAGAACAATGTTGCAGGAGGAAGTTTTCCTTTTCGTCGCACCAAAAAGCCATTTCCCATTTTCCGAGAACAAAAAACGGACGATTTTGTGAAGCAACCATCAAATGGCTAATTAAAACTGGCACCACCACATTTTACAAAAATACTATACCAACTTATATAGACAATGTCCCAACAGGGGAATCCGAAACCTTTCCGTCCACCTCTGGTGAAAAAGACAAATTCCTGCCGAATCGGCAGGAAGTGAGTCAGATATGAACTACACGTACATGATCCGATGCTCATGTTTTTTTACAAAAATCATTTTTAGGTTCACAATATGCTATTTTATCAAAGATCCAATGCAAGTTTAGCGAGGCTCGGCCCCGAGCTAAGAATCTTCATGCCCGCCGTTCGACAAAGTTTGACGATAGTTTAAAACGGGCATAAAAAATTCAAAAACGATCGAAACAATCCAAAACCTTCACGTGGTGTCATATTATGTGACATAGTTACAAGTAAAAATATTAAACTTGATATATTGATTATGTGTCAAAAAAACCTTCACAAAATGATCTTTCGGGTCAAATGACCAATGTTATGGCTAGAATCAAGGCATAGTTTATGATAATGTGCTCATATTGTGCATATACATGCATCATGGGATGGCGAACAATGTTGCGGGAGGAAGTTTTTCTTTTCGTCGTACCAAAAAGCCATTTCCCATTTTCTGAGCATAAAAAATGGACGATTTTGTGAAGCAACCACCAAATGGCTAATTCAAAATGCTACCACCACATTTTACTAAAATACTATACCACCTTATATGGACAATGTCCCAACAGGGGGTTCCGAAACCTTTCCATTCACCTTTGGTGAAAAAGACAAATTCCTGCCGAATCGGTAGGAAGTAGGTCAGATATGAACTACATGTACATGATACGATGCTCATGTTTTTTTACAAAAATCATTTTTAGGTTCACAATATGTTATTTTATCAAATATTCAATGCAAGTTTTCCTTTTCATCGCACCAAAAAGCCATTTTTCATTATCCGAGCGCAAAAAAGGAATTTTCTAAAGCAACCACCAAATAGATAATTCAAAAACGGAGGGTTTGTGATTAGTTGATAAGGATATCATATTTGGATTCCTCTCATTTTTCTGATCAATTTAGACATATTATTTGTTAAATTCCGATTTATAGATTTAAAGATATTAATTATTCCATATTAAATAGAAAAATACAAAAAAGTAAAATTATTATATTTTTATTTGAATTCAATAATATTTTTACTTATTCATTAATGTTTATTTAAATAATTCTTTGTAATTTCAAAAAATACAAACATGTGACATGTTGATATAAGGGTTAATAGGATTGATATCATAGTATTGACAACAATGTATGAATTACTTTGTGGAAACAGATTAAGAAGAACAAGGAAGTTAAGCGTCTTTGGGTTTGGAGTAGTATTAGGATGGGTGACCTTTCGGGAAGTTTGACCAAGACTGCAATTTAATTAATATTAAGTATAATTAGTGTTAAAAATGTTCAAAGTGAGAGATCAACGAGTCAACAATTCAAAGATTCAAAAATTGAGAAAAAAAATAAAATAAAAAATTTTAATTTTTTTTTTTAAATATTTTGCAACCTATCGACAAGCTATGCCGGCCCATTATCGCCGGTATTATACAATCGACGGCTCTATGTGCTCCGTGAGGGAGTCCTTTAGAGAAATTTCTGGCAGGGCGTCGGCGTAGCATACGCCGACGGCTTTTTGCCCTCGGCGTAGCATGCGCGTCCTGTAGTGTCAGCGGTCACCGCACCAAGGAAATTCCACGAGCGCGGCTCTGCATACAGCCAAGTTCTCTTCCAGGCGACCGTGACCGGCCGGTACCTCCCGTCGACGACCTCACTCCTGGACGGGTTGAGTCAATAAGCCGGTACGAGTCGATGGTGACCGGCCTTCAAACCGTTTCCCACGGGCCAACGAACAAGTTGGGCATGCACTCGCGCCGGCCGCCGGTCATGGCTGCTACCGATCGATATACACTAAGGGCATTTCTAACCGATTTTCTAAAATAAACGGTTAGAGAAGTAAAAGTATGTAGCGACCGCATTTAACTGAACTTTTAAACGGTTAGAGAAGTAAAATTATACTCATTGGAGGAGTAAAAGTGGCGGCCGACTCCTAAATTTACTCCTCTGAAACCACTTTCGAGAAAACCTCCTGCCTCCCGTCACCCATTCATGCAAGGTTGCGGCGCACCCCCATACCCGTCGCCCTCCCGGTCCCTCTGCCGCTCGGCCTACTCCTCGCCGCCCTCTACCGTCGCCCGGAATCGAGACGAGCTCGTTTCGAGCCGCCCGCCCGATTTGGAGCAAATTGGACTTTGTTGCCGTCGATTCACCGCAACTTCAAGCCGTCGGAGGCTGGGAAGGCTGCAGAAGGCAGGCACCGTCGCCCTCGACGCCTCCTCTGCCCTACCCGACGACCGCCCGGCCAACCTCGTCACCTCCTCCGTCCGTGAGGTGTGGTGTTCGAATAGAAAGGTGAGGTTTTTTAGCCGATTTTTTTTGTTTTGGTTTTCAAATTTGACCGGCATCGTCGTCGTGTAGATGAAGAGGTTGAGGGAGTACATCTTGGACGACTCATCGTCGGAGGAAGTGGAGGAGGATGACGACATCGAGATGGCCATGGCCATCATTTTGAACGATGAAGTTCGGCGGCCGAGGCTAGGATCGCAGTTCGGCCGAGCATATATCAACCGGGATATAGCCGAGGGCCATGCCAAGATCATTTTAATCCCAATGCCACCTATCCGGAGAAGTACTTTCGCCGACGTTTCCGTATGATTAATATTTGGTTTGTAAACTTAATATTTATCCATTCGTAAACATTTTATTTGATTGTATGTGAACTATGCCAAATGTTTGGCTATTGATAGTTTGATTTCTGCAAAAGAAAGTTTTACCCCTTTAAAGTTTAGGGGCTCGGTTCGGCGTCAACTTTCTTTAGAGGAATATATTTACTTCTTCAAAGTTTACTCCTCTAACCAATTGGAGGCGGTTAGAGATGAGCTCCACTAAACAGAGAATAGCAATATACACAGTGCTAGCTAGCTAGTGGCAGAAAATGGAAACCGATCGGAAATGTATGGTGGTGGACTGGAGCGGGAGCAATCAACGTGTGATGCGCCAAACTTGATCATCGGTAGTGCAGCAGCTAGTGATTTGCATTTTTTTTTTTTGCATATATATAGGGGTGAGTCTGCTTGGTGCATTGCATACAAACATAAACGGGAGAGTAGGATCGAAGATGGCCAATCGCCAAGGCCTTGCTTCCATGTTTGCAGTGACAGCACTGCTCTTTGCAGCCGTCGCTACGTTTCCAGCAGGTAAATACTACTACCCCCTCCGACTCATATTAGTTGACTTGGATTTGTCAAAATTTAGATGAATCTATATACTAAATAGTGTCTAGATTTATTTAAATTTAAACAAATTTGAGTCAACTAATATGAATCGGAGGGTATATACTACAATATGTGGATATGCACATCTATATGTTTGTTGGAATCGTACATGAAATAATTAACGAATGGTATTTTTCTATGTGCTTGCATTGGCATAAAAAGAGTGCAGTGCTCACCGGGCAGCTGACGCTCGCGGACATACCAAAGGTATCATCTAAGCTGCCGCATCCTCCTCATAAGTAACTAAACTCTTGTTACGTGCATGTTGCTTGTCTGTATTTTTGGAGGAAATTGAACTCGACTGATTCGATGGTAACAGGCGTGCACTCCATCGGCGTCTGCAACGGCGTCATCGGCAGCAACCTGCCGTCGCCGGCCGACGTGGTGAAGCTCTACAGGGCCAAGGGCATCGGCGCCATGCGCATCTACGCCCCGGAGATCAACGTCCTCCGCGCGCTCAGCGGCACCGGCATCGGCCTCCTCATGGACGTGCCCAACGAGAACATCACCGCCTTCGCGTCCACCCCGTCCGCGGCCGCCGCCTGGGTCAACGCCTACGTGCAGCCCTACCCGGGCGTCTCCTTCCGGTACATCGCCGTCGGCAACGAGGTGATGGACGTCGACGCGCAGAAGGACATCCTCCCGGCCATGAAGAACCTCAACGCAGCGCTCGCCGCGGCCGGCCTCGGTGGCCGCGGCATCAAGGTGTCCACGGCGCTGAGGTTCGACGTCGTCACCGACACCTTCCCGCCGTCCAGCGGCGTGTTCGCGGACGACGACTTCATGGACCCCATCGCGGAGTACCTGGAGACCACCGGCGCGCCGCTGCTGGCCAACGTGTACCCCTACTTCGCCTACGTGGGCGACACCACGGACATCCGTCTGGACTACGCGACTCTCCAGCCGGGAACCACCGTGACCGACGACGGCAATGGGCTGACCTACACGAGCCTCTTCGACGCCATGGTCGACTCCATCTACGCCGCGCTGGAAGACGCCGGCACGCCAGGGGTGAAGGTCGTCGTGTCCGAGACCGGGTGGCCGTCTAGCGGCAGCTCCGCCGCAACTGTCCAGAACGCGCGAACCTACAACCAAAACCTCATCAACCATGTCGGCGGGGGCACGCCCAAGAGGCCCGGGCCGCTGGAGACATACATGTTTGCCATGTTCAACGAGAACCTCAAGACAGGGGACGAGACAGAGAGGCACTTTGGGCTGTTCAATCCGGACAAGTCGCCGGCATACACCCTCAGTTTCTGAGACGACTGAGATTCTCAGAGACATGATCCTTCTGTGTTTGAAATAAACTGGCCGTGGGTTAAATGCAAACATGCACCTCGGGATGTCTAGTACAACTACTAGTAGAGTGTTATTAGTTCAACTCAGAATTCGATGCATTGGATCAAGTTTCCCTCACACAGACCATTATACTTAGAGATCTCTTATACTTAATAATCTCCAAAAGCACCAACTTAATACAAACAAAACCATGCAGCTTCAACAGAGGGCAAAACCTCATGATCATAGCATTTGTCATGACTGTGAGAACATGTAGAAGAAAAGAGAGCATACCAAAATGATATCTTGAAACAAAGCAGGACTTGACATAAAAATAATCTTATAATTAAGAAAAGAAAATAAATTTTCAGTGTGTAGTTCTATGCAGAAAAAAAAAGTAAACTCGTACTAACACATGGCCCCCAAAAACACCAAAGCAGATTTCTTGCACCATGATGCATATTGCCACAATTATCAGAACGGTTCCTGACTATATGAACTTTTCACAAGTTTCCTCTCAAAAAAGAAATACTTCTCAGGTGTTTTACATCAAAAATGAACTTCTCATAAGTTTCCAAAACCCAAATGATGGTCACTATTTGTGAAAAATAACACTCAGTTCCTTTATCAGCATCCACTACTCTTGCGGTCTTCATCTCAGAGACAGCCACACAGGGAGCAGTCCCCCCTCTAGTTCCGAGTATTTGAACCACTACAATTCTTAAACCAGATTCGACTAAAGGTTACAACACGCAATGCATTTGATTACTATTTCACCAACAGCAAGAATATTTGCTATAACTACCATGTAAGTTCCCTTTGATCACTTGGAAGCTTCACTTTCTTGCACCTGCACACAATAACCTGAAGCTTCAGAAACAATGACATTTCCTTCACACAAAAGCATGCGATCCACAGCTAAGAATTGCAAACTGAAAAGGTAAGAAAATGAGCACAGTAGAATATACTTGAAATAACAACCATTTAAATGCATAATTAAGTACATCATTTATTACTCCATTTGATTACGTGCCATTTCAGCAATGGTTTGGATTGACCACTGTAGCATCTCCAGACATGAAAGCTAGTGCATCGAATAGAAATCTGCAATGACAACCATGCTATATTGGCCCGTTAAAAGCGCAGTCTTTACAGGTGGGGTAGCTCTGGTACATGTGTGAATTCTTCGTGGAATACAACAACATTTCAATAGCTTCCACACTGAGCAAACATATATTGCTAATCTATTGATATTACACATTGTCTTGCGAAGATTCATTTCCTCTTTATTCTATTACAGTCTAATTATACTTGTTTCAAATAATGTTCATAGATGATGTACAACTTGTAGCAGATGGGTTTAGCTTTTACTGTTCTCCAAAAAGGTAACTATTATTAGAGTGTTGAAATAGAAAACAGGATGGTGTATACATGCCGAATTTGAGTGTCTTTTGCTATAGCATTAGTAGTAGTTCAGATTCAGAGTCTATGTTTACTTAACAATATACTCCCTCTGAGCCTAATGTATTTAGTAGGAGTTCAGATTCAGAGTCTATGTTTACTTAACAATATAGCATTAGTAGGAGTTCAGATTTGAGTGTCTTTTGCTATAGCGTTTGGACAGAGTGAGTATATAGCATCAAAATCATTAGTTCAGATTCAAAATCTTTGTATTTTTACAGTGTATACAACATCCAAAATATTATGAATTCATAATTAGAGACGTTTTTTTTACCTACAACATATACAGTTCTTTCCTTTCCTCGTGTTTCTTTGTACAAAAATATGGATCTGAGCCTTATGTAGTCCACACAAATCAGAGATAAGAGACTGAATTACACAAACATAGCAAGAGATGGAGAGGAGATATTACCAACGTGATGATGCTCTGGCTCAGATCAAGAAATCCCATGGAAGGCTTCAGATCAAAGCACTGGGCTCTTAACCGGTCAACTTAAAACACCCATCCACTGGTATCTTCACCGCGCCTCACCAGCATGGCGGTCGTTGTGCCGGTCTAAACCACCATCCTCCAAGTCCCAGAGGGGTCAGGATCAGGGATGCATGAAGCGAGGTTTGGGGAAGAACAGAAGCTGTTGGGTCGCCCCACCGACGCCGCCCCGGCTGCTGCTCCACAGGCGATGCGCGTTGACCAGATGGACGCTATGGGGGGCGCAGCGGTGCTCATGTGCGCGGCGGTGGGGCTGGGCATGGTGACAGGGATGCAGGGCGAGGAGAAAGAAGGGCGCAAAGAGACGCAGAGCGGTACCTTACCAGCAAACCAACCACGAGACTGGCCCCACATGGCAGCTGCATATTGGCTGAGAGCGCTCCCAGCCAACCAGGATTATAGATTCCCTAGTTCAACATCTGCATTTCATTTGTCCTACAAGGCTACAACCTATTGGGCATCACATCTTCATAAATATGCTTCTCCAGGCTGCCCATCAACCTTACCACAACTTTCAATAGACTTCCTACTCTTTTTTGACTAGTACCCTTTCCGTATGCGCTCACATTTCAACAAAATGGTCATGTTTATGTTTCTTGACACTATGTAACCCTCTTTGAAATTTCAGTTTGAAACACACAAAGTATTTGCATATGTAACGAGCGCAGAATTAGTAGCATAAAATCCTATCTTGAAGAAGTAATCTTAATTAGAGGATCACTCTATGACTACTATCTAAAAGAGGACCAGGTCAGCATACCACAGGATGTTTTTACCTCACGAGGTGTTTTCTGACGCTGCATTCCAGGAGGTGGAGGCTGCCAAGATGCACCAATAGGCAGCTCCAGAGTAGGGGGAAGCTGCAGCCACTGTGGTTGGAAGTTCCCATAGCCTGTGTGTGCGGCATAGGGAAATGAGTTAGGGGCAGCAACTTGCTGTGAATACCCATAGTAGCTGGCTCCATTGAGATAGTTGAAGCATGGCTGGGGTGCCTGAAATCATAAGCAGCTTATGGTAAATGAGGGGAAAACGGACATATAGGCAACACCTCAAATGTAGCACATCAGTACATCACAGCATAGCAGCAATAGATAATTTCATCTTTGTTAGTTATCATATTAAAATGACCTCCAATAATGACTTTATTATAACGGATTAGCTGCTTTCAGACTTGCTGATTACAAATTTTTAAACTTGTTGCCTATAGCTTTTTTTTCCTTTTTTACTTACAGAAGGCACAATAAAACAATGCACAAAACATATCAAGTTGGATCCATCGGCTGTGACGGCCCCTGCGAGAGAATTACTACTAGGAATATGTATCTTGCGAGTATTTTTTTTAACAAGTGGAGATGGTCCATTCCAGAGCTACAGGTCAACAGAGGAGATAGCAGAATATCATGGGCTTCACCAATGTTTTTACCTCATGAGGTCCAAATTCACTGCTAGACGTCAACTGCTGTTTTGATGATGGCCACATTGGCTGGTAATTGTGGCGACTATGTACAGGGGCCAACGATGCATACCCAGGGCCACAGGGTCCATTTGGCTTGTTGAAGCATTGCTGCATTACCTGGAAAGGTACATTCTAATTAATCTTGCTATATGAAGATGAGAAAATAGACAAACGTGAAACAGGGTATATGGAATACAACATACCAGATTGTTTTGATGGTGCCGCAATGAAAGCCCAGGGGCGTAGCATGGCACATCCCACTTGTTGAAGCACTGCTTTTGTGGCTGGAAATGATCATTCTAATTAATCTTGCTGAATGATGATGGGAAAATGGATTCGAAACAGGGCATATGGAATTCAACATACCAAATTGTTTTCAACAGGATGGACCTGGGAAATATGATCATTCTGTATAATACTCTCACCAGCATTCTTTGCACGCTCGATTTTCTCAGACAATTCTATTAGGCTGAGGAACAGAAAGTCAATCAGACCCAATATGGCAATATCAGGTAAAACTAATTAGCGCTATCTAACTATAGAATGAATTGATCTAAATCGGATCATGTAGCAGCTAGGAAGAGAGTTTTGATATAGAATAAGAAACTTGCCTTTGGATTGTGGTCCTTGGTTCGCAGGAACTGGGCTCACCCACACGGATCTATGCACAGAAGTGAGGGCAAGTTAGTTGGCAGCGATTCTTTGAAATAAAAGGTGATGTGAAATACTAACTGAGGTATTGCTTGGAAGACTTGCAGAGCTGCTAGCCTCTGTGATCTTGCGACATGCTGAGACTTGAATGCCTACAGAAACCGCTAAATTCATAAGCAACACAGATCCCAATGTTTTTAGGGAACAGGCAAAGATGCAGGATCCATCAAATGGATCCAGACAGACAAACAAACAAACAAACAAGGCAGTCACAGCAAGAAGATAACTAAGAGCATAAGGATAGTAAGAAGCATTGCATAGGCGTGCGAATAAATAGAGCATACCTGGAGTCATATCCATATGGTGGGACAATGTACAGGCAAGGAAAGGATGTTCAACGTCATAGCAACGGTCGTAATAAAAATCATCCGGAAGATAATACTGTCCGGTTGCTTTCAGTGCCTTGTTTCCTATGTCAACAGCAGCCACCCATCCATCCCAATGACTGATTTCCACCAGAGATTTGAGATAAAGAATATCGTCACCATCCTCCGGGCTCAGGATGGGGAAAGCTGAGTAGAGGTCCCTGAATGTCACCTCGTGGCTTTTTATGAACGAAACATGAGCAGCGCAAGTCTGGCGCCAAAAGTTAGACCACGACGAGGAAACTTCCCGGCTCCATGTCACAACCCTCCAGGCATCCCTAAAGGAGGACAGCTGCTTCTTGGGATTCCCATCGACGGCTTTGCGCTTGAGCGACATGATCAGGTCTGCATCGTAGATAATATTATCCTCCTTGCTTTCAGGAGGAGGATTCTCCATCTCAACAAACTTGAGCACGCCATTGACGCATGTGAGATCCCGAAACCAGCTTGCTGAGTGGGATTCTTTGTCCTCTGCAGGGTGTCCTTTCGCCTTTTTGGTGGGGGGAATGGGGTGTTTTAGTTTGTACCTGTTTCCAGGCAACGGTTCGGGCAACGGGATGAAGAAGCTTACACCACCACCACCACCACCAGTGGGATTGGGATCTTGAAGAAGAAGCAGGTCGCACACCAGCAGGCCGTGTGATAAATCAACCCACCCCATTAAGCCGCCTTGTCCAAGCGTGATCACCTTGTCGGGTATAACCCTGTCGACCCCAGGACATGGATTGTGCAGTGTCCTGGTGCTCCATGATTTTCTCTGGGACGAGTAGATTCGAAGCTGGTAGCCGTCGTCCAAGGACGGTGCATCATGGAGAGTGGCCAGGAGATAGTGGCCGCCCCCGAGGCCGAGGATGCCAAACTTGGTGACCCTGCGCATATCATCAAAATCACCGAACCCGTCGTGGGGGGAAGGGATCCGCTCGAGCGACGGTGGGGACCCGGCCTTGTACAGGAAAAACTCGCGGGAGCTGGCGAAGGCGGCGCGGAGGAGGACGAAAGGGCCGTCAGCGCCGACGACGCGTGGCATAACAGAGAAAAGACACTTCTCCGTGCCTTTGGTGCAGTGGATGGAGAAGAGGGACAGCTGCGGTGGCTCGGCCACCCAGAAGGAGACCGCTATGGTGTTGCCGTCTTTGGATTTGGCGGTGGCCGTGGTGTCGTTCGTGCAGGCGGTGAAGCGCGGTTTCCGGGCGAGGAGAATCGAGGTCAGCCGGCCTCCATTGGGAATGGTGGCGTCGCCCATCAGGGTTGATTCCGATCCGATTTGGGGGATTAGGGTTACCTCTCAGGGTCTCACGACCTCGCTATCTAAGATTGAAGAAGGTCGGTCGGACAGGATTTGGGGACTAGAGTTTGATTTTGATTGAAATTGGTGGAGAAGAGAAGACTGTATTCAGGTTGGGGGTTGGGCAGGACTCATACCTTGAGCATCCGTGTGGACAAGGGCGCCGGGCAGAGATGGCTGCGGACGGCGGCGGTGATCGGCATCATCGCCAGCGGAACCGCGCGAGGCTGGGGTGCGTCGCCGTCGACGCTAGGATTCGCGGATGGAGGCGCGGGGATGCGGGATGGGCCGGAAGAAGGTAGATGGATGTGCGCCTGGCGGAGCGAGCTGGAGGATGGGGTGGCCGGCGACCGAGCGGCGGCGTCGACCGCGCGAGAGAGGGAGAGAGAATCGAGCTGGTCGTGTGGTGTGGTCACCGCTGTGTTGGGCCGGATTCAAGTTGCAAGAGGCTGGTGTCACATTCAGGCAGGGCAGGCCGGCAGAGCAGCCTGCAGAACAGCAGCCCTGTTTCTTTTTTTTTAGATAACGACTGCAGATTAATACTCTCTCCGTCTGAAGACTTAAAACTTATAATTTTTTTGAAAAATCGAGTCATGGCGAGTTTGGCCAAACTTTTAGAAAAAAATATCAATAACTAGTTGAATGTCCGTGCGTTGCCACGGTAGATTTAAGTTATTTCTTATCCCGAATTTTAATATAATGCGACGAAAAGTTTAAATATATAGATGTATTCAGTAAAACATTTAATATTTGAATTCAACATCATATGCATAGAGAGTAAGGACCCAAAGTTTTATTTCTTCTTGACTAATATGGTGCAATGATAGATTTTGGATCATACTCACCATGCATATAAATCAAACAAGTTAACTCTGTATACACCTCCTTTTCTTTCGTAGAACTCGGTTAATCTTCGTGTGACATCATTGCATCGGAGCTATGTTTAGAATAGCAACATAACCGGTCAGTGATCTCTCTAGAGGTAAAATATACATTGAAATAAAATTAGATATGGTTGTATGCAACATGCATGTAGAAAACTTGTTAGTTCAAATATTTATACTTATAATTGTCGCTTCTATTGTATCCAAATAAGGCCTTCAAATATTTGTAGTCATAGTGAGCTGAACCTATGATGAATGAATAGAGCACGATGCACTAAATTTGTGGTTTCTCCAAATCTAAGAAGTTTCATATAGATTGTAACAGGGAATTAAGTCATAGTTGGATAAGACAAACAACAATAAAAACATAACTTGGTGTACTTGTATTAGCTACCTACACCAATCAAGAACTCCTATGGGCTTTCCTTACAAACTCCAATCAGACTGCCAGTGGGAAAGACATGGCTGAATGGCATCGGTTGCTGGGAGGCTTTGGAGGTTCCTGTGCTGATTGTCTATCAACCATAGTATGGCACCGTGGAAGATAACGCCGCTGTGAACACTTTCTTCTCCACTACAGGGGCGTCTAGCGTGGTAACCTTAATGAAGTCCCTGTAGCACTTCGAACACATGTTTGTCATGTTGCTGCCAAGGAATCCGCAGTTGTTCACGCACAATATTGGTGCCTCAGGTGTTTGGAAAGTCTCCTCCGACTCCTTCCAGCTCTCTTGTGCCGTTGCTAGTAGACGGGCTATAGGCATAGAAATATGACAACTCATTAAAAAAATAGTTATGCGGAAACGCCAACAGCTTGAATACCAATCACAAAAGAAAAACCGAATGCCGATGCTTTGCACGAAAAAATACTGAAACTACAAGGGAATTTC
Source organism: Avena longiglumis (assembly GCA_030063025.1). Classification (NCBI taxonomy): domain Eukaryota; kingdom Viridiplantae; phylum Streptophyta; class Magnoliopsida; order Poales; family Poaceae; genus Avena; species Avena longiglumis. The sequence goes on from CP125973.1 coordinate 64,769,637, forward strand.
GTTAGGATAAATGCGCACCATGAAAAGGATTGTTGCCAGTTCAGCATCATCCAAATTAATTCGAACATATGATCCTGGTTCCGACTGCAAATTAGCAAGCAACTGTGGCCATGTAGCTGCAAGGCATGAGTGCGAATATGATACCCCAAGCTACCATAGTTTTGGTCCAATCAGCTCATAAGACTACCATGATTGTGAAGATAAACACTATGTTGGATTGGCTGTGCGCAAATGGCATCTTTCATCGTGCAGACTATTCTAACATCAAAAGGTAGTTATCCTTATTACTTTCTTGGTGACCCGACTACACCATGTTGCCACATGCATATATGTTTTTTTGCCGATATATTACCACATACCACTAGTAGGAAAAGAGCCATTCGTCCACCCCAGTTTGAAGCATTACTCCCGGTTATAGTTGGACCCGGGACTAATGTGAGCACTAGTCCCGCTTCTAACGGCTAGAACGCCAGCAATCTTTAGTCCCGGTTTAAACATGACCTTTAGTCCCGGTTCGTATCACCAACCGGGACTAAAAGGGGTGCTCCGGTGTCAACCCCTTTATTTCTGGTTCGTATCACCAGGGACTAAATGTGTGTGTGAGGTTTAGACTCATCAATGACCATTGTTATGGACTTGGGTTTTGGAGAAGATGAGAATCTTTGGAGATCGTGTAGCGGTTATGAGACAAGCAACTAGGGACACGAGATTTACCGAGTTCGGGCCGGGAAAACCCTACTCTTTATGCGCTCTTGATTACGGCGGAACCGAAGTTACAGGCGCAGATTCAATCTGGCGTGGAGGTGCGTCTTGAAAGTATGAGATATCGATCTAGGACGTGCCCTTCTGGCCTTTATATAGACTTAGACAGGTCTCGGGCATAGTCCTAGTCGGTTACAAGTGCTAGGGTTTTACCCCTTTGAATTTCCTATTCATACTAGTCTTGCTCTCCAAGGATTCGAAGGCGTCATGGGCCTTGGCCACCCGAAAATCTTCATGGGCCAGTGTATGTCTGCTGCGGGCCTTCCTTGGGCTGGACCAGGTATGCTGAAGTCACGTACCCGTAGGGTATAACCATGTCAGTAGCCCCCAAGTGATCAGTCGAATCGTAGATTCGGCTGAGGACTTTTCAATCCTTCGGGTGCGACTATGTATTTCAATAGCTCGTGTGTAGGGATTGTTGATGCGTGTGCCTGACTCACCCGACGGATCAGGATCAGTTAACTGTCTTAGGACGAAACAACACGATCTTCTTCAGGTTCGAGTCCCTCAACTTGAAACTGGAACATATGCTGGCGTAATTCGACTCAGGCCGCGGAGGACTTATAGGAGTGGAATTCCAGTGAATTTAATTGATGTACCCAACGCGTCCGTCGGGATTTTTCATCGCACCTGCTGGCATGGATTTATACTAGCAGAGCCTTGATCAGTGCGTTGCGAGCCATCGGATGATATCGTAGGTCTTATCTTTGTGTCATGAACCACGATGCGAATGTTTGTCACCGGAGGTGTTTGGTGTACAAGGAGATCATTGCTCACTCAGCTTTTAATGGGGCAAAGTTGCGAAAAGTTTTGCATTACGATCCGAAGGATCGCGATCGAAGAATTCATAGGATGCGCGATAGCGCTCCTATGGGAGTAGCCCCGAGTGTTTGTTGAGTCGTGAACTCGGCGGACTTTAGTTCGAGCATTGTTCAGTCCGTAGGACTCAAAAAATTCGGATGCTTAAATCCATCCTCCCTATGGGAGTAGCCCCGAGTCCGTAGAGTCGCGGACTCGACGTAGGACTTCATCTTTGTCGTTATTCGTCTTCCGGGTGTGCGGCCAGCGCTCCTGATAGGAGTAGCCCCCGAGTATTTAGTCGAATCGAAGATTCGAGTGAGTACTCTTAGCTGTGGAGCCGAAAAGTTGTAGTTGGTGCTAGTATAGCTTTTGATCACGTCAGTGCTGACGATCGATGACCTCGAGCGTCTGCTACGCCAGAGATGACTTGACTGGACGAACATGGGTCCCATTTGCTGACTTTGAATTGACCGGTGACGCGGGGCGTGGAGATAATGACGGCGTCTCCTCGATTTCCGCGCGTAGTGGATGGCGTGGTAATGACGGTTCGTTGTGATGTTGACACGTGTACGGCTAGATCTGCTGTTGGCATTAGGTCTTCAGGATGAACGGCTGTCATGCATTGTCTTCGCTGTTATAATCATTGGGGGAATCTGCGGTTTGTTTTCATCGCGCAAGTTCTTGTGTTCACTGCCTCCTTGTGCTCTAGCGATTCTTGCTCTGTCCTGTGATTTTCTTCGACGTTCTCATTGCTCTTTCTGTGTTTTTGCCACCAGCGCCGCCGTAGCGCAATGGGGAAAACCAATAAATTCTCATCTGCATTTGGGGCAAGCGCCGCCGGAGGAAATAAAAGCGCTGCCGCTACCCGCGTCACCGACGGTGGCTGGAGGCGGTCAGAGAAGCGGGAGAGCGATCTCCGCAAACTTCGCGAGCAGGGCCTCATCCCGGAGGACAGGGAGGCCGTTAAACTCCCCGGCAATGAGGTAATCCCCCGTCCCCCGCCTGGGTATCGGGTTATGTTTCTCGCCTTCGTTTTGCGTGGGTTGTCTTTTCCAGTCCACAACTTCCTCCGTGGACTGCTCTTCTTCTATGGGATTCAGCTTCATCATCTGTCTCCTAATTCTCTTCTCCACATTGCGTGTTTTGTCACTTTTTGCGAGTGTTGGCTGGGCATTGAGCCGCACTTTGGCCTCTTTCGGAAGCTCTATTCCGTGAAGAGGCAATCTAGTTCAGATGGTGTATATCCTATTGGGGGTTGCATCATCTCCCTTAGTCCGAATCTTCTCTTCTTTTCCTTTTCCATGTCCGAATCTGTCCAGTACTGGCGGAGGCGATGGTTTTATATCCGCGACTCCATAGTGCCCGGGCAAGATTTTGGTCTTGTTCCCTTTGACCCCTCCCAAATGATTGAGCCGGAAAGGTCTTGGAAAAACCAAATCTTGGACGGTGAGGTGGCGGAGATAGAGGCCCTTCTAGTCGGGTGGAGGATCTCCGGTGATTCACGAGAAGGAGGTGAGCAGTGTGGACATCATCCGGACGTTTCTTGGCGTCGGGTGCGCCTCTCGAGCGATGTTTCTTTTCGACGCCGTGATCCGACGAGGGTTTCGTGAGAAAATCTCGAGGGGATCTTGTCGGGGCCCTTCGTATTCTTTGAAGTTCAAGGCGGAGAAGAAATCCCGGGGAAATCACTGACTCCTCCATTTTCTTCGACGTTGGCCGTACCACAGGTGTAGATTTGTGCACGTAGTGCTTTTTAGTCGTATGTGTAATTGTTTCCTTTGTTTGCTAACTAAGTTCTTTCTCATCCTGCAGAGCTTCAAAGTGACGGGCATGGTACCACCATTGCCTGAAAATTATTCGAATGCCCCGGATAATGAAGTGGTTGAGTCAATGTCCGAGCTGCTGTCGGCCCGATCTCCGGTGGAGGATGCCGATGAGTCGAGTGAGGATCATACGCGCAAGCGATCATGTAGCTCCAGCGATTCTTGGATGCCTCGACTCCTCAGGCTCGAAACCCTCTAGGCCTTGAACGGCATAGTGATGGTCATGGAGGTTCTTCCTCTCCCATTCCTGCCATTCCTGTGCGCGTTGTAGCGCCGCACCCGCCAGCGAAGCGGAAGAAGGAAGAGAAAAAGGAGGAGAAGAAGGAAGAGAAGAAAGAGGAGAAGAGAGCCCGAAAGACTCCTCCTGTCTTCGACCTGAGCTCACTGGGATCGTAAGTTTCTTGTTGTACTGTTATCCTTGTTCCTTCATTAATGTTGCACTCGTGCTGATTGGTTCATATGCAGGCATTCTTCCCACGATTCCTCCAGCGATGGCGCGCGGGAGATGATGGGGGAGTCGAAAATTGCGTCTCCTCCACCTCAAACGGTGGCGACTTCGGGTGGCGCGGCTCCGGATCCTCCGTTGCAGGAGGTGCAGGTGGTTGCGCCTCAGAATTTCGCAGGCAGTCCTTCGGGGTCGTCGTCGGAACATGTAAGTTTTCCCTGCCTCATGGGGGGAGCCCCCGAGTGTCTTCGTGCGCGAATCTTGTTTTACTCTTTTGCGTGGGGCGTAGCCCCCAAGCCCTTTTCTTACTGCTATTTCTTTTTCTGCAGCCTTTTGTGCAAGAGGCCAAGCGGCTTGTGCAAGAACGCCTGGTGCTGGAGGCAAACCTTCGGCAGCTTCAAGGTATCTATCTGACTGTTCTTTTATGTATCATGGTTTAGTTCTTTGACACTTGTTTGTTGTGAATGCAGAGGAGCATAACAAGTCTCTCCGTGAGGTTGACGCTCTCAAGAAGAGCCTTGGTCAATCGGAGCAGAAGGCTGGAGCCGCCGTTGATGCGAAAGAACGCCTTGAGCTAGGTGACTAAGGCAAAGCGAAAAGCGTCTGCAGGGAAGCCAGATCGTGAAGAGCGGTAGCCACCGTTGCGGCTTTCGTGAAAAAAGAGGTGGTAAGCTCATGGATCTGCCAAGACTATTTCGGTGAGTACTTAATTTGTGCTTGTTTCTTCATGCCTCGTGTCTTCTTCTCTTGCTATTCTTCGTGTCTTCCTTCTTATCATTGTTTGTCTCGGATGTCGCGCATCGAGTTCGACCATGATGCTCTAGAGCACGGAGTGCTCTAGATGATGCTCTTGCGATCGAAGACCGCTGCAACATCGTCGTCGGCACCCTTGCCAAGCGAAAGGTCCTTGGCTTTTACAAGGAGCTTGTTCTAGGGCGCCCTCGATGATGTGGATCTTGTTGCAGGCTCTGTCGGCGAAGCACTGGCGCATAAGCGAAGGGCATCGGCGTCCGTCGGTGGCGATGGCCATGGCGGTGGAGCTGGATCGCGAGATCACTTCCCGAATCCGATTTGCGGATGGAAACGAGGTAGCCTTTGCTGCCTATTCGCTTTCGTAGCTTGATATGGGCCCAAGCTCATTGATTTCTTTGTCTGAGTATGTCTTGCGCGGCGGGAATAAAGCTAGGCGGCTCGAAGCGACCAGTGCCGTATCGTAGGCATTGTAAACGTAGGGTAGTTTATAGTCTGCTTTTGCTGTAAATATCTTGAAGAACACTATCCTTGTGCCACGTAGTGGCTTTATATATTCAATGAATTTCTCTGAGTTGTGCTTCATCCTTGGCTGAATGTTTTGTGTTCCTTTCTTTTCTTTGCGCTCTAGGTTCCTTGGTGCTCACCACATTGGCGCCCATCCATAGCCGTTCGCCTATCCTGGATGATTCCTTGCAGCTTACTTTCTTCGAGACCGCGTCGTGATCTGGAGAGGAGTTGCTCGGGCTCTGTGATCATGCCGACGTTTGGAAGTCCAAGGCTGATCGTGGTGCAGCCAGAGAGGAGTACTTGATGGCGGAGTTGGTCCGTCTGTCCGAGCTGCTGCAATGTAAGTTGTTCTTTGATCGAGTTGTAGCTCTGGTCTTCGGATGAGCCTGCTTGCCGTACTCTTATGTTGTCCGATTGTTGCAGGTGCAAATCTTGATCCGAGGGAAGAAAAAGAGCGTGTCGCTATTCGGGTCAATTGCTTGACTCAACAGGACATGGAGGCCGGCGGCTTCTTCTGGATGGATCGTGATCGCGCCGTAGCTCTGGCGACGGTGCAGGATCGTGTGTACCAGGTTTCTTGAGTGCTTCGCCAAGTGCAAACGTCGCTTGCCTCGGTGCTGCATGTCATGTTCCCTTTGGATGTCGTACCCACAAGACTTGCGGATCTTCTGTCGAAGTTTCGGAACGTGGGCAATGTCAAGGAGTTGGTGCGGGAACAGCTCGTCGCAGGAGTGAAAGCTGCGTTGTCTCTTGTTAGGCTGCACCGGCCTGACATGGATTTGGCTGCCGTGGCGGCTGCGCCACCTCTTCGCCCTGATGGTGGTGAGTGGGACATGCGTCCGCATTACGCGGCTGTAAGGCAGTATGCCGAACAGATTGTAGATTTGTTTGAGCAGCGTTCCCAGGTTATTCTGCAACATAGGTAGTTCCTGTAAAAAGAGAGAAATGTAAAATTTGTATATTTCGGCTGGGCGTGCTATGCCCTTTGCTGTCAAAGTTTGTTTGATTGTGAGCACGTAGTGCTTTAATTGGGTACGTGTCCTTTTTGTTTGCCTCACGTTGTCAGCTACTCAGGTGTACACGTGTGGCCTCAGTCGATGAAATCGTGAGGTGGGGGAGCCCCCGAGTGCGTTTGCAGCATATAGTATAGTTGCAGAAAAATAGTGAATCGAAGGTTTTGGGGCGAGACACTTAGCTTTATTTATATCGTAACGGATGAGGTACATTGTTCGTTTGAGTAGCCTTGGGCGTAAGCCTTATTGAAAGTAAAGGCGGGTAGGTTACTACGGATAGAACCGCTTGGTCGAGATATTCCATGGGTTGGAGTATGCGACTCTAGACTCCACGTGCTTGAGGCGATAGGCGCCACCTAGGATGACCGGTGATGGCGTAGGGTCCTTCCCATGGCGACTCAATTTATTGTCGCTTTTGATTAGTCGCAAGGCGAGGTCTCCTTGACGAAGGACCTTGGGCGCGGCCTAACGTGGTAGTTGCGTGACTTCTTTGGTACACCGTGATCGAAGCTGCTATATCCAGCGCTTCGAGTGTATCGACAACGTCTTGAGTCGACCGTGGATTCGGCTTCCGTGGCGACGACCCGTGGGGCACTGGTGGCGTGCCGGTGGTATACGCGGCCTCTCCGTGTACCATGAAGAACGGTGTAGCCGGTGGAGCTGTTTGGCATAGTTAAGTAGGCTCCACGGATGGAGGTAGCTCCTTCGTCCAATTTCGACTTTGTTTCGAGTGAGCTCATGAGGCGTTTCTTGATGCGGCTCCTATTAGGCGTTGGCCTTTTCCACTTGTCCGATTCGTTTGCGGGTGTGCCTTTGAGGCATATGTGATGTTGATCCCAAGGCCTTGGAAGTCACGGAATTCTTGGAGATGAAGTTCGATCCGTTGTCGGTGATGATGTTGTGTGATGCGCGAACACATAGACAATGGACTCGAAGAACTTGACGACAGTTTTGCCTTTCTGGTTGGTGACCGGCATGGCCTTGATCCACTTGGTGAATTTGTCGACTGCGACCAGGAGGAAGACGTGTCCTCCTTTCGAGGATTTTGGCATTTTGCCGATCATGTCGAGGCCCCATTGAGCGAAGGGCCAAGCTATAGGTATGGGTCTGAGCTCGGACCCGGGTGCGTGTGGTTTGTCGGCGAACCGTTGGCATCCGTTGCATCTTCGGACGATGTCCTTTGCGTCGCTCATGGGCATTGGCCAGTAGAATCCTGCTCGTAGAGCTTTGGCGACAAGGGAGCGGCTGCCTGCGTGGTGGCCGCAGATGCCTTCGTGGATGTCTTGGAGTATGGCCTTGCCGTCGTCGATGGTGACGCACCGTTGAAGTACGCCCATGATGCTCCGCTTGTACAGCTCGCCGTTGATGATGGTGAAGGCCTTTGACCGGCGTGATATGCGCCAGGCATCTGTTGGGCTGTCGGGCAATTCTCCGGTTATCAAGAACTGGAGGTACGGTCGTGTCCAGGATTCTTCGACTGCCATGACCTGCATTAGGTTGACCATGGATACCTCTGTGTCCAGTTTCTCGGGTCCTTCGTGTCCTTCGGGTAGCGTAGCTCCCGAGTGTTCTTATTCTTCGGGTGATCCCTTGGGGAATTTACACTTGATGGATGGCACGCAGATTTGTTCGAGGAACACACGGTGGCACCTTCTTTGAGTGGAGCCGATGTTGGCGAGTCTATCGGCTTCCTCGTTGCTCTCTCTTCCAACGTGCGAAGTTCGCGATCGTCAATTCTCCTTGAGTGCGTTGTAAGCGCTGTGATGCGATCATGTTTTCGGCGTGTCGCACTCATTCATCGTCTGTTTGGGCGGCGAGGTTGGAGTCACCGTAGATGACCGGTAGCGTGGCACGCATATTTGCCATCCTCATGCCATGGATGAGGGCTTCGTGTCGGCCGTTGTTGGAGGCTCTGAATTTCATCAGAACGTACTTCATCTTGTCACCTTGCGGGAGGTCGGTATGACTCCTGCCTGCTCGGCTTCGGCGTCAGCCGTCGAAGTGCATTGTCGAGGATGCGACATATGCGGGGTGTCGGCGGCTGCAACTCCATCCGGTACCAGGAAGTGCGGAAGGACTTGAGATTTGATTGCGTGTCGCTTCGTGAGATGGCGTCCGGGGGTGATAGTTCGATGCCCACGGGGCCACTCGTCTGTGGCCTTTGGATTATTCAAGATCTTTGTTCGGGGTGCTTCGTTGTGACCATCACCTAGTGCTCACAGAAGTAATGGCTCAACCGTCGAGCCGTCATGAACATCCGTAGGCTAGTTTACAGTAGTGAGGTACCTCTGTTTTGTTGGTGGATTACCTCGAGGTAGTAGATTGGTATTTGGACCCGTGGGTCTTGCCTTCTTGGTTGTTTGACCACAGTGCGGTCTTGACCACGGTGTGGGGCTGCTATGTACACTGACGGGGTTCGCGCTCCTTTGGCGTGACCAAAGCAGGCGAGGTGGAGAGGGCCGCTTGAGGCTTTGAATGCATCGTTGGCCGGTGTCCACTCGAACTTATACGCTTTCTGGCAATGGTAGAATGCTAGGGCTTTTTCGCCCAGACGACTGATGAACCTGCTTAGCATCGCTACTCGTCCTGCGAGCTGCTGGACGCCCTTGAGGTTTTTCGGCTTCTCCATCGTCATGATGGCTTTGATTTTCTTCAGGTTCGCCTCGATTCCTCGTTGAGAGATGAAGTATCCGGCGACCTGATGGGATGCAAGGCGCACTTTTTCGGGATTGAGCTTGATCTGTAGCGATCGAGGTTGTCGAGCGTCTCGCGGAGATCGTCGATAAGTGTCCTTGCCTCTCGTTTTATTACTATGTCGTCGACATAAACTTGGACGTTGCGACCAATGCGGTCCTTGAGGCGGCCTGCATGCATCACTGATGCGTGGCACCCGCGTTCTTTAGCCGAATGGTATTGTGTTGTAGCAGAATACTCCGAGCGGTGTGATGAGCGCCGTTTCTCTCGATCTTGACCTTGGGCGAATCTGGTTATAGCCTGAGTAGGCGTCAAGGAAGGAGAGTTTCTCACAACCTGCAGCCGAATCGATGATCTGGTCGATCCGTGGAAGAGGAAAATTGTCCTTTGGGCAATGTTTATTTAGTGACGTGAAGTCCACACACATCCGTAGGATGTCCGTGTCCTTCTTCGGGACCATCACCGTGTTTGCAAGCCACTCGCTTTCTTTGATTTCCCTGATGAAGTCTGCAGCGAGCAGTCTGTTGATTTCCTTTCCGATAGCCTCGGCTCGTGGCTCTGACAGTCTTCGGATGGACTGCTTGGTGGCTTGGTGTCTAGAAAGACATTGAGTGCGTGCTCGGCGAATTCCACAGGAACTCTGGCATGTCCGCAAGACACGGCGAAGATTTCCAGCTCACGGAGGAATTGACGGCGCGCCTTCCTTCTGTGATCTTGAGGTCATTGGCGATCAAGGCCGTCTTGGAGGCATCCATCGGATGGACTGTACTTTTTGGTGTTGACGGTGGAGTCGAAAGACATGTCGGTGTTACGCCTTGTACTGGGGTAGCCCATTATGCATCGCCTCATGAGTCTTACGAGCTTGTCTTGCATGCCGAAGGACTGGGAGATTTTGTTGAAATCCCTGTCGCATTGGTCCGATCTGGTGAAGCTCCCATGGATTGTGATGACGCCCCTTGGTCCTGGCATCTTGAGTAAAAGGTATGCGTAGTGCGGGACGGCCAGGAACCTTGCGAATGCTACACGTCCCAGGATGGCGTGGTATTGTGATGGCCAGTCTACCACTTCGAATTCGAGTCGCTCCTGCCGAAAGTTGTCTGGCTTCCCGAAGATGACGTCGAGTCCTATTTTGCCCAGGGGAATATGCCCTTTCCTGGTACAATGCCGTGGAACATTGTGTCTGATTGTTCCAGGCTGCATTGCGGGATCCGCATAGCTGCTAGGGTGCTTGCGAACATTAGGTTGATGCCGCTGCCGCCGTCCATGAAGACACGACTCATCTCGAAGCCTCCGATCTGCGCCTCCAGCACCAGGGCAGCATGACCTGGGCGAGGGATCTGGCAAGGGTGATCTGCGCGGGTGAACGTGATGCAGGACTCCGATCCGCTGAGGTACTCAGGGATTGCAGGTGGAGTTGTCACGGCCAAGTTGATTTGTCGGGTGATTCTCTTCTGTACCCTGTTTGTGGGGCGTCCCTTCTGGATCATATTTAGTGCTCCCTTTGGTGGGGGGTATACGATCCCGGCGTTTTTCTGCGCTGGTGAGACTGGTTGGTTTGGGCCTCCAATAGGTGGCGGAGGAGGAGCTCCGTGTGCTACTTCTCTTGGCGCCGGTGTGTTTCCGAACGCAGGGATTGGGGCTTGTTGCCTCATCTGCGCCATGCCTTCGCTGAGTTTCTGGAACTCACGGCAGTCCTTGAGCATGTGAATGGCTTTCTTTTTGCCATCTTGTTTGTCGATGTAGAAGTGGATGGTGCATGGACCCGAAAGTTTTTCGAATGCTGAGGGTTCGTTGTCGCGGTCGCGGTGTTGCCACAACTGTGATGATCGTCCGTTGTCGCGGAAGTTTCCTCCGCGGTATCCTCCGCTGTTGCGGATGTTGTCGTTGCGGCGGTCGGCGTAGCCAGCCGCGATCATGTCGGGTCCTTCGCGGTCCTCGTAGACGCGCGATCTCCTCTTGCTGCGGCGTTCTCGCCTTCGGCCGTAGTCGTCCTCTTCATCTGATTGCACTCGGTGAATGCAATCTTCACCGTCCGCCCACCTGTTGGCGATGTCCATGAGGTGGTCGAGTGTCTTGGGCTTGACGCGCCCAAGTTCTTCCTTGAAATCTTGTCGTTTGACGCCGTCTCTGAAGGCGTCGATGGCCCTCTCTTCGGAGATGTGTGCTGCGGAGTTTTTGGTGGTAGACCAGCGTAGTATGTACAGGCGAATAGATTCACCCGTTCTCTGAGTGCAGGCTCGCAACTCTTCGATTGAGGCAGGTCTCTTGCTGGTGCCCTTGAAATTTCGGATGAAGCTGTAAGCTAGCTCCTCCCAACTTCGGATCAATCCTGATGTTAGGCTGCTGAGCCATACCCGCGCCGCGCCTGTCAGCTGCAGCTGGAGGCATTGCATGGCGGTTTCTTTGTTACCACCGTGCAGCTTGACGGATGACAGATGGTCGCTGATGGATCTTGCGTGCCGTTGAACTTCAGAGTATCCGAAGGAAGCTTGAAATTGCGTGGCATCTTTGTTCGCCGAACAGATCTGCTGAAGCATCGAGCTCCACAGAGTTCTCCTTCATCTTCGTCCATCTCGGACTCGGACAAGCATGCGCGTTTGGCTCGCGCTTTGTCGATTTTGCGCTGTGTAAGCGCGTCTCTGGCGTCGTAGTCGCGTTTATGGCGATGCGAGCTCTTCTTCCTTCGAGGAAGGTCATGCTCCTCTTCCTCTTCGGATGAAGGGGTGGGGCTACGGTCGCGCCTGACCGAAGCTTTCTTCTTCGACTCGCGAGGCGTCTTCGTGGGCGCAGCTCCGATGAGTCCGAGCCGTGAGTGCGGACTTATGCATGGCTCTTTCGGGTCCCCTCCGGAGGTTGGTGCCGCGAGATATCTGATGGCTGCCATGATCGCAGCTTGCGGTGTCTTCGGGATGATGTTGCCGTCGGCATCCATATCCATGAACGATGTGCGGAGAGTTCGGGTCACATCACGGCGTTCCCTGGGATCCATGTTCTCCACCTGAGAACAGTGTTTGTTTCCCTGGTTTCCGTTTGTGCTAGAGCCGGGTGCCATGGCGGAGAGCGCAGCTCGTCGCGCGCTGGACTCAGAGACTGCTTGCTTGCGTTTGTCGAGCATCTCCTGCATCTTGACTTGCTTCTTGTGCTCCTCGATGAGGAGGTAGTGGTATGCCATCAGTAGCTCCCGTGGGGATTCCACATGAAGTACTATTTCGCCTGCGACGGCATGGCGTGCCTGGACCCATCCTTCTTTGCTAAGTTGGATGAGGTGGCCGTTATTTTCCCCGTTTGGTGGGGGGGACTGGCCTCTTCTGTTCCCCCCGTCTTCTCCGTTTCCGTCCTGCGGGTTGGGGTTCGTGTTGGGCGGCGGGTTAGGCGTTTGCTGCTCCTGGATGACTGCGGCGCATTGGTAGCGCTCGTAGATCGGTCTGCTGCTGCCGTAGCTTTCGGATCCGTAACCGTAGGTCCCTTCATCCGAAGGTGGATTGCACAGATCGGGGTTGCGGCTGCTGCCGCTGTAGAACTCATCTGTTGATGGTGACGTGCGTAGAACAGGGTGTGGAGCCCATGAGGCGGGCCTGATTGATGGCACGGGCACTCGCTCAGGAAGGCGGAGGGTGCCCGTTTGTCCCACCTGGAAGCAGAAGCTCTCGAACAAAATCTCGAGTCCGTCGCCTACGGACTCGAAATCTTTCATGGTGGCCGGCGAGTGGGCGGTGAAGTCGAAGGTCCCGAAGAGGAGGTGATTCTCCGTCGCCGCGGAGTTGTAGATCGATCAGGTTGGGACCATCACGATCGCCTGATCAGCAGCCCGATTCCCACGGCGCCAATTGGCGAGGTTTAGACTCATCAATGCTCATTGTTATGGACTTGGGTTTTGGAGAAGATGGGGATGCTAGAGATCGTGGCACGGTTAACAGACAAGCAACTAGGGGACACGAGATTTACCGAGTTCGAGCCGGAGAAAACCCTACTCTGTATGCGCTCTTGATTACTGGCGGAAAGAAAGTTCTGGTCTGTGATTCAATCTGGCGTGGAGGTGCGTGCGAAAGTATGAGATATCGATCTAGGACGTGCCCTCCTGGCCTTTATATAGACTTAGGCAGGTCCCGGGCATAGTCCTAGTCGGTTACAAGTGCTAGGGTTTTACCTCTTTGAATTTCCTATCCATACTAGTCTTGCTCTCCAAGGATTCGAAGGCGTCATGGGCCTTGGCCACCCGAAAATCTTCATGGGCCAGTGTATGTCTGCTGCGGGCCTTCCTTGGGCTGGACCAGGTATGCTGAAGTCACGTACCCGTAGGGTATAACCATGTCAGTGTGACTTTTAGTTCCGGTTCGTATTACCAACCCGGACAAAAGAAAGTGGGCAAAACAATTCTCAAGTTCTGTCGTGACAGTAAAACAGGCACAAATCCTTCTGGAGATCGTCTTTTCTAGATTCAAAATCATGCCAAAAAGTTATAAAAAGTTCTAAAAATAAAATCCTTTGAACTGTAGTTATATTAAGTGATTTAGTTGTTACAAAAATTAACAAATATAAATTTTGACATAATTTACAAAAAAAATGTTATAAAAATTCAAATGGCCATAACTTTTGCATACCATGTAAAAAAGTAAAACCTATCAAAACATGCATAAAAAAATAGCTCTTTAATTTCAACATACTTATGCCATTTTAGATTCTTAAAATTCAAAAAGAAAAAAAATTATTTCATAAATTAAATTATTTTAGTATTTTTATGTCAGATTTGAATTCCTCGCATTTTTCTGATAATAATGGATATATTATTTGTTGAATTTAGATTCTGATTTGAAGATATTGTTTATGTCATATTAAATGAATAAATGGCACAAATGAATAAAATATTAATTTAATTAGTTTTACTTTCATTAGAATTAAATGTTATTATTACTTATTTATTATTGTTTATTAAAAATAGTTCTTAATTTCAAAAAATAAAACGTGTCACGTATCAATATGAGTTAATATGATTGATATACTAGTCTTGCCAACAAGATATAAGGGTCCTTCGCGCGGGGTGGAAGAGATGGAATGAAGAAGTTAAGCGTGTTGGGGTGGAAGAGTGCTAGGATGGGTGATCGAACGGGAAGTTTGACCGTAAGTACGATTTAAACTAAGATTAAGTATAATTAATGTTAAAAATGAGAGATGTGGGAGATTAACGAGTCAAATAATTCAAAGGTTTAAGAAAAAATTGAAAAAAAATCAAAAAAAAAATTGAAAAAAAAATAAAAAAAACTTTAGTCCTGGTTTATGGCCAAACCGGGACTAAAAGAATAGGCCTTTAGTCCCGATTTCTTTGTCCCGGTTAGAAAACCGGGACTAAAGACCTTTACAAACCGAAACCGATGTCACGTTTTCCACTAGTGTACATATATAACCTGGAATGATATTGTTAGCCAATGCCTTGTGGCTGTACCCGTTGGTCTGTCATATGAGTGGTATAGTTTTGCACAGCCAACCTTCTATCTCATATTCAATTCCCTCTTAAACAATCTCTCTCGTCTCTCTCACTTGCTGTACTTTGGATCTCACGTACAAACAAGAGCAATAGACACACCAAAAGGCAGTCAAACTCTGCACTTTCTCTTAGCGAAACAAACCTATGTCACCGTGTCCCCATGCATCTCTCCCATTCTTCCGAGAGCATCTCCACTTGTTAGGCGAACCCAGTTCGAAATCCAGATTTTTTTTTTAACTAGACAGAACTTGATTTCGGCATGGGTACGCTCAGTTTTTCACTCGCGTACCTAGCTCGAGTTCTCGGGTAGCCCGTTTCCACTCAAATTCGGCTCAAATTCGTCCAAATTTCGGCATAGTTCGGCATATAATGAATATAGAACAATTTATGGCCAAAGTTCGTCGAAATTTTAAACAAAGTTCGGCGTAAATATAAACATAGTTCGGCTTGTAGTGAAAGTACAACATATTCGGCCAAGTTTGGCCAGTTCATGCTCGGCATCTACGTCGTGTTCCCCCTACGTATCCATAGGTGCTCAACAAGATCATCCTGCAGTTGTTGATGCACCGCCGGATCTCGGATCTCCTGCGCATGGCGATGAATGCAACCCAGGCTGGTCGGCGAAGTACTCGGCGTACAACATGCAGTATCCCTCTATCCTTTGTCTCACCTTGCACTTCCGGCGACCTAGCTCCGAACCACCGCGCTTCGGCTTCGCCATCTGCATGTACAGCTGGGCGAGCGATGCGAGGATCTGCAAGTGCTCTTCACCTCCGGCGACCTTTGCGCTCTCCTCCTCCAGGAGTACGGCGAGCATCTCCTCATCGTCGGAGTCCATGGCGAGTATCTCGTCCTTGTCAGAGTCCATGGTGAGTATCTCGTCCTCGTCGGAGTCCATGGCCGAATCCGGCCAAATGCCGAACACTTGGCGAGCGTGGTGGTGGGAGCACACAAGCGAGCTACCAAAGCTTCGGTGGCGGCAGCGGCGAAGAAGGCGTAGAGGTGGGCAGCAACTGCGGCGAGCGTATCTAGAGGCGTGGGCATGTCTCGGCGCGGGGGATCTCCACCGGCGAAGTCATGGCGACAAGGTCTTTGAGCTCTTCGCGCGATGCGGCGAGTGGTGTGGGTGGGAATGGAACTGTCTCGCCGACAGAGCTGGCCCACGCCCTTTTTCGCGGTGTTCGGCGTCCCTAGGGCGTATTCGGGAACCTGGGTTCGGCCTGGGTAGGCCGGACCAAAACACACCCAAATCCGGACGAAAACAGGTCCCTGGGTATGCGACTGGGCCGATTTTCGGCGTCCGGACCTAATTTCGGCGTCCGAATCGGCGTCCTGGGTAGGCGAGTGGAGATGCTCTCATGCTCCTCTCCTTCCTCGCGCAGCCCAAAGCCGACTCCCACTTGATCGGCATCTGAAATCCCTCACAGTAAATTCAGATCAACTCGATTTGGCCCAAATTTGGTATGCAACCTAGAATTTAGATCCAACCCACCCCTTCCTCCACCGGGACTCACAGTATACACGGGAAATGCGGCGACCGAGAAGGTAGTCAGCGAGGAGGGAAGAGAGGCTTCGGCCGTGGGGAGCTTGGGACGTCGGTTAGGTATGGCCCTCTCTCCCATCCCGCATGCGGCCTCGATCTTCCTCTCAGTGTTGCTGCAAGCGCAGGCGGCCGTGGTCTCGTTCCACCGGCCGTAGACCCGCTGGCCGATGCCGATCTGGAAGAAGCGATGTTTCCCTTCCCCATGCCCGTCCGATTGGTCGTCTAAGCGCGGACCTCCGCGATCATGGGAGGAAATGCGGGGAGATGAGATGGCGGCGTTAGGAGGAATTGACAGTAGTGCAGGCTCGAAGGAGATATGAGGTCTTCGGGGCAGGAAATGCGGAGGGAGGCGGGAGAAGCTCGGCGTGAGGGACAAGGTCATTGAGTCGGTGTTAGATGCATATATTTGTATATTATAGTTTCCCCATATGTTAGGGGCTTCACATATTTTCCATGCACATACTATATATTGTGGCCTTTGGCCCCGGAGAATACATGTTGCATATTCGACATGGTATCGAGCTAGGTTAGACCGTTTTTACGCAACATCGTCCCGCCACCGTCCACAATGCGTCGTTTCTCGGCGTCACCTCCAGGTTGCCGCTATCTCTGGCCACCTCTCTGGCCGCCTCCCCACCATCTGCTACCGGCCGGGCCGCCCCGCCTGCCCCGCCGCGTCGCATCTGCTAGCGGTGCCTTTGTCCGCACCGCCTCCTCCGTCATCTGACCCGTCTTGTGCGTCATTTGCCGGTATGACCGCCTCCTCCACGTCATATCTTGGCTGGCCTTCGTGCCTCGCCCATCGTCGATGTGGCTCGCCCCGCTGCGTCAACGCCGCCCCTTGCCGTCCGCTGCATCGCCTGCCCCACCGGCCGTTCGCCGTCGCCCCGCCTACCCCTCCGGACGTCCACCACCATCTGCTCGCCCCGCCCCGTCTGTCGGCCGTCCGACGGACTCCAGCTCGCCCCGATTGGATCTGGGCGCCTACTGGCCCTCTCCCGATCCTCTCCCATCGCCTTGATCAAATCTGACTGCTGTTCTTCGTCGGATCTGAGAGTTGACCTCGAAGAAGAAAAAAAATTGAGAGAGAGAGATGTCTTCTGCATCGGGCTATGTTGCGATTCCTTGCTGCCCGGTGATCTTCGATGGCGCGAATTATCCTGATTTCGTTGCCTTTATGCGCGTTCACATGCGCGGTCTCTGTCTTTGGGGTGTGCTCTTCGGCGAGGTCTCCTATCCGCCGTGCCCCCTGCTCATGTGTCTCCTTTTCCGCCGACGCCGATTGTTCTCGGTGCTGATGCTTCTCAGGAGGCCAAGTATGCTGCTCAAAGTGCTGATGATAGTGATGTTGCTGCTTATGAACTGAAGTTCAAACATTACTCTGCTGATCTCGAGACCTATCGCCACTCTCTGACTGCCTACACTCAGTGGGTCGATGAGGATGCTCGTCTTTTCTTTATTCTCACCTCGATGTTACCCCGATATCTCTTGAGTTCATGAGTCTCCCTACTGTTGCCGCTCAGTTGGCACATCTTCGTCAGCGCTATCAGCCGTCTAGGGATGCTCTTTACCTGTCCGTGGTTCGCCAGGAGCATGCTCTTGATCAGGGTGATTCCACTATTGATGAGTTCTATACTCAGAGTGCTGCTATCTAGCGTCAACTTGATTCTCTCCGTACTGCTGTTTGTGGCACATGCTCGTGCTGCCAGATTGTGCGCTCTGATTTGGAGTTTCACCGCATCTATGAGTTTCTGTCTCGGCTCCGCTAGGAGTTTGAGCCCCGGCGTGCTCAGCTGAATGCTCGTGGTCGTGTTCCGCTCTCTGAGGTGTTGTCTGAGCTTCGGGCCGAGAAGACCCGTCTCCGTGGTGCTGGTCTTCTTGCAGTTCCGTCTGTGCTTGCTACTCGTGGTCTTCCTATGCCGTCTGCTCCCTCGACTCAGCCGCGGTCCTCTGTGCCGCCACCAATACTACCCACTCCTCCAGGTCAGGTTCAGAGTCAACACCAGCAGTCAGGGTCCGAGTCAGCACCAGCAGGCTCGTGGTCAGGGTCACCATGGTTCTCTTCGTCACTTCTCTTACTGTAACAAGGATGGCCACACTTGGGCCACCTGTTATACAGGATCGATTTCGTTAGCGACACCCAGGCTCGTGGGCAGTCGGCTCCTTCCGGATCTTCAGCAGTTGCTCTCTCCAATCAGGACATTATCAGGAGTCTTCGCGGTCTACTTGCTACTACAGGCTCTTCTTGACGAGCCTTCTTGGTTACGTGGTGATTCTTGAACCTTCTTGCGACCACCACCTTCTACATAGTCAGGTACGTCCCCATGGTATCTGGATTCTGGAGCTTCCTTTCATATGACCTCTGAGTCTTCTTTTCTGTCCGCTCTTTGTTCTCTCCCTTCTCATGTCCGTGTTTTAACGGCTGATGGTACCTCTCTTCCTGTTTCTAGTCGGGGCACCCTTTCTACTTCTTCTTTTTCTGTTCCTGATATTTCTCATGTTCCTCGTCTTAAGATGAATCTGTTCTCTGCTAGCCAGCTTATTGACTCTGGTTGTCGCGTCATTTTTTATGTTGATTCTTGTGTTGTCCAGGACCGTCGCACAGAGGCCCTGGTTGGAGCTGGCCCTCGCAACCGTGACTCTTCATGACTTTGGGAGTTAGATTGGCTTCGTGTTCCTTCCACTGCCACTTCATCTTCCAGTTCTTCTCCGGTCGTCGCCTCTTCTACCAGCTCCTTTTAGAAGTGGCATCATCATCTTGGTCACTGTGGCATCCCGCAAAACCACTACTAGAAAATCGCTTGGTATTTTGTGTGTGCATCATCATGACATCGTCATGCATAATATTTTTCTCCTAAATCTTTTTGAAAAAAGACCATGTTGTTTTCTAAATTAGTCCTCCTTTAATTTCAAATAAAAGCTTTCGGTCAAAACGGATCTTGTATTTGACTTAAAACTATTTTCCAAATATTTTTTAAAAGCGAGATGATTAAATTAAAACTAATTTGTATCGGGAGGCAGACACAGTCAGCCCAAGCCCAACGAGTCCACCTACTACCCCATATAAAAACTAGACCTACCCTTTCTAAACCCTAATCCCCAAATCGCCTCACCCATCACCTACTCCCTCCACCCTTGCCCCGGTCCAAACCCGGCCCTACCTCCTCTACACCCACCGGGCCCCACCTCCCACCTCCGCCGCCACCAACCCCACGACCGACCTCCCCACCTCCCATGCGGCGCTCCTCTCCTCCGTCCTTTCCCAAACCATTCGCCCGGCTCTCCACAGGCTGCCCTAAATCGCTCTGGTCTCCCCGCCCGCAGCGTCGCCACCTCCCGTTCTGGACCTTAGCGTTCTCGTCGTCGCTCTCGAGGGCCTCTGTCGCCATGGCCGGCCTCGCCTCCCCGACGTGGCCGCCCGTCGTCGCTGGCGTCCCTTCTGCAGGACACCCCCCGCCACCGGCCGTCGCCTCTCACTCGCTCGTGCGCCCGTCCGTCTGCCTCGCCCCTCCGGCGGCGGCCGCCTCGCGCTCTGCCCTCCTCCCCGCGTCCGTGCGCCGCCGCAGTTCCTCCCCCTGCCTCGCTCTCGCGCGCCCGCGAGCCGCGACCCTCCTCCGGCCGTTCCCCCTCGTCGAGCTCGTCGCGCGCCGCTCGCCGCTTCCTCCTCCCGTCGCCGGTCCCGCCTCGTCGACCGCCCCCTACACAGCGTCGCCTGGCCCGCTCACCGCCTCGCCGCCGAACCCCCTCACGCCTCCTGAGCCCGCCTCCCCCGGCCTGGCCTCTGCCCTCGCCTGGGCCCCCTTCTTCCCCACCGTCGCGCGACCCCTCCCCGTCGTCTCCTTTCTGGCCGCCCGTCCACGAGCTCCTCCGCGCGGATGGCCTCCTCCTTCAACGCTATGCGCGCCAGCGTCACCTCTAGCCGCCCCTGTGAGCTTCCGTGCAGGTCTCTTGTCTGTCATGGGTGACCACACGATCCAGTTAAGCCAAGTTGACTGACCAGCTCACCGACGACGAGGATGTGGACAAGATTCTGCTGGATGATGGAGTAGTGGCTGCACGAGCCAACAAAATCTTCCGCACACATGACCTGCAAGTTCGACCCCGAGGATGACCGACGCCAAGATCTCCAACGCGGACAATCGAAACAAGATCGGCCACGTGGAACCCTGCCAAGATCTTCTTTGAACGAGAACTCCGCCACGGTACGGGGTTCTCCTCACGTGGCACCAGGCCACATAAGACCATCGGCACCGACACGACAAACCCCAAGATCGTCTCGCGGACGCCAAGTGCTTCTTCCGGCCGGAGCCAAGCCTCGACACCCGACGCCAAGCTCTCCTTCATGGGATGCCAGAACACAGGACGAACCCCGAAGGCCGAACACCGGAGTGACTAGTACTTCCCCGAACGCCAAGACCGCCGAGACCCTAAACCCGTTGTCCATCTACAAGATCGCCGAGAACCTCGGGTGCACCAACATGGAAGACCGAAGACCGATCCCGGCGAAGTCCGGACCCGATGACCGCCAAGAACACCACCGGGTTAACAAGTACTACGTCCCGAACAACAAGTGTTGCTTTCCGTACGTCAAGACCGATGCATTGGCGCGGGCCCGACAAGACCCTCGCAACGGCAAGCTCGACCCTGTGGACCGACACGATCTCCTTCACGGACGCGACAAGTACTCCCTCGAGGACGCCGAGAAACCGATCGCCAAGTTCGACACCACAGCAAGGCAAGACCGACCGATACAACCAAGTCACCTTCCGGGCAAGTTCTACCCCGATGTACGAGCGATCCCGTCAAGTTCGTCCGAACCACGAACCGAGATCGATCCCGTCGAACCACGGACCTGACCCGAACCGGAACCCCAAGACCGTCGAGACCCCTAATGTGTGAACCCCTTCCCGCAAACCCTATTTTATAACCTAATAACAACTTGTTGCATATTGAATTGTCATACTCGCATGCATATCTGTGGTTTGGGGGCCTTATGCCGATTCACCTAATAATTAAATGTGGGGCCCATATGCGGGCAAATCTAGCCGTATCTTGACCTCATTTAAACTTGTGTAGCGAACCGGTATCTTATCTTGCCTTGTTAAAACCTCATTTAAATTGCGGGGTAGGTAAATAACTGGAATCATCTAATTAATTGTCGGGACCCCGGTTCCACTTAATATGACCTAACTGCATCGCACCTTTGCCATGTCATCCATCATGCATGCATCATGCCGATCTTCTGCCGTTGTATTAAATATTGCATCCGGTGTTTATTCTAGAGTTTTGCTTCTTCGCGGATAAGGCCGTTGAGTTGATGTGAGCTTCGCCCGATCTTCGGATGAACCCTTGACAATGTTTTCGGTGAGCACCTCCCCTTTGCTACCTATCTTACTTTTATAGTCTTTATTCCCTCTGTTGATCTATTGCTATCACGAGTTGCGATGCTTTAGTTTCCGTACTGTGATATACCGTGCAGCCCTATATTGCCTTGGACACACCCTATTACATGTTGTTTGGTAGATAGTTGGACTTGCGTCGTAGTTGCTTGCTCAAGTCTTGATGTGTGTCGTCATATGCCACGATTGTTGATGTATTGCCGCATGTTGATGTTGGAGATGATTCTAGTTTTACTTATCGTCACTTTAATTTCTGTTTAACAACTAAAATTGAATAAGCGAGAGGCATCGGTGGGTGATAGATAATATTTGGTTTCGAGCCCACTTGTGTCCGTAAGACCCGAGTACTTGATACATTCCTTGATTTATCGCTATCCACATCCGGAGGTATATGGGACCCTCCACGAGCGAGCTTGATTCATTCTTATTTCTTGGGGCCACAAACTAGTTTGAGGTTTTATTTACGATCTGTACTTATGCCATGCTTTACCGCTTTATTTACGATTGTGCGAGCGCACCTTTGTCTTGTTAGGATCGGACCACGATTCATGGTGTCGACAAGCCCGTTTGGGGTTCCCGATCGTTCACCGTCTAGCCAAACCTTGAGGCCGTCTGAGCTTGCTTACTCCGTTGAGGATTCTACTTAAGGGTGGCCCCTGAAATATTTCTGAATCTGTGATTGTTCGGTCGTGAAAGCCTCGTTGGGTTTTGATTTGGTTTTCGAGGTTGATCGGCGTGTGTTGCTATTGGTGCACCCGGCGGGTAAAACTTCGAAAGCCGTGTCGCGGATATGGACGACTTGGAGCACGATATCTCGATCATAGACAAGCATAACTAAAGTTCTTGCTATAAATTTGACTTATAATGACTAGTAATCAGCTTCACTATAATGGAATGGCTAATTAATACTGCCCACAATTGCTTGTTTGGTTGTCGCTTGCGACAATTGTATCGACTAGTAAGTATTGCAACTTCTAGCGGAATGGCTGAATAAAAGTACCAACAAGCTGCTTTGGGTTTGGTTTACCTCATGCTATCATGCACGATTAGTAATTGTTGCAACTATCACGGAATGGTTAACTAAAAGTGCCTTGCTTACTTTATCGGGATGACTATCTATACGACTAGTAATTCTTTAGCGATAAGAATAAATAAAACTGCCAACTGTGTGAGTTCCTCGGTTGACTTCCTCGTTTGGTCTCGAGGGGGAAACACCAGGATGGGTTTGATTGGTGTTAGCTTCAGGTTGGATCCGGATAGGTCATTCTCACCCCTCTCTGATAACCGCCAGTTGTATCGAGTCTCTATAGGTTGTTTAGTGCATGCTGCCGCTGCCGCTCAGTCCACCATACCTATGTAGGCGAGGACCGCCGAATTCTAGCCTCGCCGTGTCTTGGCCTCGATCTTGGCGCTCCTTCTTTTTCCTTTGCCCTTTGTCGGCACCTTTTTGTTTAAGGTTTTGAGATCGGCGTCGTTAGCGGGGTTACCCTTCCGGCTTGGCACAGGCAGTTATGGGCGCCATTGGTTATTCTTGGGCTCTTAGCCCCATTTGCATCTTGTCCGTAGCCAGACGCTCTATCATTTTCAAGGTGACTTGGATCTTTGTATATTATATTTGTATTCTTGACTCTTTGAGTCGCTGCTATATATATCTGTTCTGTGGGTCCCATCGAGGACTGTTGTGTAATGCTATTGCCGTTTTCCACCGCGAAAGTGCTGGTGAGCACCTTTGAATCGTTTCTATGCGGGTTTGGCGAATTTTGCTAAAACTTGCATAGGTCCGATCTGAGGGTGTTGATCACCTTTGTGACTCTACTTTGTCGTCATTAGTTCATCATGGTCTTAAGTGCATCTCAGGAGATGGGT
Organism: Avena longiglumis; assembly: GCA_030063025.1. Lineage (NCBI taxonomy): Eukaryota > Viridiplantae > Streptophyta > Magnoliopsida > Poales > Poaceae > Avena > Avena longiglumis. Next base: position 64,792,725 of record CP125973.1, read on the forward strand.
CTTTACATTGTCAGGGTTGTAGGTTGGGCAAACAGATTCATCTTTCCTATCCTACTAGTGCGTCTGTATCTTGGCGAATTTTTGATTTAGTTCATTCCGATGTTTGGGGTCCGGCTCCTTTCGCTTCGAAAGGGGGCCATCGCTATTATATTTTATTCATCGATGATTTTTCTCGGTACACTTGGTTTATTTTATGAGCTCTCGCAGTGAAGTGCTCTTCATATATCAGCGTTCGCGGCCATGGTCTGTACTCAATATTACCACACTCACTCTGGTTTTGTCTGACAGTACATGTGCTATTAGTGTTGCACGTGATCCGGTCAAGCATGAGCTTACCAAACATATTGGTATTGATGCTTTCTATACACGTGTTCAGGTATAGGCTCAGGTTGTTGCGCTTTAGTATGTGCCTTTATATTTACAGTTGGTGGATTTCTTTACGAAGGCACAGACCATAGCGCAGCATGATTTATTACTCTCCAAACTCAGTGTTGTGGATCCACCATGAGTTTGATGGGGTGTTAGATATATATATTTGTATATTGTAGTTTCCCCATATGTTAGGAGGCTTCCTGTATATTTGCCCTGTACCTGTACTATATATTGTAGCCTTTGGCCCTAGAGGAATATATGTTGCATATTCCTGACATCGGGGTCGATGGGCTTGGAGAGGGCGGCGGGCGGGGACGTTTTTTCTGATTCACCGGATAACTGCCAGGGGCAAAATAGTATAAACCGGGCATACTGATTTTTTTTTGTGTAGACGAGATTGAAAACGTATTTTTGCGGATGGAAGCGTATTTAACTAACTTACCTCAAGAAAAATTAGTAGATAGACTACTATATTATATATATTATGTAAAAATATGTTTTCGATGTATGAAAGGTAATGGATCACATATTGTAAATATTAATATTTTTCTCTAAAAACTTGGTCAAACTTTACGTAGTTTGATTTTTTTAAAAATTTATAGGCCTTTAAGCCTTGGGACTGAGGTAGAAGCTGTCAGCAGAAGCTGGGCCATATTTTGGAATTTTGGCGATAGAAAAAATTCATTATTGCGATTTTACAGGCTGGCAATATTTCATCCTAAATATTACATGGCCAGAGTGCCTGTGAATGCGGCAATGTAAGCAGAGCTACAAGATTCAGGCTATCAACATTGCTTGATTGCTAACTGACTGAGTAACAACCGCAAAAAAAACCAGGGACAACGCTGAAGGGGACAACATAACAAGCGACAATCTGGCAACATCTAGGATTCAAGCACCTTTCTCGCAGCCTCCTGGAGCGGTTGTCTACTGTGACGCAGCATACAACGGGGATGTAGATGCTTCTACCGTAGGCTTGGGTGTCTACATACACTATCCTATGAGAAACATTTAAATCTTTGTAAGTGCAATTTCCACACATGCTCCATCTGTCTTGCAGGCTAAAGCTTAGGGGCCGCTCTTGGTAGTTCGGGTGGTGCGGTTGATGGAATGGCGAAGGGTTTGATAGCAAAACTCTTGTTGATGTTGTAGCTACAGATGATCTTCTCTCGAGGTCGGGCCACTGGGCGCTCAATCGGCCTCTCGGGTGGTGTAGGCACCATCTCCCCAGTTACCATCCTCCACGCCTTCCCACTTCCGGGAGCTCCAAACGACGCTTCACCTTTTTCTCCTCCGGGCTCTCCGCACAATGACGGCGCCGATGACATCCTCGCTGCCTTCCCTCAGCCCCTGGTTACCAGCCTTTCCTACCCCAGGGCCTCAAGACACATCCTCCCAGGACCGTCTTGTGCAGATGCCGGACAACTCCCTCATGTGGGGCGCTTTCCATCCCTTTGTGCAGGCCGATCCAATCTTAGGAAAACCCAAGTCCGTCCAGATCCAGGTTTTCCCTGGTTTCTTTGAGGTGTCTGTCAGGGGAGAGCATGGGGAGCGAGGGCTATATTGCATCCCTATGCTGAGGCATAACAGCAATGGCATGCTTGTCGCCAACTTCATCTCTGCTTCCATCGGTTTCCTCAAGAAGGTGGAAGTGCCTCCTGAGCTGAAAGCCCCTGTCCTGTCTGTTCATGTAGTCTGCCGCGACCCTGTGGTTGCCGCCTCGCTTCCTGATCCCGATGCTCTCTCGGGGACGATCGTTGGGCGCCCGGCAAGCTCCTACGCTGCTGACCTCCCTATGTCAACTAAGGAGCCCCTGCTTCCCACGCCTCTATCCTCTCCCAGGCGCAGCCCTAGGCTCATGTCGATTGAAGCTCAGGGACACCTGACCATCCTCGACACGGATGCCTTGCGCAAGAAGAAAAACGTCGACGCGCTCGGTTTGGGCCGAAAGCCCAAAGGCCGCTCGACAGGCGGGAGCCTTCCAGCGGCGGAGCTGCTGCAGCTGGCTGACGAAGCAACCTCATCGTTGCCGCGTCAGGATATCATTCAGCTGGCTGTGGCTTGTGAGATCTCCTCCCTGCAGCTCGACGAGGCGATTGCCCTTGTTTTGATGTTGCTACACCGAGGCCGTAGGCACTGCTCCTCATCTCTTGGTCTAGGCACTTCTTGCTTTCGTGGCCAATGCATTAAGCTAGCTGGGAAACCTTTCATATCCTGTGGTTTGTTTTTGGGTATCGGCAATCTGCCTTTGATCGGTGACGTTTATTTTTTATGTTTCACTAGGGATCCGCCTCAACTTTGCTCATGTAAGATCTCAAGCTGTTGCTCTATGTTTAATCAGTACCCGTCCTTTAAACTGATTTGTCGCGCTCCTTTGTTTTTATCACGAATCGTGTCTTCAACCTTGGCTCCTGGAATGTGAGAGGCCTGGGTGACGATGAAAAATGCATCGATGTTAAAGCTGCTCTTGCAGCAAAGCCGCTAGATATTATCTGTATTCAAGAGTACAAACTAGAAACAATTACTATTTTTAAAGCCTATTCCTTCCTACCTTCCTCTGTAAAATCTTTCCACTACATGCCTTCAGTAGGTGCCTCGGGAGGGATTATTACGGCTTGGAACAAGGATTTTTTCTCTTGATCAGCTCCATGCATCCGCTCGTTCTCCTTAACGACAGTGTTCTCCTCTAAAATTTCTGAACACAGTTTCACAGTTACAAACGTGTATGGGCCTTGTGATGCCAACCTCAAACAAAATTTCATAGATGAGCTATGCTCCATCGGCCCTAACATTAACGGCCCATGGGTAGTTTTTGGTGATTTTAACTTTATCCTATCACCCAATGACCGCTCGAACACGAACTTTAATGCCTCTGAAGCGACCCGTTTTCAGCAAGCCATTGATTGCCTACACCTCCATGATGTGCCCCTTTTGGACAGACGATTCACTTGGTCCAACAACCGGGCTATTCCAACAATGTGTCGGCTTGATCGTGCTCTTGTCTCCTCTGACTGGAATTTCACCTTTCCTAATTCAACTCTAACCTCTCTTGTTAGATCAACCTCTGACCATGTCCCGATCTGCCTTTCTGCTACTTCCTCTGTACCTTGCTCGTCGATTTTCTGCCTAAACAATCATATCCTATCTATTCCGGCCTTCAGAGCGATTATCCAACGAACTTGGGGGAGTATAGGACCTAGTCACGATAGGCTAGGATGCGCCAGTGTTCTATCACTTAGGCTAAAACGCATCAGAGCTGCAGCCAAAACTTGGAACAAACATGCTCGCTCACCCCTTATCATTGCAAAAAACTGCGAGACAGTCATTTCTTTTCTGGATAAAATAGAAGAACTCAGAGTGCTCTCCAGTCTCCACGCTAGAATTCCACCTTAGAATTTTGGTCAAGGAATCTCTTCACAAGCTGAACATCGCTAGAGCCAAATATTGGAGACAACGGGCAAAAATTAAAAATTGTGTCTTAGGCGACGAGAACTCCTCCTACTTCCATCTCTGCGCCACTGTGAGGCTTTAAAAGAATTAGATCAAAAAAAATAGTGACCAAGGTTCTCAGGTCTCCTCTCATGCCTATATGCAAGTGTTGCATGATTTCTTCAAAAATCTTATTGGCATTTCTAAGCCTACTACGGTGGCCTTCGATCTTCCGGCTCTATGCGCAAATAGCTCGTTGCAAACCTCGGACGCCTTACCTCTTGTAGCCCCTTTTACTTTGGACGAAATAAAAAACGCCCTCTAGGATATGGACTGCAACTCCAGCCCAGGCCCAGATGGTTTTGGTCCAGCTTTTTACAAAGAAAACTGGGACTTGGTCAATAACGACATCAATTTCCTTCTAAACAATATTTTCAACTCTCTCACGGACTTGAGGCGTATCATCAGGTCTTATATTGTTCTTATTCCTAAGCTGCCAGGGGCCACTCGTCCCGAGGATTTTAGGCCCATCTCTCTTCAAAATTGTTGTGTCAAATTAGGCTCCAAATGCCTCACCAACCGTCAACTCATAAACTAAGGCTAAATGCTTTTCAACCCTACATTCAAAAACTAAGAAATAGGCTGCCAGGTTGGATTGGAAAAGCGCTACCTATTAGCAGTAGGGCGATCCTAGTCAAAGCTTCGCTGCGCTCCATGGCTTCACACCTTCTTTCATCCATTCTCGTCCCTGTAGGCACGATCGAAGAGTTTGATAAAATTTGTAGAGCCTTCTTCTGGACCGGGGAAGAACAAGTACATGGTGGTCAATGCCGGGTGGCATGGGACAAGGTTTGCGCTCCGGTCTCAAAAGGGGGTTTAGGGTTCAGGTGCCTACGTACCCACAATTGCGCCCTTCTAATGAAATTCCTATCTAAGTTACACTCGGCTCCTTTGACACCTTGGGAAAGGTGGTTCAGCTCCTCATATGGCTGGTCGGAACATAGAGACTTAGGCGACCAACACCATCTTGACACCATTATCTGGAAGGACCTGCTATCTTGTCTACCTCATTTTCGTAGCATTACATCAGTTACGGTCAGCTCAAGGACTCACACGGCCTTCTGGCATGACCTTTGGTTCGAGTCCTCGACATTAGACCAATGTTTCCCTAATATTTACTCTCACATTACAAATAAAAACTGCTCTGTGGCCTCTGCTTGCTCTTCCGTAAACCTTGCCTTGCAAACCCAGCCTCGCCTATCTACTGCGGCCTCCGATGATCTGGTATCCCTGCGCGCTCTTATGGCCTCGGTTGTCTTAGTAGTGACGGCTACTGACGTTAGCATAGCGCGCTTCGATGACAGGACTCTAACCACTAGATCTTCATACACATCAGTTTTTGAACACTTGCAGGACAATCATTTCGCAACCCCAACCTAGAAGAACTTCTCGACGAACAGGTGTCGTTTCTTCCTTTGGCTGGCAGATCGAGGACGGTTATTTACCAATGATCGTCGGTTCACTAGAGGTATTGCGAACTCCGATTTCTGTCCATTATGTTCTTGCACCGAGACCACCGAGCACATGCTACTGCACTGCACGGCAATCTCCAGCTTCTGGAACGCTGTCCCGGCAATCAATCCGCATATCAGTGAGTGCGTCCCCATTCGAGATCTTTGGGAAGGATCGCCAATCATAAAAGTAAGGTCTACTGTCATTATCTCCGCCCTCTGGAATATTTGGAAGAGGCGGAACGCAAAAAAATTCAGGAACAAGGACGAGAACATTGCGATGGTTTTTTGAAGATGTGCGGATGACCTCTTTCTTTGGTCCCATAGGTGTACTAAGCAGGAGAACAAGTCTCTTGTCCTAGATTGGGCGATCATGTTTGCCCACTTAGCTCAAAACAGTTAGCTATCATACTTTTTGTTTAGCTCAATGTAAAGCCCTTGTACAATCAGCTTCTCTTCTTCTCTTCACTTCGCTTGTTTTGTAATCGGTCCTTTTGGACTACCCTTTATTATATTGAAAATGGTTCAGGCCGGCCTAGTGCCCGCCGTAGGTTCCTCAAAAAAAAAACATAACAAGATATTGTCATTAAACAAAGTAATGAGCAACTGAAGTGGGAATAGCAGCAAGTTCAAGCTAGCTCAACTCGAACAGAAAGATTGTACTGTAATACAGATTATTTGCTAGGACATTGAAACAACACCGCAGACTTCCGTGTCCGTTTGATGAAACTTGAAGCAGCACGACAATCACAGGGAGAGGGAGAGGGAGATGGAGAAAACAAGGAGCAAACGATACATATAGAACGTGAAAATCCAGAATATCTTACAAACTGAATGTTGACAAGTTTCGAATAAAAATGAGTACGTAAGCTAAGCCGCTAGCTTGCTAGGAAGCGAGCAGAGCAGTGAGCAACTGAAGTGGGAAAGCCAGCCGACGGGACATCATAAATAAACTCCTGATCCATTCGAAAGAAGAAATTTAAGTGGTTCTTGAATCGACGGAAGCAAGAAGAAGATTCGGACATGAGTGGACAGAACGAGAGTTTCATCTGGTTGCAGAAGGAGAAGACGGATCATCGTCAGACGGCAAGACAAACGCAGCGCTCTTGACTACTTGGTTGGAACGGAAGCAGCAGGAGAACTGGAAGCTAACAGGATGGAAGCCACGTCGTCGGAATTTATTAGCTCCTGCAATACATGTGAATCGCTCAGTTGGACGTTACAGAAAGTAAGCCAGTTCATTCGAGTACAGCAAAATGGCAAATAGGAGTATACTACTAGCGGATTGCCAGTTAAGCTGGACCACATTATATGTAATTTGTGCTACTGTAGCAGAAGTAACCAAGGCTAAATTCACATTAAAGTTTCTTAGAACTAAAATAAGGCCGGCTCTAGTGATAGTATCATGTATGTCACCTTATCAAAATAATGATGTGACATAATAATTAATAAAAAGAGAGGGGCAAGTGATATTATAATATGATACGGTATCATAGCACATGAAATACATCTTGTACTACATCAAATTGCATTGAAATTCTATAAATAATTAAATATCACGAGACTATGATCAACTACATGATACTATAATATCACTATAAGGATAGTATCGTACACTACATGATATTAGTAATATGATATTCCCACTATAACCTAAATAGACGCTTGGGCTACAAGAAGTTGATCGAACTAGCCAACCAAAATAAAGCAGGCTAAAGAATAACTAGGTACTGCTACTAGAGATAGGATACAGTGAGATCTGATATAACCGAATATCGTATTGATATAAACCAATTCGGGTATTTCCTAGAGAGATATTATAGGACTCTTCTTGATATACACAAATACCCTCCATATATAAATAAACAAATGTGGCTCGATGTATATTATCGAGTAGGAACGCTTGATCATCTTACAAGTAGTAGTACACTGGTACTTGGGTGTAGGACTTCGATCAATCTATTACTCTACTCGAAATTGGCAAAAACAAGGATGACAAATGCGCTAAACTCCTAGTGTGAAAACCAATGAAAAAATAGCGTGCTATTTAGGGTGATATAGCTTATTTGAGGGAGTCCATGCTAAATGTTCTTAATTTTGCTCACTACGATGCTATTTGCAAAATAATATGTTATATCGCGCTAAAATATAATAGCGATAGGGCTATTTCAAATATAGCGCGCTATATTTTTAGTTGGTGGGTGTGGAGTAATAGATCATATGATAAGGGTGTGAAGTAAGCAAACATATGTTGTAGATCTTAATTCTTAAGCATAACTGGTCATGCTAAAACATCTATATGTTTTACTATATCATTTATTCTTGCTAAAATCCTTTACTTTCGGCTTATTTTTAAGACACTATCACTACGGGAATAACTAAATAGGCCAACGGCCTTTTTATACGCCGACGGCAAAATGTCAGGGCCGTCGGCCCAGTTTTGCCGTCGGCATAGAATAAATAGGCCGACAGCCGCCGTCGGCGTAAACATGATCGTCGGCGTAGCCCATTAGGCTAACAGCAGAGCAACGGCGTCAAGTCTATGCCGACGGCAAAGGTTTCAGACCTATGCCGACGGCAAAGCCGTCGGCGTAGCTATTTTTGCCACATTAATCTTAGAAAAATCATAACTAAATCATTTAAATTCAGAAAAATACATATAATATAACAAAATTTTCAGAAAAATAAGATATATCCATATAAACTCAAATATTATATATTTTTATTCAAAAAAATACAAATACTTTCATATAACATATTTTTCATTTTCTAAGTGCAAAAAACGGGGTGTTCTGTGAAGCAACCACCAAAAGAAAGTTTCAAAATTATAATACCACATTTTTCAAAAATACTAGACCATATTGAATGAACAATTTCCCAACCTAGGAGTCTCAAACCTTTCCGTTCACCTCTCGTGAAAAAAGACAAATTCCCGCTGAATCGGTAGGAAATGAGTTAGATTTGAACTACAGGTACATGATATATTGCTCATGATTTTTTGTAAAAATCATTTTTAGGTTCACAATATGCTATTTCATCAGAGATCTAATGCAAGTTTAGTGAGACTCGTCCCCGAGCTAAGAATCATCATGCCCATCGATTTAGGAAGTTTGATGATAGTTTGAAATGGGCATCAAAAAATAAAAAACGATCGAAACAATGAAAAACCTTCGCGTGGTGTCATATTATATGACATAGTTCCATGGAAAAATACCAGACTTGGTATATTCATTGAGTCTTAAAAAAACCTTCACAAAATGGCCTATCTCAATCGAGGTTTTCTGGATTTCAGGTCAAATGACCAATGTTATTGCTATAATCGTGTTATAGTTTGCGATAATATGTTCATATTGTGCACACATGTGTATCATGGGATGGTGAACAATGTTACAGGAGGAAGTTTTCCTTTTCGTCGTACCGAAAAGCCATTTTTCATTTTCTGAGTGCAAAAAATGGGGTGTTTTTGTGAAGCAACCACCAAATGAAAGTTTCAAAATGATTATACCACATTTTTTTAAAATACTAGACCATATTGAATGGACAATTTACCAACCGGGATATCTAAAACCTTTCCGTTCACCTCTCGTGAAAAAGACAAATTCCTGTTGAATCGGTAGGAAATGAGTTAGATTTGAATTACAGGTACATGATATATTGCTCATGATTTTTTGCAAAAATCATTTTTAGGTTAACAATATGCTATTTCATCAGATATCTAATGAAATTTTAGTGAGGCTCAGCCCCGAGCTAAGAATCATCATGCCCCTCGATTTAGGAAGTTTGTCGATAGTTTGAAATGGGCATAAAAAATTAAAAAACGATCAAAACAATACAAAACCTTCGCTTGGTGTCATATTATCTGACATAGTTGCATGGAAAAACACCAAACTTGATATATTGATTGTGTCTCAAAAAAACCTTCACAAAATGACCTATCTCAGTCAAGGTTTTCTAGATTTCAGGTCAAATGACTAATGTTATTGCTAGAATCACGGTATAGTTTGCGATAATGTGCCCATATTATGCACGCATGTGTATCATGGGATGGCTAACAATATTGCTGGAGGAAGTTTTCCTTTTCGTCGCACCAAAAAGCCATTTTTCATTTTCCGAGTGCAAAAAACGGGGTGTTTTTTGAAGCAACCACCAAATAAAAGTTTTAAAATGATAATACCATATTTTTTAAAAATACTAGACCATATTGAATGGACAATTTCCCAACCGGGGTATCTCAAACCTTTCCTTTCACCCCTCGTGAAAAAGACAAATTCCTGCCGAATCAGTAGAAAATGAGTTAGATTTGAACTACATGTACATGATATGATGCTCATGATTTTTTGCAAAAATCATTTTTAGGTTCACAATATGCTATTTCATCAGATATCTAATGCAAGTTTAGTGAGGCTCGGCCTTGAGCTTAAAATTTCCATGCCCCTTGATTTAAAAAGTTTGACGATAGTTTGAAACGGGCATAAAAAATTCAAAAACGATCGAAACAATGCAAAACCTTCGCGAAGTGTCATTTTATGTGACATAGTTGCATGGAAAAATATAAAACTTGATATATTGATCGTGTCTCAAAAAAACCCTTCACAAAATGACCTATCTCAATCGAGTTTTTCTGGATTTCAGGTCAAATGACCAATGTTATTGCTAGAATCGCGATATAGTTTGCGCTAATGTGTCCATATTATGCACTCGTGTATATCATGGGATGGCGAACAATGTTGCAGGAGGAAGTTTTCCTTTTCGTGGCACCAAAAAGCCATGTTTTATTTTTCGAGTGCCAAAAACGGGGTGTTTCATAAATCTTGACATAGTTTCAGTTGGTCTAATATTTAAAATTTATGATATATAATTAAATAGATGATAGGGATGTCATATTTGGATTCCTCTCATTTTTCTAATCGATTTGGATATATTATTTGTCGAATTGTGATTTACGGATTTATAGATATGAATTATTCAAATTTAAATAAAAAAGCAAAATAAATAAAATTTATTTTATTTTTATTTGAATTCAAGATTATTATTACTTATTTATTGTTGTTTACTCAAAAAATTGTATGGAATGTAAAAAAACAAATATGTCTAACATTATAGTGTAATGGTTAATAGGTTTGATATGATAATATTCATAATTAGTTCTAGTTTCTTTGTCGGAAGCTTATGTGAAAGGAACGAAGAAGTTAAGCGTGCTGGGGCTAGAGTAGTATTAGGATGGGTGACCGGTTGGGAAGTTTGACTAATTGTGCAATTTGACTTAAGACTAAGTATACTTAGAATTAAAAATGTCCATATGAGATTAACAAGTTAAACAATACAAAAATGTTTAAAAAATTTGAAAAAAAATTGGAATTTTTTTTTGAAAAAATCTAGGCCGACGGTAAAGCCGACGGTGTAGCCAAACGGCCGTTAGTCATCTAGGTGGGACCCATATGGTCTATGCTGATGGCTTGCCGTCGACGTAGCTATATACGCCGACGGCTTTTCTACGCCGACGGGAGGAGAGGCTATGCCTACGGGGCTGTACGCCGACGGTCATACGCCAACGGCATTTAGGGCCTACGCCGACGGGATCCGGCCGTTGGCCCGGCCGTCGGCGTATTCAGCTTCTCCTCTAGTGTATTTTCAAATAAAGCACACTATTTGCACTCTATATTTTGTATTTACGGATCAGAGCGAGTATAAGTCTAGAGAAAGGCCACGCTAAAAATAATAGTGCGTTGTTCCTTTCATACAATAAATGTAGTCTGTGGGCGAGTAGCCAACCTCATAAGATACATACTTCATATGTTTCTCTCCCTGTTTTTTGAGAAAAAAAAAGAGAGAGTTGAATGAGCATTCCGCAACTGCGAACACAGAAATAGGAATAAGTTCATGCTGCATGCTGCAGCAGTAAGTACCTTTTCCTCTGTGTTGATTTCTACGAAGAGACGGTTGGGATGGTCTCCTGCTGCGGCCCTCAGCGCAATCTCTGCTTCATCCACCACCGATCCGCTGGAACCCTGAACCCAAATGCTGACTTCGACGATCTCGAGACAAGGGAGGTGCCCCATGCCCAAATCGAAGTCACTACAGGCGATCAACATAGCTGGGGAGCCGAACCTAACCTTTTGAAGCCTTGGCGTAGCACCTCGAAGGAATGTAGATGGCATCACAGGAACACCGTAGAAGATTAACTTCGTCGCACTTGGGAAGGCACCAGCAGTAGCGACCAACATCTCCACTGCATCATCCTCTATCGGTTTGATCGCTTGAAAGAGGAGAAAAGCGGCGAGCAACATCCCAAGGAGCTGAATGTCCTCTGCCTTCACCTTAACCACCGCAATCTCCAGGTAGGATATGAGAGGAAGTAGTGAAGGACTAATCCATGACGGCATTGTTTGGAATGAGGACTCATATCCATGGAAATTTAGTATCCGGAGCCGCGGAGGAGGCACCCAACCTTCATGCATGAAATCGAGGCCTCCAACCTCGATCTCAATATGTAGATGTTCCAACTTATGCAAATTACTTAGGGACTCCACCATATCCTTTTTCACGCTTTCGTCACAACAGTTCCAAAAAAGTCGAGTACCCTCAACTTGGTCAGATGGAACAACTCTTTCGCAATGTCCATGTTATGACAAAAATTTGGGTCGCCCACCTACAGTCCTTCTAGAACTTCTAGAGATGTCAGGTTATCCATCCCAGATGGCAGCTTTATATTCCGAGTGACATATAGGCACATCAGATTTTTTAACAAAATAATGCTTGATGGCAACTTTCTTATCCTTACAATTCCTCTCAAGTCCAATGTTTGCAGAAAATGCAACTTTCCTATATTCACTGGGATCTCTTCAACTTTTGTACAGCATAGCCCTAGGTACCTCAAGTGCAACATATTCTCCACATACCTAATATCTGAAAACTCGCATTCTTCTAAAGCCAATACACGCAGAACTTTAGAACCTGAAACAAGCGGCATTTGGTCAAGATTGTTGTTTCCAAAAAACAATGTGAACCTCACTTCTTCCATGTTGGTGGTAGCCAAATCTACTTTTCTATTTTGCATGGATAATCATGAACCTTGTTTTGTGAATTAGGCACCTTTTCCTTTGTACTATCCAATATGGCGACAAAGTTTTCTTCACTCGACAAGGAGCATATGACATCAAGCACCATGTCATGCACACGGCAACGTTTCACCCCTTCTGCTTCTTCTTTTCCAAAATAAGATTCTTCACTCATAACCACTGGCTGGATCATGTTTCTATTTAGAAGCTCATTGAAATAACATACCCCGATCTCAAATAAACTAGATTCTGATTTATCATTGTAAACAAAGCCTTCCGCTATCCACCTCCATATAAGCTCATCTCACATAATCAAGTAATCTTCTGGATAGATATTTAGATATAACAAACAAGGCTTCAGATGAAAAGGTAGATCATAATAGCTTAACAATAGTATCTTCTTCATCTGCTGCAAACTGCGATGTTCTGTAAGTCCATGACCAATGGAATTAAGTAAACCATACCATTGATCCTTTGTTTTTGTTAGATAATTGCTAGCCAGAAGACTTGCTACAGTAATGATGGCTAACAGTATTCCGCCACATTTTTTCAATACATCTTCAGATACTTTCACCAATTCATGGGGACACTCTTTTTCCTGAGAAAATACTCTTTTATCGAAGAGTCTTCTTGAGACATCATCAGAAAGATGTTTCATTCTGTAAATATCATCACTAGAAGAACAACATGCTTCAGACACACTTAGAATGCATGTTGTCGTGATTAGTCGACTTCCAAGACTATTCTTGCAAAAGGCACACTTTATTAATTCCACATCTCTATCCCATATGTCATCTACTACAATGAGGTACCTACATAAATAGTTTCCAAGAGTTAGTTGACAAAATCTATCAACCAAGATATATGTTATGTTACAATGAGATCATTAATAACTAAAAATACATCTAAAAAGCATTTGGAGAAAACTCAAGGAACTTATATAAACACTATAAACTTTATGCTATTAGAATGCATATACATTAAGGCAAAGCTATCATGATTTTAATATACAAGTGATCATCTATCTCTAACGGAAAAAATACCTCTTGTCATTAAGGAATTCAATGAGCTCATCGATGAGATGTTTTTCTTCCCTTGCTGCATTATAAATGTATCCATATTTGCTCTTGTCAAGTTCGATGAGATGTATTCATGTCGGGACTCTGAGAAACTGAAATGAATGCACCACAATCGAATTGCACTTTGACCTTGTCATACACTGCCTTGGCGAGGGTTGTCTTTCCTAACCCACCAAATCCAACAATAGAGACCGTCTTCAGCTGCTGCTTCGACCAAGCATCACCTTCCATCAACATGTTGATCAACTCATCTTGCGTTTCTTCAATGCCGAGGAGCTCTGACACATCTTTGTACATGGCCATCAAGCGAGGGTCTACGCTAGAACCAGCGGTGGTATCCCGGATCTCTTGGGTGGTGTACCTTTGACGCAGCTCGGCCAACTGCTTAGCTTGACCAACAGCTTCACCTAGGGCATCAGAGAGATGATGGAGATCTCTCCCTTTCTTGAACAATCGGATAGTCTTCTTGAGTAACTTCTTGACTTTGTTCTTGGGGTTAGCAGGCTCGGCAACACCCTCCACACGAACCATGAAAGCGTCAACAATGTCCTCCATGTGGTAGGAAAACTCTCTCACATTTCCAGCCCAGATCTTGACCCCCTCGTCGAGCTCGTCCGGTGGTACTTTCACCACCTCGCGAAGTGCGGCTTGCATGAGTGTCAGCTCTCTTATAAGCGACTCGATGTCTTTCCTCGCGCGCTTCTCCAAGGTGAACTCACCAGAGAGCAGACTGCCGAGCTTCGAGAGGGCAGGGCCATGCGATCTCCATGGTCAGCCTCACGCCTTGCTTGTGGTAGTGTTCTTAGGGTGGAAGAGGGCCTGGATCGATGCGATATGCTAACGAAGGCCTTTGCGATGTATTGCTTGCAGCCCTGGTGGAGAGGCTAAAGTAAACCAACGTTTGGAGGGAGCACCGAAATTACTTAATTACTTAAGCCTGAGCTGCAGGAAGCTTTCTCAGGCCTCTTGCTATGCGCCATGTCGTTTTCTGTCACTGCATGTGGGCCTCTCTTTTGTGTCATCGCTGGATGTGGGCCTCTGGACGTGTTGCTGGCGTGGCGTCCATGGTGGGCTTCAACACGCGTTGGTCAAGGAATATAATCCATGTCTCAAGCGGTAGGCGACAAAAACGAGCTCATTTATCCCCTCCTTCCGCGGCTCCTACGACCCCTCCTCGCGTGAACAGAAACCCTAACCCTAAGCCGCCGCCTAGCGCCACCGTCAGCTCCTGGCTGGCCTCGGCCTCCCGCACCTCGGTGCGGTGGTAGGTCCTGGCTGGCCTGCGGTGGCGACGAGCAACAGTCGACGACGTCATCACCAGGGCGCTCCACAAATTCCGCTCTCGGCCGCTGGTGATGGTAGGCAGCGTTGGATGCCGCGAGTACCTCGGATTACCACCGATGCATCGTCTCCTGTACTCCTTTCCTCCGACATTGCCAAGTAGGTCTCACCCCCTTCCCTTTTCTATTTCTTAGGTTTACTGGCGCGATGCAGTGAGGCGCTAGGCGGTCGACGCCGGTGCCAGCGAGATGCGCGCGAGCCTTAAGAGTTACTTTTCGCCGGCGGCGCCAGGTAGGTCTCGCACCTCTTTATTTTGCAGACCAGCACTACTGATCTTGGCAGTGCGAACCACGAGGATGATGAAGACAACCATGGCGAGCTCCAGAGCAACGATGCGACCATGGGCCGGCGGCATGTGTGGTCGGCGGATGTGCTGCTTCGTTTCCATGCAGGCTTCACATAGGTACCCATATAGTGACAACATGATCTTGGTAAGCTCATCTCCTAAATCCTCTTCGGCCAATTCCTATTCTTTGTGTTCAACGTTGTAACACCCTCAGAATCGGACCTATGCAAGTTTGAGCAAAATTCGCCAAACCCGCATAGAAACGATTCAAAGGTGCCCACCAGCACTTTAAATGCGGGTGGAAACGTAATAACATTACACAGTCCTCGATGGGACCCACAAAACAGATATATATAACGACTCAAAGAGTCAAGAATACAAATATAATATACAAAGATCCAAATCACCTTGAAAGATACGGTCTAGTCTCACGGACAAGAAGCAAATGGGGCTAAGAGCCACGAAGAATAACCAATGGCGTCCATAACCTGCCCGAGCCAAGCGGAAGGGTAACCACGCTATGGCGTCGATCTCAAACCTGCTTAAACAAAGGGGTGCCGACAAAGGGCAAAGGAAAAGAAGGGCGTCGATCGAGGCGATGCAGCGAGGCTAGATCGGTCCTCGCCTACATAGGTATGGTGGATTTGAAGCGGCGGCAAAGATGCAACGAACAACCTATAGAGACTCGATACAATGGCGGATATCGAGGAGGGTAAGAATGACCTAACGGATCCAACTCGAAGCTAACACCAAACAAACCCATCTGGTGTTTCCCCTCGAGACCAAGCGAGGAAGTCAACCGAGGAACTCACACGGTTGGCGCTTTACTTATTCAGTTATCGTTGTAGTAATTACTAGTCAGGTGTAGATAATCATCCTGATAAAATAAGCAGTGGGCACTTTTAGTTAACCATTCCGTTGTAGTTGCAACAATTACTAATCAGATACAGATAGCATGAGATAAACCCAAAACCCAGCAATTGTCGGTACTTTTATTCAGCCATTTCGTTGTAGTTGCAATACTTACTAGTCAGGTACAATGGTCGCAAGCGACACTCCAAACAAGCAATTGTGGGCAGTATTAATTAGCCATTCCATTATAGTGAAGCTGATTACTAGTCATTATAAGTCAAATTTATAGCAATAAACTTTAGTTATGCTTGTCTATGATCGAGAATCTTGTGCTCCAAGTCGTCCATATCCATGGACACGGCTTTCGAAAGTTTTACCGGCGGGGTGCACCAATAGCAACACACGCTCGATCAACCTCGGAAAAACCAAATCAAAACCCAACGAGGCTTTCACATGAACAATCACGAGATTGAAATATTTGAGGCCACCCTAAGTAGATTCCATAACGAAACTAGGCGACTCAGGGCGGCCTTAAGGTTTGTGGGGCGGCGGTACGCATCGGGAACCCGAGTGGCTGGGCTTGTCGATACCACGTAAGCGGGTCACAATTCCTAACGATGCAGTGTGCTCCTCGCACAATTTAAATCTGAAAGTAGCATGGCATAAGTACAGGATCGTAAATAAAACCTCAAACTAGTTTGTGGCCCCAAGAAATAAGATGAATCAAGCTCGGCTCGGGGGTCCCATATACCTCCCGGATGTGGATAGCGATAAATCAAGGCAGTATCAAGTACTCGGGGTCTTACGGGACACAAGTGGGCGTTCGGAAACCAAATATTTTCTATCACCCACCGATGCCTCTGCTTATTCAATTTTAGTTGTTAAACAGAAATTAAAGTGATGATAAGTAAAACTAGAATCATCTCCATCATCAACAAGCGGCAATACATCAGCAACTGTGGCATATGACAACATAGCACTTGAGCAAGCGACTATGACGCATAAGTCCAACTATCTACCAAACAACAGGAATAGGTGTGTCCAAGGCAATATACGCTGCAAGGGATATCACGGGTACGAAAACTAGAGCATCGCAACACGGATAGCAATAGATCAACGGAGAATAAAGACTATAAAAGTAAGATAGGTAGAAAGGGGAGATGCTGCTTTGAAAACATTGTCGAAGGTCATCCAAGATCGGTAAGCTCACATCAACTCAACGGCCTTATCCGCGAAGAAGCAAATCACTAGAAGGAACACCGGATGCAATATTTAATACAACGGCAGAAGATCGGCATGATGCATGCATGATGTATGGCATGGCAAAGATGCGATGCAATTAGGCCAGATTAAGCGGAACCGGGGTCCCAACAATTAATTAGGTGGTCCGAGTTACTTAGATTCCCCGCAATTTAAATGTTGTTTTAGCATGGCAGAAGATAGCACCGGTTCGCTACACAAATTTAAATGAGGCCGATATGAGACTAGATTTGCCCGCATATGGGCCCCATATTTATTTATTAGGTGAATCGGCATAAGGCCCCCAAACCAATGATATGCATGCGAGATGATAATTAAATATGCAACAAGTTGATATCATTTATGAAAATAGGGTATCGAGGGAAAAGGGTCACACATATAGGGTTGGCGATCTTGGGTTCGGGGTTCGGGGTTCGACAGGTCCGGATCCGGGGTCCGAGATTGACGGGATCGACGAGGTTCGACGGAAACGTTCTCGGACTCCGGGGTCGTTCTCGGTTTACTGGGGTAGGGCTTGGCGCATCCGGGTCTTCAGGTCATGTTGTCGGTCTTGTCGTTACGAAGATCTTGGCGTTCCGGGAAGCCGGACTTGGTTCCGTGCTGGGGCGCATCGGGTTTGTTTCGGTCGGTGCCGTTCTTGTCGTCGCGACGATCTTGTCGGATCGGTCTTCGTCTCCGGAGCGGGTCCTCAGGGTCTCGACAACTTCGGTTCTCTGTGGCGATCTTGGCACTCGATGTCCGTGAAATAGAACTTGTCGCACCTACCGTCTTCGGGTTCGCTCCAATCGGGCCCATGTCGGAGTACTTGTCATCCCATGAAGGAGATCTTGCGTCTAGGGTCTCGGCGAACTTGGCAGTCCCGAGGGTCTTGGCGCGGTTTGATGTCGTCCTCCGGTACCGTGGATTCTCGATGTAGTTCTCTTTAGATTATCTTACAGGATGTGGCACTGACGGAGTCGACCTTGGTCATCTTGTTACCATCGAAGGCCTTGTCGAAGCTCCTCGTAGCAGTTCTCAAGCACGGGAGACCCTGAAGATTTGGTTAACCCCAAAGTCGATCTGGTCGGGAATCCACGCGAGGACAGGAGCCGGCGACGTCCACTTCACACCAAGGAGATGCCATGGCGTGCGGCGATCCTGTCCCTAGGCCACCGGATGATGAGGACGGGCGGCATGGAGGAAGGCCGACGGGCTGACGGGCAGCGGCGGGCGACGCCGTGGTGGAGCGGCAGGCGGGCTCGAGCAGCGAGGCGGCAGCGCAGGGGCGGTGACGAACGGACGGCTCGCGGGGCAGAGATGGGCCGGCGATGGCGGTGCAGGTGGGGCCGCAGGGACTGGGCTCGGGCGGTTGAAGGAGAGGCGGCACTGGGCGGCAGCGCAAGGCGGAGCGGATGGAGGCGGCGCTGCTGAAGCGGAGAGGCGGTGTCGGCTGGGGAGCAGGCGGGCAGGCGAGGCGGCTTCGCGGCGGGAGGCGAGCGGGCCGACGCTTTCGGGAGAGGCTCGGGCGGCAGAGGCGGGCAGCGCAGGCGGGGAGAAGCGATAGTGGCGTAAGCGGCGTGAGGAAGGCAGAGCTGGCGGGGTGGAGAGCACGTCATGGATGGGAGCAGCGAGGAGGCCGAGGCGGGCGGCTCCGGGCGGCGGAGCGGAGGTGGCCGAGGAAGGCGCGCTGGGCCGGAGGCGGCCTTGGCGGGGAGGAGGTGGCCGGCGGGGCAGCGGAGGAGGGAGGCGGCGCCGGCGGGCAGTGGGAAGGAACCTGCGAGGGGAGAGAAGGGAGAGGAGGAAGGAGGTGGGCAGGGGACGCGGGGCTGTGGGACCCGGGGGAGTTGGGCGGTGGGCCCAGGTGGGGACGGGGCCAGGGGAGGCTCGGCCTGGGGGAGGGGTATCTGGGGAGAGTGGCCAGGCGTGTGTGCTGTGTGTTGGTGAGGGAGAGAGGAGTGTGTGGCCAGGTGGGGAGGGAGGAGAGAGAGAGAGAGAGGGAGGCCACGTGGCGGCTGCTGGTTGGTGGGGGAAAGAGGAGAGGGTGAGGTGGAGCAAGGGGAGTGGCCAGGGTGAGGTGGAGGGTTGGGTGTGGGTAGGAATTTGGGTAGCTATAGGATTAAGAGGGGCTGGTTGGGGTGGACCGATTAATTTCTGGGGCGGTCGTTCGGGTCAATCGGCCCGTTCGACTGCCCCGCTAAAATAATTAATGTTTTTATTTATTTCAAACAAGACTTTTGCAAACCGATATCGGGCAAAACAAAATATCCCGGCGACCCGGATTTTGATGTTTGAATAAAGATGGGGCGTTTTAGAAAACAAAACGGGCTTTGCGAAATAGTTTTAGCAAACAATGCATGATGATGACGATGCAATGCACAAATTCAACGCGATTTTCTAGTAGTGGTTTTGCGGGATGCCACAATTCGACACCACTAACAAAGGATCTCGCCCTCGAGATCCGCCTCATGGTACCGGAAGGAAGGTCGGCGTTCTGCGTCTTCTCGCTTCGTGTAGATCCTCGCGACACCACTAACAAGGGTTCATCTTCCAACTTGAAAATGGCGACTCCACCAACAAAGGGTCGTTGTTCCTGAACGTCGAGGGATCACTCCGGAGAAACAAAGGACGAAGATAGAGGCATCAAACAATAAGGCCACCTCTAACTTCCATTAGAAGAGGGAGAAGTTACATTGATCCACCAGTTCGATGTACAGAGCGAACAGTAAGAGTCGGGTAGGGTGATCAGTCCATCCCGGACCCAGCTATCAACTCTATACATGGGTAGGAGAATCAGGCAACTCAACTCTCGAGATTTAGACTGAAGATCTTCATAGGCGGTATCCGGAACAAAGGGATGATGCCAGCAGGAATCGTATGAAAGACACAATGATTAGGTTCCGCGATGGTTCCATTGGCATGAACAACACATGCTCAAGGTATACTCCAACTTCACCAAAGCTCGTCCTTCTCATATGTTTTTCAACGACACTGATATCCGGCAAGGAACACATATGGATAACGAGCTCAAGAACAAAAGATCGGAGGAAGCGTACAACAAACAAGTTGCAGATTGATGATCGTAGCACCTCCGTTACAAAAAGGGAGAAAGCGAAGCCCTGAAGGTACGACGGAAACCCAACCACGAGAAATCCTGGACTCGAAGAAAGAGAAGAGAGCGGATTCAAAACACGTAGAGATAAGAGGAGTACAGCAGAGGGTAAGGAGTAAAATCAGACCTAAACAGAACTATCCAACCGATTTTGCAAAATAGTTTTGACACTCTACTTCGGCCGTTAGCTAGGTTATCCTACAGGCTGGACTTGTGGGGTATCGCAACTGCTGAGCTCTGATACCACTCTGTAACACCCTCAGAATCGGACCTATGCAAGTTTGAGCAAAATTCGCCAAACCCGCATAGAAACGATTCAAAGGTGCCCACCAGGCACTTTCGTGCGGGTGGAAAGCCGTAATAACATTACACAACAGTCCTCGATGGGACCCACAGAACAGATATATATAACAGCGACTCAAAGAGTCAAGAATACAAATATAATATACAAAGATCCAAATCACCTTGAAAAGATACAGCGTCCGTCTACAGACAAGAAGCAAATGGGGCTAAGATCCCTGAAGAATAACCAATGGCGTCCATAACCCCCTGTGCCAAGCGGAAGGGTAACCTCGCTAACGGCGTCGATCTCAAACCTGCTTAAACAAAGGGGTGCCGTAAAGGGCAAAGGAAAAAGAAGGAGCGTCGATCGAGGCCAAGACAGCGAGGCTAGAATTCGGCGGTCCTCGCCTACATAGGTATGGTGGATGAGCGGCGACAAAGATGCAATCGAACAACCTATAGAGACTCGATACAACTGGCGGATATCAGAGGGGGGTAAGAATGACCTAACCGGATCCAACCTGAAGCTAACACCAAACAAACCCATCCTGGTGTTTCCCCCTCGAGACCAAACGAGGAAGTCAACCGAGGAACTCACACAGTTGGCAGTTTTACTTATTCAGTTATCGTTGTAGTAATTACTAGTCAGGTGTAGATAATCATCCTGATAAAATAAGCAGTGGGCACTTTTAGTTAACCATTCCGTGTAGTTGCAACAATTACTAATCAGATACAGATAGCATGAGATAAACCCAAAACCCAGCAATTGTCGGTACTTTTATTCAGCCATTTCGTTGTAGTTGCAATACTTACTAGTCAGGTACAATGGTCGCAAGCGACACTCCAAACAAGCAATTGTGGGCAGTATTAATTAGCCATTCCATTATAGTGAAGCTGATTACTAGTCATTATAAGTAAAATTTATAGCAATAAACTTTAGTTATGCTTGTCTATGATCGAGATACTGTGCTCCAAGTCGTCCATATCCGCGGACACGGCTTTCAGAAAGTTTTACCGGCGGGTGCACCAATAGCAACACACGCCGATCAACCTCGGAAAAACCAAATCAAAACCCAACGAGGCTTTCATTGAACAATCACAGATTCAGAAATATTTCAGGGGCCACCCTTAAGTAGATTCATAGCTAGCTGACTCCGAGACGGCCTTAAGGTTTGTGGGGCCGGCGGTAAACGACTGGGAACCCGAAAGTGTGGCTGGGCTTGTCGATACCACGTAAACGGGTCACAATTCCTAAACAGTACAGTGTGCTCCTCGCACAATTTAAATACAGAAAGTAGCATGGCATAAGTACGGGATTGTAAATAAAACCTCAAACTAGTTTGTGGCCCCAAGAAATAAGACTGAATCAAGCTCTGGCTCAGGGGGTCCCATATACCTCCCGGATGTGGATAGCGCGATAAATCAAGGAACAGGTATCAAGTACTCGGGGTCTTACGGGACACAAGTGGGCGTTCGGAAACCAAATATTTTCTATCACCCACCGATGCCTCTGCTTATTCAATTTTAGTTGTTAAACAGAAATTAAAGTGATGATAAGTAAAACTAGAATCATCTCCATCATCAACAAGCGGCAATACATCAGCAACTGTGGCATATGACAACACGCAACAGCACTTGAGCAAGCGACTATGACGCGCAAGTCCAACTATCTACCAAACAACAGGGAATAGGGTGTGTCCAAGGCAATATACGGCTGCAAGGGATATCACGGGTACGAAAACTAGAGCATCGCAACACAGATAGCAATAGATCAACAGGAGGGAATAAAGACTATAAAAGTAAGATAGGTAGAAAGGGAGATGCTACTTTGAAAACATTGTCGAAGGGTCATCCGAAGATCGGGACGAAGCTCACATCAACTCAACGGCCTTATCCGCGAAGAAGCAAATCACTAGAAGGAACACCGGATGCAATATTTAATACAACGGCAGAAGATCGGCATGATGCATGCATGATGTATGGCATGGCAAAGATGCGATGCAATTAGGCCAGATTAAGCGGAACCGGGGTCCCGACAATTAATTAGGTGGTCCGAGTTACTTAGATTCCCCGCAATTTAAATGTTGTTTTAGCATGGTAGAAGATATCACCGGTTCGCTACACAAATTTAAATGAGGCAGATATGAGACTAGATTTGCCTGCATATGGGCCCCATATTTATTTATTAGGTGAATCGGCATAAGGCCCCCAAACCAATGATATGCATGCGAGATGATAATTAAATATGCAACAAGTTGATATCATTTATGAAAATAGGGTATCGAGGGAAAAGGGTCACACATATAGGGTTCGGCAGATCTTGGGTTCTGGGGGTTCGGGGTTCGACAGGGTCCAGGATCCGGTCTCGGGGTCCAGGATTCGACGGGATCGACGAGGTTCGACGGAAACGTTCTCGGACTCCGGGGTCGTTCTCGGTTTACTGGGGTAGGGCTTGGCGCATCCGGGTCTTCGGGTCATGTTGTCGGTCTTGTCGTTACGAAGATCTTGGCGTTCCGGGAAGCCGGACTTGGTTCCGTGCTGGGGCGCATCGGGTTTGTTTCGGTCGGTGCCGTTCTTGTCGTCGCGACGATCTTGTCGGATCCGGTCTTCGTCTCCGGGAGCGGGTCCTCAGGGTCTCGACAACTTCGGTTCTCTGTGGCGATCTTGGCACTCGATGTCCGTGAAATAGAACTTGTCGCACCTACCGTCTTCGGGTTCGCTCCAATCGGGCCCATGTCGGAGTACTTGTCGTCCCATGAAGGAGATCTTGCGTCTAGGGTCTCGGCGAACTTGGCGGTCCCGAGGGTCTTGGCGCTTCGGTTTGATGTCGTCCTCCAGGTACCGTGGATTCTCGATGTAGTTCTCTTTAGATTATCTTACAGGACAGGGCTGACGAGTCGACCTTGGTCTGTCTTGTTACCATCGAAGGCCTTGTCGAGCTCCTCGTAGCAGTTCTCAAGCACGGAGACCACGAAGATTTGGTTAACCCCAAAGTCGATCTGGTCGGGAATCCACGCGAGGGCGAGGCGGCGCCCACTTCACACCAAGGAGATGCCATGGCGTGCGGCGATCTGTCCCTAGGCCACGGATGATGAGGACGCGGCATGGAGGAAGGAGGCCGACGCTGGGCCAGGCGGCCGGGCGACGCCGTGGTGGAGCGGCCGGCGCGGGCTCGAGGCAGCGAGGCGAGCGCAGGGCGGTGACGAACGGACGGCTCATGGGGCGAGATGGGCGGCGATGGCGGTGCGGTGGGGGCAGGGGACTGGCGGCTCGGGCGGTTGAAGGCGGCGGCCTGGCGGGCTTGGGCGCGGGCGGCGGGCGGGGAGCAGGCGGCGCTGAAGCGGGAGAGGGCGAAGCTTGGCGAGGCCGGGCGAGAGAAGGCGGCTTCGCCGGCGAGGGCAGCGGCCGCGCTGCCGGGAGAGGCTCGGGCAGACGGGGCGGCGCTTCATGAGGAGGGGGCGATGGTGTTGTGAGCCAAGGAGGAAGGCAGAGCTGGCGGGGTAGAAACACGTCGGCCATGTGGGAGGCGCCGGAGGAGGCGCCGAGAGGCGGCGGCTCCGTCAGGGCGGCAAGGAGGTGGCCGAGGAGGCGCGCCCGCTGGGGCGGGCGCTGGCGAGGAGGAGGTCGTCGGCTGAGGGGGCGGCGGCGGGCATGGGAGGCGGCGAGCACGCCAGGGAAGGTGGGGAGGAGGAAGGAGGGACGGGGGCTGTGGGACCGGGAGTGGGCGGTGGGACCAGTGGGACGGGCTGGGAGGCTCGGCCTGGGAGGGGTATCTGGGAGAGTGGCGGGCGTGTCTTGTGTGTTGGTGAGGGAGAGGAGTGTGTGCTGTGTGGGGAGGAGGAGAGAGAGAGAGGGAGGCCGTGGCCGGCTTTGGTTGGTGGGGAAAGAGGAGAGGTGAGGTGGAGCAAGGGAGTGGCTGGGTGAGGTGGAGGGTTGGGTGGGTAGGAATTTGGGTAGCTATAGGATTAAGAGGCTGGTTGGGTGGACCGATTAATTTCGGGCGGTCGTTCGGGTCAATCGGCCCGATTTGCCCGCTAAAATAATTAATGTTTTTATTTATTTCAAACAAGACTTTTGCAAACTGATATCGGGCAAAACAAAATATCCCGGCGACCCGGATTTTGATGTTTGAATAAAGATGGGGCGTTTTAGAAAACAAAACGGGCTTTGCGAAATAGTTTTAGCAAACAATGCATGATGATGACGATGCAATGCACAAATTCAACGCGATTTTCTAGTAGTGGTTTTGCGGGATGCCACAAACGTGTAGTGCTTAGCGTCGTCGCGAGAACGAAATGTTTTGTGTACAATTGCTACGCCCACCACACGAGGACAAAATCACCCTGAGGACGATATTAACCACGACCACAAATCCTCGCCCTTGTGTAAGCCCCTCCATGCCCTTCAGTTGTTTATTCTTATGTACAACTAAAACTGTCAATTTCAGGTTTATCTTTCATTCAGCACGGATCAATCACGTCAGTCAAGCGAGTGTGAGCCATCAAGGTCAGGTAATCAACATCCTCACACGGAAACATTTCTATGTTATAACTGAAACAAAGATGTTATATCTAGCTTAGACAGTTTTCTGTCGGACTTGATGTTTTTTGCTAAGTAAACTTACTGGTGGAATTTTCCGAAATTGTTTCCTTAGCCTGACGAAGCTTGAATTGCTGTTTATGGACACGCTGAATGCTCAGAAGGTAATCAGGAAATTGCAACCATCTCAAGCATATGATTAATATTGTCCCTGGCTCTTTTGTCTACTAGGAATCTCATTTCCTTGCAATTGGTATCGATTGTTGAAGGTATGTCTTGGTCTTTATCTGATTGAAGAATCTGGATGCCTTGGTTTTTATCTAATTGATGAAGAAGCTGGCAGCTCCCATCTTCTCATGGTCTTCAATGGCGGAGCATGCAGGTGGTATGTTAACAGCAAACTAGGTGAGCCCCAAGTGTATATTCTCATTCCCCTCCCGTGTATTGCTTGATTTGTTAAATTATGGATTCTTTCCTCTTAGGTTTGCGTGTGTGTGGCATCCCGCAAAACCACTACTAGAAAATCGCGTTGTTTTCGTGCATTGCATCATCATGACCTCATGCTTATGTCATCATGCCATATTGTATTTGAGCGTCGTCATGTCATCTTGCATCTGTTTGTATAAAACTATTTTGGAAAACCTGGTTTGGTTTTCTAAACACCCTGTCTTTAATTCAAAACCAAAATGTGGGTCTCCGGATGTATTTTGTTTGGCTACCAACGGTTTGCGAAAACCCTGTTTTAAATAAATAAAATATTTAATTATTTTTTTCGGGGCAGCCGAACCGGGCCGATCCGACCCAGTCGGCCACCCCAGTACAAAACCAGCCTACCCAAAATCCCTAATCTACCCAATCCTAGTCTACCCACCAACCCCCTCCCTCCACCTCACCGTTCCCTCCACCTCACCCTCAGCTCAGCCACCTCACCAATCCACCAGCCACCACCACACTCCCTGGTCCCACCCTGCTGGCCCACCTGCCCCGCGGGTCCCTCTCTCTCTCCCCTGACCCCGCTCCTGGCCCACTCCCCACCTCCTCTCCCTGTCCCCCGGCCCCACCCCATAGCCCCACTTCCCACCGAACCCCCACCTGGACCAACCGCCCCACCCCGTCGCGGCCCCACCTCCCACATGCACCCGTCCGCCCCAGGCCCACCTCCCTCCCCACGCGGCGCGCCCCGCTCCGTGTCTCTCTCCTCCCCGACCCCGCTCTCGCATGTCCCTCGTCTCCTCCCCGCAACGCCCATTCTTCCTCCCCTCCGGCCACCGCCTCTGCTCCTCCTCCCCACCTCCCTCGCCGGCCGCGCCTCCTCCACCACTGCCCTCCGGCCAGCCCGCGCCCTCACCCCGCAGCTCCACCAACCACCGGCCCTTCCTCCGCCCGCGACCTCAAACCCGACTGCCGCGGTCCCTCTTCTTCCCGCCGCCGCCCTCTGTCGCCGCTTCCTTCCTCCGCCGCCTCCAGCTGGGCTGAGCCCCGCCAGCGCCGTCGACCCGCTGCTCGCCGCCGCCTGGTCACCAACCACCGCCGCCGACCACCCCTCGCCAGGCGAAGCGCCTCGCAGCACCGGCTGCCCGTCGTGCTCCGCCCAGCTACCGCCTCCTCGGGCTCTGCCGTGGCAGCGCCTCGTCGGCCGCCTCAAGTACCCGGCCCCCTCGCTGCCCCGCCCGCCTCAGTGGGTGCTCCCACTGCCCTGCTCGCCGTCGAAGCCCGGCTGACGCGCCGCCCGCTTATGCCGCGTAGCGAGCCCGCCCACCGAGCCTCGCGCCATGGCCGCCATCGCCGTGGCTCGCTACCACGGCGACCTACGCCGCACCGCTTATCGCCCACCTTCGCAAGCTCGCCGCGCCGCTGCACTCTCCTCACGCTGTGTTGTTGCCTCATCGGCTCAAGACGCGTGTGTGACTTTGTTTTGCCTGCCTGGTGTTGCGCAATACAGCTACCTGTATGTCTCCTGTTGTCTCCATCCGATGACCTTCGGCCATCATGATGCTCCACTGTTTTCCGAGACCGATGTGTTCCGTGGCGCTGCCCAAGATCGAGTCACGCGATCGAGCCCAATATGCCGACAAGATCTCCAGTCCACTTGGGGAAGCACGGACCAACACAAGACCCCGAAGAACCGCCAGACCTCCTTCCCGAATGCCAAGTTCGTCGAGACCCTGAAGACCCGTTCCCGGAGGCGAAGTCCGGACCCGATGACCGTCAAGATCACCACCGGAACAACAAGCACTTCACCGCAGGACGCCAAGCTCGTCGAGATCCCGGATACGCCAAGTACTTCCTCGGGGACGCCAAGATCTACTCTGCTCCGAAGACCGATCCCGTCGAACCCTGAACCCTGAGACCGAACCCCGAACCCTCGGAAACCCAAGATCTCCGACCCCCGATGTGTGACCCCTTTCTCGAGCCCTATTTTATAAATGTTATATCAAACTGTGCATTTTAAATTGTTCATCTCGCATGCATATATGTGGGTGTTTGGGGGACTTCTGCCGATTCAACTCATAATTAAATATGGGGCCCATATGCGGGCAAATCTAGCCTTATATTGGTCCCATTTAAATTTGTGTAGAGAACCAGTGCTACCTTTCGTCTTGTCAATACCACATTTAAATTGTGGGGTATCTAAACAACTTGAACCTATTAATTGATTGTCGGGACCCCGGTTCCGCTTAATATGACCTAATTGCATCGCACTTTTGCCATGTCATACATCATACATGCATCATGCCCGATCTTTTGTCGTAGTATTAAATAGTGCATCCGGTGTTTCTTCTAGTGTTTTGCTTCTTCGCGGATAAGGCCGTTGAGTTGATGTGAGCTTCGCCCCGATCTTCGGATGAACCTTCGGCAATGTTTTCCAGGCGAGCATCTCCCCCTTTCTACCTATCTTACTTTTATAGTATTTATTCCTTCCTGTTGATCTATTGCTATCTATGTTGCGATGCTCTAGTTTTCGTACCCGTGATAACCCTTGCAGCCTTATATTGCCTTGGACACATCCTATTACCTGTTTATTGGTAGATAGTTGGACTTGCGCGTCGTAGTCGCTTGCTCTAGTGCTGTTGTGTGTCGTCAAGTACCACAGTTGTTGGAGAATTGCCGCATGTTTAATGTTGGAGATGATCATGGTTTTAATTACTGTTTAATAACTAAAATTGAAGTAGGTAAGCAGAGGCGCAGGTGGGCAATAGATGTTATTTGGTTGTTAACCGCCCACTTGTGTCCCGTAGGATTCCGAGTTCTTGACACCTGTTCCGAGATTGAGCGCGCTAACCACAGGTGGGGAGATATGGGCCCCCATCGATTAGTACCTGATTTCAAAGTATTGTACTGGGGGCCACAAACTAGTTTGAGGTTTTATTACTATCCTGTACTTATGCCCTGTTTTACCGCTTTATTTAAATTGTGTGAAGTACTGCACACTGTACTGTTTAGGATCGGGACACGATTTCGCGGTGTCGACAAGCTCAGTTTTGGGTTCCCAGTCGTTCACAGCCGTCCACCCAAACCCTAAGTCCGCCTCGGAGCCGCCGACCGAGCGGGTTCGACTTAGTGGGGTGGCCTCCATGTACTTGCTTTGGGTCTAGGAACGTCATGACTTAGGCCCCGCCGACATACCGATGGGTGTATGTTAACTGATCTGGAAAAAAGGGTCGAAGTGCTTATGGATACTTTGGTGCACCCCTGCAGGGTTAAATCGTTTCGAAAAGCCGTGTCCGCGGTTATGGACGACTTGGAGCATAGTTCTCGATCATAGACAACTATAACTAAAGTTACTGTTATAAATTAACTTGTATCCGATATGACTAGTAATTAGATTCAACTATAACGGAATGGATAATAAGTATGCCAACAGCTGGTGGATCTGCGGTGATCTGTGTCATACTATACCTGCCTAGTAAGTAATGCAACTCCAATGGAATATGATAAAAGTGCCAACAACTGCTGGGTTTGGGATATCTCATGCTAATTGTACCTGACTAGTAAGTGTTGCAACTACAATGGAATGGTTAACTAAAAGTGCCCACTGCTTATTATATCAGGATGACTATCTACATTTGACTAGTAATTGCCGCAACTATAACTGAATAAATAAAACTGCCAACTGTGTGAGTTCCTCAGTTGACTTCCTCGTTTGGTTCCGAGGGGGGAAATACCAGGATGGGTATGTTTGGTGGTAGCATCAGGATGGTTCCGAATAGGTCTTTCTTACCCCTCTCCGATAGCCGCTTTTTGTATCGAGTCTCTATAGGTTTTTTAGTGCATGTTGCGCTGCCGCTTCAGTCCACCATACCTATGTAGGCGAGGACCGCCGAATTCTAGCCTCACCGTGTACTGGCCTCAGTACTGACCGCTCTCTCTTTTTCCTTTGCCCTTTGTCGGCACCCCTTTTGTTTAAGCAGGTTTTGAGATCGACGTCGTTAGCAGGGTTACCCTTCCGGCTTGGCCTGGGCAGGGTTATGGACGCCATTGGTTATTCTTCAGGGCTCTTAGCTCAATTTGCATCTTGTCCGTACTCGGACGCTATATCGTTTTATAGGTGATTTGGATCTTTGTAACGTGTATCTGTATTCTTGACTCTTTGAGTCGCTGTTGTATATATTTCTGTTCTGTGGGTCCCATCGAGGACTGTTGTGTACTGCTATTACTTCGTATTCCACCGCACGAAAGTGCCTAGTGGGCACCTTTGAATCGTTTCTATGCGGGTTTGGCGGGAATCGCTGAAACTTGCATAGGGCCGATTCTGAGGGTGTTACAGAGTGGTATCAGAGCCCAGCAGTTGCGATACCCCACAAGTCCAGCCGGTAGGATAACCTAGCTAACGGCCGAAGTAGAGTGTCAAAACTATTTTTGCAAAATCGGTTGGATAGTTCTGATTAGGTCTGATTTTACTCCTTACCCCTCTGCTGCTCTCCTCTCACCTCTGCATGTTTTGAATCCGCTCTCTTCTCTCTCTTCGAGTCCAGGATTTCTCGTGGTTGGGTTCCATCGTACCTTCAGGGTTTCGCTTCCTCTTTTGGTAACGGTGTTCGACCATCCGGTGTTCGTGCTATCTGAGGAATCCGTCTTCTGTGGTACCATTCTTTGTTCCTTGTTTGTGCCTTCCGGTGTTTTTCTGACGCGACGACATCATATACGCCAGATCCGATGCAGGGTCTGCATCACCCCTTTGTTTCCGAACCTCGATTGTCGAGATCTTCAGTATGATTCCGAGAAGGGTTGCACGCTTTTCTACTGATTGTGCAGAGTAATAGTTTGGGTGCGTGATGGATTGGCCCCCATGCCGACTACTCACTCTATTCGCTTGTGTACATTGAAGTGGATGAGAATGCATCGGTTCTCTCTTTCTATCGAAGCTAGAGGTGGCTTTATTTGTTGATACCTCTACCTTTGCCTTTTGTTTCCCGAGCGTTTTCCCAGCGATCACGGACAACGACCTCTTGTTAGTGGTGTCGCGAGGATCTACACGATGCGAGAAGATTCAGAACGCCGCCCTTCTTCCCGGTACCATGAGGCGGATCTCGAGGGCGAGATCCATTGTTAGTGGTGTCGAATTGTGGCATCCCGCAAAACCACTACTAGAAAATCGCGTTGTTTTCGTGTATTGCATCATCATGACCTCATGCTCATGTCATCATGCCACATTGCATTTGAGCGTCGTCATGTCATCTTGCATCTGTTTGTATAAAACTATTTTGGAAAACCTGGTTTGGTTTTCTAAACGCCCTGTCTTTAATTCAAAACCAAAACGTGGGTCTCCGGATGTATTTTGTTTGGCTACCAACGGTTTGCGAAAACCCTGTTTTAAATAAATAAAATATTTAATTATTTTTTTCGGGGCAGCCGAACCGGGCCGATCCGACCCAGTCGGCCACCCCAGTACAAAACCAGCCTACCCAAAATCCCTAATCTACCCAATCCTAGTATACCCACCAACCCCCTCCCTCCACCTCACCGTTCCCTCCACCTCACCCTCAGCTCAGCCACCTCACCAATCCACCAGCCACCACCACATCCCTGGTCCCACCCTGCTGGCCCACCTGCCCCGCGAGTCCCTCTCTCTCCCCTGACCCCACTCCTGGCCCACTCCCCACCTCCTCTCCCTGTCCCCCGGCCCCACCCCACAGCCCCACTTCCCACCGAACCCCCACCTGGACGAACCGACCCACCCCGTCGCGGCCCCACCTCCCACCTGCACCCGTCCGCCCCAGGCCCACCTCCCTCCCCACGCGGCGCGTCCCGCTCCGCGTCTCTCTCCTCCCCGACCCCGCTCTCGCATGTCCCTCGTCTCCTCCCCGCAACGCCCCTTCTTCCTCCCCTCCGGCCACCGCCTCTGCTCCTCCTCCCCACCTCCCTCGCCGGCCGCGCCTCCTCCACCACTGCCCTCCGGCCAGCCCGCGCCCTCACCCCGCAGCTCCACCAACCACCGGCCCTTCCTCCCCGCCGCCAGGCCGACCTCAAAACCCGACCTCGTCGCGGCCGCGCCTCCCTCTTCTTCCCGCTCGGCCGCTCCCTCTGTCGCCGCTTCCTTCCTCTCCGGCCGCCGCCCCTCCAGGCCAGCGAGCCCCGCCAGGCGTCGCCCGTCGACCCCGCGTTCGGCCGCCCGCCTCCGTCACCAACCACCGCCGTCGCCTCGACCACCCCTCCTCGCGAAGGCCTCCCAGCACGCCCGGCCCGTCGTGCTCCGCCCATACCGCCTCCTCGGGCTCCCGCGTCAGCGCCTCCTGGCCGCCTCCCAAGTACCCGCCCCTTTCTGGCCCGTCCGCCTCGTGGGTGCTCCCCACCGCCCCTGCTCTCGCCCGCTCGTCGGCTGACGCCGCCTCCGCCTATGCGGCAGCCCGTCCACCAAGCCCGCGCCATGGCCGCCTTCCCGGGGCTCGCTACCACGGCGACCTCTGCACCACTCTTCGCCCACCTTCGCAAGCTGCGCCGCGCTGCACTCTCCTCGTACGCGTGTTCGGTTGCTGCCTCTGTCAGCTCAAGACGCGTGTGTGACTTTGTTTTGCCTGCCTGGTGTTGCGCAATACAGCTACCTGTATGTCTCCTGTTGTCTCCATCCGATGACCTTCGGCCATCATGATGCTCCACTGTTTCCGAGACCGATGTGTTCCGTGGCGCTGCCCAAGATCGAGTCACGCGATCGAGCCCAATATGCCGACAAGATCTCCAGTCCACTTGGGGAAGCCAAGACCAACACAAGACCCCGAAGAACCGCCAGACCTCCTTCCCGAATGCCAAGTTCATCGAGACCCTGAAGACCCGTTCCCGGAGGCGAAGTCCGGACCCGATGACCGTCAAGATCGCCACCGGAACAACAAGCACTTCACCGCAGGAAGCCAAGCTCGTCGAGATCCCGGATACGCCAAGTACTTCCTCGGGGACGCCAAGATCTACTCTGCTCCGAAGACTGATCCCGTCGAACCCTGAACCCTGAGACCGAACCCCGAACCCTCGGAAACCCAAGATCTCCGACCCCCGATGTGTGACCCCTTTCTCGAGCCCTATTTTATAAATGTTATATAAAACTGTGCATTTTAAATTGTTCATCTCGCATGCATATATGTGGGTGTTTGGGGGCCTTCTGCCGATTCAACTCATAATTAAATATGGGGCCCATATGCGGGCAAATCTAGCCTTATATTGGTCCCATTTAAATTTGTGTAGCGAACCGGTGCTACCTTTCGTCTTGTCAATACCACATTTAAATTGTGGGGTATCTAAACAACTTGAACCTATTAATTGATTGTCGGGACCCCGGTTCCGCTTAATATGACCTAATTGCATCGCACTTTTGCCATGTCATACATCATACATGCATCATGCCCGATCTTTTGTCGTAGTATTAAATAGTGCATCCGGTGTTTCTTCTAGTGTTTTGCTTCTTCGCGGATAAGGCCGTTGAGTTGATGTGAGCTTCGCCCCGATCTTCGGATGAACCTTCGGCAATGTTTTCCAGGCGAGCATCTCCCCCTTTCTACCTATCTTACTTTTATAGTATTTATTCCTTCCTGTTGATCTATTGCTATCTATGTTGCGATGCTCTAGTTTTCGTACCCGTGATAACCCTTGCAGCCTTATATTGCCTTGGACACATCCTATTACCTGTTTATTGGTAGATAGTTGGACTTGCGCGTCGTAGTCGCTTGCTCTAGTGCTGTTGTGTGTCGTCAAGTACCACAGTTGTTGGAGAATTGCCGCATGTTTAATGTTGGAGATGATCATGGTTTTAATTACTGTTTAATAACTAAAATTGAAGTAGGTAAGCAGAGGCGCAGGTGGGCAATAGATGTTATTTGGTTGTTAACCGCCCACTTGCGTCCCGTAGGACTCCGAGTTCTTGACACCTGTTCCGAGATTGAGCGCGCTAACCACAGGTGGGGAGATATGGGCCCCCCATCGATTAGTACCTGATTTCAAAGTATTGTACTGGGGGCCACAAACTAGTTTGAGGTTTTATTACTATCCTGTACTTATGCCCTGTTTTACCGCTTTATTTAAATTGTGTGAAGTACTGCACACTGTACTGTTTAGGATCGGGACACGATTTCGCGGTGTCGACAAGCTCAGTTTTGGGTTCCCAGTCGTTCACAGCCGTCCACCCAAACCCTAAGTCCGCCTCGGAGCCGGCCGACTTCGTAGCGGGTTCGACTTAGTGGGGTGGCCTCCATGTACTTGCTTTGGGTCTAGGAACGTCATGACTTAGGCCCCGCCGACATACCGATGGGTGTATGTTAACTGATCTGGCAAAAAGGGTCGAAGTGCTTATGGATACTTTGGTGCACCCCTGCAGGGTTAAATCGTTTCGAAAAGCCGTGTCCGCGGTTATGGACGACTTGGAGCACAGTTCTCGATCATAGACAACTATAACTAAAGTTACTGTTATAAATTAACTTGTATCCGATATGACTAGTAATTAGATTCAACTATAACGGAATGGATAATAAGTATGCCAACAGCTGGTGGATCTGCGGTGATCTGTGTCATACTATACCTGCCTAGTAAGTAATGCAACTCCAATGGAATATGATAAAAGTGCCAACAACTGCTGGGTTTGGGATATCTCATGCTAATTGTACCTGACTAGTAAGTGTTGCAACTACAATGAAATGGTTAACTAAAAGTGCCCACTGCTTATTATATCAGGATGACTATCTACATTTGACTAGTAATTGCCGCAACTATAACTGAATAAATAAAACTGTCAACTGTGTGAGTTCCTCAGTTGACTTCCTCGTTTGGTTTCGAGGGGGGAAATACCAGGATGGGTATGTTTGGTGGTAGCATCAGGATGGTTCCGAATAGGTCTTTCTTACCCCTCTCCGATAGCCGCTTTTTGTATCGAGTCTCTATAGGTTGTTTAGTGCATGCTGCGCTGCCGCTTCAGTCCACCATACCTATATAGGCGAGGACCGCCGAATTCTAGCCTCGCTGCATCGCCTCGATCGACCGCTCTCTTTTTCCTTTGCCCTTTGTCGGCACCCCTTTGTTTAAGCAGGTTTTGAGATCGACGTCGAAGGTGGTGGTTACCCTTCCGCTTGGCACAGGTTATGGACGCCATTGGTTATTCTTCAGGGCTCTTAGCTCAATTTGCATCTTGTCCGTACTCGGACGCTATATCGTTTTAAAGGTGATTTGGATCTTTGTAACGTGTATCTGTATTCTTGACTCTTTGAGTCGCTGTTGTATATATTTCTGTTCTGTGGGTCCCATCGAGGACTGTTGTGTACTGTTATTATTTCGTATTCCACCCACACGAAAGTGCCTGGTGAGCACCTTTGAATCCTTTCTATGCGGGTTTGGCGGGAATCGCTAAAACTTGCATAGGGCCGATTCTGAGGGTGTTACAGTGTGGCAGCAGAAAATGGCAAAGATGTCATCAACGTAGCCTCCATTAGGAGCAACTACAACAGTGTATCCGTTTCCGAGGTGAGTGAGATGCTCCCATTGAGCTCAACACTCTGCCTATCTATTAATTTGTGTGGCTAAATATAGTGAAAGATTTGTCTACTCGAGAAGAAAACAAAATTGACCATTGGAACACTAGACTAATCTTAATGCTAGCATTTTTCTAATGTATTCTCACAAGTACTATTTTTAAAATGAGTCTGCATGTTACTTTAAAGATTGATTTTGTTCAAGTTTCTGGCTTCTAGCTAATACCTTATTGTTCAACTCAATGTGTAACTGGATATTTATGCATTGTAGGTGCACATTTTCCCGTCAAGGAGCCATCTCGTGTGACCAAGGAACAATGCATTTGTGCTATTTGCTTGAGCTAGCTTTTGTTCTCCCTCCGTCTTAAAATAGATATTTCGGATGTATAAAAATTTGGATGAATCTAGACACTATTTTGTATATAGATTCATCCAAATTTTGATGAACCTGAGACATCTATTTTAAGATGGAGGGAATACTTAACTGAATGAGTGCTTGATGGACCTGATGGTGGCCAGCTGCAGCATGTAACCGTGTCAGTTCAGACTTGGAAGGCCAAGCTAATGGATGCGTGCCTGATTGACCTGATAGTGGCTCAATTTGTCAACAACTACATTGTAAGATTAATCGACGTTATTTGATTATTTATTTCTGGTGTTCTTATATAACATCAACATCAACTGTATAGTTGGTAGGCTGTAGTCGCTAATATGAGACTTAAATTTACCAGCGAATTCCCTATAATCTTAAGCGTGGTCGCTATGGTAAGCAGTGAGGCCATCTGCGGTGCACTCTGAGTCCAGGTGCCGCTGGTTGTGGGCCTCCGCTGGCCCGTGTCGCTGTTTGCAGGCCCAGCGGTGGAGTCGAGTCTCTCTCCATCTCTCACGTCTCTCTATCCTGATGAAGACATGAACCCTTGTGGCGTTCATCTTTTTAGGCTCTAAAACGTGTGGGTTTTGCCGTTCTAGATATAGTAGTGCACATATGAACCTGATTGTGTTCTATATTGCTTGGTTGATGTTTATTCATTTTCTTTCATACTCTGAACAAATGGGTTATGAAATTGTAAGCAAGCAAGGTACCTCCAAAAAAAGAAATTGGAAGCAAATTGAGATTTGTGCAAAGCTAGCAAGAAATGTTCTCTGCTATATACAAATTGTACCAATAAAGTGCCTTAAAGATATTTATCTGCATGTCTACTTTTATGCAGATAGATGTTAATCTCCATGTTTTTATAAATATATAGCATTGATACATACATGGGTCTGTAGGTTGTAGCATGATGAATTAATCTAAATATTCTTTAAAACGTTGATATGTAACTTAGCCTGAAGAAGGTCGGTAAAAGTAATATCTATTTCTTTATATTTTTTGTTTCGGTTAGCAATAGATGTATATCAATTTACCTAACTGTGTAAGTTATTTTTATTGTTGGAACCATCACAATATAGCTTTTGTCCCTGCTATGTTAAAGAGCTAGCAAGATATGTACGTCTTAAAAGGGAGCACCAATGCATCATTAAACTACTCCCTCCGATCTAAATTAGTTGACTTAGATTTGTCTAGATTCGATTGTATCTAGATATGATTTAGAATTAGATTTATCTGTATTTTGAAAAATTTAAGTCAACTAATTTGGGTCGAAGAGAGTAATATATTGGTCAAAGCTATTGCTATTTTGAATTTAGATAACATCAGGCTTATAACAAATCAAGCCATAAACCTCACCCCCTCATGACGTGCTTTTTTAGATCAAAAGGAGCATTTTATTCTTAGTATCAAATCAGTAGGAACTTTGGTAGCTAGATTTCATAGGACCCTGTAATTCTTACATATCTTGCAATTTCATGAGCGAACCTATTCTTCTCTCTTCTAATGTTACTCATTTCCTGTTTGGCATTAGTATTTGTCTTGCCTTGATTTCTCTGTAAATACCCCTGTGTCTTCACATGCACTCTCAGTTTTGTGTATTTCACTAACCAACTGAGCACAATCTGTCTTGACTATGAACTCTGACTGAACCCAGTTCTGTCCAAATTGCAGGTCAAGAAGTACCGCTGGAACTTCTTCTTCTTCAGCACCAGTTCGATTGATCAAAGGATGTCCTACAAACCTTATCACCTTGGTAGTCATGAATAACCTGGCCCAGTGACCAACACTTATTGCACCCATTTCAGCTACAGAAAAGGCATGAGCATTCATCTTTCTATATCCCCTTCCTCGGGGGACTTCCATTGATGTGTTATTTTTCCATATGAGGATGCGTAGCCAACTCAAAGGCATTCTTTCCTTGCATCTCCTTAGTGAATATGGGAGAAGTAGCCTGCCGGCCTCTCACCTTCAAGATCTCCCACTTCAGGGTGCGTATCATTACAGTAGGAAAAAATAGGGCCATCTGTTGAGGCTCTACTCTGATGGATTTTACGTGTACTCGTGTGGGGTTCGGCAGTTTCTTGGGTCCTCAAGGCTTTGCCGGGTCACGAAAGGGGATCAATTTTTCTGTATCATATATGGGATTTCCAATATGGTTTTGCTCTATAGTGACGGGGTGTTGTTTGCACTGTGAATTGCTGTCAAAATTTCTTATCGGATGGGGTGTCAATGGAATCGAGTGGCTAGAAGTGGTAACTGATACTTATGTTTGCTTGGACTCATTGCAGGGAGTGACGTGGATACTCCCAAGTGCTTTGGAAACTCTGAGATCGCACCGGAAGCAGGTGTGATCAGTACTTCAATATGAATGTGTGTATTGTCCCATGGCATTCGTTTCTAGGAAAAAAGCATTTAGTTCCGCTGCATGATTTTTTATTTGATTATTCGCGCACCACATAATGTGTGTATTATCTCATGGCATTCGTTTCTTGGAGAAGTATGGAATCGAATTATCTCATGGTTTGTAAATGTGAATGTTGAAGTGCCTATTATGTGAATAAAAGCAATGGTCCTAGAAAAGAATTAGCTGCAATGAATACATTCATAACATCTAGAAAGTATACTGCACTGTAATAATTGTGATAAAAGGATATATGATGTAAAGGAACTAACCTATGATATAATTAGCTTAGAGTTTTTTGACATGTGGTATCCCTTTTCACATGTTGCCTGTGTAGATAGACGTTACCATCAGCCTTTTGAGTTTTGAGGATTGGAGTCGAGATAGTCTGTTCAATAAACTTGGAAAACTGCTGAACTAACATACCACCTATGTCCATAAATGTAAGATGTTTTGTGGCCTATTTTAGCCTATCAAAACATCTTGTATTTGGGAACGAAAGTAGTATTTGATTAGCTTTTTGAGGTATGGTGTTAAAAATATTATTTGTTTGGAGAACATCGGGCCGAGAATGCACATGATGGTAATTTCATTTTACTAATGAGGATGTTGGAGAACATCGGGTCGAGCATTGCTGGATCACCTTAGCCGAAAAATTATGTTTTTTCTTATGTTAGCGCTATATATGTTGACTGACTGTTGGTCAAGAATCAAAGCTCTTTCATGATTGTAAAGATATATTTTCATGGCAAACAGTATTTCATTTTCCTCGAAACTATAAGCCCACTGAATGACCTTCTCCCCATGGCCTCTTTTTTTTTGCTTTTCTAGGAGTTCCATCTTCACTTTGATCAATCCGGCTCCTCCATTTATAGAATCCCTGGAATTTTTGATAGCTCTTTTTTATAGCTGTTAATTTTAGTTACCTGAAACAATATCCCTTTATTTGCTGACACAATTTTTTTGGACCAAGTCTAAAACTATCCTTCTGTGTCCCTTTCCAACCTGCCCTACCATGTCATATTTCTCTTCTTCGCTTCCCAACTCGCTGAAACCTGCCACCTTGATTCGCCGCCCACGTCCTTGATAGAGTTATCGATGTTCAGTTGAATGTCACTTCCTTTGTCTCCATCTCTCTTCATATCGAATCCACTGCTTCCATTCCCGGTCCCTCCACACCGACCATCAAGTTTGACATCGTCATGCAGACGGCGCGGCGAAGCGCGCTTGTCCGTCTAGTTTTAATTAGCCAACAATCAAACCCCATGTCATGCGGGCACGTACTGGCTGTCATGTGGGCACTTGCACATCCATGTCCCATGCGTCATCTGGTTGTGCAACAGTTGCGAGTTGGTCTGATTGCCTCAGATCCGACCTTGGGAGAGGCGACAAACCTTGGATTGAATGTGCTTGGATGGCGGCAGAGAATTCATTTTTTATTGTTTTATTTATTTATTTTTCATTTCAAAAAAGTTTTTGAATATTTCTACTCCACCACATAACGTACACGTTCGTGCATATATAAGATAACTTGTATTACGATATCGAGCATACAAATATATATAATTTTGATAGTTACATGGAGATCACAATTACCGGGACTAGAGCCCGTCTGTTCAATTACATGGAGATCATTAGCGTCTATTCACACTAAATTCTCCGCCATCGTGTATGATCTCTTTGAAAATAAATCCCGCCAGCTCCTCCACAATTCTTAGTACGCGTTGCTCTGGTAGGAGTTGATCCTGCATTCTCTCAAATTATATAAGAAAAAGGAGATCAATATGAATATCAATCATGATAACTAAAAGTGACGGTAATAAAATGATGATGTGAATGTATTGCTTACATCGACTCTATAATCTTTGTGCTCGGTGGTAAACGTGCGAATGAACTCGCAAACGTAGAATCCACATAGATTCGACCCCCGTGGCAGCTTCACGCACTTTACGAGAATAGAATTCAATCAAAATAATAATCTAGCATCATTATTGTATTTAAACTAGAAGTAAAGAGAGGCGCGGACATATCACATGCTACTTATCGAGACCGTCTTAAACATCAGCTTCTAACTAAAGGTTTATGTAACCTCACACTTGAACCGGATCCAAACCCTGCCCGGTAAAGAAAATGAATGAATGAGTTATTCATCACCTAATATCTCAGGAAATCAACGAAAGATACCGATATAGCGCGAAACATACTTTTGGAGCATGTCCTGCATGCTGCGGAAATCTTCCAGGTTTCTCTTTGATGGGTCCATGACATCAAATCTTCCTTATCAAGTTGAATGTCTAGCAGAATCCAGTGAAAGCTGCAAACATTTATATATACATCAGTAACTCATCAGTTACCATTAGCATCGAGTAATCAAAAGTGAATTTGTACAATAGAGTAAGACCCTCACTTAAAATTGTAAGAAAATAATATATGGTCACATAAATTTTGCTCCATTAGAAACCTTAAAATGTTCTACTCCATATCCTCGGGTTTATCCCTTAGCATATTTATATGTACTTTATCTAGGTCAATAAACCCAACATTATAGATTCTTCTTAATTTACATTCATGGATCTTCATTCTGCATAATAATAGAGTATAAAAGGATATAATGAGGATAATTACATGTAATGAACTGAACAACTGAAAAACTGAACATGTAGATAATGAATTCAACAACTTAAAGACAATAGCAGCTGAGGATAGATTTGTCCAGGGCGTCGAGATGGTATATCTAGAACAGTTCTGAAAACTCATTATGGATCTCTTTGGGTCTGAAGTAGTACTCGCGTGGGACTTTGGCTATGAGCATTTCTCTCCCCTGCTTTATGACCGTCGAATACCATTGATGGATATTCCACATTTGTGTTGGCAGTTCTTTTATACTCTCTTTGCTAACGAAATCCTCACCTTCGACATATCTACGGACTACAATAGCCTTGGGTAGAAAGTCGTCTAGGGAGACTAATAGTTCAGCAATACTAACTTTCATACTGGCCGCCAACTCCGCAGCAGCTTGATGACTCCTTGGTGGCGCCAGAGAACTTGGTGCTTGATGTGGAGTCTTGTTGGGAACCCCAAGAGCAAGGTGTGAAGAGTACATCAGCAAGTTTTACCTCAGTTGAGACCGAGGTTATCGAACCAGTAGGAGAAAGAAAACGTCACACATATGTTGCAAGCAACGCAAAGACCTACACAACACAAACTCAAGACTTTGCCGCAACGAATCAGTGAGGTTGTCAAGCTCACCAATTTGCTGTAACAAAGGATTAAACGTATGGTGTGGAAGGTAATGGTTTGCAGCAAGTAAACTGGTAATAGTGGAAAATGTATCAATGGTAAAGATTGGACCGGGGTCCATAGTTCACTAGAGGTGCTCTCTTTAGATAAACAACATTGCATGAAGGGTAAACAAATTAGAGCGGGGCAATTGACAGGAACTGAGCAAGGCATAACAATGCAATTACTAGCCAGAAAGATCCTATGAGGTTGATTGGGAAATACAACAATATGCATAGACCATCATCCAACTGCATCTATGACTAGAAGTCCACCTTCAGGTTATCATCCAAACCCCCTCCAGTATTAAGTTGCAAGCAACAGACAACTGCTTTAAGCAAAGTGTGTAAGGTAAACAATCCACATATTCCATGAACAAGAGACCGTTGTTTTCTCCCTAGTAGCAACAGCACATCTACAATCGAAGAGATTTCTGTCACTTCCCTTGGAAACTAGATGCATGAACCCACTATCGAGCATAAATACCCCCTCTTGGAGTCACTAGCAACTACTTGGCCAAGATAACCACTAGCAACGGAGAGCATGCAAGATCACAAACAACACAGACATGATAGAATTATAAAGATAAAACCATTAATCAAACCAACATAATAATCTCAATATCCATTGGATCCCCGCAAACACAACATGCATGATTACAAATAGATTAGATCTTGATCATGAACGGAGCTCACAAGATCTATACATGAAAGCACAAAGGAGGCGATACAACCATCTAGCTACTACATGGACTCATAGTCCAAGGTGGAACTACTCACGAATCATACCGGAGAGAAGGCCTCTGGGATGATCTCCCCTCTGGCAGGGTGCCGGGAAGAACTTCATATCTCCCCTGATCTAGGGACGATGGTGGCGGTGGCTACAGACGGTTTTCGTGGATTTCTGATCGGATACTCAGGGTTTCTGCATCCGGGGATTCTTATAGATGAAGGGAGAGGTCGAGGCGGCGGCCAGAGGGGGCAAACCCTACCCAGGCACGGGGTAGGGCCCACCCGCGCCTATGGGGGTTTAGCCGCCTTGGCACGCCTCCTCGTATCCCCTCTGTACTTCTTGTTCCCCACGGAAAGTAATTGACTTTGACGTTTGTCCTGTCCAATTCCGAGAATATTTCTTTACTAACTTTTCTGAAACCAAAAACAGCAGAAAACAGGCATCTAACACTGTTGCAACTTGTTAATAGGTTAGTACCAGAAAACATGTAACACCTCAAAGTGTGGACAAGTAAAGCAAAGTAGATACTAAACAAGCATGGAGCATCAAAAATTATAGATATGTTTCCAACGTATGAGCATCCCCAAGCTTAACTCCTGCTCGTCCTCGAGTAGGTAAGTGATAAACAGAATTTTTTTTGAGGTGACATGCACCCTCACAATAAAGATCCAACCATTTGCAAACATTGAAAGCTAGGATCAAAGAACTCTAAACATGTGCATGAAAGATGGAGTTCTAACATTAGGACATAGTAATTATGCATGCAACATGACAAGCTACAAACAAAGATCATGAATAACATGCATTGAGAAACGTTTGTTTGTTTCACATGCAGAAAACATAACATAGTGGTAATCAGCTTGTCCCTCATAGAGTAGCAATATAATGCATAGGACACCTGCAAAGTTCACAAGGGTGACTAGAAACAAGTAGCACAAGAGCAAGTAATAACACAATATGCATGAATTAATAAGCTTTGGAACACTACACACAGAATGAAAACTATGTTCTCTTAATGGTGCCTAAAGGTACAAGGTGGAGACTCAAATAATGGTAGAAGAAAAGCCTTTTGTAAAGGAATTAGGGATTACAAGTTTCAAAAGGAGCTTCCAAAAATTATGGTACTTGTTAGCTTTCAGCCATCATTGCCCCTGTCATAAGCATATTGAAGTGATTAAGGTTAAAGTGGCAAAGCTGGAGTATATGCTTGACGAAGTATAAGTTGGCAATCTCATGCCCCTTGAATACGAGGGCCACACCTCATGCATACTCAACTTTGGGTCCAGGTAAGTTCTTGACACTGTAAGTATTTGCATATCATTGAGAACCGCCAACGGGATACCCCTTGCACATGGTACATGAGCTTTCCCATATCCAAAATGACAAGGCAAGCAGAGAATGAGCATCTCAGCA
Source organism: Avena longiglumis (assembly GCA_030063025.1). Lineage (NCBI taxonomy): Eukaryota > Viridiplantae > Streptophyta > Magnoliopsida > Poales > Poaceae > Avena > Avena longiglumis. Next base: position 64,835,964 of record CP125973.1, read on the forward strand.
ATTCTTCTTATGTACCATGGGAATATGGTGTTTTTTCTCTCTTTCCCCTTTTCTCAATGTGTCTCTTTTTTTATATAAGAAGAATGCTTCATAGATGTCATTATGGTGATGCTGCAAGTTTCCACCATGATTAGGCATGGCTTAGGCTAGCGGCCCAGGCGTTTCTCTAACACAGGATAAAACTCCATGGACTTACAAGTTCCCTCTTTATTTCACAACGGTGACATCCATAGACAAAAGAACATGATATCAACTGAGTACAACAAGGTACAAGTGCAACATTGAAAACGTTCCCTATGACAGCACGGTTCTGCTAATTCCAACTTATAAGTGCAAGCATATACAAAAAAGTTGTCACAATGGTTCAAGTTTATTAGGGTAAAAGAATAAAGTGTGCCATCAAGTTCGTGAGGGCTTTAATCACTAAGTTTTCACATAACAAAATAGTTTTTAATTGGAAGATAGGTGAAAACAAGAATATACTTGGAATCGTGTAACACACCATGCATAGGAGTTTATAGTGGACACTTTTGGAATAACTTGGTTTCTTGGGAGTTGGAAGCATGAGTAGAACTTACTCATACAAGTGGAGGCTAGCAAAAGACTGGGAGCAACCAACTAAGAGAGCAATAAATCATGTAGTGCAACAAAGCATTATCAAAGCAAAGAGTGGTACTACAAGTGAAGTACTAAATGATCATAGAGGCTAACGGCGACTTTTCATAGTCATAACATGGTGTGAGCATGTGTCAAGTCAATCCAAGCAAAACATCAAAGGAGAATACCACAATACTATGCGTTTGCATGCTAAAACAACGCATAATTTCTTCAAGGCACACTAAGCAATCTCAATTGTTTGGAACAAGACATGATACAACAATAATCACTAAGCATAATGCTAAAACAACACCTAGCATGTCATGCTAAAGTTTAAGTCACAGTCAATGCAAGCTCCTCTTGCACTTCAAGCAAGAATTTACTACTCCTTTCCAAACACCAGGCAAACTTATTTGCAAAACAACACAGCGAAAACGTGGGTCCAAACTACTAAATCAAACTAAACAAACTAAGCAAAGCAAACGAAAACTAAGACGCTCCAAGAACAACACAACTGTGCATGAAATAATAAAAACGAAGTGTCTAGACAGACCTGAGCTTTTTATTGATGAAGAAGGGGATGTCTTGGGCATCCCCAAGCTTTGACGCTTGTACCTCTTGGATATTTCTTGGGGTGACACCATGGTGGAATTCCCAAGCTTGAGCTTTTGTCCATTCTTCATCTCATTGCATCATTCTTTCTTTACACCTGAAATTTTTCCTTCATACAACACTTCACACAATCTTCATTAGCAACATTAGCTTATTCAAAAGATATTAGACCACTGGCAAAGCTTTGGAACAGCAAGTCTTTTCACTAAAAACACAAGATACTATAGTAAATCATTTAAATAAACTCAATTTACCTGAAGAGAGCTCAAAAAGAATCAATAAGAAGCAAATGAAAATAATGGCAGAAATCTGTCAAAACAGACAAGCAGGTATAAACCGATTTTTTCGAAAATCTTTTGTTACTCAAATCAAAAAGTTTTGAACTAAATAAAGTTATATAACATACTGGGGGATGTATTCGTAAATTTTGAGCTCAATCCGAGTTACAGAGACTCCTCACGATTTTTTTTTGTGGAGGACCGAAATCTGTTTCAAGACAGCAACTCCCCAAATCTTACTCCCCTCTCATTAGAGGCCATTCTTGGCACAAAAAGCAAACAAAAAGGATAAGGAGAGGTCATTACTGAAGAAATAACTTCCAAGACTTAAGGAAACTCTTGGGTTATCTCCCAACAAGTACTTTTCTTTAACGCCTTTAAGTTAGGCACAAGAAGCAAGAAGAATCAAGTATTTTTAAATGAAGAATTGCCCCTCTTGTTTCTTCTTTTCTTACCTTTCTTTTTCTCCTTGGGGAAGATATGATTGCTTAACGGGGGATCAAAGTGCATGATTCCTTTCCCCACATCTATTACTGCTCCAAGGTGTTTCAGCAAAGTTCATTTTGGCAAAGGTGGACAAAAAAAACAGCAGCCTAAAAGAGAACTAATTTTTTTGTGTTTTCGGAAAATGCAAGCAAACCAAACTAGACTATTTTTTTTGGTTTTTTTTTTGAAAAGAGGCAAACAAAACCAAGAAAAATAAACAAAGCAAACTAAAAACAAAGTAAAGAGAGAGGAAGTGAAGGACTCCCCTTGTGAAGACGTCCTTAGCCTCCCTGGCAACGACACCAGAAAACTTGTTGATGACTCCTTGGTGGCGCCAGAGAACTTGGTGTTTGATGTGGAGTCTTGTTGGGAACCCCAAGAGCAAGGTGTGAAGAGTACAGAAGCAAGTCTTCCCTTAGTTGAGACCGAGTTTATCGAACCAGTAGGAGGAAGGAAACGTCACACAGGTGTTGCAAGCAACGCGGAGACCTACACAACACAAACTCAAGACTTTGCCCCAACGAATCAATGAGGTTGTCAAGCTCACCGGTTTGCTATAACAAAGGATTAAACATATGTTGTGGAAGGTAATGGTTTGCAGCAAGTAAACAAGTAACAGTGGAAGATGTATCAATGGTAAAGATTAGACCGGGGTCCATAGTTCACTAGAGATGCTCTCCTTAGATAAACATGGCAATTGTCAGGAACTGAGCAAGGCATAATAATGCAATTACTAGCTAGAAAGATCCTATGAGGTTGATTGGGCAATACAGCAATATGCATAGACCGTCATCCAAGTGCATCTATGACTATAAGTCCACCTTCAGGTTATCATCCGAACCCCCTCTAGCATTAAGTTGCAAGCAATAGACAGCTTCTTTAACCACATATTCCATAAACAAGAGACCGTTGTTTTCTCCCTAGTAGCAACAACACATCTACAACCAAAGAGATTTCTGTCACTTCCCTTGGAAACTAGAGGCATGAACCCACTATCGAGCATAAACACCCCCTCTTGGAGTCACTAGCAACTACTTGGCCAAGATAACCACTAGCAACGGAGAGCATGCAAGATCACAAACAACACAGACATGATAGAATCATAAAGATAAAACCATTAATCAAACCAACATAATAATCTCAATATCCACCGGATCCCCGCAAACACAACATGCATGATTACAAATAGATTAGATATTGATCATGAACGGAGCTCACAAGATCTATACATGAAAGCACAAAGGAGGAGATACAACCATCTAGCCACTACATGGACCCATAGTCCAAGGTGGAACTACTCACAAATCATACCAGAGAGAAGGCCTCCGGGATGATCTCCCCTCCGGCAGGGTGCCGGGAAGAACTTCAGATCTCCCTCGATCTAGGGACGATGGTGGCGGCGGATACAGACGGTTTTCGTGGATTTCTGATCGGATACCTAGGGTTTGTGCATCGGGGGATTCTTATAGACGAAGGGAGAGGTCGAGGCGGCGGCCATAGGGGGCAAACCCTACCCTGGCACGGGGTAGGGCCCACCCGTGCCTATGGGGGTTTAGCCGCCTTGGCACGCCTCCTCGTTTCCCCTCTGGACTTCTTGTTCCCCACGGAAAGTAATTGACTTTGACATTTGTCCCGTGCAATTCCGAGAATATTTCTTTACTAACTTTTCTGAAACCAAAAACAACAGAAATCAGGCATCTGGCACTGTTGCAACTTGTTAATAGGTTAGTACCAAAAAACTTGTAAAAAGTACCTCAAAGTGTGGACAAGTAAAGCAAAGTAGATACTAAACAAGCATGGAGCATCAAAAATTATAAATACGTTTCCAACATATCACAGCTTCCATATCTAATGGTTGGGGAACGTTTTCGGAAAACACTTTGAGGGGTGCAATCGTTTGTTTGGCCTGTTGTCCGAGAAGGGGAACGTCTGATTTTTTACTGCTTGCTATTTTGCTCCCGCTTGCACCTGTACTTACTGATTTTTTCCCGCTTGCACTTTTACTTGATTTGCTCTTCGTCACTTCTTTCTGAAGTGTGCGTAGATAGTCATCTGGATTATGGTGCAACTCATATTGTGATTTTGTGTTCAGAAAATCAATTGCATACGCCTTTTGCTCTCGGTGAATACCGAAGCGGGCTCGGTTTTTTATTCTCAAAATGCGCCGCAACTTCGGCCTTTGCTATCGCTGCATTTTCCACGTCATTATGATCGTAAGGTTTGATGGGAGGATTCTTATGAGGCACTGTTGGGAGGGGCGACATTTTCCGTTTTGGGCTGCTGCCATCACCGAATCCTCCGTATGCATGAATCCACCCGTTCCAGGATCTATACAACAACTGCAGCCGCCACAAGTTTTGGCTGCCGCCTCCAGGTCCTACGCCGGTGCAACAAGGTGCCCCTCCGCCATGTCCCGACATGCACGGTGAGATTCTGTTCGTGCATCCCGGTCGGTTCCAATATACAACCCAGGTAGAGGTAGCACTATAATGGGGTAAAAGGCCATCATCGCATATCTCTCGGAAGGATGGACCTGCACGCATGCTACTGCCTAAACGTGGTCCATCTGACTGAAATAGGCTGGGTGGCCAACTATTCACGGAGCGGAGCCAACCGAACGTCCATCGCTCGCTCACTAGATCGGAAGAGCGCTACACGCTGAGAGCAGAGCGGAGCTACGCAATTTTTCAGATCAGTGAGTTGCCGAACGGGCCCTAAATATGCCGCGCCCGTCGCTGGCCGCGCCCACCCAGCATTTGGCGAAATCGACAACGAAGACGAACGGACGAACGACAACGACGCATGGGAGGTGCTGCCCGATTTCGGCCCTGCCGCCTCCGCCACCCCGCGTGCCACCTCATTGGCCGAGCCGCTGCCCGCCGTTAGTGCAATGCTGCCTTGCCGTGCCGCCGCCGCTGCCGCTTGGCCTCGCACCACCACCGGAGGTGGTTTTATTAATTAGTAGTATTTTTTCTAGCTATATATAGTTATGTTTTTGGTTATTAATATTTATTATTTGTCAGTATTAATATTTGTAGCTAGTAATTTGTCAGTAGTTAGTGTAGTATTAATTATATATTTTGCTTAATTAGTACTATATTTAGGGTTTTGTAGTAATATTTATTATTAGTAGTAGTAATATTTAGGGTTTTGTATAAATGCTGTTATTAGTATTTATATTTTTAATATATTATTAGGAAATGTTAGTAGTATATTATTAATATTATTAGTATATATTATTAGGAAATATTATTTTGTGGTAATATTATATTATTAGGGTTTTATATAAATGTTATTATTTTTAGTATATTATTAGGAAATGTTAGTAGTATATTATTAATATTGTTAGTATATATTATTATAATTATTATATTATTAGGAAATATTATTTTGTGTTAATATTATAGGGTTTTGTATAAATTCTATTATTATTTAGTATATTCTTAGTATATTATTAGGAAATGTTAGTAGTATATTATTAATATTATTAAGATATATTATTATAATTATTATATTATTAGGAAATGTTTATATAATATATTTTTTCTAACCTGTTTAACTCTTTTTCTGTTATAGTTAAGTCATGGATCATGATCGTAGTGGTGAAGATCTTCTTTAGGGCATGATAAGAGGTAAAATTCCTCTTATTACTACCGGTGAAGATATCAAGCTCGAGGGAGAGATTTTCTCATATTAATCTCTCTCTCTCTCTCTCTCTCTCTCTCTCTCTCTCTCTCTATCCCACTAGATTGAAGCAATCGACATCTCGAACGAAAAGAGGGCCGAACAGAAAGTTGGATGGTAATCAGAGGTTCACCATCGAAAAAATAGATGATAATGGACAACCGATTGCTCCAAATAAGCATCGAAGGATGTTTACAGATCAATGCAGGATGATTGTTAGGGACAACCTACCGATCACCATTCAAGAATGAAATAAGTCAAAGAAACCACGTGAAGAATCCAATAATTATTTCACCGATGATGTCAAAGATGATCTTTGGTAAAAGCTCATAGCGCATTTCATACTACCTCTAGGGTATAAAGAATTTCTGGTATTGAAGAACACTAGAATACGAAGCATTCTTGATGAACACATCCCTGAAATTATCTTGTAGAAGCGCGGCGATAATGGTTACTTAGATTGATTATTGAGATAGTTTTACTACTTCCTAGGAGCTCCCTTTTTCAATCTTTACTGAAAACAGAACATAATTCAGCTAGCTAGTTGTCTTAAGTATCCATGAGCAAAAACATGGTTTCTGTCTACTTTCGAAATCTGAAAAAAGAAAGTTCGTCTAAGATTGGCAACGGTGCCTTATTTCAAGAGCTTCCTACATATACTAGTATCATGCCATGCAAAACCTGAGAGCAAACCTTGCACACAATAGTATTGAAACGACAAACTGTTAAGAACTCACCTTAGTGTGATGGATGACCTGACGATGCTTAACTCCTAACTGGTGATCTTGTTTGCTAAGCCTAGTTATAGTGGAGGTAACTTCACTAATAACTAGAGTCCAAGTCAGCATTTTTATTTATGTACCAATAATTTAATAAAGAGAGATGGATTGAGTAACTAGCTATGTTACTGTAACATCACACATACCAAGTTAAAGTGTGTTTATAACCTAATTAATATGGCATTGCATGTATCACATCTAAGTTATTTTTCATTATGAAAGTAGTAACTTAGACTAGTAACATATGTATGTTACTAATCTAAGTTACTTCCCACTATGACCAGCCTAAGTACCGCTGCTACCTAGTTCTTCCAATGCTTCCATTGCTTTCATACTTGTACTCAGTTTCGTTGGCTGTGATGAGTCGGATGTGGTAGCTGGTGCTTGACTTCGTTGACTGGGAAAGTGGAAGTCTTTCCTTGGCAAAAAATTGTAAGGCTGTCACTTTGACTGAAACTAAAGTGTACAATTCGTGTTCACAGTAGCACATGCACTGGTTCGCAATTCAGCCAAAAGCGAAAACACTTCACCACAAGAGTTTCTTCCAATACGAACCCAGCCTTACTCTCCGACAAACCATCATCCAGATTAACTTTGATCGGACGCTGGTTTTGCTGGTCAAATAAAATTTAGTTGCGTGTAATGTAGGAGTATGTCTTACTCTCACACCAGGTGGTCCGAATAACACGGTGGAGACAAGTCAAGTCACGGAAACCGTGTGTCTTGATAATTCAGATTCTCAATAAAGGAACAAATCTTGTCGTCGATCCGGATTGTAAAATGAGTAATTGTGACCCTCAAATTACTTAATTTATATACAGCCATGCAATGTTTAAGTCTGAGTCTCCGCTCGGACCATGTGTGCAACACAAATTACTTAATTCAGCCATGCAATGTTTAAGCGCACTCGATGGTTCCTCTGAGCGTGGCCGACCACCAGCACCGGTTTGTTTTGTGTTTAATAGAGGGAAAAGGTGTACGTACTCCTCTAGTTTAAGGACGTGCTTAAACTACTTTTAAGAATAGTGGTTTGTCTAAAACTGGAATCCACACGCGGCAATGCTATCGCTAATTTCAACAACTAACCACTGGTTTTGGTGCATCTGACTTAAAAGATGAGCATATGATAGTTTTTTAAAAATGGACGTTTTATTATTTAACAGTAAGTTTACACCCGTCCTCTGTATAGCTAGGATGCACACAGCCGATCAACCACACAGTCTTGGACCAAAACAATAAAAATGGGATTACAAAATAATGTAAATCAAAACACAGTTCTCCAAACTAGCTAAGGAAGATCTATCCGCATTGCTTGCTGCCATCCATGCCAGGAGAAGATATCCCGTGCCGTATCCCCTAACCGTCTACAGTCCTCCGCAAACAAGTCGCGAAACTCCATACGTTGTAAAGAAGTCCATGATCGGAGGACAGTCGTGGCTCGATAGATAACCTGCAAGGAAGAAGATATAACGTTATTAAAAATCTTGTCATTTCTATATAGCCAAAGCGACTAAATAATGGCAAGCGCTTCCACCCTATTTATCTCCAATCCCTTTCATCCAGTTGTCAAATACATTGACTACCGATCAAGGAGGAGATAAACCAGAGGCTATTTGGATGATTGACCATATAGCATGAGAAATTTACAATGGAAGAATAAATGGCGTATTGTCTCATTATGGTGACAAAATACACATTCAGTGCTACCATGCCAATTCCTCCTAATAAGATTATTTTTTGTGACAATCGTCCCTTTACGGAGATACCAAACAAATATCTTCGTTTTAAGGGGTATCCTCATCTTCCAAATTTTACTATTGTCATCGACTAAAATATTAGGTTGGATCAAAGCTCTATAAAATGAATCAACAGAAAATTTACCACTGTGTAGTAATTTCCATTTGAATTCGTTCATGCCCTCAGATAGCTGTATCCTGAATAATCTAACTAATAAAAGATTATTCTAAGACACCAGTCTAGGACCTATGAGCATATGATATATAGACTAGAAAAGTTGGCACGGCGCGTGGCGTTAATTCAGTTGTATATAAGCAAAAATATTGGAGAAATTCTCCCATGCTTGGGAGGTACCAGCAGGTACCGGTTCCTCCTGTCCAAATTTGGTACCTCCCTTCGATCTGACCGTCGATCTCCATAAGGGCAGAATTGGTATTCTCAACCACAAAGATTAACATAGGACAACGAACTCGCTGACCGCCCACTAAGGCAAGTTACCCCACCCCGCTCCGTGTTCGCGTTCTCTCCGAACTTCGGCGATGGTTATGTCGAATCAAGTCACATGCTTTAATAACCTGTAACTCCTTGCCGGTGTTATCAATCTGGGCAGTTGATGGGATCTATGCACGCATGTATGGGTGGCAGCAGATGTGCCGCTCACGAAGAACGAAAATGAAATCATTGTAGAGGACACAAATTCAGGCTTTCCTCCAGGGCTAACGGGCTAGTAGACTTCTGTGTATACCAGTACTGAAGCGAAGCTCTTTGGCATCACCGATAGCTCCTCCAGACTAGTAAAATAAATGTAGCAGAATGAAACAGGTGCAGTCTACGCATGAGATCATCGGCCGAGGAAGACACCTAGGGCCCCAGCAAAATAACAGAGGTAGCATATATATCAATTCAATGTTCTCAAGTTCAAATACTATAGCAGTTAAAATTCCAGTTGTACTCAAACCAAATGAGTTCAAATACAGATTGTAAGCCGGCACATCAAAAGGACAGTGTCGACGTCCTTGATTATTTCACACAAAAACCATGACAATATAGAAAGTGAAACTTCAGAAGATCGCACAAATTGAACACGACATAATAGTTTTACAAGTCTGGAATGAACATAGAGTCTGGAGGCTTCTACAAAGTAGTGATACATAATGAAAGCAAACCAACCAATCAGTAGTACATAAATAATTGTTTATCGTGGGCGAAATGTAGTGGGCGCCCTCAAACTTATTATTGTTCTTGAATTGACGAACCCACGTAGTACCTGGTTGCAAAGATTTGATGAACCAATCGGTAGTACCTGGTTGCAAAGATTTGATGAACCCACGTAGCACCCCGACCACCTGAAACTGAAAAACGGAAAGAGGAGAAAAATAAAAAAAAGTTGGTGAGAAAACAAGGGACTACATATATACAAAGTAAAGAAAACCGGAATGCATGCTTTGACTTGTGCACGTACCTTTTTCATACGTACGTATCTGTTAAAATCGTATTGTAAGGCTGGGACGGTTGGGATGCTCGTCCGCCGCCGCCCTCAGAGCAGGTCTCGCTTCCTTCACCTCCTCATGGGTGGCTCCTCGTGTGTAAAGCGTAGCATGGACTTCCTCGAGGGAAGGGAGATGCCACGTGCCCAAATGAATGTCCTCACGGGAGATCCACTCTGCTCGGAATGCGAACCGAAGGCGTTTAAGCCTTGGCGCAGCTCCTCGTGCAAATATGGATGGAAACACAGCCGTAATACAATCGAAGTAACACTCGGTCACACATGGGTATGCACCAGCAGTAACAGCATGCATTTCTGCCGGAACCACTTCTCCGGAGTCGGCACGAAACCTGAGATAACGAAGAACCGGCAGCATTCCAAGAATCTGAATGTCCTCTGGTCGCACTTTATACACCTCTATGGACAGATAGGAGAGGAGAGGAAGCGATGAAAGACTGATCCATGTCGGCAGTGTCAGGAGCGGGTCGTCCGAATATTGAATCTCTAATCTACGGAGTTGTACAGGGGGCACCCAGCCTTCACGCATGAGGTCAACGCATCCAGAATAAATACATAGACTTTCCAATTTTTGCAGATTTCTTAAAGATTCCAGAAAAACCTCAGACATGCTTTCATCCAACTTAGTCAACTTTAACCACAGCACCCTTAGGTTGGTCAAATGGCCCAGCTCTTTCACAAAATGACTATTAAATTGGCTAGAATCTGAAATGATCCACACCTCTCGTAACACCTCCAGAGAAGTCACACTACCAATCCCAGGCGGCAGATTCATGCCCCTATCAATGTACAGGCACATCAGCCGCCTTAGACAAACAACACTAGCTGGCACAAATATTATATCAGTTCCTCTAATATCCAGGGTTTGCAAAAACTGTAACTTCCCTATTTTCTCTGAAAGATGATTGACCTTAGTATACTTTAGTCCTAGGTACCTCAAATGTAATAGGTCCGCCACATACCCAACATCTGAGACATCACAACCTTTCAAATCCAACACACGCATAACTTGAAAACTCGCAATATTCAGCACTGGATCAACAATATTACTTGTGAATGAAAGAGATCTCACGTGTGCCATCCCCGTGGTATCCATATCTACCTTGCTACTTCGGATGGATAATCTGCGAACCTTTCTTTGCATGTGAGGCATTTTTCTCTCATTTCCATCCAATATAGTGACAAAGTTTTCTTCCCTCGATAATGAGCAGATGAGATCAAGCACCATGTCATGTACACGGCAAGCTCGTACCTTTTCTTCATCATCAATGCCTATTGGCTGGATCATACTTCGGTTTACTAGCTCATTGAAGTAGCTATCACCGAGCTCAAGTAAGCTAGTTTCTTGCTTCTCACTGTAAACAAAACCTTCGGAAATCCACTTGCATACCAGATTACTTCTCATAATCTCCTCATCTTCTTTGAAGACACTTAGATATAATAAACAAGGCTTCAGATAAGAAGGTAGATCATAATAGCTGAATAGTAATATCTTCTTCATCTCCTCCACACTGCGATCTTCTGTAAGACCACGACCAATGGATTTGAGCAAAGCATACCATTGATCCTTTGTTTTTATCTGGCGATTACTAGACAAAAGACTTGCTATAGTTATAATTGCCAATGGTATCCCACCGCATTTATGCAATATGTCTTCAGATACTTGTGCCAACTCGGAAGGGCACCCTTTCTCATGGGAAAATACTCTTTTGTTGAAGAGCCTTCTTGATACATCCTGAGAAAGAGGTTCCATTCGATAGATATCATCTGGACAAGAGCAACATGCTTGAGAGACACTGATAATACGGGTTGTCGTGATTACACGACTGCCATGACTTTTCTTGGAGAAAGCACACTTAATTAGTTTCCATGCTTTCTCATCCCATATGTCATCAATTACAATGAGGTACCTAGACAAGTGTTTAAGAACGTAAGTTGACAAATCAAACAATACAAGTAATGATCTTTTTATGTAAGCTGGTCATTACTAATTGAGGAATAGGTGTGTGAAAAGGTGGGATTAGACTTCAAGTATTTACATGAAAATTATAAATCATAGTGAATCTGAGATTCATAAACAGGCACCAACAGTATATTATTAAATGTGTACATGCAAACTAAAAAACAACGTAGACTAGTGATTAGGAATAGAAAATATAGGCATATATACCTCTTGTTCGAAAGAAACTCAATGAGTTCATCGATGAGATGTTGTTCTTTCCATTTTGCATTATGAATGTTTCCATACTTGTCCTTGTCAAGTCCATGGAGAATATTCTGGAGGACTTTCTTCACGTCGGGATTTTGAGAAACCGAAACAAATGCACCACAACTAAATTGCACTTTGATCTTGTCATACGCCGTTTTGGCAAGAGTTGTCTTGCCTAACCCACCAAATCCAACAATAGAGACTGTATTCATGGGCCGCTCCGACCAATCATCACCTTTAGTCAACATGTTGATCAACTTGTCTCGTGCTTCTTCAATGCCGACGAGCTCACACGTCCGTGTCAGAGCCATCATGCGGGGGTCAACGCTAGCACCATCGGCGATATCCCGTGTCTCTTGCTCGTACCTTTGACGTAGCTCAGCCAACTGCTTGGCTTGACCAACGGCTTCATCTAGAGCATCGGAGAGATGATGGAGATCCCTCCCTTTCTTGAACAATCTAATGGTCTTCTTGAGTAACTTCTTGACTTTGTTCTTCGGGGGATCGGCATGACACTCGACCCGCACCATGAAAGCGTCAACAATTTCCTCCATTTGGTAGGACAACTCCTTGACGTTTCCTGCCCAGATCTTGACCCCCTCGTCGAGCTGATCTGGGGGCACTTTCGCCACCTTGCGAAGAGCGGCGTGCATCAACGTCAGCTCTGTGAGGAGAGACTCTATGCCTTTCCTCACGCGCTTCTCGAGGGTAAACTCACCGATGAGCAACTCGCCGAGCTTCGGGAGGAGAGGGCCGATAGCTCTCATGGCGATATCCATGGCTGGCTGGACCTCTCTACACACGCGGTGGTGGTGGTGTTTTCGCTCGAGATCGGATCTAGGAGCGCTATGGAACTTTGGTCAATGGGAAGAGCAGCGCTAGGAAGAAACCAACACGGGTTGTTCAAGATTATAGTGCACTAATTTTTTAGTAACGAACTGGGACCTGATGTGAGTGATTATGCGCATAGCTTGGCTGCCCGGTGGGCCTATGCACAGCCGGGTCCCATGTATCAGCTGGTTTTGACCGTAATAGATAGTGTTAGTCTCGTAAGACTCAGATGCCATCTTGAGACGGGAGACTATATGCCTTAGATGCCGCTTGGAGTGTTGTTTGTATTTTGTGCCAAACAAAAATTTAAGAGATTCCTCCTGCTCACTAAGACCATATGTATCACACTAATTAACACTCATGTGGGCCATGTGGCCATGCTTAATCACCGAGCAGCTCAGGATCCATCGAATCCGGACATATGACACGACACGTTAGTTGGGTATATAATATATAAAGTTGACAAGCACCGCCGTGCATAGAGGAACAAGAACAAACGGACAAATATAAAACCATTCACAAAATGGTCATGATCGGAGAGGTCGACTTCGGAAACCGATGTTCGAATAATCTATATATATGAGTTAGAGATAGACTAGGTTTTTAGAGATTTTCTTATACTCCCTCCATACGGGTTTATACGGCTAACATGGAGTTTAAAAAAATTGACCATAAAATTTATCAATAAAATGTGAGTTATATGTTATAAAAATTATACCATTAAATTTATATTTAAAAACTCTTTCTAATGATATAATTTTTGTGATATAATTTATATTTTGTTGGTCAAATTTATAGTCAAGCATATTTCTTAGGTTCCGTGTTAGCCCAATAAACCGGTATAAAAAAAATACTCCAAATCTATCTCCTTCTCATACTCCTATATATACCCTCTCAAGGATACGACTAATACACAACAAATATTAGGGATCTATATTTTTTGGTCAAATTTGAACTCATGTGATAGACACACAAAAGGTAACGAAGAAAAGAAATTAAATGAGGAGCAACCACCGGTACAAAATAAAAGCTGGACAGATGGCGAGTTTGAACCGTCGCGCATGCATGGCCCTAGCTCACCGGCGTCCCGCGCGGCCGGCCGGTAGGGGGACCTGCGCCTTCTCCCCCGTCCCTGCTTGGGAGCTGAGGCCGCCGCCACCCTCCGCCCTATTCCCCTAGCCAGTCGACCCTGATGCCGCCGCCGCAGACCCAGCCGGCGTCGCCGGATTCCCCACGCAGGTACGCATCCCCCTTGGCGAAAGCCACGTTTTTACCTGTGCAGGTATCAGCGCGGCAACCCAGGGCTAGCGGGGAGGTGAACCCGTCGGCAGGAAGGCCCCAGACGTCGATGTCGCGCGGCGCGGAGCGGGAAAGTGACGACCTTCACGGCCGTCGCTGGGCAGACATTGCCGACGAAGAAGCGGAGGAAGAAGAGGCGACGGCGGAGGTGGCCCGATGGTGCTCTCCCCCGGCGTCCCCTACGCTGGCGGAGTTCATGTTGTTGGCCCGCCATACCCGGCCATCCAGATCGGCCACAAGGTCTCGACACCCTCCTCCTCCTCCGCCGGCGGGTGGCTCGGCGCCTCCGCAGACTCGACGTGCTCCACCTCCGTGTGGGGTGCTGCCTAGGAGGGAAGGCTCTGGTGCTAGCACGGTGTCGGAGGAAGCTCTGGGGCCTCCCTGGAGTCTCCCCCTTTGCCGGCGCCGGCGCCGGTCCCTGTCCACCCGGCGGCGCATCGTCCCCCGGAGCCCCATGTCCAGAGCCCTTCCCCCGTAGTTGGGCCGCTGGTAGGGATTGGACCCATAGCCGGCCCATTCCCGATCCAGGTGTGGCGGGCCAGACGTGGCGCCGGACTCGGGTCCCGCACGCCGGGGGTCACATGGGCCTGACCCGGCCTAGGCCTAGGGTACCCACCGAACTGCTCCCCCCTCCCGCTTCCCTTCCATCCCCCTCGATCCCAACCCGACCTTCTCGCCCGACCACCCAGACCACCACCACCGCCCCCCCTGCCCCGGCGCCCTGCGACGATGACCTATGCCGAAGCCCTGAACCACAAACGCCCTTGCAGCCCTCCTTATCCTCCACCCGAGTGCCGCAGGTCCCCCAGACGTTGCCCCTCGCCGACTCGCCAAGCCTGGGCTCCGTCGTACCGGCCGCCGGGGCGCCGCTCCCCGGCCCATCCATAGTCCCCGAGGCACGCCCATTCCCCCCATCGCTCCTAGGGGCACGGAGGTCGCCTACCCATGGGGGCCAGCGGGCGCTGGAGGTCCAAGGACGCGCGTGAAGGTATGGGGCTCGCAGGGATCCTTCTCCGGATGGCCGTCGCGTAGAGCAGTGCCTCAGGTAGGAGCTACTACAGGGTTCCGGTCCTCGTGACGCTGCGGGCAGGGCGGCGCCGGAGTGGCGTCATGACAGAGAGGCCCCCCATCCATTCTCCCCTCACCACGAGAAATCGTCGGGGCCCGCTAAACCGACAAAGAAGAAAAGAAGAAGAGCAAGAAGAAGAAGGCCACCTCGGCCCCTGGTTCCAGCATCGCGCCCACCCTCCCGCGCTGGGCCGCCCAGCAGCTGGAGTACCTCGCTCACTCCATTGCGGGGTTACTACATCAATATCGGAGGCGTGGCGATGACGGTGCCCAAGAACCTGGCGGTGGTCACCGTGGTTGCGGGACAGGAGCTCCCAGACTCGGTGGAGATCTCCGTGGAGCTCATCCAGGAAGAGCTCCGGCAGATGATGTCGGGCCATGCCTGGAGCGCCCGGGAGATCTCTCCGTCCCAGTTCACGGTGACCTTTCCGTCTGGCGAGATTCTCTCCATCAGCGCATGCAGCACCGCCCTCACCCTCCCGATCAGCAAGGTGCAGATCTCCATCGAGCCCTCGACTGCCCACCTGATACGGCATCACCATTCTATATCATAATTTACCTCTATTCATGGATATTTGTCTTATTATGAGGTATTACTTATGGATTTTCATCTGTTTATGCATGATGGATGATTCCTGGAGGATGGACTGCCGGTGTCTGGATTCTGATGGAAAAGAAGGCATTTCGGTGCAATTTTGCGAAGATCAAAAAATACTAGAAAAATATGGAAACATATTATTTTACCGAAAGACGAAGGAAGCCGGAAGGAGGAGCGAAAGGTTGACCTCAGGGGGGCCACAACCCCCTAGGCGCGGGCCCACCTGACCCCACACCTAGGGTGGGTTTGGCCCACCTGTTCGGCCTCCTACTCCTCCCCTTTGCCTATATCTTCCCTACGGAACCCTAACACCAGGGGGCGACCATAGATAGACTTCCGCCGCCTCTGGGAGGCGGAAAACACCAAGAGAGAAAGATCTCTCCGGCAGACAGATTTCTGCTGGGGGAATTCCTTCCCGGAGAGGGTAGACCGTCGCCATCAACACCGTCATCAAGCTAGGCTTCATCGGGATCATCATCATCATCCACACCATCATCTCCTCCAGCACCATCATCATCACTCCATCCCGTTGTAACAATTGTGTTGGATATTGCTTAGTTCATTAGGGGAAACTTTCCCGGTGTTAATTACTATTGTAGTTGATGCTTGTGAGTGGAACCATTGGATTATTGTTTATGTTCAGATTGTTATCCATTATCATATCATCTGATCTTGATCCATATGATGTCTCTTGAGTAGTTCGTTTAGTTCTTGAGGACATGGGAGAAGCCTAGCTCCATACCACTGTTTAGTATTCACAGGGATTTCCTGCTCCATACCACTGTTCAGCATCTTCTGCTCCTCGTTGGGATCGACACTCCTATTTATCGAAAGTACTACGATACACCCCTATACTTGTGGGTCATCAAGAATATTTTCTGGCGTCATTGCCGGGGAGTGAAGCGCTATTGGAGAGTGGAACTGGTAAGGGAACTTTTACTGTGAGTATTTCCTTTTGTTACTGTTTGTTTCTTTATTTCCAATATGGATAACCCACTTGGTTTTCTGTTTGGGAAAACTACTACCACTGAAAGGGTAGTAGATAAACCATCACCTGTTGAGATAGATCCTTTTAATATACCTGCGAGTATTGTTAATCGTGTCATGGATAATTATTATTTTGGGGATGGAACTGTCTATCCTGGTGATCGCTTGCTTTATATCCATGAATTATGCGGGTTGTTTAAGTGTGCAGGTGTCACAACTGAACAGGTGAAGAAGAAGTTACTCTCCATATCCTTGAAAGGGGGAGCTGAGGCATGGTATAAGCTGCTAAAGAATGGACAATCCCTGGAATGGGAGGAAATGGCATCTCTCTTTTACTCTAAATTTTACCCTCCTAGTGAAATCCAAAAGGATAGAAGTCTTATATATAATTTTTGGCCTCTTGATGGAGAAAGCACAACTCAAGCTTGGGGGATATTGAAGCTGCTAATGCTTAAATGTCCTATTCATGAACTCCCTAACAATATTATTCTCAATAACTTTTATGCTAGGCTTTCTCTTCAAGATAAAGGTTTACTAGATGCCTCGTGTGCTGGATCATTCACAAGTATAAAGGAAGAAGCTAAATGGGATCTCCTAGACCGTATTCAAGATAATACCGAGGCTTGGGAGAATGACAAAGGAAGAAAGTCAGGTATAAATTATAATTATGAGTGCATTAAATCTTTTATGGGAACTAATAACTTATGTGATATTAGCAATAAGTTTGGCCTTGATCCTCAAGTTCTTGCAGAATGTTTTAATGCTTTTGCCTCTTATATTGAGATTCCCAAGAAAGAGTGGGACAAGTACCATCCTCCTTATAAAGACATTGTTACCCACGTTCCTGCTAGTGTAGAGGTTTGTACTGCTGATCCTATTTTTCTTGAACCTTATGTTGAGAAGATCCCTTTTCCCTCCAAGGTAAGGGAGCACTCTATTTTGGCTAATGTGGTTAGCAAAAGCGCAAAGAAAACTGTAGGTTCCGGTGAGCTGATTGATATTGAGCCTGTAGTATCTATTGTGAAAGATCTTGTTACTAGAAATATAGAGGATGAATATATTGTCTTCTGTGAAGATGCTTCTAATATTATCTATCATCCTAGTAAGGCTAGAAAAGCTAGTGTTCTTGTGCTCTCTGTTAAAATTGGTGATCATTGCTACTATGGTCTATGTGATATTGGTGCTAGTTCTAGTGCTATTCCTTATGAGCTTTATAGGGAAATTATGCATGAGATTGGTCCTTGTGAGCTCGAAGACATTGATGTGGTTATTCACCTTGCCAATAGATAGAAAGTTTGCCCCTTTGGTATTGTAAGGGATGTGGAGGTTCTTTGTGGTAAGGTTAAATATCCTGCTGATTTTCCAGTACTTGGTAAAGAAGCTAGTAAAACCTATCCTATCATCTTTGGTAGACCCTTCCTTAATATTTGTGAGGCTATCATAGATTGTAGGAAGTAAAAGGTTTTGACTAAGTTTGATGGAGAATCTTATGAGTTTAATTTTTCTAAATTTGCCAAACCCCTTATGAAAATGAATTACCTGATGAGGATTTCAAGGTTGAACAACTGTCTGCTATTTCTCTTGCTCCTAACAATTCTTTGCAGCAGTTCATGGAAGATCATGAAAGTGATGCCTTTATGAAGGAAAGAGATGAGATTGATGAGGTTTTCCTTCGTCAGCCTGAGCTACTTAAGCATAATTTACCTATGGAAGATTTGGGTACCACACTACCACCCAAAGAGGATCTTGTTTTTGAATTAAAACCCTTACCTAATGATCTTAAATATGTTTATCTTGATGATAAGAAGATATATCCTGTTATTATTAGTTCTAAACTTTTAGGGAAGGAAGAAGAAAGGCTATTGGAGGTATTGAAGAAGCACCGAGGAGCTATGGGTTATACTCTTGATGATTTAAAAGGAATTTCTCCCACTTTATGTCAGCATGCTATTAATATTGATTCTAATGCAAAACCAGTTGTTGAGCACCAACGCCGTCTAAATCCTAAAATGAAGGAAGTGGTAAGAAATGAGGTATTAAAACTCCTTGATGGTGGTATTATTTATACTATTACTGATAGTCAATGGGTTAGCCGTATTCATTGTGTTCCCAAGAAAGGGGGATTATTGTTGTGCCTAATGAGGATAATGAGCTTATACCCCAGAGAGTAGTGGTTGGGTATAGAATGTGCATTGATTTTAGAAAGATTAATAAAGATACTAAGAAAGATCATTATCCTTTGCCCTTTATTGATCAAATGCTTGAGAGGCTGTCCAAAAAGACTCACTTTTGCTTTCTTGATGGTTATTCTGGGTTTTCTCAAATCGTTGTGAAAGCACAAGACCAGGAGAAAACCACTTTCACTTGTCCTTATGGCACTTATGCTTATAGGCGTATGCCTTTTGGTTTATGTAATGCTCCTTCTACCTTTCAGAGATGTATGTCTGCTATCTTTCATGGTTTTTGTGAAGAAATTGTGGAGGTTTTCATGGACAATTTTTCCGTCTATGGAACTTATTTTGATAACTGTTTGCACAACCTTGATAAAGTTTTGCAGAGATGTGAAGAGACAAACCTTGTTCTTAACTGGGAGAAATGTCATTTCAGGGTTAATGAAGGAATTGTTCTTGGACATAAGATCTCTGAAAGAGGTATTGAAGTTGACAGAGCCAAAGTTGAAGCAATTGAGAAGATGACTTATCCTAGGGATATCAAAGGTATTCGTAGTATCCTTGGTCATGCTGGTTTCTATAGGAGATTTATTAAAGATTTCTCCAAAATTTGAAAGCCCCTTACTAATCTTCTTCAAAAAGATGTACATTTTGTATTTGATGATGATTGTAAGGAAGCTTTTGAAACTTTGAAAAAAGATTTAACAACTGCTCCTATAGTCCAACCACCTGATTGGAGTTTACCTTTTGAAATCATGTGTGATTCTAGTGATTTTGCTATGGGTGATGTCATTGGACAACGTGTTGACAAGAAGCTGAATGTTATTCATTATTCTAGCAAGACTCTAGATGCTGCTCAAAAGAATTATGCTACTACTGAAAAAGAGTTCTTAGCTATAATCTTTGCTTGTGATAAGTTTAGACCTTATATGGTTGATTCTAAGGTTACTATTCATACTGACCATGCGGCTATTAAGTACCTTATGACAAAGAAGGACGCTAAGCCTAGGCTTATAAGGTGGGTGTTGCTTTTGAAAGAGTTTGATCTGCATATTGTGGATAGGGAAGGTGCTGATAATCCTGTTGCTGATAATTTATCTCGTTTGGAAAACATTTCTTTTGACCCTTTGCCTGTTAATGATAATTTTCCAAATGAGTAGTTAGCTGCAATAAGGGTAAGTCCACATGAGAACCCTTGGTATGCTGATTATGTTACCTTTATTGTTTCCAAGTATTTGCCTCCAACCTTTACAGCCCAGCAGAGAAGGAAATTCTTCTATGATCTAAGGCATTACTTTTGGGATGACCCACACCTATATAAGGAAGGAGTAGATGGCATTATGAGAAGATGTGTTCCAGAATTTGAACAACAAGAGATATTGAGAAAATTCCATGGCAATTCTTATGGAGGACATTATGCTGGGGATAGGACTGCACAGAAGGTTTTACAATCTGGATTTTATTGGCCCACTCTTTTTAAAGATGCAAGTAAGTTTATCTTATCCTGTGATGAATGCCAACGAGTAGGTAACATCTCTAGACGCAATGAAATGCCTATGAATTATTCTCTTGTTATTGAACCTTTTGATTGTTGGGGATTTGATTTTATGGGGCCTTTTCCTCCTTCAAAAGGGTATACTCATATTCTTGTTGTTGTTGACTATGTTACAAAGTGGGTAGAAGCCATACCTACGAGAAGTGTTGATGGTAAGACCTCTTTGAAAGTGCTCAAAGATGTCATTTTTCCTATGTTCAGTGTACCTAGATATCTCATGACTGATGGAGGCTCCCATTTTATTCATGGGGGTTTTAGAAAAACTCTCGCTAAGTATGATGTAAACCACATAATAGCTTCAGCTTATCACCCCCAAACTAGTGGACAAGTAGAACTTTCCAATAGGGAAATCAAATCTATCTTGTAGAAGACTGTTAATAGATCTAGAAAAATTGGGCTAAAAATTTGAATGACGCTTTGTGGGCTTATAGAACTGCTTATCAAAATCCTATGGGGATGTCTCCTTACAAAATTGTCTATGGGAAAGCTTGTCACTTGCCTTTAGAATTAGAACACAAAGCTTATTGGGCAGTGAAAGAGTTGAATAGAGATTTTAGACTTGCTGGTGAGAAAAGACTGCTCGATTTAAGTAATCTAGATGAGTGGAGTGGGGAATCTTACGAAAATGCTAGGCTCTTTAAGGAAAAAGTAAAAATATGGCATGATAGGAGAATTCTCAAAAGGGAGTTCCATGTTGGTGAGAAAGTTCTTTTGTATAGGTCTCGTCTCGGATTTTTTGCAGGAAAACTACTCTCCAAATGGGAAGGACCTTTTGTTATCAAGGAAGTGTACCGTTCAGGTGCCATCAAAATCTCTTCTCTGAAGGATGACACAACACAGGTGGTTAATGGTCAAAGACTAAAACATTATATTTCTAGAGATTCTTACAATGAAGAAGTGGATGTCATTCAAATGGCGACTCCAGAAGAATTGATCAAAAACAAACACCATACAGAGTTCTTCTATGAATAGGTAAAAATGGTGAAAACAGAAGGTTCGTGAAACTCCAATTTTTTTATATTTTCGATGTTTTTAATACATAAGGGAAGTTACGAGACGAAACTGAAGAGGAAACGGAGCCCAGGGTGGACAAATCCACCCTAGGCATGGCCCAGCCTGGCCGTGCCTGGAGGGGGTTTGACTCCCCCGAACTCCATCTCCACTTCGTTTCTATGTCAAAACTTTCCTTACGCATTGAATCTTCGTAATATATAACCCCCCGGGTTCCCCGAGGTTCTTGCATCATGTTCTCGTCGTGTTTTCGTTTCGATATGTTTCTGTCAGGAAATATTCTCAAGTTTAGAGCACCATGGCCTCCGCCAAATACAGGCAAGAAGCCCATGGAGATAGAATTGGAAGAGCACCACCACCGAAGGAGTGATTCGTCATCAGGTTTGGCATACCCTTGGCTTGTTCCAAGCTTGGGGGAGTGTCGTGATACGTTGGAAACATATCTATAATTTTTTATGCTCCATGATTGTTTAGTATCTACTTTGCTTTACTTGTCTACACTTTGAGGTGCTTTTTACATGTTTTCTGGTACTAACCTATTAACAAGTTGCAACAGTGTCAGATGCTTGTTTTCTGCTGTTTTTGGTTTCAGAAAAGTTAGTAAAGAAATATTCTCAGAATTGGACGGGACGAAGGACAAAGTCAATAACTTTCCGTGGGGAACAAGAAGGCCAGAGGAGAGCCCGAGGGGCCGGACAGGGCTGCACTTCAAAGGCGTGGGGCCTCAAGGGTTTCAGGCATAGTAAATCAAAATTTTCTACGGATGCGAACAGAGGGAAACCAAGATCTAATCTAGGATATGCAAACAACGAGAGAGATTGGATTAGTTCTTCATACCCTTGAAGATTCGCACAACGGAATGTTCGTCGGAACGTGGGTGATGTAGTCGTACTCGTTTATCCTCCTCGCGATCCGATCCGATCTAGCACCGCAAGTGGTGATGCCTCCGTGAGATGCAAACGTGCAGCACCTCGACATCTCCTCCTTCCTCGGTCCAGCAAGTATGGTCGATAGATGGATTGGATCTACAACGCGACGGCATGGTGCAATTGGTGGAGAGTTTCTGCAGCAGGGCTTCGCCTACACGCAGTCGGGAGGGAGAGAGAGAGAGAGGAGGGCAGCATGGCGACTAGGCTTGAGGAGGAGGTGTGGGGTGGTGGTGCGCCCCAGCCCTCTATATATAGAGGGGTGGGCGCCACCCAACCCTCCCCAAGCCCCAGGCCTACCAAAGGAGGAGGAGGGGCAAGGAACCCCCCCCCTTCTAGAAGCTCCAAACTAGGGTTTCCCCTTATTTGGCCGGCTGGGCCCTATGGGGCCTTGTGCCCCTAGCCCAATGCGGCCAGGGCACTCCCTCATAGGCCCATGCCCCCTCCCAATAGGTGGGACCACGTTGGCCCCCTTCCGGAAGGTTCTAGAAGCTTCCGGTACAATACCGATTAACCCGGAACAATTCAACTCCAAAACTGCACCGCTTATATGAATCTTATTCTACGACCATTCCGAACCTCTCGTGATGTCTCGATCCCATCCGATACTCAACAAAAATCATAAACCAATTATCCAATCTATCCTAGCGTCGACACGTTAAATGTGTGACCCTTGGGTTCGAGAATATGCGGACATGATCTTCTATCAATAATCAACACGGTCCGGAAACCCATATTGACTCCCACACATTCATCGATGATCATATCGGATGAACCACGATGCCAGGATTGAATCAATCCCATATATCTATTCCCTTCGTCTCGTGATATTTTACTTGCCCGAGATTTGATCGTCGGTACCGTCATACCTAGTTCAATCTCGTTCACAGCAAGTACTTTACTCGTTCCGTAATCCAATATCACTTTGTGATTAACTCCTTAACCACATGCTTGCAAGCGGTTTTGATATCGATTACCGAGTGGGCCCGAAGTATATATCTCCGACTTGGGAGAGACAAATCCCATCTCGATACATACAACCCAACAGATACTTTCCGATCACCTGAGAGACACCTTTATGATCACCCTCTCATAGGATGACGTTTGATGACCTCAAAGA
This sequence comes from Avena longiglumis, assembly GCA_030063025.1. Classification (NCBI taxonomy): domain Eukaryota; kingdom Viridiplantae; phylum Streptophyta; class Magnoliopsida; order Poales; family Poaceae; genus Avena; species Avena longiglumis. The sequence continues at coordinate 64,859,416 of CP125973.1, forward strand.
TTTATTCCTATACCAGTGAGTTGTATTATCTCATGGTCTAAGGAATACAATATTTGACATAAGAAAAGCTTCGGAAAGATGAACACGATGACATGATCTAATTGCTTCGCTTAGTTTGGGTCTGTCCATCACATCATTCTCCCAATGATATGATCTCATTATTAATTGACAACTCATGTCCATGGTTAGGAAACCTTAACCATCATTAATCAATGAGCTAGTCCATAGAGGCGTACTAGGGACACGGTGTTGTTCATAAACCACACAAGTATTAAAGTTTCCGCTTAATACAATTCTAGCATGGAATATAAACTTTATCATGAACAAGAATTATAATAATAACATCTTTATTATTGCCTCTAGGGCATAATTCCAACAGGCCCTACCCCGCGCCTGGATAGCGTTTGGCCACACTGGTGGCCGCCTCGGTCTCCCCCTTTGCCTATAAGAAGCCCCCGATACAGAAACTCTCTGTACCCGATCAGAAATCCACGAAACCATCTGTAGCCGCCACCACCATCGTCCCTAGATCGAGGGGTCTAAAGTTCTTCCCGGCACCCTGTCGGAGGGGAGATCATCCCAGAGGCCTTCTCTCCGGTATGATTCGTGAGTAGTTCCACCTTGGACTATGGGTCCATGTAGTATCTAGATGGTTGTATCTCCTCCTTTGTGCTTTCAAGTATAGATCTTGTGAGCTTCGTTCATGAGCAAGATATAATCTATTTGTAATCATGCATGTTGTGTTTACGGGGATCCGATGGATATTGAGATTATTATGTTGGTTTGATTAATGGTTTTATCTTTATGATTCTATCATGTCTGTGTTGTATGTGATCTTGCATGCTCTCCGTTGCTAGTGGTTATCTTGGCCAAGTAGTTGCTAGTGACTCCAAGAGGGAGTATTTATGCTCGATAGTGGGTTCATGCCTCTAGTTTCCAAGGGAAGTGACAGAAATCTCTTCAGTTGTAGATGTGTTGTTTCTACTAGGGAGAAAACAACGGTCTCTTGTTCATGGAATATGTGGACTGTTTACCTTACACACTTTGCTTAAAGTAGTTGTCTGTTGCCTGCAACTTAATGCTGGAAGGGGTTCGGATGATAACCTGAAGGTGGACTTCTAGTCATAGATGCAGTTCGATTACGGTCTATGTATATTGTTGTATTTCCCAATCAACCTCATAGGATCTTTCTAGCTAGTAATTGCATTGTTATGCCTTGCTCAGTTCCTGTCAATTACCTCGATGTAATTTGTTTACCATTCATGCCATGTTGTTTATCTAAGGAGAGAACCTCTAGTGAACTATGGACCCGGTCCAATCTTTACCATTGATACATCTTCCACTGTTACCTGTTTACTTGCTACAAACCATTACCTTCCACACCATACGTTTAATCCTTTGTTATAGCAAACCGGTGAGCTTGACAACCTCACTGATACGTTGGGGCAAAGTCTTGAGTTTGTGTTGTGCAGGTGTCCACGTTGCCAGCAATACCTGTGTGATGTTTGCTTCCTCCTACCGGTTTGATAACCTTGGTTTCTTACTGAGGAAACTTGCTGATGTGATGCTTCATACCTTGCTCTTGGGGTTTCCAACGAAGCTTTCCACGACAAGTACTGGGCGCCATCAAGCTAATATCTAGCGTTGTTGCCAGGGAGGCTAAGGACGTTTTCACTAGGGGAGTCCTTCACTTCCTTTCTCTTTACTTTGTTTTTAGTTTTCTTTGTTTCTTTTGCTTGGTTTTGTTTGCCTCTTTCGATAAAATCCAAAAAAAATAGTCTAGTTTGGTTTGCTTGCTTTATTCAAAAACACAAAAAAATTGGTTCCTACTCTAGTTGGTGGTCTGTCATTGCCTTGCTTGGTCATGCTTTCCATCAATGGATGGATTCTTTGAAACTAGCGCTTATTGGCAAGGTGGGTTCGCGGAAGAACAAAAGTATTATTATAAGGAACACCGTTTGTCACAAAAAGGGAAACACTTATGGGAACAAATTAATAAGTTGAATAGTATTGCTAGAGAGGTGTGCTATATTTATAATGTTACTTATTGCTTTGATAAGTCTTGTTGCTGTAGGAGGTATAAACACCTCCCTTTTTAGTGTGAGTATAATGATAATGTTACCATATCCTCTTATGTCAAAGGAAATTATGACTTTTATGATGTGGAACAAATTGAAGAATTTATTGCTTTTAAGGGTGCAGTTGAACTTGCTAGTTTTTTTGAAAATACTGATGATGCACCTTATGAATATGAGGTTTATGAGATACTTAAATTCTGCTTTGACAATTAGAAGGAAGCAAATGGCTATATCCTTGAATATTTTAATAGATTCTTTCCACACATGGTAGAGACTAATGCTTTGCAGAAGCCTATGGAAATTGCTGAAACTGAAAGCTCATTAGATGAAAAAGAGGAGTAGAGTGATGAACAAAGGGACGAAAAATGGATCTACCCATGTCTACCTTCTAACGAGAGTAACTCCTTACCTCTTACATTATTTGATTGTCCTCCATGCTTACCGAGGATGAATGTTATGTTCCTATGGATCCTTTTGAAATATCTACTTTGGATAAAACCTATGAAGATTTTAATCCCACTATTTTTGAGCTTGATAGAAATTATGTTTTTGTAGATCATGAAAAGCATGCTTTATATGATAGCTATACTGTTGAGTTTATTCATGATGCTACTGAAAATTATGATGAGAGAGGAAAGTTTGGTTGTAGAATTTTTCATGGTACTAAAACACCTCTATTTTGTGCTGAAAGTTTTGAAGTTACTCTTATTTTCTCTTCCTATGCATGTCACTTTATTCTTTGTGAACTTATTTTTGTACAAGATTCCTATGCATAGGAAGAGGGTTAGGCTTAAATGTGTTTTGAATTTGCCTCTTGATGCTCTCTTTGACTTCAATTCATATTTCTTATGTGGGCATCTTCTCAAGCTATCATGCCTAACTTAAAGGCGTTAAAGAAAAGTAATTGTTGGGAGATAACCCAAGAGTTTTCTTGAGTATTGGAAGTTATTAATTTTGTAATAACCTCTCCTTATCCTTTTTGTTTGCTTTTTGTGCCAACAATGACCTCTAATGGGAGGGAACTAAGATTTGGGGAGTTGCTGTCCCCAAACAGATTTATGTCCTCCACCAAAAAATGTTGTGAGGAGGATCCGTAACTCGTATTGAGCTCAAAATTTTCTAATACATCCCCCAGTATGTTGGCTAACTTCCATTAGTTCAACACTTTTTGATTTGAGCAACAGAAGATGTTCTAAAAAATTCGTTTCTACCTGTTGGTCTGTTTTGACAGATTTCTGCCATTATTTGTATTTGCTTCTTATTGATTCCTTTTTGAGCTCTCTTCAGGTAAATTGAGTTTTTTTAAGGAGTTACTACAGTAGCTTGTGTTTTTAGTAAAAAGAATTTCTATTCCAAAGCTTTTCCAAGCGGTATAATATCTTTTGAATAAGCTAATGTTGCTAATGAAGATTGTGTGAAGTTTTGTATGAAGGAAAAATTTCAGGTGTAGAGAGATAATGATGCAATGAGATGAATAATGGACAAAAGCTCAAGCTTGGGGATGCCACCATGGTGTCACCCCAAAAAATATCCAAGAAGTACAAGCGTCAAAGCTTGGGGATGCCTTGGGCATCCCCTTCATCAATAAAAAGCTTAGGTCTATCTAGATACTTCACTTTTATTGTTTCATGCACAATTGTGTTATTCTTAGAGCGTCTTAGTTTTCGTTTGCCTTGCTTAGTTTTTTTAGTTTTGCTTTAGTAGTTTGGACCACCGTTCTCGCTGTGTTGTTTTGCAAATAAGTTTGCTTAGTGTTTGGAAAGGAGTAGTAAGTGCTTGCTTGAAGTGCAAGAGGAGCTTGCATTGACTATGACTTAGACTTTAGCATGACATGCTAGGTGTTGTTTTAGCATTATGCTTAGTGATTATTGCTATAGCATGTCTTGTTCCAAACAATTGGGATTGCTTAGTGTGACTTGAAGAAATTATGCGTTGTTTTAGCATGCAAAAGCATAGTATTGTGGTTTTCTCCTTTGATGTTTTGCTTGGGTTGACTTGGCACATGCTCACACCATGTTATGACTATGACAAGTCACCATTAGACTCTATGATCCTTTAGTCTTTGACTTGTAGTACCACTCTTTGCTTTGATTAGTTTGTTTTGTTGCATTGCATAATTATGGCCATTATTGCTCTCTTAGTTGGTTGCTCCCAGTATTTTGCTAGCCTCCACTTGTATGAGTAAGTTCTACTCATGTTTCCAACTCCCAAGAAACCAAGTTATTCCAAAGTGTCCACTATAAACTCCTATGCATGGTGTGTTACACCATTCCAAGTATATTCTTGTTTTCAACTATCTTCCAATTAAAATCTATTTTGTTATGTGAAAACTTAGTGATTAAAGCCCTCACGAACTTGATGGCACACTTTATATTCTTTGCCCCTAATAAACTTGAACCATTGAGGCAACTTTGTTGTATATGCTTGCACTTATAAGTTGGGATTAGCAGAACCGTGCTGTCACGGGGAACGTTTTGCATTTGTACTTTTTTGTATACCGTTGATATCATGCTCTTTTGCCTATGGATGTTACCGGTGTAAAATGAAGTGGAAACTTGTAAGTCCATGAAGTTTGTATTCTGTGTTAGAGGAACGCCTGGGCCGCTAGCCTAAGCCATGCCTAATCATGGTGGAAACTTGCAGCATCACCATAGTGACATCTATGAAGCATTCTTCTTATAAAAAAAGAGAGACACATTGAGAAAAGAGGAAAGAGAGAAAAAACACCATATTCCCATGGTACATAAGAAGAATTGTTGGGATGCTCATTGTCTGCTTGCTTTGTCATTTTGGTTATGGGAAAGCTCATGTACCATGTGCAAGGGGTACCCCGTTGGCGGTTCTCAATTATGTGCAAATACTTACAGCGACAAGAACTTGTCTGGGCCCTAAGTTGAGTATCCATGAGGTGTAGGCCTCATAGTCAAGGGACTTGAGATTGCCAACTTATACTTTGTCAAGCATATACTCCAGCTTTGCCACTTTAACCTTAACCACTTCAAGATGCTTATGATAGGAGCAATGAGGGCTGAAAGCTAATAAGTACCATAATTTTTGGAAGCTCTTTTTGAAACTTGTAATCCATGCTTCCTTTACAAAAAGGCCTTTCTTGCACCATTATTGAGTCTCCACCTTCTACCTTTAGGCACCATTAAAAGAGCATAGTTGTCATTCTGTGTATAGTGTTCCAAATCTTATTAATTAATGCATATTGTGTTATTATTTGTTCCTATGCTATCTGTTTCTAGTCACCCTTGTGAACTTTGCAGGTGTCCTATGCATTATTTGCTACTATATGAGGAACAAGCTGATTGCCACTATGCTATGTTTTCTGCATGTGAAACAAACAAATGTTTTTCAATGCATATTATTCATGATCTTTGTTTGTAGCTTGCCATGTTGCATGCATAATTACTATGTCCTATTGTTAGAACTCCATCTTTCATGCACATGTTTAGAGTTCTTTGATCCCAGCTTTCAATGTTTGTAAGTGGTTGGATCTTTATTGTGAGGGTGCATGTCACCTCAAAAATTATTCTTTTATCACTTATCTACTCGAGGACGGGCAGGAGTTAAGCTTGGGGATGCTGATACGTTGGAAACGTATCTATAATTTTTGATGCTCCATGCTTGTTTAGTATCTACTTTGCTTTACTTGTCTACACTTTGAGGTGTTTTTTACATGTTTTCTGGTACTAACCTATTAACAAGTTGCAACAGTGCCAGATGCATGTTTTCTACAGTGTTTGGTTTCAGAAAAGTTAGTAAAGAAATATTCTCGGAATTGGACGGGGCGAAGGACAAAGTCAATAACTTTCCGTGGGGAACAAGAAGTCTCGAGGAGAGCCCGAGGGGCCTGCCAGAGGGGCCAGACCCCCCTAGGCGCGGGTAGGCCCTACCCCACGCCTGGCTAGGGTTTGGCCGCCCTGGCGGCCGCCTCGGTCTCCCCCTTTGCCTATAAGAAGCCCTCGATACAGAAACTCTAGGTACCCGATCAGAAATCCACGAAACCGTCTGTAGCCGCCGCCACCATCGTCCCTAGATCGGGGGGATCTGAAGTTCTTCCTGGCACCCTACTGGAGGGGAGATCATCCCGGATGACTTCTCTCCGGTATGATTCGTGAGTAGTTCCACCTTGGACTATGGGTCCATGTAATAGCTAGATGGTTGTATATCCTCCTTTGTGCTTTCATGTATAGATCTTATGAGCTCCGTTCATGAGCAATATCTAATCTATTTGTAATCATGCATGTTGTGTTTGCGGGGATCCGATGGATATTGAGATTATTATGTTGGTTTGATTAATGGTTTTATCTTTATGATTCTATCATGTCTGTGTTGTTTGTGATCTTGCATGCTCTCCATTGCTAGTGGTTATCATGGCCAAGTAGTTGCTAGTGACTCCAAGAGGGAGTATTTATGCTCGATAGTGGGTTCATGCCTCTAGTTTCCAAGGGAAGTGACAGAAATCTCTTCGGTTGTAGATGTGTTGTTGCTACTAGGGAGAAAACAACGGTCTCTTGTTCATGGAACATGTGGACTGTTTACCTTACACACTTTGCTTAAAGCAGTTGTCTATTGCCTGCAACTTAATACTGGAGGGGGTTCGGATGATAACCTGAAGGTGGACTTCTAGTCATAGATGCAGTTGGATTACGGTATATGTATATTGTTGTATTGCCCAATCAACCTCATAGGATCTTTCTAGCTAGTAATTGCATTGTTTTGCCTTGCTCGCCTCGCCAATTGCCTACTGTAATTTGTTTACCCTTCATGCCATGTTTTTTATCTAAGGAGGCCACCTCTAGTGAACTATGGACCCCGGTCCAATATTTACCATTGATACATCTTCCACTGTTACATGTTTACTTGCTGCAAACCATTACCTTCCACACCATACGTTTAATCCTTTGTTACAGCAAACCAGTGAGCTTGAAAACCTCACTGATTCGTGGGGAAAAGTCTTGAGTTTGTGTTGTGCAGGTCTCCATGTTGCCAGCAACAGCTATGTGAACTTTCCTTCCTCCTACTGGTTTGATAACCTCGGTTTCTTACTAAGGGAAACTTGCTGTTGTGCTTCTTCATACCTTGCTCTTGGGGTTTCCAACAAAGTGTTCCACGACAAGTACTGGGCGCCATCATGTCGCGGTATCACCACCATTATCTTTCATATTTTACCTTTTTAGTGGATTCATATCTATCGTACAGAAGTTATCTTATAGTTTGGTTTTCATATGGAAGTATCTCTCTTTTAGTTGGTTATCTATGTATCCTTTGGTGTGAGTGCCTTTATTGGAATATTAATGAGAAGTCTCATCTTTACTTTTTGCACTTCTTATTTTTAGTTTGCAATCTCTATTATATGATGGATCTTGTTGTTTAGTATTGTCACCACTTTGGGATCATCAAGTGGATATAAAATTGGTTTTGGCAAACCGAGTTCTGGTCAATGGCATTAGTTTGAAGAAAAAGAAAGAAAGAAAAATCTTACAGGTATTTTGTATCATTTGTTTTCTTGTTTGGTTTTATTACTTGTATGTTTGCTTGTTTCTTTCAACTCTCTTGCTTACTACCCAGCCTTGCTAGCCAAAAACCTGTTTTGAGAAGACATACTTCTCATGTTTCCAAAACCCTTTGAACCAAAAACTTTTGCCACTTGTGTCCACCATATCTACCTAATAAATATTGCTATTCCTAGTAAATTCTTAAGCTTCATCTACCTTTCGAATTAAAAAAGTATTTTGTTATGTGAAAACTAGTTAGTAAATCTCTCACGAACTTGATGGCACACTTTATTTACTTGTCCCTAATAGAACTGAACCATTGTGGACATCGAAGTTGTATATGCTTGCATCTATACGTTGGGATTAGCAGAACCGTGCTGTCATGGGGAACGTTTTCAACATTGCACTTGTACCTTGTCATACATAGTTTATATCGTGCTCTTTTGTCTAAGGATGTCAACGGTGTGAAATAAAGAGGGGACTTGTAAGTTCATGGAGTTTGTATTCTGTGTTAGAGAAACATCTGGGCCGCTAGCCTAAGCCATGCTTAATCATGGTGGACACTTCCAGCATCACCATAGTGAGTCATCTATGAAGCATCCTCAATAAAAAGCTATATGCATAGTAAATAAAAAGATTGTTGAGATGCTCATTGTTTGCTTGCCTTATAATTTTGGTTATAGGAAAGCTCCTGTACCATGTGCAAGGGGTACCCCGTTGGCGGTTCTCAATGATATGCAAATACTTACAATGACAAGAACTTACCTAGATCCAAAGTTGAGTATGCATGAGGAGTGGCCCTCATATTTAAGGGACATGATATTGCCAACTTATATTTCGTCAAGCATATACTCCATCTTTGTTCACTTTAACCTTAATCATCTCAAGATGCTTATGATAGGAGCAATGAGGGCTCAAAGCTAGTAAGTACCATAATCTTTTGAAATCTCTTTATGACTTGTAATCCCTGCTACCCTCTAAGAAGGGACCTTTCTCCTAGTTACCAGTTTGAGTCAGTAAACCTACTTCCTCTCTATCTCCAGCAAGCTTTTGAGTTGTTGTGTTTCAAGCATTCATATGGTGATTTATTCAATCATGTTCTTCATCTCCCTTGTCTGCACAAAACTCTTATCTATTGAGTATTACTTTGAAAGCCTTCACTTGTGAAAAACCTTTTTGAGCAAAAGAGTGCTCCTATTTTGAAACTTCTAAAAAAAGCTTTTGTGAAACTGTTTATCAGGTATTCTTTGACCAAGAACAAGTTTGCCAATTCCAATTATGATTTATCTTTATGTATCTCTATTGTGACTGTTGTACTTGGTTGCAAGCTAAGTTATATAATGGTGAGTTGCTTTGTTCTATGAGTTATGCAAAGGTAAGTGTGATGCTTCTTGTTCGTATTCTTTTTATCGACACTTCACTCCATAAACCTGTGGACATGTTTACTGAGCTCGGTATTCGCTTGGCTACAAGCGAAGTCTAAGCTTGGGGGAGTTGATACGCCCAATTTGCATCACCATTCTATATCATAATTTACCTCTATTCATGGATATTTGTCTTATTATGAGGTATTACTTATGGCTTTTCATCTGTTTATGCATGATGGATGATTCCTGGAGGATGGACTGCCGGAGTCCGGATTCTGATGGAAAAGAAGGCCTTTCGGTGCAATTTCGTGAAGATCAGTAAAATACCAGAAAAATATGGAAACATATTATTTTACAGGAAGACGAAGGAAGCCAGAAGGAGGAGCGAAAGGGGGCCTCAGGGGCCCCACATCCCCGAGGCGCGGGCCCACCTGACCCCACTCCTAGGGTGGGTTTGGCCCACCTGTTCATCCTCCGACTCCGCCCCTTTGCCTATATCTTCCTCTACGGAACCCTAGCACGAGGGGGCGACCATAGATAGACTTCCGCCGCCTCTAGGAGGCAGAAAACACCGAGAGAGAAAGATCTCTCTGGTAGACAGATTTCTGCTAGGGGAATTCCTTCTCGGAGAGGGGAGACCGTCGCCATCAACACCGTCATCAAGCTAAGCTTCATCGAGATCATCATCATCATCCACACCATCATATCCTCCAGCACCATCATCATCACTCTGTACCGCTGTAACAATTGTGTTGGATATTGTTTAGTTCATTAGGGGAAACTTTACCGGTGTTAATTATTATTGTAGTTGATGCTTGTGAGTGGAACCATTGGATTATTGTTTATGTTCAGATTGTTATCCATTATCATATCATCTTTGATCTTGATCCATATGATGTCTCGTGAGTAGTTTGTTTAGTTCTTGAGGACATGGGAGAAGTCATGTTGTTAGTAGTGAATCTGTGATGAGTTATTATTCAATGGTTTAGTATTTAAGTTGTGGTGCTATTCTTCTAGTAGTGTCATGTTAACGTCGACTACATGGTAGTTCACCATTTATGGGCCTAGGGGAATGCATTGTGTATTTGGCTACTAATCGTGGGGTTGCCGAAGTGACAGAAACCTGAACCCCCGTTAGGACACCTTTGCACAAGGGAGCGTAGGATCTCAGAGTTTACGGCTATGGTTAGATTTATATATTAATTACTTTCCTGTAGTTACGGATGTTTGTAGGGGGTTTAATCACAAGTATGTATTAGTCCTAGGAGGGGCAGTATGTTAGTGTAGGTTCACCCACACAACACTTACAAACACCAAAGGAGAGTACTCAGCTATTTGCAACGAAAGAACTTGATAGAATTCCCATGTGTCCTCAAGAACGCTTGGTCCTTATAAGTATTTCCACCGGCTTGTCCTTTGCTAAGAAAGGATTGGGCCACTTGCTCCGTTTGTTTGTTACTTCTGTTACTTGCTCTTTGTTTTGTTGCTTTGTCAGAAAACCACTAAAAATCTGTTTGCTAAGTATTCACAGGGATTTCTGCCCATACCAATCGTCAAAGACCTTCGCCTCGTTGGGATCGACACTCCTATTTATAAAAAGTACTACGATACACACCCTATACTTGTGGGTCATCACCACCCTACGACGACCTCGACCCTATCGGTGGTGTGGGTGCGGATCCTCGGTTTCCCTGAGGAGGCGAGGGTGCGGATGCTGCCCATCCTGGAGCTCGTTTCTCAGGCGGTGGGCAAGATGGTTATGGTGGACGAGGCCTCTCGCGTGGGGTCGGGGCCCATCCTCATGCAAGTGCTCTGCCCTAACCCAGCTTTGCTACCAGGGCCTCTCCCACCCTTCTACTTCGGCATGGAGGGGAGGATCCTGACAATTGAGCTGGATGAGGACCAGGCCGCTGACGGGATCCCTCGTCCTCCCTCGGTCCCTCCCTCCGGTGATCACTCCACAGGAGGGGGAGCTATCAGGATAGGACTCCGACGACGACGACGATTTGGGAGGGGTGTCTCGGACCCTGACTCCCTCTCCCTTGGCTCCTCCCTGGGGACCTCCTCGCAGGCCCCCCCCCCCCCCCCCGACCTCCAGATCGCTCAGTATGGCTCCAACTTTAGTCTAAAGGGAATATGCCCGAGAGGCAATAATAAAGTGGTTATTATCGTATTCCTTGTTTATGATAAATGTTTATTTTACATGCTATAATTGTATTAATATGGAAACGTTAATACATGTGTGTTTAATAAACAAAAAGGAAGTTCCTAGTTATGCCTCTCTCATAAACTAGCTCGTTGATTAACAAGATGATCAAAGTTTCCTGATCATGGACATTGGATGTTGTTAATAACGGGATCACAACATTAGTGTAATGGTGTGATGAACATTCATCCGAAGTATAGCATTACGATCAAAGTCATTGAGTTTATATTGCTATAACAACTTACAAAGTGATCCTAATCCTTAGACCATGAGATCATGTCAATCATTAACACCGGAAGAGTTTCTTGAGAACATCAAACGTCACACCGTAACAGGTGATTATAAAGATGGATTCGTAACTAATAAAGTGTTATGTTGAGGCTCATGGATCGAGAGTGGAATTTGTTCATCCCGATGACGGATAGATATACTCTGGGCCCTCTCGGTGATATCACATTGATTAGCTTGCAAGCAAGTGATTTGATCACTAGAATGTTATATCACGAACGAGAAAAGAGTGCATGTCAAGAATTGAGATCAAACTAGGTATGGAGATACCGATGATCAAATCTCGGACATGTAATATATCGCGAAACAAAAGGATTAAGATACTAGTGTAAAAGGTTCCGATGATCACAAGAAAGTCATCGTTGAATGTGTGGGAGTAAGTATGGGTCTCCAGATCCCGCTTCTGATTATTGATCCGAGAGGGGTCTCGATCATGTCTGCATTATTCACGAACCGTAGGGTGACACACTTAAGAGACACCGACATCCAATTGGAGCAAAAGTTTCATGCCGAAAAGAAAAGGAAAGCGCAGGAATTTATTTCACTAGACACTGAAACTGTTTCGGTTGAAATTGTTGAAACTAGTTCTGCATATGAAATGGAATACTAGCAAGGGGTTTTATGTGAATGTTTGTTAATTAAAGTAATTAACAAAATTCTGAATAAATAAATAAAATAGTTTTATTTAAATGAGAGCTTGCATTAAATTTGGTGGAAATTTAATGCATGTGAGTGGATTTTTGAGTGGAGGCTTTTTAATGGGAGTGGAGGCTTTTCATTTTGAGTGGGAGCTCCACCCAAATGAATGTGGAAGAGGTGGGGAAGCCCCCTGGCTGGGTGCCATGCCCCTGGGGTGCTCCCCTCTCCCCTATAAAAGGCCCCCTCTCCTCCTCTCACAACACACCTCCTCGTGAAGGATCTCTCTCCCCCTCTATTATTTATTCCCCATGGTCTCGGACTAGCGAGATACATGTTCCTGGTGGCTTTTCGGCAAGAAAGAGTTGTGCTTCCGCTGCATCGCTGGAGCGAGGAGGCGGAGGTTGCTCGGTGCCTCGAACGTGTGTGCGAGCACGGATGCGCTGCTGTTTTGCGGCGCTAGGACTTCCTCTCGATCTTGAGATCGGCAAGAGATCGTCTACATCAACCACGAGTTTGGACTCGTTAAGCTTTTTAGGTCTTCAAGGGTATGTTATCTACGGATATACATCCGCCCATTGTTTGTATCTAGTAGATAGATCTTGGTACATAGTTGTTCCCATCGTAGGAAAATTTTTGTTTTCTATGCTGCGAACCCTACAGTGGTATCAGGGCCGGATCTATGCGAAGATACTTTGCACGGGTAGTACACATATGAGTATGTGGGCGATGATGATCATTTTATTGCTTCTTAGTTGTACTTTGGATATTGGTGGCATAGTGGGATGAAGCGGCCCGGACAAACTTTACATGTCCTCGCACATGAGACCTGTTCCACGCTTGACATGCAACTAGTTTTGCATAAGTGCTAGTGGGTGTATGTCTCTCCTACTATAGTCAATATCTAAATTGCAACGAGTTGTCAACAATTTGGTTATCCTCGTTGTGGTTCATGTTCGTAGGTAAGAACGGTTCTATCTTCGAAAGCCCTAAGCCACGTAAAATTTGCAATGGATAAATTAGAGGCGTCTAGTTTAGATTGTTGCTGGGCTAGTGTTATGATATGGTGATGTTGTAAGTAGAAGTATGATATGATACTCTTACAACACACATAGTGTGTAAGTTCCATAGACCTTGGCCTTACACATAAAGGTATGATAGAGATCATACCACTGTGCACATGATGGAGATCATATGCGGGAACCATATCATTTCACTTATTAACATGTGATGTTTGATTGCATCTTATATTGCTTGTTTGGCGTTTTATTAGCATAATAAGATGATCCCTCATTTAGATATCAAGATAAGAATGTGTTCTTCCTTAAGTATGCACCGACAATGTTTCGTCGCTTCAAGACATCACGTGATGATCGGGTGTACTTGAATCCACGAACATATCTCGGGTGTAAGACAGTTACACATGCGAATACTAAGGTTCTTACTTGGCGATCCTAGCATGTACAGACATGGCCTCGGAACACGGACCGAAAGGTTAAGCATGAGTCATATGTTTTGATATGATGACCATATGGATGCTCACCTTTGAAGCTACACCGACTCACGTGATGATCGGACTTGGTGTAGTGGATTTGGTTCATGTAATCACCAAAAAGACACGAGGGATGTCATTTTTGAGTGGGAGTTCATTTCTAATTTGGATTAGTAGAACTCAATTTATCATAAATTAAATCAAAGTAAATTTGCATAATTTGTTGTAGTTATTGGCATTCGTTCACCACCTTATGCATAGTTGTAATTGAGATAATAGAACTATAGAATTCTGGATATATACTTTACGAACTGGTATCATATTGTGTTGAGTGTCAATCTAAAGTTTAAAGTCCTATTGCAAACTTTCAGCAAACTCTATTTACTCCGTGAAATTTAATAGTTGGTATTAAATCGAGAGTAACAATTCCAGTGTTAGTATCTTAAGTATCATGTTTGCCTCCATGATTCTTGATTGTTTTAATATCAAGTTTATCTAGGAGCTGAAATAATTATTTTAGAAACCATCATGTGTGGCAGATATAACGATATCTGAAACAATGTTTCTGGTTGCAATATGATAGAGTATAATATATGTTCTCATATTGGATGAGAATTTACAAAGGTTGGAGATGCTAGACATCCTAATCATCCAAAAAGGGTTTTGGAAAGTAATGTTATACTCATGATTCTCCTTTATAAGCTACAGTAGCTTGATCATGAAAGTCGTCATGATAAGGGTGAATAGAATATGTATGTAAAATGTTTACTACACTAAAAGATTACTAAAGAATGGATTTTGAAAGAATACCGATCATTTTGATGATGGTGATCTACTTCAAAGTGCAAGTCCAAAGGTATTATTATTTGAATATACACGCTTTGGACTATGTGTCATGTATATGGCGCCACTTTTGATGTTGATAGATTCTTTTAAAAAGGAAAAGGAAATGCTGAAAGAGAATCTATAAAATATATTTGGCAGAAAAGAAAAGATTGGAAATATCCAATTTAGGTATATGGATCATATACATGTTATGGTTGTATTCTTTGCTTGTTAAACAATGTGGTTCTTCGGTATTGGATACCGAATTGGTTGGTATGAAATTTCATACGGAACAACGCAATTCATGAACCACAATGGCCTAAGTAACTAGCAAGAGAATATGTGATGATGTTCATCGAAAACAAACAAACCGTTGTTTGTATTTCTCGTTGACATCAAAGCTTGACTTCAAGATTTGTTTTAATAATTGTTATTTGAATCAGGTATTATGAGAACAAAGGTTGTTCAAATAATTAAAGTATTCCATATAAGATGGATGATTTACAAATCTAGTTGAAGAAATCACATCCATAAAACCTAATGCTAAAATGTCGCAAGACAAATGATTGAAAGATCACTTACGAAGTGACATCGCCGTTTAAATTATATTGGAAAGAAAACATGAAGAATCTCCATATTCATGGATTTTTGGGGTCTTTGATTTGATCAAGTGACGCTTGTGAGACTTTCCTCGGGATAATTAAAACTTCGTTCAAAGGCCAAAGAAGAACGAACGACTAAAATATTGGAATTTATACATATCGATGTATGTAGTCCATTATGTGTAGTCATAAGCGATGGGTTTCAACTTCATATACTTTCTCTGGAAATTTGAGTGAATATTCACTTAATGAGAAAGAAGTGTGAAATATTTGAAAATGTTCAAAGACTTTCAAGATGAAGTGAAAATCATTGTGACAAGAAAATAAATGGTTTATGATTTTATCATAAGGGATTTATTTGAGTTGCAAGTGTAACAAGAAAATAAATGATTTATGATTTTATCATAAAAGGGATTTATTTGAGTTACAAGTTTAGCAAAAACACCTAGATTTGCATCTCCCGAAACACCATAGAATATGGAGTGTTTGAGATTTGTAATGAAACCTTGTTTGACATGGTTGGATCAAAGGTGTTATTTATAAAACTGCCATTATGTTTTAAAAGATTAAAGCTTTAGAGACTTCCGCTTTTACACTGAAAAGAGCTCCATCTTGATCAGTTGAAATGACACCATATGAGTTATGGTTTGGGGTAAAACCCAAGTTGTAATTTCTTAAATTTTGGTATGCTAAACATAAGTAAGATGTTTACAACCGAAGTCGGATGAGCATGTCTTTGTAGGTTATTTCGAATAACAATTGGTTATTCCTCCATAACACCGAGGACAAAAGGGTTTATCGCTTGAAAAGTGAAGTTTCTTGAAAAGGGAATTTTTTGCAAAAGTTAAGTGGGAGGACAATAGAACTTTGATAAGGTTAACGAACCTTAGCTATATGTGCTGAGTTGCGCAGCACCGGAAATCGTTCCGAAGGCTTCCATAATGCTCATAGCTTATGTGCCTCAAAGGTTGTGGTCACGGAGATCTAATTTCCTATTGAACCAAGTAGGTCGGTTAAACAATCAAATGCTAAGATTTGAGAGTAAATCATTATTGTTTGACAATGATGAACCGAATACATACAAAGAAGTGATGATGGGCCCTGACTCCGTCAAATGGCTTGAAGCCATAAAATCCGTGATAAGTCCATACACGATAAATCAAGTTTTGAACTTGGAAGACCCTCTGGAAAGGTGTAAAAACCTATCGGTCGTATTTGGATCTATAAAGAAACAGACATGGATGTTTCACATCTATGAAATAGTCGACATGTCATAAAGTATTTTATGACAATGTTCAAGGAGTTAAATATGACAAGATTTGATCTTTCATAGCGATATTTAGTCTGGACGGATTAAAGTAGCAAGCACTACATATAATTTGGTATATGGTAGATGAATAAACAAAACAAAATTCTTCTAATAGAATGGTTACCTAGGACGTGTACAAGACACGGTCCAAAGGGTTTTTGTTAATTCAAAGGATGCTAAAAAGGGCATACAAACTTCAATGGTTGAAGTAAGCATCGCGGAGTTGGAACCTTCACCATGATGAAAAGAGTTTTCACCAGGAGACGATGAAGATGCTTGCATTTGCAAGAAATTAAGTGGGAGTGCTGATACATATTTCTAATACATTATGTGGATGACATATTGTTGATTAGAAATGATGTATTTTTTATTGACAAAGGTTAAGAATTTCATTTCGATGAAAAACTTAGGCAAAACCCGAATATTTAGCATGAATGTCTATAGTGGATAGACTGTGACGCTAATATGGTTGTGCCAAACGTACATATATAAGATATTGAAGGAGTTCAATATAGAAACAACAAGAAATGGTTCTTGTCGCATGGAAAGGAATTGAATCAAGATTCAAGTGTATTGACACTTGATAAGTGAAACAAGATTCAAGTCCTTTGACACTTGATGAGTGAAATCACGAGAATGTTTTGATCAATCATACCATGATATGTACACATCCATATATGTCCTATGCTCTAAGTGGTATGAGCAAATACCAGAATGAATCATAAAATGATCATTGGACGATAGTAAGGATATTCTTATGATCTTTTGGAAAGAACTAAGAATATATTTGTGTAGAGGTGACAAACAATTATAAATAGTTCATTGTAAAGCGTTACATTGATACTAGTTTTGTCACAAGATACAAATTAAGTTTATCTCAATTTAAACTATGAGTGGCACAATGAAATGGAAAGAAAGTTTTCATGATGGATTTGGAAGAGTTCCAAAGTTAAGACATTGTGACGGATACTACAACAAAAGGCTAAGTATATGACTGCTATAGTAGCAGCAAAGGAGGGAATTTGTGTCAAGTAGTTTGTTATCAAACTAAGGTGTGGTTCGCAACGGGCTAACACTAAATATATATTGTATGACAATAGTATCGACATGATTTAACCCCAAGGAACTAAAGGTCTCACCGAAAGACCAAATTTATACAATGCCATCTCATTGGAGAATGAGTGATGCATGAAGACGCAAAGACATGCAAATACACACGGACCTGAAGCGTTAGATCCGTAGATTATGTTAAACACTTGCAGTTGCGTATATGGAACACCAGAAAGCCATAGGTGTTCAATACGCAAAGTTTTTAAACTAGATTATTGTCTCTAGTGCAAGTGGGAGACTGAAGGGAATATGCCCGAGAGGCAATAATAAAGTGGTTATTATCGTATTCCTTGTTTATGATAAATGTTTATTTTACATTCTATAATTGTATTAATACGGAAACGTTAATACATGTGTGTTTAATAAACAAAAAGGAAGTTCCTAGTTATGCCTCTCTCATAAACTAGCTCGTTGATTAACAAGATGATCAAAGTTTCCTGATCATGGACATTGGATGTTGTTAATAACGGGATCACAATATTAGTGTAATGGTGTGATGAACATTCATCCGAAGTATAACATTACGATCAAAGTCATTGAGTTTATATTGCTATAACAACTTACGAATTGATCCTAATCCTTAGACCATGAGATCATGTCAATCACTAACACCGGAAGAGTTTCTTGATAACATCAAACGTCACACCGTAACAGGGTGATTATAAAGATGGATTCAGAACTAATAAAGTGTTATGTTGAGGCTCATGGATCGAGAGTGGAATTTGTTCATCCCAATGACGGATAGATATACTATGGGCCCTCTCGGTGATATCACATTGATTAGCTTGCAAGCAAGTGATTTGATCACTAGAATGTTATATCACGGGAACGAGAAAAGAGTGCATGTCAGTAACGAGATCAAACTAGGTATGGAGATACCGATGATCGAATATCGTACATGTAATATATCGCGAAACAAAAGGATTAATATACTAGCGTAAAAGGTTCTGACGATCACAAGAAAGTCATCGTTGAATGTGTGGAGTCAAGATGGGTCTCCGATCCCGCTCGATTATTGATCCGAGAGGGTATCGATCATGTCCGCATTATTCATGAACCGTAGGGTGACACACTTAAGAGACACCGACATCCAATTGGAGCAAAAGTTTCATGCCGAAAAGAAAAGGAAAGCGCATAATTTATTTCACTAGACACAAACTGCTTGGTTGAAATTGCTTGAAAATGGTTACGCATGTGAAATGGAATACTAGCAAGGGTTTTATGTGAATGTTTGTTAATTAAAGTAATTAACAAAATTCTGAATAAATAAATAAAAGAGTTTTATTTAATGAGAGCTTGCATTAAATTTGGTGGAAATTTAATGCATGTGAGTGGATTTTGAGTGGAGGCTTTTTAATGGGAGTGGAGGCTTTTAATTTTGAGGGAGCTCCACCCACATGAATGTGGAAGAAGTGGGGCAGCCCCATGGCTGGGAGCCATGCCCTTGGGTGCCCCCTCTCCCTATAAAGTCCCCTCTCCTCCTCTCACAACACACCTCCTCGTGAAGGATCTCTCTCCCCTCTAGTATTTATTCCCCATGGTCTCGGACTAGCGAGATACATGTTCCTGTGGCTTTCGGCAAGAAAGAGTTGTGCTTCCGCTGCATCGCTGGAGCGAGGCGGAGGTTGCTCAGTGTCTCGAACGTGTGCGAGCACGGATGCGGCTGTTTTGCGCTTAGGACTTCCTCTCGATCTTGAGATCGGCAAGAGATCGTCTACATCAACCACGAGTTTGGACTCGTTAAGCTTTGTCGATCTTCAAGGGTATGTTCTCTACGGATATACATTCGCCCATTGTTTGTATCTAGTAGATAGATATTGGTACATAGTTGTTCCCATCGTAGGAAAAAATTTGTTTTCTACGTTGCGAACCCTACATAGTCAGTCCGAGGGGTTTACTGGCCACGTGGCCATGGACCCACTCGCCATGGAGGTCTGCGTCGCGGCTCCGGAGGAGTCACATGTGGATACTGACAGAGACTCCGGGAGTGTGGGGATGGTGGTCACCGCCCCCTCGTCACCTCGCTCCCCAGGAGTCCTCTGCTATGCGTTGTCCCCGGGCTCCACTCAAACCTCGCCTCGGGGGTCTCCTGTGTTGGTCCCAGCGACCCCGGCGCCCCACCCGGACGAGCCAGCGGCGGTCTTCCCCATCACTCCCGTGGCTGGCACCAAGACACGTCAGCCCCGTCCCCCCGCCCTGTGCCTACACCTTCCCGCCACAGTGCACGGCTGACGCGCGCCAGGGCGGAGAACCCGAGGGTGGTGCCCATGGTGTCCTAGTTGGCGTCCCAGAGGACTGCAGCCCGCAACCTTGGCCCAGGTACAACCCATAAAGCTCCTTCTCCTTTCCCCTCGCCATCCCACCCCTCTCCATCAGGCTCCAGGTTCTCAGTTCTAGATGGCAATCCACTTGATCACCTTGCTCAAGTGGCAGCGGATAGCGACGTGGTCTTTCTAGGGGAGGGAGGCCCGAGACTTGATCTGATAGAGGCGATTAGAGCTAGGGAGATTTACGAGGGATCCCTCGTTGCTTCTCGTGCACGTGTTGCACGCCAGCAGGGGAAAACCTCGACACCTCCAGGAACTAGGGCATCTGATCCCGGGTCCAGGACGGTGGGTTCTCCTCGGAAGCGCCACCCGTCCACCACCCAGGAGACCCCCCTAGTTGGGGGGTCTCTAGGTAGGCCGCCAAGACCGAGCTCCAGGCCTCCGCCTACCGAAAAGGCATGATCCGTCCCCCATAAGGGGACCAAACCCAAGAATGTTATCCAATTAATTGGCCCGCAATCATAGCGCTCATTTGGAACATTAGGGGGTTTGGTAATGACGGTCGGAAGCGCCAAATAAAGGACTACATGCGATAGGAGAATGTTGACATCGTGGGCTTCCAAGAAACAATCAAACAAGACTTCTAGCTCTTAGAACTCCAGGGATTGTCGCGTCACAAATTTGCTTGGAATTGGCTCCCAGCTTCGGGACACTCTGGGGGCATCCTCCTTGGTGTCAAGGAGGATACCTTCGAGGTGGAGGATATGGACCGAGGGGAATTCTTTGTGAGCATGTCCCTCACCCATAGACGATCCAACCTCCGTTGGGAGGTCATCATCGTCTATGGCCCCGCGGATCATAGTCGATACCCAGCCTTCCTCGAGGAACTAAAGGACAAGGTCGAGCGCTGCTCCATCCCGGTGGTGGTGGCGGGTTACTTCAACCTAATTTGCTCCCTGATAAGAGCTCCCACAACATGAATGTCCCGCGCATGCGGATGTTCAACGATTGCATCGCTGATCTCGCTCTTAGAGAGATCACGCGAGTGGGGGCCCGCTTCACGTGGACGAACAACAGGGCCGATCTTTTTAGGAGTGTTCTCGACCGCGTCCTGGTCTCAATGGGTAGGCTCATACCTCTCTGTTCCCTCCGCTCCATTACCAGGGTAGGCTCATACCACGTTCCACTGCTTCTATCGACAGGGGGATCTCGCCGCCACGGCTAAACCGCTTCCACTTCGAGAACTTCTGGCTTCACCAGCCAGACTTTGTGGAGGCGGTACAGGCCAAGTGGATAGCTGCGGCGGCTACTCCTCGTAGACGATTTAATGCAGTGGATGTCTAGCACCATTGCGCCAAAATGGCCCGCCAATTCATGAGGGGTTGGGGGCAATTTGGGTCCAGCGACGAGACTCCAGAAGAGTGCACTGCTGGAAGAGATCTGCACTTAGACACAAGCCGGACTGGTGGGCCTCTCCACGACGCAGTGGTCCCATCGTTATGCCTTATAGACCTCCCTAGTCAAGATCTTAAAGGGGGAGGAGTTGTTTTGGAGGCAGCGCAGCCGCCAAAATTGGCTCCTCCAGGGAGACGCGAACACAACATACTTCCATGCGGTGGCCAATGGACACCGAAGGAAATGCTTGATCCCCTGCCTCTGGGAAGGTGGACTCCTCATCGAGGAGGCGGGGGCGCTCTCCTCCCATATTTACTCTTTTTATAAGGAGTTGTTCTCGGCAGGACCCTATACGGGGCTCGCGTTGGCAGTGGACTTCTGGCCGAGTTAGGCCAGGGTCATAGCTGATGAGAATGCGGAGCTCACCCTCCCATTCCTGCCTGAGGAGGTAGAGAGGGCGGTGAAGTACAACTCCGCGCCGGGGCCCGATGGCCTCCCGGTAGCTAGATTTCTTCCAGACCTTCTGGAGGGAACTCCAACCGGTCATTATGCCCATGTTCCAGGAATTCTACACGGGCACACTCGTGATGGGACGGCTGAATCTGGGCGTAATCACCCTGATCCCTAAGGTGATAGGGGCCTCAGACATTCGCCAATTCAGGCCTATCACGGTCCTCAATGTCATTCAACAAATCTTCACGAAAGTATGTGCCTCTCGCCTTGCACCGGTCATGGAGCGCCTCACCCACCAGTATCAATTTGCCTTCCTCAAGGGTAGATTTATACATGATGGAATTTTGGCCCTCCATGAGATCATCCACGAGATGAAGTCTAGACGAATGAAGGGCATCTTCTTGAAGCTAGACTTCCAGAAGGCCTACGATCGTCTGGACTGGCGGTTTCTCCGGCAGGTCCTCAATAGACGAGGATTTGATGACCGCCTGATCACCTGGCTGATGCAATTTATCATGACCGGGACCAACACGATTAACATCAACGGTGAGATTGGGCCATACTTCCACCCCTCCTGTGGGGTCCGTCAGGGCGACCCCCTATCCCCCCTCCTCTTCAACGCGGCGGTGGATGCCCTAGCGGAGATGCTTAAAAAAGCAAAGGCGGCCGGCCACATCTCCGGAGTGGTAGGCCACCTTATTCCAGGGGGAGGTATCACCCAGCTCTAGTACGTAGATGACACAATGATCATGATCGAAGGCTCGGCGCTGGACATTGCGAACCTCAAGTTCCTCCTCCTATGCTTCCAGGAAATGTCTGGCCTCCGCATTAATTTCGACAAGAGTGAGATTATCGCACTAGGGTTCTCTCAGGACGAGCAGCAGAGGATAGCTGACAACTTCAATTGTCGGCTGGCCTCCTTCCCCATCACGTGCCTGGGGATGTCGGTCCGCGACACCAGGATCCTGATCAGGTACCTAGACCCGCTCGTGGACAGGGTGCGCTCAAGGTCCTAACCTTGGTGTGGGAGATTCACGTCGAAAGGCATCAAGACTGTCCTCATTGACTCATGCATGTCCATCCTGCCCATGTATATGATGGGTATGTACCTCCTTCCCGAGGGGGGTACATGGGGCATTTTGACAAGGAGTTGTCTAGGTTCTTCTGGCAAGACCCTTTAGGACGCCATAAATACCACATGGTCAAGTGGGCCTACATTTGTGCCCCCAAGGAATTTGGGGGCATGGGTATCCTCGCATCTTGTCAATTCAACAAGGCCTTAATGCTTAGATGGGTCTGGTGTATCTTGCGCGATGATGGTGGTTTGTGGCTCAAGCTTATTAAGGCCAAGTACCTACGGGGTCGCCCCCTCCAGGACTGTGACCGGCGAGACGGATCCCATTTCTGGCACTCCATCCGAGAGATCAAGAACAAGATCAGGCTTGGACTCTCCATTTCTGTTGGGAACGAGGAGGGGACCCTGTTCTGGCTAGACTCTTGGCTCAGGGAGTGCCCGCTGAAGGAGGTATACCCGAGCCTCTTCGCCATTTATTCCGAGCCAGCGCTTCGTGTATCCTTCGTAGTACACGAAGGTACATGGACCATCTCGTTCCGTCGTACCTTCGGCCCGGAGGAAAATGAAGCCTGGAGGGAACTTAGGGCGGAGCTCCCGACCTCCTTGGCGGACGAACCCAACACAGTATCTTGGACCCTCACCCCATCAGGATCCTTCTCGGTTAGCTCGGCCTATCGGGCCCTCTTTGGCCGCGCGGCCCTCCCCTGGGCCAAGCCCCTTTGGAAGGCTCCCCTCCCGCCGACGACCAAAATTTTTGTGTGGCAACTATTACACGATAGGCTCCCATTGGGGGTGGAGGTGACCAAGAGACATGGACCGGGAGACGGGTTATGTCCATTATGTGGGATCCCTGAAACAGGCACCCACATAATGTTCACCTGTCCCGCAGCCCGGTTTCTGTGGAACTTCACCAGAGAGGCATTGGGCCCGGACTGGCTGGCCCATGATCTCAGTGAATTCCTAAAAACCCAAGCAAACCAGGCAGGAAAGGGCCGCCGCCTTTTCTGGCTAGTGTTTGCGGCGATGTCGTGGTCCCTCTAGAACATTCGGAACAAGATGGTTATTGAGAAGATTCTTCCTAAGCGTGTCTCTGACTCGGTTTTTTACTGTCTGGCTTCTCTGTAGCTCTGGTACCAGGCAAGGCTGGACGCGATCCTTCGACAGCTCTTGGAGGTGGTCCGGCGGCTCCCCCTAGTCTGGAGTAGCTCGCTTTCGCTGTTGCGCCCTCGCCTGGCGAGGTGGCCCACCCCTGTTTTTTGTGCTTTCTGCCGTTTTGGGTCAGTTTGTGTTGTGGCTCCAGTATATGTTGTGTACTTGACTTTGACATGTGAATTTGTGTTGTGGACGGTTACTTTATTTATAAAACGGGGCGAAAGCCTATTTTAAAAGATAAAAGCTGGAGCTTGCGAATCTGGCCTCGAGAGTCGGAGATCCCGGTGGCACCGTGGCAGGTTTAAATTACACACGGCAGCACCAATCGTCTTTGTCTTGTGCTAGCTATGACCTGTCTACGGAGTTTGTCAGAAACTCTTGTGTGGTCACCTGCTCCCTGAAACGATGTGGCCATGTTTGAACATCTACTGTACTTGGGAATCTTCAACATCTAGAACATCTACTTGGTTGCATCAATCAAAACTTGGGCGCCAAACCGTCATGCCTACGTTACGCGAGAAAAAAGAGCCAAATCCAAACTTAGGACTGCGTATCTTGTCATCTAAATAGTATCTATTTGGATGATTATGGCTTTCCTTCTATTTGCTGACTGTGTATCTTGTCATCTAAATATCTTGGATGATTATGACTCTCCTTTTATTTGCTGACTGTGTATCTTGTCATGATGGCGCTCCTTCCGCAGCCGGCCGAGCCGCTGCCGTCCCCAGCGACTGTGACCGCCTTGGGCGATCTCCATGATCTTACAGACTGAATGTTGACTTGAGTCCCAAATAAAAACATCTGCGTGTACGCTGCTAGGTAGACGCCAGTGCAATGAGCGAGCAATTCAAGCAAACAAGCAAGCCATATGTACATCATAATTAAGCTCCTCGTCAATTCTAAGGGCAAAACTTAGATAGTTCTTGAATCGACAGAAGCAAGCGAAGATTCACACACGAGTGTGCAGAATGAGAGAGATACCTCTCGTTGCAGAAGGAAAACGTATCAGACTCGGTAAGAGCACCTCCACTCAAAATACATACAATTGGTACTCAAAATACTTCAATTGGTACGCGGGCGTTTTCTGGCCAAAATCTGGATGTAAATAGCATCGGACGGAGCCAGTTTTCGGCTGGAAAACGCCCACTTTCCTACTCGTGTTTTCAGGCCGAGTTTTCAGGCGAAGCAAAAACGGTGAAATATTCGAATTTTCTTGTTCCCGTCTGCGAATCTTCTGGCCGACCTCCGTCCTTCCTTCGCCAGCAGCAGGGGAGGAGCCTCTGAGTTGTACACGCCGCCATTGTTCTTGGCGAGGCTCACGCGAGTGTCCACCCATTTCTCGTATTTCTCTATCATGGAAAACACATGGTGGAACCTGAACTCCGTCTTGGTGTTGTCCCGAGACATGCCGAGTGCACGGAGGAGCTGCAAAGGCAAGGCAAAGTGTGTCAGGACTTGCATGAACTCGGCATACCTTCGGCTAATGTTCGGCGAAGTACCTTGTTATCCATGATTTCACCGCTGACGGGTGTGCGGTCGATCTCCTCGAGACAGTTGTGCCACTTGCTGCACGCCTGTTGGATGAGTCCCCAATGGTTGATCATGGATTTCTCGCCTCTCTTCATGTGAATCTTGCTATACTTGGGTCACAAAGGCTGCGCTCGTCGAACGCTAGCTTCACGCGCTTCCAATAATTGCCGAACAGAAGAGGGCAGCGGCGCATGGACGACGAAGGGCCTGTGTACGCCAGAGAGCTAGAGTAGGGGGGCGTTGATGTCGACGTTGAAGGCTAGAGGAGGGAGGAGGCGCAGGGCAGGGGAAGAGCACGTTCGGGTTAAACCCACCGTCGAACTCGGGGAGGAGGAGTACCTCTGCCGCGGGTTCGCTTGGCTCTCCTGGAACATGGAGGGCGAGATCGGCGAGAACCCGGCCGGCAAGCCGACGCTTGGCTAGCTCCCCCAGTGAGCGTCGTACTGCAGGGGATGATTGGCCTTGGGCATGACATCGCCGCACGTGATGCCGCCGCCTGTGTTGCCCTCACCGCTTGTTCCTCGGCGAGCGCCTGGGCCTCGGTGACTGCCTTCGCCGCGGTGGACCTCGCCGTCCTGTCCATGTGGCTGTCCGACTCGACCTTCCTCTTCTGGACAAGGGTCAGCCACTCGGCGTTGGTCAATCCTTCCGGCCTCTTCGCCGGCGCTCTCGGTTTCCTTGCCTTTTTCTCCTTTGGTTTGCCGATGGTGGATCGGGGTAACCCTTGGGCGGCGTGGTGGGCGGGAGCTCAGCGAACTAGTGGGAGTTGGAGGAATGAAGAGGAAAGGCAGGAGGGGAAGAAGAAAAAGGCAGGAGCTCGGCTTAGAGTCGCCGACACGGTTGGCCCACCTGTGTTTTCGCTTCATCCGGCGTTCCCAGGGCATCCCAGCGTCTAGAGATCGGCCTGGAAACTCCGGACGAAAGTTGGGCCTAATCCGGACAAAATTGGCGTTCTAAAAACGCGACTAGGCGAAAATTCCGTCCGGACAAAAAAACGTCCTGCGAACGCCGTCCTAAAAACGTGGGTGGAGATGCTCTAAGACAAACACAATACCAGGAGAATTGCGCGGTAGGGGCACAACCAGTTATTAATTCGGATTTGCTAGTTCTCATGTCACTGAGAACTGTCTCAGTCACCTCTCTCAACATTTGATTTATCTCGTGATTCGTACAATGTGAGAGTTAAACATGAATTGTATCTAAATTGTAAATAAGTATTTAATGAGTAGTTACAACTGAGAATTAGTACAAATTTTATAAATTGCAACTAGGTTGCAATTATGAATTAGCATAAATAATAGGATGACCTCAGCCGACTAAGACATAAAAAATTCTCAGACATCTGACATCTAGGCGCTCCCTTATTAATTCATGCCTCCAGTAAACATAGCATCAGTTCAGGGCAATAATTCTTCAGAGGTAAACACAGTGAGGGACACCTCTCAGGTGCAGTAGCAAATTAGAAAATGATACTAATACAAATTGTATGCTGGCACATCGAAACAACACTTCCGACGACCCTGTTTGTTTGATGGAACTCCAGCATGACAATTACAAATACATGGAGATGGAGAAAACAATGATCAAGTGATACAAACAGAACGTGAAAACTCAGAAGATCTTGCAGACTGAATGTTGACGAGTCTTGAATAAAAATGAGTCTTAAGGTGCTAGGAAGAAAGCGGTACGATGAGTAACCAAAGTACACAAACAAGCCAGTATTACATCATAATAAAAAAATCCGGATTTATTCGAAAGAAAGAAACTTAAATGGTTCTTGAATCGCTGGAAGCAAAGAAGAAGGTTCAGACACGAGTGAACAGAATGTGAGCTTCATCTCGTTGCACAAGAAAAACATATCAGACGGCAAGGCAGACGCAGAGCACTTGACTGTCTTGGTTGGAGCGGAAGCATCAGGAGAGTTGGGGGCTCACGATCGAGTCCATGTCGACAAGATTTGTTAACTCCTGCATACTCCGTACATGTGAATGACTCAGTTGGATGTTATATAGAGTCCGCGCAGTTCATTCAATTGTAGCAAGATGACACGTATACTATTTTTTTTTTTGAAAAGAGTATATATTAATAGACACGTATACTACTAGTGGATTGCTTGTTAAGATGGACTACATATATGTGATGTTGTGGCACTCTGAAGTAGCAAAGGCTAAATTGACATTTGAGTTTTCCAGCCCTTGGGCTGCAGAGGGCTGATCGAACTCGCTAGCCAAAATAATCAAGGAAATAGCCAAATGGCTAGGGGGGTGATGCTCTGTAGTTATGCAGCTTAAGTAACGAAGGCAGTCGGCGGATCTGGGCCTTGTGGAGGGGTCTGTGCATGGAGTTTTGGCGCGGCGGTGGTGCTGGTGGTTGTCGGCGGCGGTCGGCGGTGTTGCTTCAGGTGGCCACGGCGGTGCTGCCTGCGGTGGGGCGGCGTCGCGGTGACGGTCGACGCCTGTGCGACCCCTGATCTGGGGCGGTGCCTACAGGTCGTCCTCAACGTGAAAGCTGCAAGGGGTCTGCGTTGGTAGTGTGGTTGCTGCGAGGTGTGGTTGTGTTTGCTCGGTGTTGCTGCGGTGGCGCGTGGTTGGAGGGCTCGTCGTGGCGGCGCGGGCTCGTCCGGGGTTCTATCTGGGCCGCCTCGGAGGTGTCATGGTGGCGGCGATCTTCTTTCCCTTTCGCGGTGGCGGCTGCCCGGGTTCGCTCTGGTTGTCTTCGACAACTACCTCGCGGGCAGTGGTGATGATCCGGACGGCGGCTTTCATCGCGGCGACGGGGAGTCTAGGCGTGACGACGGAAGGGTTGCTTGTTGATCGTCAGGAGCTTGGTGGAGGAGGGGAGGTGTGGTGGTTGTGTCGGCCCTTGTTTGGGCGGGCGTGAGGTTAGAGACTCTTCGCTGGGCGAAAGCCTTGTCCTGGCGGCGACGACGGTGATGCCCGTGGGTGCCGCATCCTTCTTGAAGTTGTCGTCGAAGCGGATGTTTCTTGCTCGTCCGCCCGTGTTCTCTGGGGGGGAACCCTAGATCCCTCGCGGGATCGGGCGTGGACGGCGCTCTTGTGTTGCTTTGCCTCTTGGGGCCTCGCTTTGGACGTACGCCGGACAAAGGGTTTTGTGGAGTGTTCTGGTGGTTTTGGTGGAGGCGGGTTCGCCTTCGGCCAGGCGGGGCGTGGCCCTGGGGCCGGCGTGGTAGTTGGAGCGGCGGCTCCGGTCTTTCGCCTCCGCTTTGCGTTGAGGTGTGGTGTCGATCTGGCTTGGTCGTCGACCCGTGTGGAGCGCAGTCTCGAGACTGGCGTGTGGTGTTGTGTTTGTACAATTTTCGGTCAATTTTCCTCATAAACGGGCTAACTCTTTACTATATCAATGAAAGGCAAAGCTTTTGCCTCGTTTAAAAAAAAATAACGAAAGCTAAATTCACATTGCAATATTCTTGGCACTTTACATGAACCTTAGCACTCAGGCATTAGTGTGCTCATCATTGAACTAGCTAGCCGATATATAACAAGGCTAAAGTAAATGCTGAAAGAATATTTAGGAACTGCTACTACACGGAGTTAGTAGTACCTGGGTGCAGGATTTTTATGAACCGAGCCCTCGACCTAAAATTTGAAAAACTAGCATGGTGGCCCTCCCAAATGCGAGGGCATCATCTTTATTTTTTTTGTTTGAATCCTGTGATAGAAAATTATTATTGTCGTATAGTCATTTGTTTGTATGTGTATAAATTTTTTCTACATGAGATACCCTATTAATAGGTAGATAATTAAATAAATAGTTATTATTATGTATGACATACGAGCCATCACTTATATTCAAGTATATAATAATTAGATAGTCTAACTCCCCTATTCTATTACTACACAACTAATAGTTAGACAATTCAATCAATAGTCCTTATTATATATGGCATATGACCATGGGAAAATAAATCATCTATATAGTTATGAACTATGACTCTCTTACTTTATTATGTAGTTGTTGTTCTAAAAATTAAATATGCTCATTTTTCCATGTCTAGATCCATTCTACATAATTTAATGAATAATAAGAAATGTATGTTGTTCCAAAGAATAATGGCTTGCAGAATGTTTTAGGAAACAATTTGTTTAACATGTCTTAATGGTTCTTAGCCTACGTGTGAGTCCACTTTGATGTAGTAATTTATTCATCTAGAGGAGAAAATATTCTCTTTTGACTCAAAATTAACTTATGATTAGTCGGTTTTACAAGTACGATTGTACAAATCTGAAAAAAAATCATTTTTTGTAATAATTTGCTAACATAGAGGAAAATATGTAATATTTGTCCTAGAATGAAAAATGAATTTATATGGATGTCATCGTCATTATCAATGGTTCTCTATGTCTGAGGTTGAATTTCTAAATTTGTTCGTATAAATCTAAAAATAATTTGTTGTAGTAATTTGCTAACCTAGCAAAAAACATGCAATTTTTTAAAATGAATCTTACTTGGCGTTTTTGCATTTCTTGAACCGCGGAGAATTTGCAAAATCGCCCCATCATCTATTTTTTTTCTATCGTCACGGTGTAAATTTTCCTCGGACATGTGTCTTGAACTGCCAAGAGAAAAAGTTTTAGTGCTTGCTAATCTTCCTAAGAAACTATTCTAAACCTCATACAACTTTGATGGTAGTTTGGACCTAATATCTTCAGACGGGCATAATTATATACTCCCTCCGACCCATATTAGTTGACTCAAATTTGTCTAGATACGGGTATATCTAGATAATACTTACGAGTATATCTAGATATGGGTCGGAGAGAATACTTGTTTTTTTTACTCTTGCGTCTAGATACATATGAATTTAGACAAACCTCAATTCAATTATTTCTGGACGAAGGAAGTATAATTTTATGTGTACATGCAATAGTATTGAGCGATTAGCAATGGGTCCAAACATTGTGGACACCTTGTTTTTACATGTAACTTTGATCGTGCAGCAGATGATATAAGTTTCATGAAAAGAAAAATGTGTGTTGGTCGGCAGGTTAGTCCCGTACCTGAGTAGGATTACGCAACGTGAATATATGACTACATAATGATCAACTTGGATTTCCTTTCAACTTCTGTGCTTCAAACGGACTCTATCTCTGGATGGACATCCCTTTAAATTCGTACAGTAAATATTTTTAAAAAAAAATAGGTGACCTTTCCTTTCATGTGACCAGTACATACATTGTGTACGTCACAAAAGGCCTATAAGCAAAAGTACGTAAACCATACGTGGGGATTTTTTTATGTGAATGAACGTGTCAACATATTTTGTGTCAAAGAGGTTACTTAACCAATAATCTTCTGTTAAATCCTAACCGTAGATTTTAAATCGAACCATCACAATAATTTAGATGATGTGGATCAATATAACACCTTGAAAAACACCTTATATTGCTTTTAGTATATAATAGATAGATAAAGATGAGTGCTAAACCCTTACTACACAACAGAGCCAGTGGACAAGTAGTGAACCTCATAGCATGCAGCCTTAAAATATTTCTTCCCCTGAAATTCATAAAGAAAGAGAGAGGAATGACTCACCGACAGCTTCTCCATGCAAAATGAAACAGGTGCACGCTTGATGGCAACAAGGTTAACAACACACACAGACGAGATCATCGGCCAAGGACGACACCTAGGGCCCCAGCAAAATGACAAAGGTTGCATATCAATTCAATGTTCTCAAGTTCAGATACTATAGCCGTGAAAATTCCAGTTGTACTCAAACCAAATGAGTACAAACACAGATTGTAAGACAGCACATCGAAAGGACATCAGTGTCGACTCCCTTGATTATTTCACAAAAATAAATTGACAAATATAAGGTGAAACTTCAGAAGATCGCCCAAATTTGAACGAGGCATAAATGTTTACAAGTCTAGAAATAAACATTTAGTCTGAAAGCTTTTACAATGTAGTGATACATAACCAAAGCAGGCCAACCAGCCAGTATAGTACATAAATAATGGTTAAATCATGGGTGAAATGTAGTGGGTGCCCTCAAACTTATTAATGGTTCTTGAATTGGCAGAAACAAGGAGAAATAGGCGAAGAATTCAGACATTAAGCGAACATAATCAGAGCTTCACCTCGATTTAGAAGGAAGACGGACCGAACAGCAGAGCATAGGAGTTGCAGGCAGGCACGATGGAGTCCATATCGACGAAACTTGGTAGCTCCTGCTGGACTGCCTGCAAATGCCATGTGGATTGTGGAAGCACATACATTCAGTCAATGATACAAAACGAGAGAAAAAACACGGTGTTTATCTAAGCAGAGAAACACATGTTACTTGGTGGATTGCTTGCTATGATCTGAATTAC
Organism: Avena longiglumis; assembly: GCA_030063025.1. Classification (NCBI taxonomy): domain Eukaryota; kingdom Viridiplantae; phylum Streptophyta; class Magnoliopsida; order Poales; family Poaceae; genus Avena; species Avena longiglumis. The sequence continues at coordinate 64,891,040 of CP125973.1, forward strand.
GTGACATATGCTATAACATCGATGCAGAAATAATAGCCAAGTAAAAATAGCCAACGCTGAAGAAATTCATATTGCAACAGCCATAACACTTGAGGTTTTAAGAGGACTGATTGATCGATCAAGCCAGAGCACCCCGACCACCTGAGACTGAAAAACTGAAAGAGGAGAAAAATAAAAAGTTGGTGAGAAAACAAGGGACTACATATATACAAGTAAAGAAAACCGGAATGCATGCTTTGACTTGTGCACGTACCTTTTCCATACGTACTATCTGTCAAAGTATTCTAAGGCTGGGACGGTTGGGATGCTCGTCCGCCGCCGCCCTCAGCACCGCTGTCGCTTCCATCACCTCCTCATTGGTGGCTCGTAGTGTCAAAAGCCTAGCCTGGACTTCCTCAAGGGAAGGGAGATGCCACGTGCCCAAATTAATGTCCTCACGGGAGATCCACTCTGCTCGGAATTCGAACCGAAGGTGTTTAAGTCTTGGCGCAGCTCCTCGTGCAAATATGGATGGAAGCACATCCGTATTACTATCGAAGTAGCACTCGGTCGCACATGGGTATGCACCAGCAGTAACAGCATGCATTTCTGCCGCATTCATTCCTGTGGAGCGGGCACTTAGCTCGAGATAACGAAGAGCCGGCAACATTCCAAGAATCTGAATGTCTTCCGGTCGCACTTTATACACCAGTATGGACAGATAGGAGAGGAGAGGAAGCGATGAAGGATTGATCCATGTCGGCAGTGTCAGGAGCGGGTCGAACGAATAGTGAATCTCTAATTTACGGAGTTGTAGAGAGGGCACCCAGCCTTCGCGCATCAAGTCAACTCTTCCACTCTGAATAGATAGACTCTCCATTTTTTGCAGATTGCTTAAAGATTGCAAGAAAACCTTGAAATCATTTTCATCCAAGTCGCCAAATTCAAACTTCAGCACCCTTAGGTTGGTCAAATGGCCCAGCTCTTTCACAGCACAAAAGTTCATAGGTCTGCCAGAATATATACAGCCCACCACCATTTTCTCTAGCACCTCCAGCGAAGTCAGACTACCAATCCCATGAGGCAGATCCATGCCCCCGTACATGTCCCCATCAAGGTAAAGGCACATCAGCCGTCTTAGACGAACTAAACTCGCTGGCAGATATTCTATCTTCGTTTGTCTTATATCCAGGGTTTGCAAAAACTGTAGCTTCCCTATTTCCTCTGGAAGATGCCAGACCTTATTACCTTTTAGTCCTAGGTACCTCAAATGTAACAGATCCACCACATACCCAACATCTGAGATATTACAACCTTCCAAATCCAACACACGCATAACTTGAAAACTCGCAATATTCAACATTGGATTAACAATATTACTAGTGAATGAAAGAGATCTCACGTGTGCCATCCCCGTGGTATCCACATCTACCTTTCTACTTCGGATGGATAATCTGCGAACCTTTGTTTGCATGTGAGGCATTTTTCTCTCATTTCCATCCAATATGGTGACAAAGTTTTCTTCACTCGAGAGTGAGCATATGAGGTCAAGAACCATGTCATGTACAAGACAAGCTTGTGCCTTTTCTTCATCATCAATGCCTATTGGCTGGATCATACTTCGGTTTACTAGTTCATTGAAGTAGCTATCACCGAGCTCAAGTAAGTTAGTTTCTTGTTTCTCACTGTAAACAAAACCTTCGGAAATCCACTTGCACACCAGTTTACCTCTCATAATCTTCTTATCTTCTTCGAAGACACTTAGATATAATAAACAAGGCTTCAAATAAGAAGGTAGATCATAATAGCTGAATAATAATATCTTCTTCATCTCCTCCACACTGCGATCTTCTGTAAGACCCCGACCAATGGAATTGAGCAAAGCATGCCATTGGTCCTTTGTTTTTATCTGGCGATTACTAGACAAAAGACTTGCTATAGATATAATTGCCAATGGTATCCCACCGCATTTATGCAATATGTTTTCAGATACTTGCACAAATTCGGAAGGACACCCTTTCTCATGGGAAAATACTATTTTGTTGAAGAGCCTTCTTGATACATCCTGAGAAAGAGGTTCCATTCTATTGATATCATCTGGACAAGAGCAACATGCTTGAGAGACACTGATAATACGGGTTGTCGTGATTACACGACTGCCAGGACTCTTCTTGGAAAAAGCACACTTAATTAGTTTCCATGCTTTCTCATCCCATATGTCATCAATTACAATGATGTACCTATACAGATGGTTACCAATGTAAGTTGACAAATCAAACAATACAAGTACTGAACTTTTTCTATAGGCTGGTCATTACTAATTGAGGAATAGGTGCGTGAAAAGATGGGATTAGACTTCAAGTATTTACATGGAAATTATAAACCATAGTGAATGATCACCGCTGGGATTCATAAACAGGTACCAACTGTATATTATTAAATGTGTACACGCAAACTACAAACAATGTAAACTAGTGATTGGCAATAGAAAATATAGGCATATATACCTCTTGTCCGCAAGGAAATCAATGAGTTCATCGATGAGATGTTGTACTTCCCATTTCGTATTATGAATGTCTTTGTACTTGACCTTGTCAAGTCCATAGAGAATATTCTGTAAGACTTTCTTCCTGTCAGGATTTTGAGAAACCGAAACAAAAGCAGCACAATCAAATTGCACTTTGATCTTGTCATATGCCAATTTGGCAAGAGTAGTCTTGCCTAACCCACCAAATCCAACGATAGAGACCGTATTCATGGGCTGCTCCGACCAATCGTCACCTTTAGTCAACATGTTGATCAACTTGTCTCGTGCTTCTTCAATGCCGACGAGCTCTTTCACGTCCGTGTACAGAGCCATCACACGAGGGTCAATGCTAGCACCATCGGCGGTGTCCCGGGTCTCTTGCTCGTACCTTTGACGTAGCTCAGCCAACAGCTTGGCTTGACCAACCGCTTCATCTAGAGCATCAGAGAGATGATGGAGTAACTTCTTGATTTTGTTCTTCGGGGGATCGGCACGACACTCGACCCGCACCATGAATGCGTCAACGATATCCTCCATCTGGTAGGACAACTCCTTCACGTTTCCTGCCCAGATCCTGACCCCCTCATCGAGCTGATCTAGAGGCACTTTCGCCACCTTGCGAAGAGCAGCGTGCATTAACGTCAGCTCCGTGAGGAGAGAATCGATGCCTTTCCTCACGCGCTTCTCGAGGGTAAACTCACCGACGAGCAACTGGCCGAGCTTCGGGAGGAGAGGGCCGATAGCTCTCATGGCGATATCCATGGCTGGTTGGACTTCTCTACACACGCGGTGGTGGTGGTGTTTTCGTTGGATCAGATCTAGGAGCGCTATGGCACTTTGGTCAATGGGAAGAGCAGCGCTAGGAAGAAACCAACACGGGGTGTTCAAGATTATAGTGCAGTAATTTAGTGACCAACCGGGACCGATGTGAGTGATCATGCCCATAGTTTGGCTGCCCGGTGGGCCTATGCACAGCCACGGGTCCCATGTATCAGCTGGTTTTGACCGTAATAGATAGTGTTAATCTCGTAAGACTCAAATGCCATCTTGAGACGGGAGACAATATGCCTTAGATGCCGCTTGGAGTGTAGTGGCCGTGTTAAATTATACAACCATGCTGCTGCTGCTCCCTAAGACCATGTGCTTAGTACTAATTAAAACCCATATGTGGCCTTGTTTAAGCAGACAGGTCAGGATGCATCGACTCGGGACAAACGACACAGCACACTAATTAGTAGGATAAAGTCGGCAAGCATTGGAGAGAGCAATGAGGTCGACTTCTGATACCAGTACCGGCAGTTGCCACCTGATGAATGAAGCTATGCCGAGAGAATTTCAAGTTGTGCGTTTTTACTTCCAGGTGTCCATGCATTAGTTCAGGGATACTGACATCCCGTTTTTTTTGTCAAATTTGAACTAACGTGACAGACACAAAGGCGACGAAGAAAAGAAATTAAATAGCAATCAAAGCTACAAATAAAATGTGTAACTTGAGAAGATTGTAAGATGAACTGAACCACGATCGGAATGGCTGCCATGTGAGCCACTGAACAGCCGGTGAGCCGATCCCATCTATCAGCTAGTTCTTGTGATGGGTGAACACAGCCTTGGTTAAAATTACAGGATAGACGAACACGATTAATGTGTACCCATCTACCCAAGAAAAAGAGCCAAATCCAAACTCAGGATTGTGTCCTTCCATCTAAATATCTATTGTCATAAAATTCAGAGTATATGTTGTCATGATTTTTAATTCAACTCGCCTGGCTTCGAGACAGAGTACCGATGGGGCAACATCACAATATAGGGTCATGACAATGGGTATAAACTAAACAGCTGTTCCCCACAAAGAAAAACTAAGTATTTACAGGTTTCTCACCAGATCATTCTTATTCTTACCTCAAGAAATCGTTGCATCAGTTCAAGGATAGCACACTGTGTTCCCCGTTTATATAGTCAAATGTAAACCAACATGACAGATCCTGTACAAGGCCATGAAGAAGAAACTGACAAGGCAAACATGAACCCCTACAATTAACAGATGAAACTTCAGAAGATTGTATAAACAGGACAACCTTTAATTTCATTAATATGAAAACTAGCAGAGCAGCTAGCAAGAAAGAGACACAATGAATACTAACGTGATTGCACTGCATACACTTCCTTTACAGAACAGATAAATGGGAAGGAAATCAGCAAGGGAAAAATGCACGAGCCTAATGATTACTGGATCAGTGGAAGCCACAACAGAATTCAGATACAGGCCGATAAATTGCTGGATCAGTGGAAGACACAACAGAATTCAGATTGCAATTGCATAAGCTTCGTTTACGGAACAGATAAATGGGAAGAAAATTCAGCAACGGGAAATGCAGGAGCCTAATGATTACTTTATCAGTGGAAGCCACAACAGATTTCAGCCGATAGATTGCTGGATCAGTGGAAGACACAACAGAATTCAGATTGCAATTGCATACACTTCGTTTACAGAACAGATAAATAGGAAGTAAATTCAGCAAGGGGAAATGCAGGAGCCTAATGATTAGTTTATCAGTGGAAGCCACAACAGATTTCAGTCGATAGATTGCTGGATCAGTGGAAGACACAACAGAATTCAGATTGCAATTGCATACACTTTGTTTACAGAACAGATAAATGGGCAGTAAATCCAGCAAGGGGGAATGCAGGAGCCTAATGATTACTTTATCAGTGGAAGCCACAACAGATTTCAGATACAAATGGGTAGATCACTAGGTAGAACTTCATGTCATTGCATAATAATAACACCAAGATGCAATGTTCTTGAGTATCAGCAATATTGATTGGTCAGAATGGAGGCAATGCAAACGCTCTTGACATCAGCAACACTGGATCAACAAAAGGACATCTGGAAAGTGCAAGAAATCACCCTTGAGGCATGCTGCTGCTGGTAGTTATATCAGCCATATGGTCTTTTGCATGGATAATCTTCAAAACTTGTCTTTGGGTTTTGACCACTTGCGCTTGGTGCCATTAAATTGTCACAAAGTTTTCTTCACTTGGCAAACAATTAACTAGATCAATCACCATATCATGTGCACGATAAGATTTTTCAAGCCTCCATCATCAACATTAATGTCTATTGGTTTAATCATACTTCTGCTTAGAAGCTCATTGAGTAACCTTTTCCTAGATCGAATAGTCTAATATCTTGTTTTTAATGATAAACAAAACATTCAGCTATCCACTTACACATCAAGTGACCTTACCTAATCCTATAATCTTCTCGAAACATAGTTAGCAATAATAACTAATCCTATAGATGAGAAGGTGAATCAAAACTAGTAAAAGAAGCTTGACTTGTAGATAATATCTCCCACATAACCTAGAAGTCAAGATCCTCCTTTACTATATCTAGAGTACTTACGATATCATGTATGTGTGACCCCTATTTGTGCTGAACCACTAGCCTACCGCAGATGGTGTTGTTTTTTATATGATCTACCTTCACATGATTTATTATATCTAAGCATATTTCTAGAAGACTACAAAATTAAGAGAGACCAATTGATATGCAAGTGGATAGCTGAAGGTTTTGTATATCATAAAAACAAGAAATCGGACCATTTGAGCTAGGAGATGGTTACTTCAATGAGCTTATAAACAGAAGCATGATCCAACCAGTAGACATTAATGGTGAAGGCAGAGCAAAAGTTTATTGTGTACATGATATGATGCTTGATCTAATATATCCTTGCCGAGAAAGAAAAAACTGTGACAGCATGCCATCCACAAGAAGACAGAGGTACCTATGCATATGAAGTTATTTGTTAGCTCTTAGTTGAGAGCTCAATCAACATGCATCTAATGTTACTTACAAACAGGACAATACTGAATCATGAGCTATCTAGGAAACAATATGGATTTTATCAACCCAGGGAATCTATATATAGCTTATACCACATTATAGATCTATACTGGATAACCAACAACAGCAGTTCAGACTAATGCACACACACCAACCAGCCAAACAACAGTGGCTGGCAAGCATGGTTTACTTGCAGAAATTAAACTATACGATTGTGATTTTCATTGATTTAACTCATGATTAGTTAGGAAACTAATCAACATGCATCTAATGTTTCTTCATACAGAGGATGAATCCTGAACCATGGGTTATCCAGGCAACAAATGGACTACACCAAACCCTATAAATCTAGAAAAGCTTATACCAAACAATGCAGATCTATACTGGATGACCAACAGCAGCACAGATACCAGACAGCTATCACAAAAAAGACAGTGATAACTTGACATGGAAGGTTTACTTGGAACAAACTAAACTATCTGGATCAGCAGAAATGTTTTATACCTTCCGTTAGTTCACATCCATGCCCTGTGAGATCTAGGGCTGTTACCATGCACACCGCCTCTTCAGGCTGCTGCGAATAAACACCGACGAGCAGGCAGGTCATCGGTGGTCAGCAGGAGGAGCTCCAGGCAGAGCCCAGCCTAGATGTGACGTCTGATCCAAAAGAAGATTGATGGCAGCAGCTCAATGACAACATCTTCCTCCACCTCATCTGTGCAGGCTCACAAACAGCTGTGATTTTCGTCCCATACAGGTAAAGGTACCTATGCACATATGAAGTGTTAGTCGTGAAACCCATCAACGTGCATCCAGGAAATTTATCTTAATAATAAATGAAGGCGCAATACTGAACCATAGAGTTATCATCAAGGCAAGAAACGGACTAGAGCAACTGAGCTAAACCTAGGAGTCTAGCTTCCAGCAAACACTGTAAATCTAAGGTGACTGACCAACAATTTACACTGAGGACGCACAGACAGGCCAGCCCAAAAATCCAGGGTGTGCATGCTTTACTCGAGCAAGCTAAACGATCTAGAACAGAAGAAATGAAACCCGAGGAATCTAAGTTACTATTAACCCTCTAGATCTGTTGTGGTGGTGGTTGACCAGCAATTTGCAATTAAGATAGATGCAACACACACGGGTCAGCCAGAGCAAGAACAGTAGCACGCGTGGTTTGCTTGAAGAGAACCAAACGAAACGATGTAGAACGAAGGGAGGAAAAGGAAGCCCAGGAATCTGGCTTACAGTACCAAATTAACACTGCAGATCTACGGTGGACGACCAATAATTTCCACTACAGATCCACCCACCGGCAAGCACGGAAATAGTGGCCGGACACGAGGCTTACTTGCAGAAACTAAATCATACATCTAGAATAGGAGTAGAAAATATTTATACCTCTCGTCGTTACACATCTTTGCGCGGCGAGATCCGGCGCCTATCCCCTGCACGCGCCTCTTCAGGCCGCCGCACATACACACCGAGGAACAGGCCGCCGGCGGTCGGCCGGCCGAGCTCTGGCCTCCGGGAGGAGCCCGGCCGGGAGGGCGAGCCCCCGCCGTGAGATCCACTGCACACACTCTCCCCCTCTCCAAACAAGATAGAAATAAACCCCGGGAGCAGAGGGCTCGCTAACGGACGTGACAGATCACGTGGAGTCGTGCACTGCCTTGTGGTCAACGTTAGCCAAAAGGCAATGGATGAGAACGGTGCTGACGGGATCGAATGCTTGCTGAAACCACGTTACCACTAAAGCAGTAAAGAATTAAATCCATGGTTAGTCACTGAAGTTGTTTAGCAGAGTTAATATGGTTATTGTATAACGGAATACGAGTTTACGGTCATTAAAGACATGTCGGAGCGTCACTCGTAGTCACCGCACGCGTCGTAGAGATGTATTTGATGACGTGGCACCCACTATCAAATAACTAAACATATCGGTAAAGAATAACAATATATACGAGGGATTTTTTGCAAAACCTCGTTCTGGAAATTTTCAGTGTCGTCGCCCACCAATTTCACCGAGGACCTCCTCTCCATTGGCCGCTCACCGGGGCTCCTGGCCATGACGCCCAAGATAGCCATCATCTTCGTCCCGGTTCTCGACAGCGCCGAGGCGGCAGGCGCTGCGACCGATCTCAGCGTTGCCGAGATTCACGAGTTCAGGTTCTAGGCGTTGGGCGACAGCGCCCTGCGACGCTGCCTCGACGGGGACTTCTTTGAGATTGATCTCTCCAGGGAAGCCTGGAAGTCGCGTCCCCTGTCGTGGAAAACGGCGACGACTCCTACACCTTCCGCATCCAGGTCGCGCCCGCTTCTCCGCGGCAGAGTTCCGCCTCACCATTGTCCCGCTCTTCCGCAGCTTCGAGGTCCTCAAGTTCTCCTCCGCAAGTTTCAGTTACCACGCCGAGCTCCGCCGCATCCCTCTATTGTTCTGTGCAGGCATCGCGTTGCACACCGCACTGGAGACTTGTCGCTCCGCCGAATTTCGGCGCGAAATATGGTCCGGTCGGTCGATGCGGCTCTCCAAGAACGACAACTGCGAGGATGTGGACGAGGCTGGCCGGTACTGGTGCCTGGAGCCGAAGCACTAATACGCCCAATTTGCATCACCATTCTATATCATAATTTGCCTCTATTCATTGATATTTGTCTTATTATGAGGTATTACTTATGGCTTTTCATCTGTTTATGCATGTTGGATGATGAAAGAACATGTGTGCCCCCATGTATGGTTTTGGTAATTAATGACAATCTCTATGGACTAATGCTTGTATCAAGATGTACTTGTAGGAATTGTCCATAGGCAATGCTTGAACCATATGTTGGCTTCAAGGTTTGGAGAAGAAGAAAGTGAAGAGGATCAAGTGGTGACCAAGGTGTTCAAAGAGTGATCCACAGATTGGTCATGTGAGAGTTAAACCTATGGCAAGTATGTCTTGAAGAATAAGATGGATTAATATCTCTGGTGCACCTTCAAGGCATCAACATAATGAAGAAAGGAAGAAATGATGTGCAAGCTAAAGATGTGCAATATCTAGAAGATCTCATGGTTGAAGCTTTCCATCCTCGGTGATCATGGATTGATGAAGACTAGGTCAAAGTAAAGGTTTCCCCATGTTGTATGGGGGAGTAACTTGCAAGTCTTCATCAAGAAAGTGCGTACAAGAGCAATCAAGAAAGGTGTTCCATCTTGAGAAGGACAAGACCGTCTACATCATAATCAAGTGGAATATGTGCAAGGCAAAGGTATGATCTTGATAGGGTTTCTCTCTTACCGGTCTCTAGATGTTAGTTGGAGAGACCGGTTTATAGGATAGACAACCGTACTATCAAGAGGGGCTCTCAAGTGAGTAACTCGATCATATCCTTCAGAGAGAGCTCAAACCTTTGCATACTTTGCATCATCCTTTCTTGGTTGTTATTTGGATCTTATCCATGTGAGGTTCTAGAGCTTGTGGCAATATTCATAACAAGCCCTAGTTCATCAAAAACGGATTTCCCCTTTATATCCTATTGCGTTTTTGATCTTTGAGGTTTTCCGGTTTCTCACCAAGAGAGGTATATCACTTTATAATACATGAAACGTTCTCTCTTGGTGGTATCCAATATTTCCACTTTTTGTTGGATAGCCCTTGTTGTCCTATTTCCAACAAAATTGGTTTCGGGTCAACCGGAGTTTCAAAACTCTAGATATCGTCATTTGAAGTTTGCCTCTTATTTGGTTCTGACCGGAGTCTCCGGTCTACATGGACCGGAGTCTCCGGTGTAGTCCGGAGTTTCCGGATGTGTCTCTGGTGGTGACTTCAGAATCAGGGACATCTTGTATGAGGGTCCGAGCAGTCCAAGGCTACCCCGGAGTCTCCGGTGTTTCCTTAGTCCAGAGTCTCCGGTGTTGGAAGACCGGAGTCTCCGGTATTTTTGGGTCTTGGATGGCCCAGGTCATTCAGATGGGCGGTCCGGAGGCTAGTCCGGAGGTTGGGCCGGAATCTCCGGTGTAGACCGGAGTCTCCGGTCTGACTTTTCCCCAACGGGCAGAAAACGGTCAGAAATCTGTGGGCCTATAAAAAGGGGCCCTTCTTCCCCAATGCAACAGCTCGAGTTTTTACAGGATTTATCCTCCATTCTTGACCCTATTGAGCTTGCTTCACCTTCAATCCCTCCCTTGATTCTTGCATATACTTTAGGGATTTGAAAGAGGAGATCTAGATCTACAATCCCACCAATCCATCCCTCCTCTAATTGAGGGGAACATCTTGGGATCTAGATCTTGGAGTCTTTTGTGGATTTCCTCCATTGTTCTTCCTTTCTTATTCCCCCACAATCTTTTGTAGCTTTGGTGGAATTTGGGAGAGAAGGATTTGAGCACTACTTGTGTTCTTGCCATTGCATTTGGTGCATCGGTTTGAGTTCTCCCCGGAGGATTTGGTGAGTGAAAGTTGAGAAGCTTTTTACTCTTGGGTTCTTGGAACCCTAGACGGTTTGTTGGTGTTGCAGGTTGTGGCCTTGGTGGCATTGTGGCCTTGGTGGCGTTTGTTGGGAGCCTCCAATTAAGTTGTGGAGAAGTGCCCCAACCTTGTGAGAGGTTCCGGCTGCCACCGACAAGTGCACCGATAGTGGAAGCGTGGATCGATCCCATTGGGGTGAGATTCACCGGAGAATAAGGGAGGCCTTTTGTGGTGTTGGTGGTTTGATACCACCCCCTCTCCAAACAAGACGTACTCCATGTTGGGAGGAACTCGGTAAAATATCAGTGTCCCTGCGTGCCTCGGTTATCTCTATACCCGAGCTCTTTACTTATGCATTTTACATTGTGATAGCCTTCGTGCTTGAAGTAATATATATCTTGCTATCACTTTGTTGCTTGTATTGCTTAGCATAAGTTGTTGGTGCACATAGGTGAACCTTAGTTGTTCTAGGTTTGTCTTAACAAAGTAAACACTAGTTTTATTCCGCCTTTGTTGAGCCACTCTAAGAAAAGTTTTAATCGCCTATTCACCCCCCCTCTAGGCGACATACGCATCCTTTCAGATGATTCTTGGAGGATGGACTGCCGGAGTCTGGATTTTGATGGAAAGAAGACGTTTCGGTGCAATTTCGCGAATATCAGAAAAATATGGAAACATATTATTTTACTAGAGGACGAAGGGAGCCAGAAGGAGGGACGAAGAAAGGCCGCAGGAGGACCCACACACCCCTAGGCGCGGGCCCACCTTGGGCCGCGCCTAGGGCAGGTGTGGCCCACCTACCCGGCCTCCGACTCTGCCTCTTCGCCTATATCTTCCCTTCGGAACCCTAAGGCTCACGGGGCGACCACAGATAGATTTCCGCCGCCTCTGGGAGCGAAAAACACCGAGAGAGAAAGATCTCTCCGGTAGATAGACTTCTGCCGGGGGAATTCCTTCCCGTAGAGGGGAGACCGTCGCCATCAACGCCATCATCAAGCTAGGCTTCATAGGGATCATCATCATCCACACCATCATCTCCACCAGCACCATCATCACCACTCCGTCTCGCTGTAACAATTATGTTGGATATTGCTTTAGTTCATTAGGGGAAACCTTCCGGTGTTGATTACTATTGTAGTTGATGCTTGTGAGTGGAACCATTGGATTATTGTTTATGTTTAGGTTGTTATCCATTATCATATCATATTTGATCTTGATCCATATGATGTCTTGTGAGTAGTTCGTTGTGTTCTTGAGGACATGGGAGAAGTCATGTTATTAGTAGTGAATCTGTGTTGAGTTATTATTCAATGGTTTAGTATTAAATTGTGGTGATATTCTTCTAGTGGTGTCATGTGAACGTCGACTACATGACACTTCCCCATTTATGGGCCTAGGGGGATGCATTGTGTATTTGGCTACTAATTGTGGGGTTCTTGGGATGTAAACCTGAACCCCCGTTAGGACACCTTTACACAAGGGAGTGTAGGATCTCAGAGTTTAAGGCCGTGGTTAGATTTATATCTTAATTACTTTCTTGTAGTTACGGATGTTTAAGGGGGTTTACTCATAATTATGTATTAGTCCTAGGAAGGGCGGTATGTTAGCACAGGTTCACCCACACAACACTTACAAACACCGGAGAAGAGTACTCAGCTATTTGAAGCGAAAGCACTTGACAGAATTCCCATGTGTCCTCGAGAACGTTTGGTCCTTATAAGTATTTCCACCGGCTTGTCCTTTGCTAAGAAAGGATTGGGCCACTTGCTCCGTTTGTTCGTTACCTTTGTTACTTGCTCTTTGTTTTGTTGCCTTGTCAGAAAACCACTAAAAATCCATTTGCTAAGTATTCACAGGGATTTTCTGCTCCATACCACTGTTCAGCACCTTTTGCTCCTCGTTGGGATCGACACTTCTATTTATCAAAAGTACTACGATACACCCCCTATACTTGTGGGTCATCAAGACTATTTTCTAGCGCCGTTGCCGGGGAGTGAAGCGCCATTGAAGAGTGGAACTGGTAAGGGAAACTTCTACTGTGAGTATTGCTTTTGTTACTGCTTGTTACTTTGTTTCCAATATGGATAACCCACTTGGTTTTCTGTTTGGGAAAACTACTACCACTGCTAAGGTAGTAGATGAACCACCACTTGTTGAGATAAATCCTTTTAAGATACCTACAAGTATTGTTGATCGTGTTATGGATAATTATTATTTAGGGGACGGAACAGTCCATCCCGGTGATCACTTGCTTTTTATCCATGAATTATGCGGGTTGTTTAAGTGTGCAGGTATCACAATTGAACAGGTGAAGAAGAAGCTACTCTCATTATCCTTGAAAAGGGAGAGCTGGAGAATGGTATAAGCTGCTGAAGAATGGACAGTCCATGGAATGGGAGGAGATGACATCTCTCTTTTACTCTAAATTTTATCCTCCCAGTGAGATTCGTAAGGATAGAAATCTTATATATAACTTTTGGCCTCTTGATGGAGAAAGTACAGCTCAAACTTGGGGGAGATTGAAGTTACTAATGCTTAAATGTCCTATTCATGAACTCCCTAACAATATTATTCTCAATAACTTTTATGCTATGCTTTCTCTTCATGATAAAGATTTACTAGATGCTTCTTGTGTTGGATCATTCACACGTATGAAGGAAGAAGCTAAATGGGATCTCTTAGACCGTAATAAAGATAACACTGAGGCTTGGGAGAATGATAAAGGAAGAAAGTCGGGTATAAACTATGATTATGAATGCATTAAATCTTTTATGGGAACTGATGACTTTCGTGATATTAGCAATGAATTTGGTCTTGATTCCCAAAGTATTGCCAACTGTTTTAAGGCCTTTGCCTCTTACATAGAAATTTCCAAGAAGAAGTGGAATAAGTACCATGCTCCTTATAAAGATGTTGTTAATCATGTTCCCGTTAGAAGTACTCAAGTTTATACTACTAATCATATTATGCCTGAACCTCATGTTGAGAAAATGCCTTTCCCAGCTAAGGAGTATTCTATGATTATTAGTGCAAATAACAAAGGTACAATGAAAACTGTGGAGACTGGTAAGCAATTGAATGTTGAACCTGTGGTAGCTATTATGAAAGACATTGTCACTAGAAATATAGAGGATGAACACATTGTCTTCTATGAAGATGCTTCTAATATTGTTTCTTATCCTAGTAAGGATAGAAAAGCTAGTGTTCATGTGCTTTCTATTAAAATTGGTGATCATTTCTACTATGGTTTATGTTATATTGGTGCTAGTTCTAGTGCTATTCCTTATGATATTTACAGGGAAATTATGCATGAGATTGGTCCTTGTGAGCTTGAGGACATTGATGTGGTTATTCACCTTGCTAATAAGGAAAACATTTGCCCCATTGGCATTGTAAGAGATGTGGAAGTTCTCTACGGTAAGATTAAGTATCCTGCTGATTTTCTAGTGCTTAATTCAGCAGCTAGCAAAACTTGTCCTATCATTTTTGGTAGACCTTTCTTCAACACTTGTGGAGATATTATTGATTGTAAGAAGGAAAAAGTTTTAACTAAGTTTGATGGAAATTATTATGAGTTTAACTTTTCCAAATTTGCTAAAGCTCCTTGTGAAAATAGTTTGCCTAATAAAGATTTCAGGATGGAACAACTTGCTCCTATTGATCCAGTCTATTACCTCGGGCCTCTTTTTGATGACTATAAGTATGCTTATTCTGATGATAAAGTTGTTTTAGGTGATAGATATATTGTCAACTTTATTCAAAGTGCCACTGAAAGTTATTATGAGAGAGGGAAACATGGTTTTATGCATCTCAATAATGTTAAGTTTCTCCGTTTTATGTTGAAAGCTTTAAAGTTGCATATGTTTTGTCTTCCTATGCTTGTGGTTTTTTGTTTCAACAATTCGTTTTCTCATGATACTCTCATGCATAGGAAGTGGGTTAGACTCAAATGTGTTGGTTATTTGCTTCTTGATGCTCTCTTTCACTTCAAATATATATATCCTATGTGAGCATCTTTGGAAGTTTCAAGCCTAACTTAAAGGCATTAAAGAAAAGTACTTCTTGGGAGATAACCCAAGAGTTTTGTCGAGTCTTGGAAGTTATTACCTCAGTAATAACCGCTCCTTATCCTTTTTTTTTTGGTTTTTGTGTCAAGTTCAACTACTTTTGTGAAGTAGAGGAGTTGTGAAAAGTGGCTGTCTTAGGACATATTTTTGTGTTGTATTGTAAAAATTCGTGAGGGAGATCAGTACTTCAGATGAAGCTGCATTTTCCTAAGCTTGTTCTCCAAGTTGTTACCCAACTTTCATTAGTTCTGCACTTTTTTATTTGAGCAACAAAAGATCTTCAAAAAAATCAATCTTTACCTGTTGGTCTATTTTGACAGATTTCTGCCATCATTTGCATTTGCCTCTTACATAAGCTTTTGTCTTTCAGTTGAAGTGTGTACCAAAGGTTTATTGTTTTTGCTTACATTAATGTTTTCATTGAGTTTGTGCAAAGGTTTTGTATGAAGGAAATTATCAGGAGAAGGAGAAAAGGAATTTGAAGAGTTCGTCTTTGAATAGGTATAAGTGGTGAAAACATAAGGTTTGTGAAACTCCAATCTTTTTATATTTTTGATGTTTTTAATATATAAGGGAAGTTACGAGATGGAATTGAAGAGGAAACGGAGTTTGGGGTGGACGAACCCACCCCAGGCACGGGCCCAGCCTGGCCGCGCCTTAGGGGGGTGTTCCCCCCTCGAACTCCATCTCTGCCTCGTTTCCATGTCAGTACCTTCCTTATGCCTTGAAACTTCATAATATATACCCCCCCCGGATCCCCTGAGGTCCGTGCATCGTGTTCTCGTCGTGTTTTTGTTTCAATCTGTTTCTATCAGGAAATCTTCTCAAGTTTAGAGCACCATGGCCTCCGCCAACGACAAAGGCAAGAGACCCAAGGAAGAAGAACCTCAAGTCCCCAAGGATGAGGAGATTTCAGTAGGGTATGAAGGTGACATGGAGGAGGATAAGAAACCGGACACTCGCGCTACCGTCGCAAGCATTGGAGTGGTGGAACGACCTACCAAGCTTAAGAGGACAGCACAGATGTCTATAGGAGGGAAATCTCGATGTCATACTCTCTCTCCACGATCATCTCCTCCACGTAAGAAGAGACCCTTCCATACACTTATACATGAATATCAATATCAACATGTGACCAAAGGGAATTTGCCCTTGGTTTGGGATATGCCTCGTTCTAACAATGCAGAGAAGGATCATGCTAAGGATGAAGAATAGGGAAAGAATAACAAGAACTGGGATTCTCGGACTGACATGATCATGAACCGTATAGAGAAAAACTCGGAGCTAATCCGTACTCTTACTTTTGAGTTCGAGGAGTTGAGGAAATTTATTGAAGAGCTTATCAAGAGAACACCACCACCAAAAGAGTAATTCATCATCAGGTTTGGCATCCCCTTGGCTTGTTCCAAGCTTGGGGGAGTGCCGCGGTATCACCACCATTATCTTTTATCTTTTACCTTTTTAGTGGATTCATATTTATGGTAGAGAAGTTATCTTATAGTTTTGTTTGCATGTGGAAGTATCTCTCCTTTAGTTGATTATCTATGTATCCCTTGGTGTGAGTGTCTTTATTGAATATTAATGAGAAGTATCATCTTTTACTTTTTGCACTTCTTATTTTAGTTTGCAGTCTCTATTATATGATGGATCTTGTTGATCAGTATTGGCACCACTTTGGGATCATCAAGTGGATCTAAATTGGTTTTGGCAAACCGAGTTCTGGTCAGTAGTAACAATTTTTGAGGTCTGAAAGAAAAAGAGAAAGAAAAAACTTACAGGTATTTCGTATCAGTTGTTTTCTTTCTTGTGGCTCATAAGCTTAGTATTCTTTATTTAAGATCTTTTGTGTCTTCAAGGAAAATTGCATGTTTGGCTTTATTACTTGTATGTTTGCTTGTTTCTTTCTGTTGGAGATATGCCCTAGAGGCAATAATAAATGTAGTTATTATTATATCTTTGTGTTTATGATAAATGTTTACATTCATGCTATAACAGTATTAACCGGAAACATTAATACTTGTGTGATTTGTAAACTAAATAAGAGTCCCTAGTAAAGCCTCTTTATAATACTAGCTTGTTGGTTAATAGATGATCATGGTTTCCTGATCATGAACATTGAGATGTTGTTGACAATAAGATCATATCATTAGGAAAATGGTATGATGGACATACTCCTATAGATAAGCGTAGCATAAAGATCAAGTCATTTTAATAGTTCAATTGCCATAAGCTTTCTGATACATAGTAACCTAATTCCTTCGACCATGAGATCATGCTTATCACCATCACCGGAAGGATGCTTTGATGACATCAAACACCACACCGTAACTGGGTGGCTATAAAGGTGGCATTGAGTGTTCGGAAAGTATGGGTTGAGACACATGGATCAAGAGTGGGATTTGTCCATCCATATGACGGATAGATATACTCTGGGCCCTCTCGGTGGAATGTCATCCAATTAGCTTGCAAGCATGTGACTGGCTCACAAGGTATCACATACCGCGGGAACGAGAAAAGAGTACTTATCAGTAACGATGTTGAACTAGGTATGCAGAGATACCGACGATCAAAAACCTCGGATAAGTAAACTATCGTGAGACAAAGGGAAATTGGTATCGTATGTAAGTGGTTCATTCGATCGCAAAGTAATCGTAGAAATATGTGGGAGCCATATGAATTTCCAGATTCCTCTATTGGTTATTGTTCGGAGAAGTGTCTCGATCATGTCCGCATAATTCACGAACCGTAGGGAGACACACTTAAGGATTCGATGTTGTTGAGTAGTTATGGAATGATGCGAAAGAGACCGAATGTTGTTCGGAGTCTCGGATGGGATCCGGGATATCACGAGGAGATCCGGAATGGTCCGGAGAATAAGATTCATATAAGGAAAGTCCTGTTTCGGAGTTGGGGAATGATTCCGGTGTTTTCATCGGGAATGTTCTAGAAGGGTCCGGAAGGTCCGGCACTCCGGAGGGGAAGGGTACATGAATGTGTCATGACAATATGGAATGGTTGCATCATGTACTAGGTCACTTGGCTGGGCAAAATAAAGGGATAAATCAAATCCTAGTTTTAAAGTCAAACGCCAATTTGAAAAAGTCAAACGACAAGTTTGCTTGGTGGAGGGAGAGTAGGAAACCTACTTGGGGAGGAGTTCCCCTCCCTCCACCCGCCGGCCAAGGAGGCCGAGTTGGGGGAGGACTCCCTCCTCCCAACCGGGCACCCTCCACCTATATAAGGAGGGGTAGGGCGCCCCCTACCCTCACACCCAAAACCCTAGCCCTCTCCTCCAAGTCGCCGGCGCCACCACCTCCTTGCGCCGCCGCCTAGGGCACCTCCAACTCGACGAGTTGGGGTGTTCCCCAAACCCTAGCCGCCCGCTAATCCCTCCCCTTGGTGCCCTCTAAACCCTAGATCACCAAGGCCTCTCTCATAGTCCACCATACTCGCTCCGGCTTAAGGCGAAGCCCTGCGGGATCTCCCCTCTACTTCTGACACCACGCTGTCGTGCTGCCGGAATCGCGAGGAGAGTGCTACAACCTCCGCTGCCTGCTGGAACAAGGGATAGGAAGGTCTTCATCGAGTAATTAACGCAGACCGATCATGGAAGCGCCGAACGCAGCGCCGGAAGGATCGTCTACGCGATCTTGAGACCGGCAAGAGTACGACTACATCACCCACGAGAATCTGCTCTCGTTAACCGCTTTGGAATCTTCGAGGGTGAGTTCCTCTATCGACTCGTTGCTACAATCTAGTAGATAGATCTTGGATTGTTTGTTTTCATGCGGTAGAATTTTTTTGTTTTCCATGCTATGAACCCCTACAGTGGTATCAGAGCCGTGTCTATATGTTGATATGTTGCACGAGTAGAACACAATGGTCATTGAGGGCGGTGGTGCTTTTATTATCAATTGCTTTTTGTGTACTTTGGATCTTGCGGTATGATGGGATGAAGCAGCCCCGGATAACCTTACATGACATCGTTCATGAGACTTGCTCCACGCTCAACATGCAACTTGTATTGCATAAGTGGATTTGCGGGTGTCTGTCTCTCCCATCATAGTATAGATCCAATTTACAACGGGCACTTGATAGTTCAAACATGAACGTTGTGGTTCTTGTTCGTAAGTTAGAACGACACTTATTGAAAGCCCCAAACCACATAAAATATGCAAAGAAAATTAGAGGCGTCTAACTTTGTTTTGCAGGGGTGTGCTATGATGTGATATGGCCATGATTGTGATTATATATGATGTATGCAATGTCCTTTATTGTAAGTTGGCAACCGACAGGAGCCATATGGTTGTCTTTAAATTCTGTTAAGACCCGCGTGTCTATTCAAAGTAGTTGTAATAGTTGAAGCTGGTGGACGACAACCATGAAACGGCGCCATTGACCTTGACGCTATGCCGGTGATGATGGAGATCATGTTCGTGCTTGAAGATGGATATCGGAAGCACAAGAAGAAAGGCCATATCATATCACATATTATGAATTGCATGTGATGTTAATCCTTTATGCATCTTGTATTTCTTAGTTAACGACGGTAGCATTATAAGATGATCCCTCAAGCACATAAATTTCAAGTTTTAAAGTGTTCATCCTTAGTAAGCACCGTTGCTAAAGCTCGTTGTTTTGAAGCACCACGTGATGATCGGGTGTGTTAGATTCTGCGAGTGTATACAACGTTAGCAAGCCAGATTTTCTCATGCGGAAGCTAAGGTTTGATCTTGACGAGCCTATGATGTACAGACATGGTCTCGGAACACGGATCACCGAAAGGTAAAGCATGAGTCATATAGTAGATATGATGAACATGTTGATTGTTCGCCATTGAAGCTACATCAACTCTCGTGATGATCGGTTTTGATGTGGTGGATTTGGTTCGTGTGATCACTAAAACAATGTGAGGGATATTGTTTTGAGTGGGAGTTCACCTAGATTAATTTAACTATTAATTAGAACTCAATTTGTCATAAACTTAGTCTAAACTATTGCAAATCTGTTGTAGATAAATGGCGGCCCCGCCATCAATTTTAATCGTTCTAGAGAAAGAAAAGTTGAAAAACAATGGAAGCAACTTGGATTGGGTCCGCAATTTGAGGATTGTCCTCAATCTGGTAATTTGACCTATGTCTTGGATGCACTGGTGCCCGCAATGATGCTACCGATGAAGTAAAGAATGTTTACCTCACTCGGAAGAATCAGTACTCAACAGTTCAGTGTGCTATCTTGTATGGTTTGGAATTAGAGCTTCAGAAAAGGTTTGAGAACCATGACCCACATGATATTGTCCGTGAACTCAAAATGATATTTGAGGCTCATTGGTAGTTGAGAGTTATGAGGCTTCTGAAAAGTTCTTTAACTGCAAGATGGAAGAGGGCAGCTCCGTAAATGAGCATGTGCTTAAGATGTCTGGGCACGCAAACAAACTCCAAAGTTTGGGTATAGTGATTCCTAATGCTTTGGGGATTTACCGTGTCCTCTAATCACTACCACCAAGTTACAAGAACTTTGTGATGAACTACAATATGCAAAACATGAACAAGATGTTGCCAGAACTCTTCTCCATGTTGAAATCTGCAGAAGTGGAGATAAAGAAAGAGCATCAAGTGTTGTTGGTCAATAAGACCACCAAATTCAAGAAAGGCAAGTTTAAGCAAAAGGGAAACTTCAAGAAGGGTGGTAAGAAAGTTGCCACCGGCGAAAGAAGACCAAGGTGGCCTAAGCACGATCTTGAGTGCTTTTACTACAAGGAGAAGGTCATTGGGCGAATTGCCCAAAGTACTTGGCGGATTTGAAGAACGGCAACATCAAGAAGAAAGGTATATCCGATATACATGTTATTGATGTGTATCTCACTAGTACTCGTAGTAGTGCCAGGTATTTGATCTTGGTTCGGTTGCTCATATTTGTAACTCGAACAAAAGTCTTGCAGAATAAAAGGAAGCTAGCGAAGAACAAGGTGACGATGCGCGTTGGAAATGGATCAAAGGTTGATGTGATCGCGGTCAGCACGCCACCTCTTCATCTACCATTGGGATTAGTTTTATACTTAAATAATTGTTATTTGGTGCCTGCGTTGAGCATGAACATTATATCGAGATCATGTTTATTTTGAGATGGTTACTTGTTTAAGTCCGAGAATAATGGTTGTTCGATTTATATGAGTAATATGTTTTATGCACATGCACCTTTGATAGATGGTCTATTCTTATTGAATCTCGATTGTAGTAATACACACATAAATAACATTGAGGCTAAATGTTTGAAATTGAGAGATAACTCGACCATATGTGGCACTGTCGTCTTGGTCACATTGGAGTGAAGTGTATGAAGAAACTCCATTCCGATGGACTTCTTGAATCACTTGATTTCGAATCACTTGAAAGATGTGAAGCATGTCTGATGGGTAAAATGACTAAGACTCCATTTTCTGGTATGATGGAGCGAGCTACGGACTTGTTGGAAATCATACATACCGATGTGTGTGGTCCAATGAGTGTAGCATCACGCGGTGGTTATTGTTGGAATTATGCGCTAGAGGCAATAATAAAGATGTTATTATTATAATTCTTGTTCATGATAATGTTTATATTCCATGCTGGAATTGTATTAAGCGGAAACTTTAATACTTGTGTGGTTTGTGAACAACACCGTGTCCCTAGTACGCCTCTATGGACTAGCTCATTGATTAATGATGGTTAAGGTTTCCTAACCATAGACATGAGTTTTTGATTAATAATGAGATCATATCATTGGGAGAATGATATGATGGACAGACCCAAACTAAGTGAAGCAATTAGATCGTGTCATCGTGTTCATCTTTGCGAAGCTTTTCTTATGTCAAATATTGTATTCCTCAGACCATGAGATATCGACTCCACAGTATCGGAAGAAAGCTTTGAGGTCATCAAACGTCATCCTATGAGAGGGTGATCATAAAGGTGTCTCTCGTAATCGGAAAGTACATTGTTGTATGTATCGAGATGGGATTTCCCTCCCAAGTCGGAGAGATATACTTGGGCCCTGTAATCGATATCAACACCGCTTGCAAGCATGTGGTTAAGGTTAATCACAAAGTGATATCGGATTACGAGCGAGTAAAGTACTTTTGTGAGCGAGATTGAACTAGGTATGGCATTGCAGCGATCGAATCTCGGGCAAGTAAAATATCGCGACGAAGGGAATATATATGGGATTGATTGAATCCTGGCATCGTGGTTCATCCGATATGATCATCGATGAATGTTGGAGTCAATATGGGTTTTCCACTTTGTTGATTATTGATAGAAGATCATGTCCGCATATTCTCGAACCCGCAGGTCACACACTTAACGTGTCTCGGCGATAGGATAGATTGGATAATTGGTTTATGAGTTTTTGTTGAGTCTCGGATGGGATCCGCGACATCACGAAAGGTTCCGGAGTGGTCCGGAGAATAAGATTCATATAAAAGTGCAGTTTTTGGAGTTGAATTGTTCCAAGTTAATCGGTATTGTCTGGAAGCTTCTAGAACCTTCCGAAAGGGGACCAACGTGGCCCCACCTTCCGGGAGGGGCATGGGCCTATGAGGGAGTTCCTGGCGCATTGGGCCAGGGCACAAGGCCCATAGGGCCCAGCCAAGAGAGGTTTAAACTCTAGATAGAGCTTCTAGAAAGGGGTTTCCTTGCCCCCACTCTTCCTCCCTCCTTGGGGCCGCCTTGGCTTGGGGAGGGATAGGCTGCACCCACCTCTATATATAGAGGCTGGGGCGCACCAACCCCACACCTTCCCTCCAACCCTAGCTGCCCTGCGCCTCCCTCTCCCTCCCATTGTTTGTGGCGAACCCTGCTGCAGAAATTCTCCACCATATACACCACGCCGTCGCGTTGTAGATCCAACCCATCTCTCCACCATACTTGCTGGACCAAGGAAGGAGGAGACGTCGAGGTGCTTCACGTGTGCATCTCACGGAGGCACCACCACTTGTGGTGCTAGATCGGATCGGATCGCGAGGAGGAGAAGCGAGTACGACTACATCACCGATGTTCCGACGAACGTTCCGCTGTGCGAATCTTCAATGGTATGAAGATCTAATCCAATCTCTCTCGTTGTTTGCATCTCCTAGATTATATCTTGGCTTTCCCTCTGTTCGCATCCATAGAAAATTTTGATTTACTATGCCGCGAAACCCTTCAGTTATCGTTATGTTCTTACCTTCACGGATGACTTGAGTAGATATGGGTATATCTATTTCATGAAACATAAGTCCGAAACTTTCGAGAAGTTTAAGGAATTTCAAAGTGAGGTAGAGAATCAACGTAACAAGAAGATTAAATTTCTATGTTCTGATCGTGGAGGTGAATATCTAAGTTACGAGTTTGGCGAGCATTTGAAGAAATGCGAAATACTTTCACAATTGACACCGTCGGGAACACCACAACATAATGGTGTGTCCGAACGTCGTAATCGAACTCTCTTAGATATGGTTCGTTCTATGATGTCACTTACAGATTTACCGCTATCGTTTTGGGGTTATGCGTTAGAAACAGCCGCATTCACTTTAAATAGGGCACCATCTAAATCCGTTGAAACAACACCGTATGAATTATGGTTTGGGAAGAAACCTAAATTGTCGTTCCTTAAAGTTTGGGGTTGCGAAGCCTATGTAAAGAAGTTACAGCCGGACAAGCTTGAACCCAAAGCGGAAAAATGCGTCTTCATAGGATATCCGAAGGAAACTGTTGGGTATACCTTCTATCATAGATCCGAGGGCAAAATCTTCGTTGCTAAGAATGGATCCTTTCTAGAGAAGGAATTTCTCTCGAAAGAAGTGACTGGAAGGAAAGTAGATCTCGATGAGGTTGTTGAACCTTCTCTCGAACTTGTGAGTAGCGCAACACCAGAAGTAGTTCCTATGACGCCTACACCAATAAGAGAGGAAGCTAATGATGATGATCATGAAACTTCGGTTGAAGTTACTACAGAACCTCGCAGGTCGACGAGAACTCGTACCACTCCTGATTGGTATGATCCCGTTATGAGTGTCATGTTGGTGGACAACATCGATGACCCTGCGACATATGAGGAAGTGATGATGAGCCCAGATTCCAATAAATGGCAAGAAGCCATGAAATCCGAAATTGGATCCATGTACGAAAACCAAGTATGGACTTTGGTGGACTTACCGGATGGTAAGGTCACGAGAACAAATGGATTTTCAAGAAGAAAAGCGATCTGGTGGTAATGTTATCGTTTATAAAGCTCGACTTGTCGCAAAAGGGTTTCGACAAATTCAAGAAGTTGACTACGATGAGACTTTCTCACCAGTAGCGAAGCTAAAGTCTGTGAGGATTATGTTAGCAATTGCTGCATATTATGATTATGAGATATGGCAGATGGATGTCAAAACGGCGTTCCTCAATGGAGACATTGATGAAGAGTTGTATATGATGCAACCCAAAGGTTTTGTCGATCCTAAAGATGCTAACAAGGTATGCAAACTTCAACGGTCCATATATGGATTGAAGCAAGCATCCCGAAGTTGGAATCAACATTTTGATAAGGTAATCAAAAGCTTTGGATTTATACAAACTTATGGAGAAGCTTGTATTTACAATAAAGTGACTGGGAGCTCTCTAGCATTCTTAATACTATATGTAGATGACATATTGTTGATTGGGAATGATGTAGACCTTCTTAATAGTGTCAAGGAATATTTGAATAATAGTTTTTCAATGAAGGATCTTGGCGAAGCAGCTTACATATTAGGCATAAAGATTTATAGAGATAGATCGAGACGCCTAATATCATTGTCACAAAGTACATATATGGACAAAGTTCTAAAGAGGTTTGGAATGGAAGATAGTAAGAAAGGGTTCTTGCCCATGTTTCCCAATACGACCTTGAGTAAAACTCAAAGTCCAGCAACGGCAGAAGATAGAGAAAGGATGAGTAAGACTCCCTATGCCTCAGCCATAGGATCTCTAATGTATGCCATGCTATGTACTAGACCCGACATTGCATATCTTTATTAGTTTGACTAGCAGATATCAAAGTGATCCAGAGTGGATCATTGGACGTGATCAAAACAACCTTAAGTACTTGAGAAGAACTAAGGATATGGTTCTTTCTTATGGAGGTGATGAACAACTCGTTGTTAATGGTTACACCGATGCTAGTTGGAACACCGATCCGGATGATTCTAAATCCCAATCTGGATACGTATTTACTTTGAATGGTGCAAGATTGTGGAGGAGTGCAAAGCAAAGCGTTGTGGCGAGATCTTCAATCGAATCGAATACATAGTCGCTTGGAGTCTTCACAAGAAGCGATATGGATGAAGGAGTTCATTCTGAGCTCGGTGTGGTTCCAAGTCTTGGACCCGGTTCATCTCATCGTGATAACATGGGCGCCATAGCCAATGCGCAAGAACCAAGGTCACACAAGAAGCTGAAGCACATCAAGCTACGTTTTCACGCTATTCGAGAACATGTCCAAGATGGTGACATAAAGATTTGCAAAGTACACACAGATCTAAATGTGGCGGATCCGTTGACTAAACCTCTCCCGAGGGCAAAACATGACCAACACCAAACTGCCATGGGTGTTCGGTATATTAGCATGTAATCTAGATTAGTTGACTCTAGTGCAAGTGGGAGACTGTTGGAGATATTCCCTAGAGGCAATAATAAATGTAGTTATTATTATATCTTTGTGTTTATAATAAATGTTTACATTCATGATATAACAGTATTAACCAGAAACATTCATACTTGTGTGATTTGTAAACTAAATAAGAGTCCCTAGTAAAGCCTCTTTATAATACTAGCTTGGTGGTTAATAGATGATCATGGTTTCCTGATCATGAACATTGAGATGTTGTTGACAATAAGATCATATCATTATGAGAATGGTATGATGGACATACTCCTATAGATAAGCGTAGCATAAATATCAAGTCATTTTAATAGTTCAATTGCTATAAGTTTTTTGATACATAGTAACCTAATTCCTTCGACCATGAGATCATGCTTATCACCATCACCGGAAGGATGCTTTGATGACATCAAACACCACACCGTAACTGGGTGGCTATAAAGGTGGCATTGAGTGTTCGGAAAGTATGGGTTGAGACACATGGATCAAGAGTGGGATTTGTCCATCCATATGACAGATAGATATACTCTGGGCCCTCTCGGTGGAATGTCATCCAATTAGCTTGCAAGCATGTGACTGGCTCACAAGGGATGACATACCACAGGAACGAGAAAAGAGTACTTATCAGTAACGAGGTTGAACTAGGTATGCAGAGATACCGACGATCAAAACCTCGGATAAGTAAACTATCGTGAGACAAAGGGAAATTGGTATCGGTGTGAGTGGTTCATTCGATCGCAAAGTAATCGTAGAAATATGTGGGAGCCATATGAATTTCCAGATTCCTCTATTGGTTATTGATCAGAGAAGTGTCTCGATCATGTCCGCATAATTCACGAACCGTAGGGAGACACACTTAAGGATTCGATGTTGTTGAGTAGTTATGGAATGATGCGAAAGAGACCAAATGTTGTTCGGAGTCTCGGATGGGATCCGGGATATCACGAGGAGATCCAGAATGGTCCGGAGAATAAGATTCATATAAGGAAAGTCTTGTTTCGGAGTTAGGGAATGATTCCCGTGTTTTCATCGGGAATGTTCTAGAAGGGTCCGGAAGGTCCGACACTTCGGAGGGGAAGGGTACATGAATGTGTCATGACAATATGGAATGGTTGCATCATGTACTAGGTCACTTGGCTGGGCAAAATAAAGGGATAAATCAAATCCTAGTTTGAAAGTCAAACGCCAATTTGAAAAAGTCAAACGACAAGTTTGCTTGGTGGAGGGAGAGTAGGAAACCTACTTGGGGAGGAGTTCCCCTTCCTCCACCCGCCGGCCAAGGAGGCCGAGTTGGGGGAGGACTCCCTCCTCCCAACCGGCCACCCTCCACCTATATAAGGAGGGGTAGGGCGCCCCCTACCCCTCACACCCAAAACCCTAGCCCTCTCCTCCAAGTCGCCGGCGCCACCACCTCCTTGCGCCGCCGCCTAGGGCACCTCCAACGCGGCGAGTTGGGGTGTTCCCCAAACCCTAGCCGCCGGCTACTCCCTCCCCTTGGTGCCCTCTAAACCCTAGATCACCAAGGCCTCTCTCATAGTCCACCATACTCGCTCCGGCTTAAGGCGAAGCCATGCGGGATCTCCCCTCTACTTCCGACACCATGCCATCGTGCTGCCGGAATCGCGAGGAGACTGCTACAACCTCTGCTGCTTGCTGGAACAAGGGAGAGGAAGGTATTCATCGAGTCTTAGAGCGATGTGACCGATCTGAGCCGCTTTAACGTAGCACCAAAAGGATCGTCTATGCGATCTTGAGATCGGCAAGAGTACGACTACATCACCCACGAGAATCTGCTCTCGTTAACCGCTTTGGAATCTTCGAGGGTGAGTTCCTCTATTGACTCGTTGCTACAATCTAGTAGATAGATCTTGGCTTGTTTGTTTGCATGCGGTAGAATTTTTTTTTCCATGCTACGAACCCCTACACTTTCAACTCTCTTGCTTGTTACCCAGTCTTGCTAGCTAAAAACCTATTTTGAGAAGGAATACTTCTCATGTTTCCAAATCCCTTTGAACCAAAACTTTTGCCACTTGTGTCCACCATATACATAGTAGCTTTTGCTATTCCAAGCAAATTCTCAAGATTTATCTATCTTTCGAATTAAAAAGTATTTGTTATGTGAAAACTAGTTAGTAAAGCTCTCACGAACTTGATGGAACACCTTATTTCCTGCCCCTAATAGACTTGAACCATTGTGAACATCGAAGTTGTATATGCTTGCATCTATATGTTGGAATTAGCAGAACCGTGTTGTCATGGGGAACATTTTCAACATTGAACTTGTACTCTGTACATAGTTGATATCGTGCTCTTTTGTCCATGGATGTCAACGGTGTGAAATAAAGAGGGAACTTGTAAGTCCATGGAGTATGTATTCTGTGTTAGAGAAACGCCTGGGCCGCTAGCCTAAGCCATGCTTAATCATGGTGGAAACTTGCAGCATCACCATAGTGAGTCATCTATGAAGCATCCTCAATGAAAAGCTATGCACATAGTAAATAAAAAGATCGCTGAGATGCTCATTGTTTGCTTGCCTTTCATTTTGGTTATGGGAAAGCTCCTGTACCATGTGCAAGGGGTACCCCGTTGGCGGTTCTCAATGATATGCAAATATTTACAATGACAAGAACTTACCTGTGACCAAAGTTGAGTAGCATGAGGAGTGGCCCTCATATTCAAGGGATATGAGATTGCCAACTTATATTTCGTCAAGCATATACTCCATCCTTGTTCACTTTAACCTTAATCATCTCAAGATGCTTATGATAGGGGCAATGAGGGCTCAAAGCTAGTAAGTACCATAATCTTTTGGAAGCTCTTTATGACTTGTAATCCCTGCTTCCCTCTATGAAGGGACATTTCTCCCACTTCCAAGTTGAGTCAGTAAACCTACTTCCTCTCTATCTCCAGCAAGCATTTGAGTTGTTGTGTTTCAAGCATTCATATGGTTATTTATTCAATCATGTTCTTTATCTTCCTTGTTTGCATAAAACTCTTATCTATCGAGTATTACTTTGAAAGCCTTCACTTGTGAAAAACCTTTTTGAGCAAAGAGTGCTCATGTTTTGAAACTTCTACAAAAAAGCTTTTTGTGGAACCGTTTGCTAGGTGTTCTCTAACCAAGAACAAGTTTTCCAATTCCAATTATGATTTATCTTTATGCATCTCTATTGTGACTGTTGTACTTGGTTGCAAGCTAAGTTTTATAATGGTGAGTTGCTTTCTTCTATGAGTTGTGCAATGGTAAGTGTGATGCTTCTTGTTCGTATTCTTTTATCGACACTTCACTCCATAAACCTGTGGACATGTTTACTGAGCTTAGTTTTCACTTGGGGACAAGCGAAGTCTAAGCTTGGGGGAGTTGATACGCCCAATTTGCATCACCATTCTATATCATTATTTGCCTCTATTCATTGATATTTGTCTTATTATGAGGTATTACTTATGGATTTTCATATGTTTATGCATGTTGGATGATTCTTGGAGGATGGACTGCCGGAGTCTGGATTCTGATGGAAAAGAAGGCATTTCGGTGCAATTTCGCGAAGATCAGAAAAATATGGAAACATATTATTTTACCAGAGGATGAAGGGAGCCAGAAGGAGGGACGAAGAAGGGCCGCAGGGGGCCCACACCCCCTAGGCACGGGCCCACCCTGGGCCGCGCCTAGGGAAGGTGTGGCCCACCCGCCCGGCCTTCGACTCCGCCCCTTCGCCTATATCTTCCCTTCAGAACCCTAAGGCTCAGGGGGCGACCACATATAGATTTCCGCCGCCTCTGGGGGGCGGAAAACACCGAGAGATAAAGATCTCTTCGGCAAATAGATTTCCGTCGGGGGAATTCCTTCCCGGAGAGGGGAGACCGTCGCCATCAACACCATCATCAAGCTAGGCTTCATCGGGATCATCATCATCATCCACACCATCATCTCCACCAGCACCATCATAACCACTCTATCTCGCTGTAAAAATTGTGTTGGATATTGCTTTAGTTCATTAGGGGAAACCTTCCAGGTGTTGATTACTATTGTATTTGATTCTTGTGAGTGGAACCATTGGATTATTGTTTATGTTTAGATTGTTATCCATTATCATATCATCTTTGATCTTGATCCATATGATGTCTTGTGAGTAGTTCGTTGTGTTCTTGAGGACATGGGAGAAGTCATGTTGTTAGTAGTGAATCTGTGTTGAGTTATTATTCAATGGTTTAGTATTTAAGTTGTGGTGATATTCTTCTAGTGGTGTCATGTGAACGTCGACTACATGACACTTCACCATTTATGGGCCTAGGGGGATGCATTGTGTATTTGGCTACTAATTGTTGGGTTGCCGGAGTGACAGAAACCTGAACCCCCGTTAGGACACCTTTGCACAAAGGAGTGTAGGATCTCAGAGTTTAAGGCCGTGGTTAGATTTATATCTTAATTACTTTCTTATAGTTACGGATGTTTATAGGGGGTTTAATCACAAGTATGTATTAGTCCTACGAAGGGCGGTATTGTTAGCACAGGTTCATCCACACAACACTTACAAACACCAGAAAAGAGTACTCAGCTATTTGAAGCGAAAGCACTTAACAGAATTCACATGTGTCCTCGAGAACGTTTGGTCCTTATAAGTATTTCCACCGGCTTGTCCTTTGCTAAGAAAGGATTGAACCACTTGCTCCATTTGTTTGTTACCTTTGTTACTTGCTCTTTGTTTTGTTGCCTTGTCAGAAAACCACTAAAAATCAGTTTGCTAAGTATTCACAGGGATTTCCTGCTCCATACCACTGTTCAGCATCTTCTGCTCCTTGTTGGGATCGACACTCTTATTTATCGAAAGTACTACGACACACCCCCTATACTTGTGGGTCATCAATCACCCATGCGAGGTGTCGTGGTGCGACCGTGCGACGGACCATTGGGCACGTTGGAGAGCAACGGGTGGGTCTATTCGGTGCACTGCTCGTTCAAGCTCTTCACGGCCGATGCAACGTGGCGGTGCCTCGACGGCAAGTGGCTCTTCTTCTGGGGGGGATTCCAACCACGTCGACACCATCTGGAACCTCCTGACATTCGTCTCGGCGTCGAGGACACATCTGTGGTGATGCGCCTATTTGATGCGGTGTTCACGAATCCCAGCGGCGAGAAGAGCACCCTGCGGACCACAAGCATCTACAACGGCCACCGGAACATGAGTATGAACTATCTCGACCTGCATTCCCTTGGCACAGGGGGTTCGGCAGCTCGTTCGGTCATACTTCATGGGCGATGGCCGTGTCCCGGATGTTGCCATTCTGAACTCTGGCCTTCACAATGGTTGCTACTGGAGCAGTTTTCGCGTTTACATACAGGCCACCGAGTTTGCCGCACAGTTCTGGACTGGCCTCATGGCCGAAGTGCGGTTGCGCGGGCTTGCTACGCCAAGGGTGTTCTACCAGACAACGGTTGCGACTGGCGGGTATGCTCGGGACCTGGCATTCAATCCAAACAAGATGGAGCTGTTCAATGGTGTGCTCGTGGAGAAGCTGAGGCAGCATGGTGTGCTCACCGACAGGGTGATCGACAACTTCAACATGGCGTTTCCCGTGGCAGTATGACAACCGTTGCAATGACAGCGTGCACCGGCGAAGCTGGTATGGCGGGACGGCAAGACCGGCCACTATTACTTCGTAGACCTCATGTTAGGGCATGTGCTCCTCAATGCTATATGCAGTGGATGAAACTCTGCCGGCTCCATGCTCCGTAAGTAGATTTTTTAGGGACGTTTTTGCAAATAAAACATAAGTGGGTCCCTAGATTGCTACGTCATCAAATACATCTCTACGGTGCACGCGGTGACCACAAATGACGCTGACGCGTCTTAAGTGACCGTAAACTTGTATTTCCTTTGTACAATGACAATATTAACTTTGCTAAACAAGTTCAATGATTAACAATGAATTTAAATCAGCAGGAAATTATATCAGGAGCCTGTCCATGAGAAACAAATACTCCGTGTACAATTCCGGGCTTTCAGATTTAGCTAGCAATAGCAGTTGGATGTTCTCAAGTTCAGATGATATAGGAGTTCCACTTATACAAAATTCAGATCGTAAAGCCGGCACATCAAAATTACCGACTTCATTGTTTTCAACAGAAGGCGAACTTACAGAAGATTGTACTATACAAACTGAATGCTCTATTCTAATTAAGTGTTCATCATGAGAGAAATGCAGAGGTGTGTCCTCACGCTTACTGATGTTCCTGAATTGAGCACGGGAGGAGTTGCTGGAAGGCATGATGGAGTCCATGTCGACGAAACTCGGTAGCTCCTGTTGGACTATCTGCAAGTTCACGCGGACATTTTTTTTTGAAAAGAGTATATATTAATATCATGGAGATACTAATTACACCTAGCCTCTGCAACAACGCATGTTCTAGTGGTCTTACGGATGCACGTAGCCCAGAAAAACAAAAGAAGAATTAAAAAAAAGAAAAGTCCAGCTACAAAGAACTTTCCTCAAAGCAACGACACTGACACCACCAAAACAACACCAGTAGTCCTCCACTCCAATAACAACGCCTTCAAGAAGGAAACCGTGCACAAGCGCCGTTGTTGCCCGATCAAAGATTATAGGTTTTCACCTTGGAGAAAGTCCTCGCTCGCAAAACAATGTCTTCAACAAGATTATTGTCAGACACAACCAATTAAGGCCAGACCTTGAATTTTCACCCTGCAAGGTAAAACTAGGAACTCCTCATGTGTTGTCTTCTCCCACAAACAGTCGCTGCTGCGAGTCACAGATCACGCAGTCAATTTGTCATCGCGGACAGTGGAAGCATAAACCTTTAGTCAAATGTTGCACAGAGGAAAAAAAACACAGAGTTCATCCTAGTAGCTAAAGAAACACATATTACTTCATTGATTGATTGATAATACATATTTCCTCATATATATTGGATGTAATAATCCGTAGCATGCAGAAATATCAAATTAACAACAAAGGATCCATATGCACGTATCTCTGCAGCATAAGTAACACAACCTGAATTTATTCATACTGCAATATTCATGGCACTTAGGGTTCAAGGGAGCCTCAAGGTAGGTACCTATAAAAATGCTGAGAGAATAGTTTGGTGCTACTAATAAGTTGAATCAGTATAGTACCTGTTTGCAAGAGTTGATGAATCAAAGTAGCAATCAGGCCGACTGAACTAAAAAAGACGGAAACCGAGAAGAATAAATGATGTGGTGAGAAAACGAGGGACTACAGGTCTAGTGCCTTGTATATTCTTTTCCAGGCTGCAATTGAGAAAGAAACAGGAAACGAGGGATGAGTGCAGCATAATGGCAAATTCATGCTTATGCAACCTGTGTACGTTTCATACCTTCTGGTTTGTACATGTGAAGTATGGGACGGTTGGGATGGGCGTTCGCCGCTGCCACCAGCGCAGCCTTTGCTTCCTTCACCTCCGTATCGGTGGCTCCATCTTTGTAAACAGAAGCACTGACATACTCGAGGGAAGGGAGATGCCCCATGCCCAAATCAAAATCTCCACGGGCGATCCACCTGGCTGAGAAGGTGAATTGAAGTCGTTTAAGTTTTGGCGCAGCCCCTCGTGGAAACATAGATGGCGCCACGGTAAAACGATTGAAGTAACAGTCTGTCGCGCATTGGAAGGAGTCAGGGGAAACAACAAACATTTCTACCACATCGACACCTAGGACCTTGGTACCACCCCTGCCACCCCATATATGGAGATAACGAAGAGCTGGCAGCATTCCAACAATCTGAACGTCCTCAGGTCTCACTTTCTCCAATGATATAATGAGGCGCGAGATAACATGAAGTGAGGAAGGATTGATCCATGCTGGTAGTGTTAGGAATGAGCAGTGAGCTACGTCGAAACATAAACTGCGGAGTTTTAAAGGGGGTACCCAGCCTCCGCTCATAAGATCGACATGTGGTTTGCAATTCAGCGCAACGGAACTATCCAGAATTTCCAAATTGTGCAGATTATTTAGGGATTCCACCAAAGCTTCACATAGCCTCTCATCCAACTGTCCCCATTGAAACCGGAGTACCCTCAGCTTGGTCAGATGGCCCAGCTCTTTGGCAAGATGGCAGTTCGAATTGCATGAAGATATC
Organism: Avena longiglumis; assembly: GCA_030063025.1. Classification (NCBI taxonomy): domain Eukaryota; kingdom Viridiplantae; phylum Streptophyta; class Magnoliopsida; order Poales; family Poaceae; genus Avena; species Avena longiglumis. The sequence goes on from CP125973.1 coordinate 64,924,676, forward strand.
TTGCCCACCGTCACTCCGCACAACACTTCTAGGGAAGTAAAGTTACATATCCCATAAGGGAGATTCATATGCATGACAACATGCAGGCACATAAGACGTCTTAGCTGAACAACACTCGACGGTAGGTTCTTTATGCTTGTTCCTTTAATATCTAGGGTCTGTAGAAGCTTTAGCTTCCCTATTTCCACTGGAAGATCCTTGAACCCTCCATGATTCAGTCCAAGGTATCTCAACTGCAGTAAATTCCTCATACATGCACTGTGCAAAACAGGACAATATTCTAAATCCAACACACGCATAACTTGAGAACTAGATTTTTCTTGCAGTTCGTCAACAACACCATCACTGAAAACGGTCAGAGACCTCACATGTGCCATACTGATGGTAGCCATATCAACCTTGCTACATTGTACTGATAATCTCCATACCTTATTTTGTGAATTAGGCATTTTTCTCTCATCACCATCCAATATAGTGACAAAGTTCTCTTCACTTGACAATGAACATATGAGATCAAGCACCATGTCATGTACACGACATGCTTCTACCTTTTCTTCATTATCAATGCCTATTGGCTGGATCATACTCCTATTTACTAGCTCGTTGAAGTAGCTGTCACCAAGCTCATATAAATTAGTTTCTTGTTTTTCACTATAGACAAGTCCTTCGGAGATCCATTTCCATACCAGTTTGCCTCTCATAATCTTGTGATCTTCTGGAAAGATACTTAGATATAATATACAAGGTTTCAGATAAGAAGGTAGATCATAATAGCTGAATAATAGTATCTTCTTCATCTGCTCTACACTGCGATCTTCTGTAAGTCCATGACCAATGGACTTCAGTAAGGTATACCATTGATCCTTCCCTTTTATCTGATGGTTACTAGCGAGAAGACTTGCTATAGTAATGATTGCTAATGGTATCCCTCCACATTTGTGTAAGATGTCTTCGGATACTTGCACCAACTCGGCATGACACTCTTTTCCATGACAAAATACTCTTTTGTGGAAGAGCCTTCTTGATACATCGTGAGAAAGAGGTTTAATTTTGTAAATATGATCACTATAAGAGCAACATGCTTCAGAAACACTGATAATGCGACTTGTCGTGATTAATCGACTTCCAGGACTCTTCCTGGAGAAAGCACACTTAATTATGTGCCATGCCTTTTCATCCCATATGTCATCAATTACGATCAGGTACCTATGGGAATGTTTCCGAGAATTAGTCGACAAGTTATAAAATGAAAATATATCTAAGAGATTTATTGAGGTGAATAATTGATCATGTAAGCGAAAATACGCGGGAAAGGAGTGCAAGGATTTGCACGGACAGTGTAAATCACTATTGAATGACCAACAATATGATTCTTTTATAAAAGGAACAAAGTATGCTACTAAAATGTAATTTGATTAGTACAGAATGATGTCATGATTTTACATACATACAAAAATACTAAAGAAAAAAAGAAGCATATACCTTCTGTTTGTAAGAAAATCACATAGTGCATCGATGAGTTGTCTTTCATCTCGTGTTGCATTATGAATATCGGCATACTTGTTCTTATCAAGTTCATAGAGAATGTCCTTGAAAACCTTTTTCGTGTCTGGATTTTGAGAAACCGAAACAAAAGCTGCACAGTCAAATTGCACTTTGATCTTGTCGTACACCACTTTGGCAAGAGTTGTCTTGCCTAACCCACCAAATCCAACAATAGAAACCGTCTTCAGCGGATCTTTGGACCAATCATCACCTCCAAGCAACATGCTGATCAGCTCGTTTTGTGTTTCTTCTATGCCAACAAGCTCTGTCTCATCTGTGTACAGAGCCATCACACGAGGGTCAATGCCAGCACTAGAGCCGGTGTCCGGCATTTTTTGCTCATACCTTTGGCGCAGCTCGGCCAATTCTTTAGCCTGACCAACCACCTCTGCTAGTGCATCGGAGATCCCATGGAGATCCTTCCCCTTCTTGAATAATTTGATGGTCTTCTTGACTACCTTCTTGACTATGTTCTTCAGGTTGGCAGGCTCGCCTCCATCTTCCACACGCACCATGAAGGCATCTACGATGTCCTCCATTTGGTAGGCTAGCTCCTTGACTTTTCCTGCCCAGATCTTGACACCCTCGTCAAGCTGCTCCGGAGGTACTTTTGCCACCTTGCGAAGAGCAGCGTGCATCAACGCCAACTCTGTCACAAGAGACTCGACACCTTTCCTCACGCGCTTCTCCAGGGTAAACTCACCGACGAGAAGGCCGCCGAGCCGGGAGGAGAGGCCGATAGCCCCATGGCGATCTCCATGGCTGGTATGACCTCTCCACAGATGCTTCAGTGTTTAGTGTTTTGGTTGGAAGAGATCTAGGAGCGCTACATGCAGTTTGGTCAACGGGAGAGAGAAGTTCTAAGAAGAAACCAGCAACGGGGTGCTCAAGACTAATTTATCTACGAACCGGGACAGGATATGAGTGATCATGTGCATGGCCAGGCTGCCCTGTGGGCCTACGCACAGCCGGGTCCCGGGTCCCATGTATCAGCTGCGGTGGTGTAATCTTGCTATCTTGTGCCAAAGAAAATTAGAACGATTCCTGCTGCTCATAAAAACTTGAAGTTAGTTTCCTTGAACATCTACCAGACAGGACATGGGAAACCGAGCCACACCTTTACGCCTATGTACTAACAGAGAGCCATGTCGCTGTGACCAAGAAAATTCTCAGCATTGTATTAACTCCCATCATTAACACCTCGTTAATTGCCACTCTTTATTTTCTTTTTCTCTCACACCGTTAAGGAAAGAACCAGCCAATCAATAACCTTTTTGCAGCGCATGCACCTGTCTTTATTAGGGCATTAGAAAAGTTAATGCTCCGGACTTATAATTTAGAAATATCTGAAAATGCTCTTCGCCCAATAATCCTAAACAGAGGGAGTACGTCCTTCTCATATAAATATATATCTGGATGATAATAAATATCCTTTTATTGGTTCACTGGGTAACTTGTCATCTTAAGATTAGAGGCACTTCATAAAAATCAGTATCAACTAACAAGTTCTTCCCCACAAAGAAAAGTGGTATTAGTACAGGGCCATCCTTAATTATTAGGTCAAATTAACATGAACGACCATGATGAATATGACATGACAAATATGAACCATTGCAAATAACAGGTGAAACTGCCATAATTGTATAAACGGGAAAAAATTATCAGATTGCTAGTAAGATGACACAGTGAACAATCAAAGCTTGCAAACCAACCAGCTCTATACCATGATTTCATACTCTTGCTTACAAAACAGATAGATGGAAGGAAGTTCAGCACGAGAAAATGTAGGAGCCTAGTGATCCTTGGATCAATGGAAGCAACAATAGAACACAAATACAAGTGGGTAGATCACTACGAGAGCTTCAAAACACCAAGTAAGATGCAATGAGTCTGGACAGCCTTGATTGGTTAGAACGGAGGAAATGCAAACACTTGGCATAAGCAGCACTGGATCAACAATAGGACATCTGGAAACTGCATAGATCACCCTTGAGGCATGCTGCTACTGGTAGATATCTGTCCTCTGCAATCTTCAAATCTTGCTTTTGGGTTTTGACCTCTCTTGCTTGGTGCCACTAATTTGTCAAAGTTTACACTTTGCAAAAAATGTATAGATCAATCACCATATCATGTACACAATTAAGACTTTCCCTGCCTTCATCATCAACATTAATGTCTATTGGTTGAATCATACTTCTGTTTAAGAGCTCATTGAGTAACCTTTTCCTAACTCAAATAGTCTAATATCTTGTTTTTAATGATACACAAAACATTCAGCTATCTACTTATAGATCAAGTGACCTTGCCTAATCTTGTGATCTTCTCAAAACATAGTTAGCCATAATAACTGATCCTATAGATGAGAAGGTGAATCAAAACTAGGAAAAGAAGCTTGACTTGTAGATCATATCTCACCTAGAAGTCAAGAACCTCCTTTACTAGATCTAAAACTAAAGTACTTAAGATATACAGTATGTGAGACCCCTATTGTGCATTATCATAATATTGTGTCCTCTCAATACATAGTTAGCTATAATAACTAATCATATAAATGAGAACATGAAAAAGAACTAGTAAAAGAAGCTTGACTTGTAGATCATATCTCCCACATGACCTAAAAGTCAAGTGCATTCTTTACTAGATCTAAAGTAATTACATAGTGTGACCCTTATTTATGCCAAACCACTAGCCTACCACAGCTAGCTTGCAACCAAAGATGATGCTTTTTCTATGATCTACCTTCACATCATTTATTATATCTAAGCATATTTTCAGAAGACAACAAAATTAAGAGAGACCAACTGATTTGCAAGTGGATAGCTGAAGGTTTTGTGTATCATAAAAACGAGAAATCGGACCATTTGAGTTAGGAGATGGTTACTTCAATGAGCTCATAAACAGAAGCATGATCCAACCAGTAGACATTAACGGTGAAGGCATAGTAAAAGTTTACTGTGTACATGATATGATGCTTGATCTGGTATATCCTTGTCAAGAGAGGAAAACTTGTGACAATATCGATCCAAAGAAGACAACATGTACCTACGCATATGAAATTATTAGCTGTTAGTTGACTACTCAATCAGCATGCACCTAATCAAAATAGACTGTATCAAACCCCAATAATCTAAACAACTTATACCACAGATTGTAGATCTATGCTGAATAACCAACAGCAGCAGTACAGATTGATGTACACACCAACCAGCCAAGCAACAGTGGCTGGTAAACATGGTTTACTTGCAGAAATTAAACTGTATACGATTCTGGTATTCATTATTAGACAGGAAACTAATCAGCATGCATCTAATGTTTCTTCATAAAGAGGACAAATTCTGAGCCATGAGTTGCCTAGACAACAAATGGACTGCACCAACAATTTGCACTGGAGACGCAAGCCCAAAAAGTAGTGGTGCTCATGGTTCACTTGAGGAAACTAAGAGATCTAGAACCGTAGAAAAGAAGCTCCAGGTTATCCGGCTTATGTTAGCAGGTTAACAGTGTAGATCTACCGTGGAAGGCCAGCAAATTTGCCCCACGGAAACAGTGGCGCTCATGGTTTACTTGAGGAGAACTAATAACTTATTACACGAACTAGAACGGACGAAAAGGTAGCCCAGGAATCTTAGTACCACACTGACACTGCAGATGTACGGTGGTTGACCAACAATTTTAACTTCGGATTCGGATCCACCCACCGGCAAAATAGTGGCTGGACGCGGGGTTTACTTGCAGAAACTAGATCTAGTTGAGGAGAAAAGATTTATACCTCCCGTCGTTCAGATCTATGCCATGCGAGATCCGGCGCAACTCCCCCGAGCGCCCCTCTTTAAGCCGCCGCACATACACACCGACGAGCAGGACGCCGGCCTAGGCCGTGCCCTGGGCTCTGGCCTCGGAGGAGGCCGCGACCCGGGAGGGCCGGAGCCCCCGCCGCTAGATCCACTCCACTCTCCCCTGACTTACTCTCGCCCCGTCTGCAAACGCGGGTAGAAATAACCCCGGGGAGCGGGGGGCTAGCTAACGGACGCGACCGATCACGTGCTCGCGCACAGCGGCTGCCCCGTGGCCCTCTCCATGGACGGGTCCCACATGTAAGCTGGCTACATTAGAGGTGGTATGGCAAGGCTTAGATGCGATCTGGGAAAGGGTGAGAAATGACCTCGGATGCCGCCTGGCCTGCCGCGCCAGAGGATAAATTAATGCCTACCACGCCGTGACGAGCGGTGTGTGGGTGGGTCACGAGCGCGCACCCGGTCTCTGCTCGCAATCTGCCCCTGGAGCGGCGCATGAGTAATTTACGGGAGCATCGTCCCACAAATTTTGGCGTGAGGCGTGCAGTACTGAAACGTTGGTTGGGCTAATCTACTCCCAGTCAAAGACGGGACGAGACGAGATGGATTCACAGGAATGGGGTCGACGAGACACGATCACACATCGCAGCCAGTAGGAGGAGAATGGGGATGAGCACTCGTGAGCATACCTGAGCTTCGTGTGTGTTTGTAAAAAACGTCTTAGCCTCCAGCTTGCATCAGGCCGTGATAGTAGAACGGGTCTACCATATTATTCCCAGCTGGACCACAACGTTCAACACAAAGCTAGCACAGAGCGCGTTTACAGACAGACAACGGTACAGATTGTGAGCCGACACGTCAAAAGCGACACAGCCCAACTCCGCAACTCCCCTTCGCTGCATAATTACAGGCGACCGGACAGTCAAGCGCTCTTGAGAAACTGGGCGTGGTGTGCGATGTGGTCATCGACGAACGTGGCGATGAAGAAGAAGGAATGGTCATATCCGGGCTGCATGCGGAGGGTCAGGGGAACTCCCGCGGCCTTGCACGCCTCCTCAAAGTTGCCAGGCAGCAGCTGCTCGGCCAGGAACTTGTCGTCATCTCCCTATTCAAATTAGCAAAGAAAATAACAGATAAGTGCTTTTGCAGAAATTGGTTAATTTATACTGCTCCCTCCGTTCTAAAAAGGATGCCATGGATTTGTCTAGATTCATATGCATCTAGAAGTGTTTTAGTGTAGAGATCCGCGACATCCTTTTTAGGACGGAGGGAGTATAATTTTGGAGGGAGGAACTAATAAAGGCAGATGTGACAGCATTAGGCAGTATAGACAATTCGTGTACAGCTAAACTACTCTCTAGGGACCTGTACTATTCACATTGTTCATCAAAACTATCGACCTATGTATAATAAATTCCTTAATGCACTTGTGTTGCATAGACAGCCTTCGGCTCTGGGCAGTCAAGCTGAACATGTCTAATGATAACACGAGAGCAAATACATGCTACACTGATGGAACTTCTGTAAGCATGTCTGATCCAGAAGTACCGTGACATGGCCTTGATGGACTCTCTTACTGAACATGCAATGGACTCCTACTGATGCTAACCAAGCTAGAAAGTGATCACTTTGAGGCAATCGTATCAAAGCATATCCAGTGTACAAGACTACCAACTGAACCCGCCATGTGCAGCAGGCATAGCAATCAAAATGGCTTCATGTCTTTCAGACACCAACTCATTTAAAATTGTCATGGGGCTCAGTTTATAACTAACCAATCAGTTGCCTGTTATCCAGGACGATGACTACATGTTGTCACAAATGCCAGACAGCAGGTCCTAGTTTGATACACACTTGTACCTTTCAGCAACATTTTCCAGCTACCTTACATGCCCATGGAGATGACTAGTTGCTCAGTTGTCACTACACTCGAATCGAAACATGCAACTCAACATGCTAAATGGTTCATTCCAACAACATATGATAAAAACAACACAATGGGCTAGAAATAGCCTGAAAGCAGGAATTGTACACTGTCCATTTCATAGTTGCATTATACTCCCTCCGTTTCAAAATATAAGATGTTTTAGGTTTGTGAAGAAAATGTATCTAGAGTTGTTTTAGTGTGTAGGTTCATTCAATATGAGTGAACCTACACACTAAAACAAGTCTAGATACATTTTCTTCACAAACCTAAAACATCTTATATTTTGAAACGGAGGGAGTACGTATATACCTGGTCAATCAGGATAGAAGTTGAAACTCCGTTGGACTTTTTAATCAAGCAGGTTGCATCATATTCCTGCAACAAGCACACACTATTAAGTATTTAACATTACCTGGTTTCAGAATGGATGGAGAGAGTGAGGGAGATGTTCTCAGAGAAGAGTTACCTCCCATTCTGATTTAGCTGAGCCCAAATAGTTAGAGAATGCTTTCTGACCCCAAGGGCAGCTTATTGGGTTAGCAATTGGAGCAAATGCAGACACCGACTGCATATATGAGATAAATTCACAATGCCAAGTGAGATTCGGTGAAAATAATAATAACAGAGTGCAGATTGTATATGAGGTAGACACCTACAAGTTTCCAGATATAAAAAGGTTCCTCGATAGAGATTTCCAGATATTGAGGTTTTAAGAAATAGTACCTTGTATTTGTCAGTGTTCTTCAGGTAGATAGTCAGTGCACCATGCCCTCCCATAGAGTGACCAGAAATTGATGCACATGACGTGTTAAGCTGTTCAAAGTTGTCACTTAAAATGTTTGGCAGCTCCTTCACAACATAGTCATACATGCGCCAGTTTTCCACTTCTCATTGGTGGCATTCAAATAAAATCCAGCACCTACTCATGAACAATCAAGATAGGAATGTTAGGCAGGTCTAGCCACATGCACAGACACATATACTTAACATGACACAATGCTTCAGGTGGTGCTCGCTTAGAAGAACTCGACAAATGTAAACAATCTGGACTCTCTAATGGAGAAAAGAAAATCAGAGCATCCATTATTACCTAATTGATTTAGAAATACTGTAGAATAACTTCACGAATTCATGAATAGTTATCTTATTATGACCCAACAGTAAGGTGTATTCAATTATTGCATCTTTACGTCAAACATAGGTGCCAGATGAAAGAATTAATGGCCACATATTATTATTTTTTGTCCTAGTTGTCAAATTCACTTGCTGAATAGTACATGATGTTTGTGTCTTAACAGGTTAACAAAGGCCAAAGGGCGCCATGTTATCAGATCCCACATTGATAAAGAAAAATCTAAACCATAGGATATATATCTGTTGTGTCTTAACATATGATCTGGTGGCACCCTGATGGTTGAGATAAAGCATGTTATCGCTAGGACAATCTTGCTGAGCTTTGACCACATCGAGATACAGAAATGTCAAAATGAAAAGAATATCCTTAGTTCAATGTGTTGATTAAATATTTATTTATTCAGCAACTCCATGAGAGGTTTCATCTACTCCCTCTGTCCCAAAAAGGATGTCACGGATTTGTCTAGATTCGCATGTATCTAGACGTAGATACATGCGAATCAAGACAAATCTGCGACATCTAGTTCAGCACAGAGGTAGTATTAAAGAACATGTTTGCAGTAATTATGTGCATATGTTTCTAAAAAATTATAAATATTTGCTCCATAACAAACACAATATCAGCAAACCAGCATAAATTTAATACAAAAACAGAAAACAGTACAGCCATACATCATGCTGTAAGTTGTAGACTCTCATGGAAGTTGCTGAGCCATATATCGTATAAACTGCAAATGTCAAACAAAATTGTCTTAGTTATAGTCCTTACCAACACCAAAATCCCAACTATCTGCCTCTCCTTCTACATTTAGTCCACCTGCATGAAACAAAGGAGAAGAGTGATGAGAAAAGGAAAGGTTTAACATTTTAAATAAGGTCCAAGAATCACATAATGTGTTCTCAACAAAAGAAAGGTGATAAGAAGCAACAGAGACGAGATCACACTGAATATACAAGTTATTTGGTACTGGTAGTTAAAGAGAACAAAACACTTTATTCGTTCCAAGAATATCAGCAACACGGCTCGTTCCTCAAGCTAGAATGCATGTAAATTTATTCAGACTCAACTCTACCATGTTTAGGCTGAACAAGTCTATCTTATTGCTCAACTAGGTAGAAAAAATGGAATGTAAAAATACAGTTTATACATGCCCCAAACAATAGGTAGATTGTGTTTTGTTGGCCTTGCTTGGTTATAACGTCTACCAGCCTACCTTTAGGCTGGACAGATTCTATCTTATTGCTCAAACAGGTAAAAAAAATGAAATACAAAATACAGTTTATTTACATGCTCTAGACAAGAGGCAGAATGTGTTCTCCTGGGCTATAACATCTTCCATCCCTAAGAATCCAAACCAAACATGTAAAATTTAAGTTATTATGTGTCAGGAAGATGCAAGATTCTTATGGTTACTCTTGTTCCTTCAGCTCCATACACAAGCAGCACTAATGTGGAGAATTAGATTACTCATGCGGGAGGCTTGCTAAACCTACTAAACTACCGGGTATCAACATGACAATGGACACTTTTTGACATGTCAATAATGGTAGTAACTGCAAAAGTATACTGTCATGAAATAGTATAAATATGTACCAAACGGAATGGAACTTGACCCTACTACTGATATGGGAAATTGGGAATTTGGGGCCAGTCAACACTTCTACTCAGTAACTACCAGACACTAAGCAGAAAAGTGATCCCTACACAGAGACCTGTGGCAAGTATCACCAACTGCAGCAAACAATTTTGGATACAATAATCCATGGAGGTACAAAATGGAATGACACAACCATTAAACAGGGGCAATTCTGAACACTCAAACTTAAGTGCAGTTCTAGCAAATGAACATGGAAAATCACCCCAATAATCAAGCAACATACAACTACTTGGCCAAAGTCTTGTTGTATGAGTGGGGTGATACTGTGAGTTCACCAATTTACCATGTCCAACCTGGCAAAAAATGGATAAAGACTATTTACTGGTGCATAGATGTAACAGATACATCACAGACATAATCATCAAGCAAAAAGCAGGCAGAGTATCACAAGACATGTGCATTGCTACCATGACACGATTTAATTACAACATTAATGATTAGAGTTAGGCCCTCAATAGTCCCTGCCAAGCGCAATGCTTAGAAATGAGTATCGGTACGCACTCACAAAACATAATCCTTGAATCAATTACACGTTGAAGCGTTAAGGTGTACCAAAGAAGCAGGCCAGATAACTCCATGTGCCGCAAATGAGGCATCAGTGGTCATTTTCCATTGAAATTCAACGTGCATTATTCATGCCGCCCATACTTTTCTCTTGAATTTTCTCACAGAAATTTGACAAAACCAAGTGGGAAAGGCAGTGTAGGCATTGGTGACGAGCCCATGATACCGCAGCATATGGGTACACATCCTACAATTCCTCTGGTAGAGGATCCCAATTCCCAAATCTAAAATGCATAAAGCACCAAAATATCGACATAAAAAAAATTAACCTCGCTGTGTACCGTCCACACTCCCACAAAATCTAAGTACTACACTCACAATTGGATGGTATGGCTGCAGAGGGCCGGTCAGGCATAAACCCTAGAAATTGAACGAGACGAGAGAGGGGTTTAGGCTCGACATACGCGGGGAGGTGTCGGGGGCGACGATGGCGATGCCGTGGGCCGCGGCGGCGCGCTGGACACCGGACTTGATGATGAAGTTCTCGTCCGTGCAGGTGAGGCCGGAGAGCCAGTACAGCACCTGCGCCAAAACCAAGAGAAAATATCAGATTCCGATGCCGGGGAGAATGTTCCAGGGGCGAGCGGGTTAGGGCACTCACGGGGAGCTTGGACGCCGGGGAAGCGGGGAGGAAGAGGGAGAAGGTCATGGGGCAGCCGAGTGTGGCGCTCTGGTGACGGAAGCGAAGGTTGTGGCCGCCGAACATCTTGGTCTTGCTCAGCTGCTCCAGGGCCGCTGCGGGAGGGGGAGCGGCCGCCGCCATCGCGGGATCGCCGGCGAGGTGGGGAGGAGAGGGGAGTGGTGCACGGAAACTGGACTGGAGATGACAAGAGAGTGTAGATCTCTAGAAGAGAGGATCCCAGTATCCAAATCCAGTGATAACCCGGCAGCCTCCTTTGGGGCCAGTGATAACCAGGCAAGTGTCAGGGAGGCCCAATATGCCTTGGTTTTGAGCCTGTTTGGTTCTTTTTTTAAGGGAGTTTTTTAGGTATTGAATCTGTTTGATTCAATGAGAGTATGAGACCATATCCTGTCATCTTGTTTTTGCAACGGCTATGTAGTGTTCCTGTGTACTACCTCTGTTTGGGATTATAAGTCCCGCGCGAATAACTAGGTTGCTAATTTGAACAAGATAATATAAAATTATAGCATAAAAATTATACCATTAGATACTTTAGAAGTTATATTTATAATGGTATAATTTTTATGATATATAAATTATATTTTATTGGTCAAATTAGCAACCTAGGTATGCGTGGGACCTATAATCCCGAACAGAGGAAGTAGTTCTTAAACATGAAAAAAAGTATCTCTAAAACTTTGTAGCTGATTGAAAATCCTTGCACATTGGTTTGCCCGCAAGAAGATTTTTGAAACTATATCACACGTTGGCATTTTTCAACAAAAAAATTGAAGTATTATAACCACTTTGGTACCAAGATATAGTAACTTGTACGGGTTCAAACGTCATTCTAAACTCTCGCAAGACTTGCATTCGCTAATTCTTTAAAAGCTTAAGCGTGGTGTTGTGTGAGCGATTTGGGGCCATCTGCCGAGTGTCTTGCCGATTTTGTGCCTCTGCGTGTGGGACCGCTTGATTTGCTGGTCGTACGCTGAGACCCGATGCACGAAGCGGTGGGCTGGCTTGCCCACGCTACTCGCAGGAAGCTTGTGTGCGGTGTTCTTTTTAGCCGTTGACATGTGGGCCGGGATTTATGGGCCATGGTATCGATCTCCTTCGTCTGGTAGAATTGTCTTTCTTACGTTATACGGAGTGGGGAGTACTTCCGGTCTTCTCGACTAAGGGCGGATTCTCGGATTGTTGTGGTTGGATTACTTGGCGGTGTGGTTCTTGGTGTTTATTCCGGCTGTTTTGTTGGCGTGGCGGCCAGCGCTTCCCGTCACGGCTACCTCCCCATCTCTCTCGTCCCCTCACAAATCCACGGCCATCTCAACAACCACCACTTCTATCCAGGGCCGTCAGGGTGGAGCTCCTCAACACCTTGCGTGGGGATGGGCGTCGGAGACTGTAGGGTTTCGTAGCATGGAAAACAAAAAATTTCTATCGCATACAAACAAACAAGCCAAGATCTATCTACTAGATTGTAGCAACGAGTCGATGGAATAACTTACCCTCGAAGATTCCAAAGTGTTTAACGAGAGCGGATTCTCGTGGGTGATGTAGTCGTACTCTTCCCGATCTCAAGATCGTGTAGACGATCCTTCCGGTTGCCCGGCAAGGCGCTCCCAGCCGGTCACACGTCGACTTTCGACGAAGACCTTCCTCTCCCTTGTTCCAAAGACGTGGAGGTTGTAGCACTCTCCTCGTGATTCCGGAAAGACAACGGCATGGTACAGGAAGTAGAGGAAGATCCCAGGACTTCGCCTAAGCGGGAGCGAGTATGGTGGAGTATGAGAGAGCTCTCGGCGATCTAGGGTTTAGACACACCAAGGAGGAGGGGCTAGAGCCGCAACTAGGGTTCCGGGACCCCAAGTCGGTTAGGGCAAAACCCTAGGTGGTGGCGGCTATGGAGGCTGCAGCTTTCTAGGGTTTGAGGTGAGGACTTGTGTGTCAGAGGAGAGCCCCGCCTCCTTATATAGGGAGGGCCGCGCCAGGGGAGGAGGGAGTCCCTCCCCAACTCGGCTTGGAGGTGGGCCGGGTTGGAGGAGGATTCCTCCCAACTCGGTTCCTCTCCTTCCTCTTTCCTCTTTCCAATTTTAGCCGTTTGACTTTTCAAACTTGCTATTTGACTTTTCAATTTAGGATTCAATTTAATCCTTTATTTGGAACAATGAGTACACTTAGTACATGATGCAATCATTTCAATATGCAATGACACATTCCTGTACCCCTTACCCTCCGGAGTGTCGGACATTGAACCTTCTAGAACATTCGATGAAAACACTAATCATTCCCGAACTCCGAAACGGGACTTTCCTTATATGAATCTTATTCTCCGGACCATTCCGGATCACCTCGTGATATCCCGGACCCCATCCGAGACTCCGAACAACATTCGGTCTCTTTCTCATAATACCATAACTACTTAAACAACGTCGAATCCTTAAGTGTGTCTCTCTACGGTTCGTGAATTATGCGGACATGATCGAGACACTTCTCCGAACAATAACCAATAGAGGAATCTGGAAATTCATATGGCTCCCACATATTTCTACGATTACTTTGCGATCGAATGAACCCTAGCCGCCGGCTCTAGCCCCTCCTCCTTGGTGTGTCTAAACACTAGATCGCCGAGGAGCTCTCTCATATTCCACCATACTCGCTCCGGCTTAAGGCGTAGCCCTGCGAGATTTCCCCTCTACTTCCGGTACCACGCCGTTGTGCTGCCGGAATCGCGAGGAGAGTGCTACAACCTCCGCCTTCTTTGGAACAAGGAGAGGAAGGTCTTCGTCGAGTACTAACGTGTGACCGATCAAGGAGCGCCTTAGGAACACAGCCGGAAGGATCGTCACACGATCTTGAGATCGGGAAGATCGTTTTACTACATCACCCACGAGAATCCGCTCTCGTTAAACACTTTGGAATCTTCGAGGGTAAGTTATTCCATCGACTCGTTGCTACAATCTAGTAGATAGATCTTGGCTTGTTTGTTTGTATGCGATAGAAAATTTTTGTTTTCCATGCTACGAAACCCTACAGAAATATCCTATGAGATTCGATTAGGCAATAGAACAAGATACATAGACCGCCATCCAACTGCATCTATGACTAAAAGTCCACCTCCAGATTATCATCCGAACCCCCTCCAGTATTAATTTGCAAGCAACAGACAACTTCTTTAAGCAAAATGTGTAAGGTAAACAGTCCACATGTTCCATGAACAAGAGACAATTGTTTTCTCCCTAGTGGCAACAACACATTCTACAACCGAAGAGATTATTGTCTCTTCCCTTGAAAACTAGAGGCATGAACCCACTATCGAGCATAAATACCCCCTCTTGGAGTCACTAGCAACTATTTGGCCAAGATAGCTACTAACAACAAAGAGCATGCAAGATAACAAACAACACAGACATGATAGAATCATAAAGACAAAACCATTAATTAAACCAACATAATAATCTCAATATCCATCGGATCCCCACAAACACAACATGCATGATTACATATAGATTAGATCTTGATCATGAACGGAGCTCACAAGATCTATACATGAAAGCAGAAGGAGGAGAAATAACCATCTAGCTACTACATGGACCCATAGTCCAAGGTGGAACTACTCACGCATCATACCGGAGAGAAGACCTCCGGGATGATCTCCCCTCCGACAGGGTGCCGGGAAGAGCTTCAGATCCCCCCGATCTAGGTACGATGGTGGCGGCGGCTACAGACGGTTTTTTGGATATTTGATCGGGTACTTAGGGTTTTTACATCGGGGGCTTCTTATAGGCGAAGGGGGAGGCCGAAGCGGTGGCCAGGGGCCCCACACCCTGCCTAGGCGCAGGGCAAGGCCCACCCGCGCCTAGGAGGGGCCTGGCTGCCCTGGAACGCCTCTCCGTCTCCCCTCTGGACTTCTTGTTCTCCATGGAAAGTTATTGACTTTGACTTTTGTCTCATCCAATTCCGAGAATATTTCCTTACTAGCATTTTTGGAACCAAAACAACAAAAAATAGGCAACTGACACTGTGGCAACTTGTTAATAGGTTAGTAGCAGAAAACATGTAGAAATCACCTCAAAGTGTAGACAAAGCAAAGCCAAGTAGATACTAAACAAGCATGGAGCATAAAAAATTATAGATACGTTTCCGACGTATCAGCCCTCCATGGCCCTAAGGGGGTGTTTGTTTGGGCTTTTGGTGGCTTTCTAGTGGAAAAAGCTAGACAAACTGACCAAACGGCACAGCTGCGCGATGGGCTTCGGCCGAAGTGGTTGGCGAAACAGGCGATACTGGGAAGCACGTCCACAGGTGCTTCCCACGGCTTCCCGAGGCTGCGAGCGAAGTGTTTTCATCTTTGGACATTTGGATGAAGGAAATTACAAGCAAACTGCCATCCTGAGCCGTATCACCACCCCATCGACCGGACCGACGGACCTCCTCCTCGCTGTTCTTGCCCGACCCCCGGTGCCCAGATCGATGGGCCACCGCCGGCCGACCGCCCGACCCCGTCCCCATCCCGGGCTGACCTCCTCCTCGGCCGACCTCATTCCCGGATGTGCGGGAGCAGCGGCCATCCATGGTGCGGGAGCAGCGGCCGACCATGGTGACTAGGCGTCGGGGAGCAGCGGCCGGCCATGGTGACTAGGCGTTGAGGTGCGGGAGCGGCGGCCGGCCATGGTGACTAGGCGTCGGGGAGCAAGCGTGGGAGGGAAGAAGGAGGCGGGAGGAGAAGGAGAGCAGCGGCGTGAGAGCTAGGTGGCGAGGCGCGGAGTGGCGGGCCAGCAATGGCATTTGGGTGGAGGACGCGAAACAGAGAGATAGAATTAAGGAAGAGGAGAAGATAAAGGAGCGAGAGACAATGGTTTTTTCTTTTATTTTTTTATTTTTCCTTTTTATTCTCTCTTTTTCTTTAGTTGAAAATTTTAAAGCATACAACCAGACATATTATTCTTTTACTACAGAAAAAATATATAACAGCAAGTGTCCTTTTTTATACTTCTAGTGCTGAAAAAATATGTATTTATGTTTCTTGTTTGAATTAAAGTTCTATTTTTATTTGTGTAATGGTCGGATATGTATTTTGGACAAACCAATATATGAAATATGGTATTTAATAATAATATATACATTTATGCACTTCAATAATAAAGTAAACATGTTATATGAATTATAGGGACATTACAGACAATTTCTTAGCATATAGCCAGCCAAGTTGCCAAACAGTCGAACTCAGAGAAGTAGATTTTCCTGCACAGCAGCTTTCCCGACACATCAGCACAACCAACCACAGCCAGCCACAGTCCAAACAAATGTGCCAACGGAGACGAAGGGAACCGGCGTCATGGCCAAAGGTCGGAACCCTAGATGGGTTTGGAGTAGCCGCTTATGCTTGCCTTGCGTTGGGTACCGGTTCGGTACTCAATTTCCAGCAGTACTTAGCCTATATATACACACAATCTTTTTTAATTAAACTTGTTTAACAATTTTGGAGAAAAATCTACTATTGCTAGAGAATATTGTCACGCTTTTAAACACGAGTATTGCATTTGTGCAGCCACAACTTGTATTGTAAATAGTATGGTGCCAGATGGACATTTTGGGCTTTACGGGTGTTGCATGCCTTGAGATCGATGCCATGTAGATAACCTGTTCCCGATCTGACGGCTATTCTCTGTCAAATGTCCAGCAGGCCTTCTTTAGTAGACCACATAGTTACATACATTTATCATCCTAAATAAACATACATTTATCTTCCAGACTCAGAAATACTACAAATGATGGCTTGGCTTGTACTTTTATTTTTTCATCATTTGTTCATTGTAAATAAAAACTTTATTTTGACATCAGAAGGTATATCAGATTGGAAGCCTTCCCGACGCTCACAAGCTAGAAGGGGACATTCCCGAAGGTATTTGACTTCAATAAGCTGTAGCCACATACCTCATCCATCATCTTTAAGAATGCGCCATACCCACTTGAGCATGAGCACCATGTTAACGTTAAAGCGGCAAGAATCAATAATCCCTATGCTCCAAGGCTCTTGGGGCGCACAAGTCTGTTGCCATATGCATTTTTTAAGCCTTTTCACCGGCGTTGTATACTTGTATGCCGTGAGGTCAATATCAAATTGAAATTTGTGGAAACCAGAGCATGTAGGGAAACCCATGTAGATATCTACCCGACGGCTATATATTATTTGTCAAGACTTTGGTAGACCAGATTGTTACAAACATTTATCCTCCCGACCAAAAAATACAAATAATCTTGCACGCATACTTTTCTTTTTTGTCATTTTTTATTTTCTTAACAAACTTTTATTTTATCATCAGAAGGTATATCTAGACAAAGAAAAAAAAAGAAAGAAAGAGCCTCAGAACAGTATCGCTAGCTAGCTATTTGGTGAGGGAGTAGACGGAGAGCATAATGATGGCCACGACGCAGAGGCTTGCGAGCAACAGCGCGACGCAGGAGATGTCAACCCTGTTGAAGAATGTCTTGAAGCTTGAGTCCAAGAATTCCCCGAACCGGCGCTGGGCCTCCACCGTGAGACCCAGGCCCGCCGCCCCTCCAGCGGCGATCAGCACGGCGCACACCTTCAAAATTTCATCCACATGCATGGCCGCGGTAAGCAATCAGTGTGTATATATAATGGGGCTGACGTCGAATCGGGATATTGAATAACAGTACTCACGACGTCGGCGCAGATGAGTAGTACGGTGCCGAGCTCGGTGCCGCCGATCATCTTCCTCCTCCCGGCGACATTGACGGCGACGAAGGACATGGCCAGCAGATTGTACGCGCACCCGATGACGCCCACGGCCAGCACGAACCTGATCGACAACCATTGAAATAGTATTGAACACATGCACAGTTGTTTAATCTACAGATTCTGTAGTAGTACGCCGGCAGGCAGAGGCGCCAAGTTTTGTTACCTGTAGGCGTAGAAGTCCTGGAATGTGATCTGATCAGGTTCGTCGAAGAAGGCGTCGTCGACCCGGATCTTAGCGGTGGCGATGATGGCGATGGAGGCGATGAGGAAGAGCAGCGCGAGCACCCGGAGGGCGAGTGTCGCCACCGGCAGGACGCGGTTCGAAGAGGAAGCCATTCTTGCCGATGGCGATTGATCGGTCGAGCTGCGAGGTTTTGCTGCTGCTGCTGCACTAGGCAGTGGTGATTGGTTTTGTTCTTGTCTATATGAAGCGCGCGCGTGCTGATCTCGTCGTACTACCAACAACAGCTTATTTCTTGGTTTGATCGTCGTCCAATAAGAGCCGCGTGCCCTCGTATGGACGTATGTACTTGTCTGGATCGGTAGACATGGTCGTGATTTATTTTTTTGGACTATTTGATGGCCGGCGCTAGCTCGGTCTAAGCATATATATGTAGGACAGTGAAAAGGATAGATGATTAACTGAAGATCACGCTGAGGTGGGCGGACGGGGATGGCACGGTGTACGGTATCTGCCATATGTTGTAGAAGATAGTCGTGGGAGGCAGCTGGGACTGATGCCAACTCCGCGGCACAAAACTCGGCTGGTCTCTGCACACCCTTTGTGCTCAGGGACGACAGTGTTATCACGCAACGGAGACGTATGGCGGTTCATGGAATATGATACTGAAAATATCATCCGATGTAGAAATATAAAACGTTTTAGTTTTGTAAATTGAATGTATTCAGACATCTTTTAGCTATAAATTCATAGAGGTTTGGAATAGACGTATGCACTAAAAAGCGTCTAGATATATATATATTTTTTTTGATAATGGACGCTTTATTACTTAAAAGGTTTAAGATACATTCATTTCATAAAGCTAAAATGTCTTATATTTTTGAATCGGAGGGAGTATGTAGTAATACAAATTTTGTTTTGAGATTAACCCATGTTCAACTTTTGTTACGCCTATATACGGGTTGGGATGTCCGTTTCTCAACCGTCACTACTAAGCGAAAAGTCAGAAATTCTACGTATTTAGACCAATTTAAGGTGAAAAAGGGGTTGCTTCTTCGGCAAAACAAGGATAATGTTGAGCCAAAAGGTCACGATTCAAGATAAATTCATGGAGAATTAACACCAACAATAGTGACATACCAAAGAAAAGTACTGTAGGCTTGAGAAGAGGTGTCCTGATGGTGAGAGGCGGTGGCAGCAGCGGACAACGCAAAATATATGGATCAAAATTAAACAAAGCGTCCATCATGCCATGGAGCATAACCAGTGTTATCCACAGATCGTATTTGGCAAATGCTGGCACAATACATCGTTGCATCCTTCAAATAAATTTGAATAGGATTAGCTGGAACTGTATAATAACCGTGCAAATCAAGCAGACAAGATACAGCACCCTAGTTCTTCAGAGGGAAACAAAACATTGGGGGATGGAGCGAGCCTGGTCGCTGCCGATGCACCGCTGGAGACAAACGTGACATACATCACACGCACGAAAGATGCCGACGAGCCAGGCGCCCGGCGGCGTGCCGATGTGTTGCCTCGCCACCACCCACCACCACCAGGAACAGAACTGCCTTCACGAGCTATCCCTCTTTGCCACCACAGGAACAGAACTGCCTTGTTGCCGTGTCGTGCAACACTTCATCGCCGCCATGAAGGACCAGCGTCTAGTACAGAGCTCAAGATGGAGATCTTGTTGCTGTCCTGCGACGACATGTGACGTACTTTCTGTACGTCAGCTTCGTGTTGTCGTAGGTGGCGCCTGCAACATAGAGTTCATCAGTGAAACTTTCAGTCTCAATTTGATCGATCACAGGATGCAGCTGTGAAAAAAGGATGATTCAGACAGTACCGTGTTGACGAACACGGCACACCTGCACCGAGTGCCCGGCGGAGCTCATGGTGAGCCGTGGCCACTGGCCGGACTTGAAGAACTTCTCGCTCGAGCCAATGTTCGCGCTGCATCAACGGACATCAAGATAAGCAACATTCAGAGATAGTTTTAGACAGAGATGGACAGTTCAAGAAGGGGTCAGTCAGTCTGTCACTCACTAGGTGGTGTGCCACTCATGCATAGTTCGACTTGTCCCGTGTCATATTATTCAGCTCCACCAGGCCGTCCTTGGTGAACGCGCGCTCGGGACCAGCGAGTTGGTGTCCTCGCTGTACGACTACCACAAGAAGCCCCCCCGCCGAGTTCATCTTTGCTGGCATCTCAGGTAGAACTAATTTACATAATGTAAGAACTATTTACATGACTTAGACTGTGCCGACACAACTCCCGCTGCGCCGATGCCCTCCATGAGCTCTGGAAGCCGCGCGAGCGAGTAGGGAGCCACAGCAGGCATAAGCCGCGCCGCGCACCTCGCGCATCAGCACCGCGCGCCGCTGCATCAGCCTCGCGCCGCTGCCCTCCATCAGCTCCGAAGGTTGCGCCGGTAGTTAGAGGATAATTTTGCATGTGATTATAATCTGACCAAAGTTGTTTGTGATCATATGTGCATTAAGTTTATTTATTTATGATTATAATCTGCCCAAAGGTAACGTGGATTGGAATATTAATGACTAATGCGCATGTTGTATTCTGACCAAAGTTGTTTATTTCATGTTTATTATATGATTCTCACTAAGTTCGTGTTTTTTTTAGCAGTAAACACCAGCAATGTTGCCTCTTACATCAATGGCATTGAGCCCCTCAATGGGACTAACTTCCCATCATGGAAGGAGAAGGTCTAGTAGCACTTGCGGTCTTAGAGTTCGACTATGCATTTCGTGAGAACGCTCCGACAGCTCCTCTTGCCTCAGACTCGGATTATGCTGAGAAAAAGAAGGATTATGATACTAAGGCTGAAAAGTGGGAGCAGTCAAACCGCATGCCTCTAATGATCATTAAGAGTACTATTTCTATTGGAATTATGGGAACAATTCCCGATTTCACTGATGCTAAGAAGTATATAGCCTCAGTGGACGAGCAATTTAAGGGCTCTTTCAAAAACTATGCTAGTACACTGATCATGAAGATGCTTACCTCTAAGTATGATGGCTCTAGCGGCATAAGAGAGCACATTATGTCTATGTTTGACATGGATGCTAAGCTAAAGGGAATGGACATGTCCATCTCTGATGGCTTCCTTGTCCATTTCATTATGACTTCGCTGCCATCTGAGTTTGGTCCCTTCAAAATAAGTTACAACACTTAGAAGGAGAAGTGGAGTATCACCAACCTCATGAGTTACTGTGTGAAGGAAGAGGAACGACAGAGGACTAAAAGACTGCAAGTAGTCAATGCCATTAGTCTTGGTCCCTGTAATGGAAAGAGGAAGCATACTGATGAGCCCACAAAGTCTAAGAAGAAGCTGCAATTTGCTCCTAAGACTCAGAACAATAAGTCAAAAAAGGATCAAGGAGTGATAATGTGTCTCTTATGCAAGAAGCCAGGCCACATGCAGAAAGAGTGCGCAGGCTTTAAGACCTGGCTTGCCAAAAAAGGGTAATGGTGTTATTTCTTCTATTGACGAGTCCCTTTATGCTGATTTTTCTCATAATACTTGGTGGATTGACTCAGGTGCCACTGTGCACGTTACCAATTCATTACAGGGGTTACGTTCTGTCAGGACTATAAAAAGGGGGGAGCAAAATCTTAGAGTTGCTGATGGCAAAGAGATTGAAGTCGAATCTGTTGGATCTTCTCCACTAGCATTAGAAGGCGACTATATTCTCGTACTGAATACTGTCCTTCATGCTCCTAGTTTGCGGAGAAACTTGATTTCTGTTTCCGTTTTAGATGATGAACTTTGTTCTTGTAAGTTTGGAAACCATAAGTGTGTTATAGAGTTTGATAATAATAATGTTGGTCTCGCTATCAGGCAAGACAAACTTTATATGCTTCTCTTGAGTGATTCCTCTGTAATGAATGTGTGTGATGGTACAAATAAGCATAAGAGAAGGAAGGGTGATGAGACCTCATCGAAATTGTAGCATTATCGATTATGCCATATTTCGAAGGGGAGAATTGAACGTCTCATTAGAGAAGAGATATTACACCCATTAGACTTCTCTGATTCAGACCACTGTATTGATTGTATTAAAAGGAAATATGTTAACCATCAGAAGAAAGGGGCAATTAGAAGCAAGTGTCGCTTAGAATTAATCCACATTGATATTTATGGTCCTTTTCCTGTGAAATCCGTGGATAGTTTTGACTCGTTTATTACGTTCACTGATGATTACTCCTATGATTATATTTACCACATTAGCGATCGTTCTGAAACACTTAATAAATTTAAGATATTTAAGGCTAAAGTGGAAAATTAGACTGGCCTAAAAATAAAAGTCGTGCGATCATATCGAGGTGGTGAATATTATGGGAGGCATGCGCCATATGGGCAAATTCCTGGGCCCTTTGCCAAATTACTTGAGGAAAATGGTATAGCGGATCAGTACTCTATGCCTAGCGAGCCTCAGCAAAACGAAGTGGCCGAGCGTCGCAATCACACACTAATGGACATGGTGCGTAGCATGCTTATTCATTCCAACTTGCCTATCACGTTGTGGATAGAAGCACAAAAGACAGTTGTTCACATATTAAATCGAGTTCCTCCTAAGTCTGCACCTAAGACACCTTATGAATTGTGGACTAAAAGGAAACCAAATCTAAATTATTTAAAGGTATGGTGCTGTCCCGCTGAGGCAAGGATTTTTAATCCACAACTTAAGAAATTAGATCCTAAGACTATGAGTTGTCACTTCATTGGATATCCTCTTAAGTCAAAGGGGTACCGCTTTTATTGCCCAGATCGTCTCACTAAGTTCGTGGAAACGACACATGATGTGTTCTTAGAAAATGCGAAAATGAGTGGGAGCTCGCAACCCCGGAAGATAGATCTTGAGGAAATTTTGGTTAATGTTCCGCTACCAAATATCCAAGAGAACTTAAGCAAATAATACAATTGACAGTTCATCATGAATATCAAGCAACATCAAGTATAACCATACTGTTGTTCACCACTGCCAGGAGAAACATCCTATAAACATAAATAGAAATGAATCACAGAAAGCTAGCATGCCTCTCATTATCTGATAATAACTTTCCTCTCAAGAAATTCAATTAAGTATATGTAAGTACCACAGTGCAGTAGCACATAGAGTTAAGCCATGTCATTGCATTCTATAAAGCTAACAGTGAGCTAATGATTCAATCACCCAAGACTAAAGTAGGAAAACTAGTCAAGTAGTACTCGAAATATATTCCAATATCGCAACACAAGAGGAGCATGAATCAATAGGGGCTTATACAATTGCCACCACTAACAGCAGAATCACTAACTCAATTGCCTAACCACAGGAACATTGTTAAGCACGTATCAAAGTACTACTGCTAGGACAGAGTGGGAAGGAACTCTAATTTGATTTGGTACATAGAGAGAGATAAGTGAGGAACAGAGAGAGGGGTAGGAGTACTTATTGATGGTCCTCACTTAGAATTGGGAAGAGGAAGCAGAGGGGTTGACAGTGGCAGATGCGGCACGATGACACAGGGAGCGTGGAGGCACTCAACCTGCACCACGCCGCAACCAGCAACCCACTAGTGTCTGGGAGAAAAATTTAGAACTCTAGGAAGCCACGAGTATGGCAGTAGAGCATTGCTACAACCACAAAACCGAAACCCTAGCGCCACCAAGAAGAAGGAAGTGAGTAGTAGCAGAGTAGGTGATTCTCAAATCGAGTAGGATGGGGATACGAGCGAAGAGCAGCGAATCTAGAACTACTTGCGACAGCGGCCGGAGCAGCAGGAGCTAGCCAGGTAAAAGGGGCGGCGGTGGCAGCAGCGATACCAGGATCGCGTGAGAGAGAAGAGAGAGCCTCAGAGCATGTCTAGTAGAGCCCCTAAACCCCTATCCAACCACTTTTTTGCAATTTTGAGGGTCCAATTCATGTAGAATAGAACCCCTAAACCCTTAAACCCTCAAAAAAAATTAAGGGTCGAGCTCTCAACCCCCCTGCCTGTAGAAGTGAGGGTTGGAGGAGCCAACCCCTACCCCGACCCGGCCTCACTTCACCGCGAGGGCGCGAAGGAAAATCCCCACCCGCCTCCCACCCCGCGCTGCTGCCACCGCCTCTGCCCGCCCCGGCCACCTCCCGCCGTCGTCGAGCCGCCCTGGCCTCCTCCCGTCCCGGCTGCTCCCGCCCCGCCATGGACCCGCCTCCATGGACCGGGCCGGCTCCGGACCCCGCCTCCTCGGCATCCTAGGCCCCGTCTGGCGCCACCGCCCCTACCGACCTCGCTCCCTCCCGGTTCATGGCGCAAGTGGCGGCAGTGGTGGCCACCCACGAGTGGCCAAGCGAGGCGTCGGGCAGCCCGTCGTCGCCCCGACCATTGCGTCGCCCGTTGCGCCGCCGCCTCCGGCCCATCGCGCTCGGAAGCCGTCGGTGGTTGGGCCGAGGAGCGCTGCGGCCGCCAAGCGTGCCTTGGTCGATGGAATGCCCGAAGGGGCAACGTCATTCATCGGGCTTCTCCAAGATGCGGAGGTGGACATTGGGGCTCCTCCTCTCGAACCCTTTTGGTTTGGTGATGACTTGGAGGAAGAGGAGGAGGAGGAGGAAGGGTAAGAAGAGGAGGAGGAGGTGACCGAGATAGAGGAGGAGGCCTTTGCCGTCGTTTCCTGCCCTACCATGCGCGCGGCAAACTATAGCGAGGCCGAAGATATTCTCTTGGTTCGTGCTTGGGCCTCCGTGGGGATGGATGCTTGCACCGGTACCGATCAAACAGGCAAACGGTATTGGCAACGCATAGAGGACGCCTATTGCAAGATCAAGCCGAAGACTGGTGGGTTCGTCCCTCGCACATACCATTCGCTTCAAGGCTGATGGGAGTTGATGAAGCCCCAATGTGCTCGTTGGAGTGCGGCAATGGAAAATGTGATCAATGCACCGCCTAGAGGAAGCGTGCCGAGTGACTATGTGAGTATATATGCATGTTTTTACATCTACTTTACTATGCACCTCCTATGCTATATGTGTGTTTACTATGCTATTGGTGGGTTTGTAGGAGGGCAATATCGACAAGAGGTACAAGGAGATGGACGCTTCCAAGGGCAAAAAATTTGCATTTAAGCATGTTTGGGAGCATCTTAAGGATTTTGACAAGTGGAAGTTGAGGGATCAAGAGACCGCACCCAAGAAGGAGACAATGCTTATGATGGATGATAGTGATGAGGAGGAAAGGAACGCCGGCAAGCCCGAGGGAACCAAGAAGGCAAAGCTTAGGATGAATATGGAAGGAGAGGCGTTAAGCTTGAGGGAGAAGATGGCGAGCATGGTGAAGGCAAGGGAGACATTGACAATGAAGACATTGGAGACAAAGCTTCTTATAACCGAGAAGAAGAAAGAGGTTAAGCTTGCACAAGTTGAAGAAGGGCGTGAATAAGCCAAGTGCAAGGCCGAAGAAAGGGCACGCAAGTCCGACTTGGAGGATAGGATGCTTGCGGTGAAAGAAGCAAAGGCATGGAAAGAACTCATGGTGGAAGAGAGGTAGCACATGATGATGTCCAAGAAGGACATGGATGACGAGCAATTGGTGTGGTGGAAGGAGTACAAGGTGGACATCACAAAGAGGAAGAGGATATTCCGTCGTGCCTCCTCTTCTTTCAAGGTGACACTCCGATGAGTGATGGTGGCGATGGCGGTGTGGAGGACTCCATCGCCGGCGCCTATGGAGGTGCTTGATGGCGCCGAGGTGGAAGTGCTCTAGGAGATGGCGCCGTGTTGCAACTTTTTGGTGATGGTGCCGATGAGAGGGGGAAGATGATGATTTTGTGATGTAAACTATTAAACCATGCATCTATGATCTTCATTTCCTAGTTTTTTGAAGTGACAATTGTGATGAATTGTGTTTTCCTAGTGATATTTGTGATATGTGCAATGATATTGTGATGAGGGTTCGAGGATTGAGGCAAAGACTAGAACCCTCAAACCCTCAGTTATAAGGGTTTGAGGGTTCTAGTATCTACCCTCGACCCTCAGTTTTAAGATTTTGAGGGTTCTAGTCAATGACCCCTGTTTTTCACAGCTCACATGTGCATAAAACTGCCAATTCTTGACCCTTAAACTTTTAAGGGTTTAAGGGTACTACTAGTGATGCTCTCAAGGAGAGAAGGGAGGATTGGGTCGGGGTCAACCGACCCAGTGGATCGGACCACCTGGTCTAGCCCAAACCTGTGGGTGGGCAAGGTATTTGGGCTGGGCGGGCCCAGTAATCAGGACAGTGTTTAAAAAGAAAAGCTAATATAAATTAAATATGGAAATTGCCAAAATGCCCCTGAATTTATTCCAGCCCTAGAAAAATATAAAAAAAATCCTTAAAATACATATATATATATATATCAAAATGACCACAAAAATAATATCTACCAAAGAAAAAATATAATATTACCTATTTATGTCAAATAAAAATGCAAATAAATATTAACACCATTAAAACCTAAGTGAAATTTCATAAATTAAGAAAAATTTCCTATAAATAAATAAAAATATTTTTTGCATATTAAAATAAGTCTGTTATTTTATAAAAATACAAACTTTTTTTTACAAATAAAACTTGAAACAAATATTCAAAGACATTTAATACTTTGTGAAATTTTATAAAAAAAAATCATTTTTAAGATCTTGAATAAATAAATTTTACTAGAAAAATATTAAATATTTAATTACAAAGGTTTTTAAAGATTTTTAAGTAATAAATCCTTATCTATTTTATAAAATACCTATTTTGTAAATTCTTTAAAAATATTTCTTAAATAAGAAATAATCACAATTTTATACAAAACCTTAAATATTTTACATTTAAATATTACTTCTAAAGCCATAACTTGAGTATATAATAATACTTAAGTGTAAACTATTAACTTTTAGAAAACTCTTTAAAACCATAAATCCAAATTAAACTAATAATTTTAAGTAAATTTTAAACACCATTCACTTATAATAAAAGTGAATGCTCTTTATCTCCTAATAATTCTTAAACATGACTTCAAATTCTAATAGATGAATAAGGTCATCCAGATTTGTTTCCCTTAATAGGTTAAATTACCTTCATAATAACAAATCACATTTGAAATCATCATTCACTTAAATTGAAGGTGAATGATCTCACATCCTTAATCATCCTTATCATAACCCTAGAACTTGATAATGATTCAGACACATCACACTTAAATCTACTTATGTTTTTAAAGTTAACTTTGGACTACAAAGTTATAAACTTAATGTCCAAAGTATGTTTATGTTTTTATAGTTAACATTTGTCTATTCAAAATGAATCGTATGGCATCTCACGCCCAAGGTCATCGAACAAACACAAACGACATCGATCACATCCTATCAACCATAAAGATTGTCTAGACCTTATCAAAGAAACCTTTTCTTTGGAGGTTATGCTTTATGCTCTACTTTCATAATTCGGAGCTGATTCGTACTCTAACCTTCGAGATTGAGGATTTGAGGGAACTGATTGAAGAGTTTATCAAGAGAACACCACCACCACCGAAGGAGTAATTTGTAATCAGGTTTGGCATCCCCTTGGCTTGTTCCAAGCTTGGGGGAGTGCCACGGTATCACATCATTATCTTTTATCTTTTTACCTTTTTAGTAGATTCATATCTTGGGTAGAGAAGTTATTATATAGGTTGGTTTGGATTGTGGAAGTATCTCTCCTTTAGTTGGTTATCTATGTATCCCTTGGTGTGAGTGCCTTTATGGAATATTAATGAGAAGTCTCATCTTTTACTTTTTGCACTTCTTATTTTAGTTTGCAATCTCTATTATGTGATTCGTCTTGTTGATCAGTATTGGTATCACTTTGGGAGCATCAAGTAGATCTAAATTGGTTTTGTCAAACCGATCTATGGTCAGTAGCAACACATTTTGAGGTTTGAAAGGAAAAGAGAAAAAGCTTACAGGTATTTTGTATCATTTATTTTCTTTCTTGACTGGATCATAAGCTTAGTATTCTTTATTTAAGATCTTTTGTGTCTTCAAGGAGGATTGCATGTTTGGATTTATTACTTGTATGTTTGCTTGTTTCCTTCAACTCTCTTGCTTGCTACCTAGCCTTGCTAGCCAAAAACATGTTTTGAGAAAGCATACTTCTCATGCATCCAACCCCTTCAAACCAAAACATGTGCCATTTGTGTCCACCATATCTACCTATTAGCATTATTGCTATTCCAAGTAAATTCTCAAGCTTCATCTATCATTCGAATTAAAAATTATTTTGTTATGAGAAAACTAATTAGTAAATCTCTCACGAACTTGAAGGCACACCTTATTTTCTTGCCCCTAATAAACTTGAACCATTGTGTCATCGAAGTTGTATATGCTTGCACCTATATGTTGGAATTGGAATTAGAAGTCATCACAGAACGCTTTCAACATTGCACCATACATTGTACAGTTGATATCATGCTTTTGTGTTTGCAGATGTCGAAGTGAAATAAAAGGTCCATGGATTTATATGGATTTATGTATGTGTGTTAGAGAAACATCTGGGCTATCCTAAGCCATGCCTGTGGAAATCATGTGGAAACTGCGACATAACCATGTGCAACATGAAGCATCCTCAATAAAAACCTATGCAAATAGCAAATAAAAGATCAGAGATGCTCACCGATGCTTTGCCTTGTCATTTTGATATGGTATAACTCAGACATGTGCGGGTACCTTGTTGGCGCTTCTTTATGATACGCATGTACTTACAATGAAAAGAACTTATTGGTAACTAAAGTTGAGTAGCATGAGGAGAGGCCATCTTACTCAAGGGACATGAGATTGCCAACTTATATTTTGTCAAAAATATACTCCAGCTTTGTTCACTTTAACCTTAATCACCTCAAGATGCCTATGATAGGGCCAATGAGAGCTCAAAGCTAGTAAGTACCATAATCTTTTGAAAGCTATTTATGAACTTGAAATCCCTGCTTCCCTCTATGAAGGGCCCTTTCTTCTATTTCTAAGTTGAGTCAATAAACCTATTCCTCTCTATCTCCAGCAAGCATTTGAGTTGTTGTGTTTCAAGCATTCATATGATGATTTATTCAATCATGTTCTTTATCTTGTTTGTTTGCACAAGACTCTTATCTAATGAGTATTACTTTGAAAGCCATCATTCTGAAAAACCTTTTATGTTTGTGGAAAGAGTACTCTTGTTGTAAACCTCTTTACAAAAGCTTTACTTAAAAACTGTTTGCCAACTATTCTCTGACCAAGAACAAAGTTTGCCAACCCTAATTATGATTTATCTTTATGCATCTCTATTGTGACTCTTATACTTGTTGCAAGCAAAGTTATATAATGGTGAGTTTCTTTCTTCTATAAGTTATGTATTGGTAAGTGTGATTCTTCTTGTCCGTATTCTTTTTATCGACACTTCACTCCATAAATATGTGGACATGTTTACTGAGCTCAGTTTTCGCTTGGGGACAAGCGAAGATCTAAGCTTGGGGGGGGAGTTGATACGTCCAATTTGCATCACCATTCTATATCATAATTTGCCTCTATTCATTGATATATTTCATATTAAGAGGTGTTACTTATGTCTTTTCATCTGTTTTTGCATGTTGGATGATTCTTGGAGGATGAACTGCCGGAGTCAGGATTCTGATGGAAAAAACAATGTTTTGATGCAATTTCGCGAAGATCACAAAAATACCAGAAAAACTACGGAAAATCCTCTTTTCCCAGAAGACGAAGGATGCCAGAGGCGGAGTTTGGCCACAAGGGGCCCACACCCCAGGCGCGGGCCACCCTAGGCCGCACCTACAGGGGGTGTGGCCACTCTGGCCCACCTCTAGCTCCGCCCTCTCGCCTATATCTTCTCCTCTAAACCCTAATACACGGGAGGCGACCACAGAAAGATTTCGCCGCCTCTGCGGGGCGTAAAACACCGAGAGAGAAAGAGCTCTCCGGCAGACAGATTTCTGCCAGGGAAATTCCTTCCCGGAGAGGGGAGATTGTCGCCATCAACACCATCATCAAGCTAGACTTCATCGGGATCATCATCATCATCATCATCTTCCACACCATCATCTCCATCATCACCACTCCATCCTATTGTAACAATTTTGTTGAATCTTGCATAGTTCTTAGGGGAAACTTTCCCGGTGTTAATTAATATTTTAGTTGATGCTTGTGAGTGGAACCATTGAATTATTGTTTATGTTCTTATCCATCATCATATCGTCTATGATCTTGATCCATATGATGTCTCGTGAGTAGTTCGTTTAGTTCTTGAGGACATGGGAGAAGTCATGTTGTTAGTAGTGGATTTGTGTTGAGGTATTATTCAATGGTTTAATATTTAAGTTGGGGTGCTATTCTTCTAGTGGTGTCATGTGAACAACGACTACATGATACTTCACCATTTATGGGACTAGGGGAATGCATTGTGTATTTGGCCACTAATTGTGGGGTTGCCGGAGTGACAGAAACCTGAACCCCCATTAGGAAACTATTGCACAAGGGAGTGTAGGATCTTAGAGTTTAAGGCTGTGGTTAGGTTTATATATTAATTGCTTTCTTGTAGTTGCGGATGCTTGCAAGGGGTTTAATCACAAGTATGTATTAGTCCAAGTAAGGTCGGTACATTAGCACAGGTTCACCCACACAACACTTATAAAACCAAAGAAGACTACTCAGCTATATGAAACGAAAGCACTTGACAGTATTCCCATGTGTCCTCGAGAACGTTTGGTCCTCATTAGTATTTCCACCGGCTTGTCCTTTACTAAGAAAGTATTGGGCCACTTGCTGAAATTATTTGCTGTCTTATTTACTCGCACTTTATTTCCTTGCTTTGTCAAAAAAACCTAAAAATCCGTTTGCTAAGTATTTACAGAGATTTCCTGCTCCATACCGCTAGTCAACATCTTCTGCTCCTCGTTGGGATCGACACTCCTATTTATCAAAAGTACTACGATACAACCCCTATACTTGTGGGTCATCAAGACTATTTTCTGGCACCGTTGCCGGGGAGTAAAGCGCTATTGAAGAGTGGAACTGATAAAGGAAACTTCTACTGTGAGTATTGCTTTTTATTTCTATTTGTTACTTTGTTTCCAATATGGATAACCCACTTGGTTTTCTGTTTGGGAAAACTACTACCACTGTTAGGGTAGTAGATGAACCACCACCTGTTGATATAGATCTTTTTAAGATACCTACAAGTATTGTTGATCGTGTTATGGATAATTATTATTTAGAGGATGGAACTGTCTATCCTGGTGATCACTTGCTTTGTATCCGTGAATTATGCGGGTTGTTTAAGTGTTCAGGTATCACAACTGAACATGTGAAGAAAAGTTACTCTCTATATCATTGAAAGGAAGAGCTGAAGAATGGTATAAGGTGCTGAAGAATGGACAATCCATGGAATGGGAGGAAATAGTACCTCTCTTTATTCTAAAGTCTATCCTCCCAGTGAGATTCATAAGGATAGGAATCTAATATATAACTTTTGGCCTCATGATGGAGAGAGTACAACTCAAGCTTGGGGGAGATTGAAGTTAATAATGCTTAAATGTCCTATTCATGAACTCCCTAACAATATTATTATCAATAACTTTTATGTTAGGCTTCCTCTTCATGATAAAGATTTACTAGATGCTTCTTGTGCTGGATCATTCACACGTATGAAGGAAGAATCTAAATGGGATCTCCTAGACCGTATTTAAGAGAACACTAAAGCATGAGAGAATGACAAAGGAAGAAAGTCAGGTATAAACTATGATTATGAATGCATTAAATCTTTTATGGGAACTGATGACTTCCGTGATATTAGTACTGAGTATGGTATTGATTCCCAAAGTATTATCAATTGTTTTAAGGCTTTTGCCTCTTACATAGAAATTCCTAAAAAGAAGTGGAATAAGTACCATGCACCTTAGAAAGATGTTGTTAATCATGTTCCGGCCAGAAATACTGAAGTTTGTACTATTGATCATATTTTGCCTGAACCTTATGTTGAGAAAATCCCTTTCCTAGCTAAGGTAAAGGAGTACTCTATGATTATTAGTGCGGTTAATAGAGTTACAAAGAAAATTGTGGAACCTGATGAGCAAATAAACATTGAACATGAAGTGTCCATTGAAGATCTTGTCACTAAAAACATAGAAGTTGTGCACATTGTCTTCTGTGAAGACGCTTCTAATATTGTCTCTCATCCTAGTAAATCTAGGAAAACAAGTGTCCCTGTGCTTTCTGTTAGAATTGGGGATCATTGCTATTATGGTTTATGTGATATTGGTGCTAGTTCTAGTGCTATTCCTTATGAGCTTTACAGGGAAATTATGCATGAAATTGGTCCTTGTGAGCTTGAGGACATTGATGTGGTTATTCACCTTGCTAATAAGGAAACCATTTGCCCTATTGGTATTTTAAGAGATGTGGAAGTCCTTTGCGGTAAGATTAAGTATCCTGCTGATTTTCTAGTGCTTGGTTCGACAGCTAGTAAAACCTGTCCTATTATCTTTGGTAGACCTTTCTTGAACACTCGTGGAGCTATTATAGATTGTAAAAAGGAGAAAGTTTTAACTAAGTTTGATGGAGATTCTTATGAGTTCAACTTTTCCAAATTTGCTAAAGCTCCTTATGAAAATAGTTTGCCTAATGAAGATTTCAGGGTTGAACAACTTGCTTCTATTGATCCAGTTTATGACCTTGGTCCTCTTTTTGATGATTGTAAGTATGCTCATTCTGATGATAAAGTTGTTTCTTGTGACAGTTATATTGTCAACTTTATTCAAACTGCTACTGAAAGTTATTATGAGAGAGGGAAACATGGTTTTATGCATCTCAATAATATTAAGTTTCCCCGTTTTATGCTGAAAGCTTTGAAGTTGCATTTGTTTTGTCTTCCTATGCTAGTGGCCTTTTGCTTCAATAATTTGTTTTCTCATGAGACTCCCTTGCATAGGAAGTGGGTTAGACTCAAATGTGTTGGATAATTTCTTCTTGATGCTCTCTTTCACTTCTAATCCATATCCCCTATGTGAGCATCTTTGAAATTATCAAGCCTAACTTAAAAGCATTAAAGAGAAGTACTTCTTGGGAGATAACCCAATAGTTTTGTTGAGTCTTGGAAGTTATTACCTCAGTAATAACCGCTCCTTATCCTTTTTGTTTTGGGTTTGGGACAAGATAAACTACTTTTGAGAAGTAGAAGAGTTGTGAAAAGTGGCTGTCCTGGGACAGATTTTTGTGCTGTATTGTAAAAATCCGTGAAGGAGCTCAGTACAACGGATGGAGCTATAATTTTATGTAATTGTTCTCCAATTTGTTATCCAAATTTCATTAGTTTTGCACTTTTTGATTTGAGCAACGGAAGTTTTTTGAAAAAATCAATCTTTACCTGCTCGTCTATTTTGACAGATTTCTGTCATCATTTGCATTTGCCTCTTATATTGATTCCCTTTAAGATTCTTTTTGGGATTTTGGAAAGGAGTTGCTACAATAGCTTTTGTTTTGATGGATTTCAGTTGAAGTGTGTACCTAGAGGTTTATTGTTTTTGCATACACTAATGTTGCCAATGAGGTTTGTGTAAGGCCTTGTATCAAAGGAATTTTCAGGAGATGGAGAGAAGGAAACTGCAGAGTCCGTCTTTGAATAGGTAAAAGTGCTGGAAACTGAAGGTTCGTGAAAACCTTATATTTCTATATTTTTTATTTTTTATTACATATGGAAGGTTACGAGACGAAACAGAGGAGGAAACGGAGCCCAGGTGGGCCACACCCACCCTAGGCGTGGGCCCCAGCTGGCCGTGCCTATAGGAGGTGTGAGCCCCCTGGAGTCCGTCTCTGCCTCAATTTCACATAGTACCTTCCTTATGCATTGGAACTTCGTAATATATAACCCCCCGGATCCCCCGAGGTTCATATATCGTGTTTTTGTCTCGATCTGTTTCTGTCAGGAATCTTCTCAAGTTTAGAGCACCATGGTCTCCGCCAACGACAAAGGCAAGAAGCCTATGGAAGATGATCCTCGAAACCTCAAAGAGGAGGAGATCTTGGTTGGTGATGAACAAGACATGAAGGAGGAAGAGCATCCGGACACCCGTGCTACTGTTGCAAGCATTGGAGTGGTGGCAAACACTACCAAGCTTAGGAGGGCAGCACATATGTCTACAGGAGGGAAAACCCCACGTCATATCCTCGCTCCACGGTCACATCCTTCACATACCAAGAACCCCTTCCATACTCTCATAATTTAGCAACAATACCAAAAGGTGCCCCAAGGGAATTTGCCCTCTGTTTGGGATCTTCCTCGTTCTAACCATGCAGGGAAGGAACATACTAAGAAGGAAGAGTGGGGAAACAATAACAAGGACTAGGATTCTCGGTCTGACATGATCATGAACTGCATTGAGCATAATTCGGAGCTGATTCGTACTCTAACCTTCGAGATTGAGGATTTGAGAGAACTGATTGAAGAGATTATCAAGAGAACACCACCACCGAAGGAGTAATTCGTCATCAGGTTTGGCATCCCCTTGGCTTGTTCCAAGCTTGGGGGAGTGCCGTGGTATCACATCATTATCTTTTATCTTTTTAACTTTTTAGTAGATTCATATCTTGGGTAGATAAGTTATTATATAGGTTGGTTTGGATTGTGGAAGTATCTCTCCTTTAGTTGGTTATCTATGTATCCCTTGGTGTGAGTGCATTTATGGAATATTAATGAGAAGTCTCATCTTTTATGTTTTGCACTTCTTATTTTAGTTTGCAATCTCTATTATATGATTGATCTTGTTGATCAGTATTGGTATCACTTTGGGGCATCAAGTAGATCTAAATTGGTTTTTTAAAACCGATCTCTAGTCAGTAGAAACAATTTTTGAGGTTTGAAAGGAAAAGAGAAAAAGCTTACAGGTATTTTGTATCATTTATTTTCTTTCTTGATTGGATCATAAGCTTAGTATTCTTTATTTAAGATCTTTTGTGTCTTCAAGGAGGATTGCATGTTTGGCTTTATTACTTGTATGTTTGCTTGTTTCCTTCAACTCTCTTGCTTGCTACCCAGCCTTGCTGGCCAAAAACATGTTTTGAGAAGGCATACTTCTCATGCATCCAACCCCTTCAAACCAAAACATATGCCATATGTGTCCACCATATCTACCTATTAGCATTATTGCTATTCCAAGTAAATTCTCAAGCTTCATCTATCTTTCAAATTAAAAATTATTTTGTTATGAGAAAACTAATTAGTAAAGCTCTCACGAACTTGATGGCACACCTTATTTTCTTGCCCCTAATAAACTTGAACCATTGTGTCATCGAAGTTGTATATCATTGCACCTATACATTGGAATTAGCAGAACCGAGCTGTCACGGGGAACGCTTTCAACATTGCACCTATACATTGTACACAGTTGATATAATGCTCTTTTGTTTGCGGATGTCGTCGGTGTGAAATAAAAGGGGATCTTGTAAGTCCATGGATTTATGTATGTGTGTTAGAGAAACGTCTGGGCCGCTAGCCTAAGCCATGCCTAATCATGGTGGAAACTTGCAGCATAACCATAGTGAGCAATCTGTTAAGCATCCTCAATAAAAACCTATGCAAATAGCAAATAAAAAGATTGCTGAGATGCTCATTGTCTGCTTGCCTTGTCATTTTGATATGGGATAGCTCCTGTATCATGTGCAAGGGGTACCTTGTTGGCGCTTCTTTATGATACGCATGTACTTACAATGAAAAGAACTTATTGGTAACTAAAGTTGAGTAGCATGAGGAGAGGCCATCTTACTCAAGGGACATGAGATTGCTAACTTATATTTTGTCAAAAATATACTCCAGCTTTGTTCACTTTAACCTTAATCACCTCAAGATGCCTATGATAGGGCCAATGAGAGCTCAAAGCTAGTAAGTACCATAATCTTTTGAAAGCTATTTATGAACTTGAAATCCACCTTCCTCTATGAAGGGCCTTCTTCTATTTCTAAGTTGAGTCAATAAACCTATTCCTCTCTATCTCCAAAGAAGCATTTGAGTTGTTGTGTTTCAAGCATTCATATGATGATTTATTCAATCATGTTCTTTATCTTCTTTGTTTGCACAAGACTCTTATCTAATGAGTATTACTTAGAAAGCCATCATTATGAAAAACGTTTTATGTTTGTGGAAATAGTACTCTTGTTGTAAACCTCTTTACAGAAGCTTTACTTAAAAACTGTTTGCCAACTGCTCTCTGACCAAGAACAAAGTTTGCCAATCCCAATTATGATTTATCTTTATGCATCTCTATTGTGACTCTTATACTTGTTGCAAGAAAAGTTATATAATGGTGAGTTGCTTTCTTCTATAAGTTGTGTATTGGTAAGTGTGATTCTTGTTGTCCGTATTCTTTTTATCGACACTTCACTCCATAAACCTGTGGACATGTTTACTGAGCTCAGTTTTCGCTTGGGGACAAGCGAAGATCTAAGCTTGGGGGGAGTTGATACGTCCAATTTGCATCACCATTCTATATCATAATTTGCCTCTATTCATTGATATATTTCATATTAAGAGGTGTTACTTATGTCTTTTTTATCTATTTTTGCATGTTGGATGATTCTTGGAGGATGAACTGCCGGAGTCAGGATTCTGATGGAAAAAAGCGGTGTTTTGATGCAATTTCGCGAAGATTAGAAAAATACCATAAAACTACCGAAAATCCTATTTTCCTAGAAGACGAAGGATGCTAGAAGGGGAGGCGGAGTTGGGCCACAAGGGGCCCACCCCCCAGGCGCGGGCCACCCTAGGCCGCGCCTATAGGGGTGTGGCCACTCTGGACCACCTCTGGCTCCGCCCTCTCGCCTATATCTTCTCGTCGAAACCGTAATACATGGGAGGCGACCACAGAAAGATTCCGCCGCCTCTGCGGGGCGGAAAACACCGAGAGAGAAAGAGCTCTCCGGCAGACAGATTTCTGCCAGGGAAATTCCTTCCCGGAGAAGGTAGATCATCGCCATCAACACCATCATCAAGCTAGACTTCATCGTGATCATCATCATCATCATCCACACCATCATATCCATCAGCACCACTCCACCCCGCTGTAACAATTATGTTGAATCTTGCATAGTTCTTAGGGGATACTTTCCCGGTGTTAATTACTATTATAGTTGATGCTTGTGAGTGGAACCATTGAATTATTGTTTATGTTTAGATTGTTACCCATCATCATATCATCTCCGATCTTGATCCATATGATGTCTCGTGAGTAGTTCGTTTAGTTCTTGAGGACATGGGAGAAGTCATGTTGTTAGTAGTGGATTTGTGTTGAGGTATTATTCAATGGTTTAATTTTTAAGTTGTGGTGGTATTCTTCTAGTTGTGTCATGTGAACGTCGACTGCATGATACTTCACCATTTATGGGCCTAGGGGAATGCATTGTGTATTTGGCCACTAATTGTGGGGTTGCCGGAGTGATAGAAACCTGAACCCCTGTTAGGAAAACATTGCACAAGGGAATGTAGGATCTCAGAGTTTAAGGTTGTGGTTAGGTTTATATCTTCATTGCTTTCTTGTAGTTGAGGATGCTTGCAAGAGGTTTAATCACAAGTATGTATTAGTCCAAGTAAGGTCGGTACATTAGCACAGGTTCACCCACACAACACTTATAAAACCAAAGAAGACTACTCAGCTATATGAAACGAAAGCACTTGACAGTATTCCCATGTGTCCTCGAGAACGTTTGGTCCTCATTAGTATTTCCACCGGCTTGTCCTTTACTAAGAAAGGATTAGGCCACTTGCTGCAATTATTGGCTGTCTTATTTACTTGCACTTTATTTCCTTGCTTTGTGAGAAAACCCCTAAAAATCTGTTTGCTAAGTATTTACAGAGATTTCCTGCTCCATACCGCTAGTCAACACCTTCTGCTCCTCGTTGGGATCGACACTCCTATTTATCAAAAGTACTACGATACACCCCCTATACTTGTGGGTCATCAACTAGACAGGAGTATAACCTCTAGCCATAGAACCTAATTCTGTAGAGCATTGCAATAGTGGCAATGGCAAGCCTAATAGTTTAGATACTAGTCTTATTAGTATGATAGTTATGAGTTGTTATTTCTGGTTCTTCTTTGTAAGAAGATGCTTTCTCTCTCTATAACATAGAGTGTTCTCTTGATCTTTTGTAAAGAGTCGAGTTGTAACCTATAGTCATGCCTTGGACCTGCTATGTTTTTGTTGTACCACTTTGAGGGATGTAATAATGGTGGAATGGTGTTCCATTGGTGTTATGTCAACGACTATAGTGTACTACATCATGCAGTGGTATTCTGGGTCACCGCATGGGTGATTTCATGACAAAAAATATTCTCCAAGACAATTGAATATCATGGACTCTGTCATATCTTCTACGTGTTCTGAAGCTAGTGCCGTATGGTCAAGGCAGTTGATTCCCTCTTCACCGAGGATCAAAGATCATGCAATGCTTGTATGGAATATTTGATGTTCAAAGCTAAAGTGGCGGACTAGGTAATCCAAATTACAATCAGTTGTCATTGTGGTGAAGACTATGTCGCATGGCCGCACACTATTCTAGTACTTTCTATTAGGAATGGTGCCCTAGAGGCGCCACTTTTCGAGTTGTATCTGTATGTTTGTCCGACTTGAACTGATCGTACCCATTGTTGTATACAATGCAATTGTGGAACCATGTAATCATATTCAATTCATGTTGCTTTGTCCTTAGTCGCATGAGGTAGGGCTAGACATCCACTGCCAAGACTAATGTGTAAGACAGAAGACATGTGTCAATGTGTTGGACCCACTTTGACTAGGGTTAGGGTGGACTAAGGGAAAGAAAGGAAGTGTCGTGTGTCCTCCCCTACTCCCTTAAAGGAGGGTGGGAAGGCGATGAACATACATCCATTGAATATTTTGCAAGGCTGAGACTTGGGCCTCACTCCCAGATTATTGTCCCGTGACGGCGAACCTAAGTCTAGCACCTCACACACATTGTTGTTCCAACTTATATGTATGTGAGCCAATAGAGGTGTCATGTTTAAGGCACTTGGAGGCTTAAGGCGGTGGCGGAGTTAATCTGAGCTAGTGGAGAAGGTCCTAGGATCAATGAGCTTTCCGGATCCGAAGTAGTTGATTATGAACAAGAACTGCACTGCCCTCAGAGTGTCCATGGGTAATGTTCTATGGCCATCTCCCTTAGTTAGTTCTTGGGGTGTCTCGCTAGAGTCTAGTCAAAGAAATTTTAATTTTCCATCTTGTCTCTACGTGTGACACAACACTTTCTCTGTTCAATCAACATAAAATTTAGCATTAGCTGGATGTGCTTTTCTTGATCAAAGTCGGAAAGGTCATGGCATGCTCTTAGATGTCTAGGGTGAATCAAAAGTATGAAAGAAGCTATGTGCTATTAAAGCACGTGATTGTTTTCCTTCTAGCATGTAGTTGCAGCGTCGTCATATACTTGCTTCTTCTATGTTTGTTCACTCTTCAAAGGATGAATATGTTGAGCAAACTATGTTGTTCTGCCCTTGCTCCTGCACGGTCTGGTTTGATGTTAAAGAAATATATGATTTCCACCTGAAGTGCAAAGTTTTCACTTCGCCAAAGTCTTGGATCTTGATTTCTTGGAAACGAAGGAGATCTCCAAGCTACTGTTCTTGTGGTCACTTGTTGGCATTTATAGGATGCAAGGAATAAACTGCGAGAAGAAAATTGTGCCATTTTACCATCTATTATCCACAAGAATCAAGGTATATGTTGATATGCTTATGGAGCATTTCTTTGTATCCAACTCCATCCATATGCATGATCCCTCTTTGGCAGGATCATGGACTCCACCGCCGGAAGGATCTGTGTTGGTAAATGTTGATGAAGCCCTTGAAAGTGCAATAGACGTTGCCTAGAGGGCGTGAATAGTATTTTAAAATTATTACCTTTTAGGCTCAAATAAATGCGGAATAAAAACTAAGGTTTAATTTATTGAGCACAAAACCTAACCACTAGGTTCAACTAAGTGCACCAACAACCTATGCTAAGAAACAAAAGCAACAAGGTGATAGCAAGAAGAAATACTTCAAACACGAAGGCTATCACAATGTAAAATGCATAAGGAATCGTTTGAGAGATAACCGATGGACGCGGAGACGAAGATTTATATCCCGAAGTTCACGTCCAAAGAAGCTACGTCTCCGTTGGAGAGGTGTGATGGTGCAATGCTCCTCGAACGCCACAAAAGGCTCACCTTGAGGTGTGGTGGCTCGATGCTCACCCAATGCCACACAAGGCCTCACCACAAGATGCGAAGGCATGCAACTCACCGACACCACAAAATGCTCACCCTATTCTCCCGAGTGCACACCACAAAAGGCGGGCTCTCAATCCACTATGGTACACTTGAGGGCGGTCATCGAACCAGTACAAGATTGGGGCAATCTCCACAACTCAATTGGAGGCTCCCAACAACAAATACACAAAAGGCTAAAAAGCCACAAAAGGCCACAATACCACAAAAGGACACAAGCTTGAGGCCACTCCACAATGGAGGCCTCAAGAAATCAACACACCAACCACACAACCGTCTAGGGTTCCAAGAACCCAAGAGTAACAAGCCCACAAGCTTGTACTCGCTGAATCTCCGTGGAGAACTCAAACCTATGCAACAAATGCAAGGGCAAGTCCTTGATGTCTACGCACTTCTATTCTTGTAGACAGTTGTTGGGACTCCAAGTGAAGAGGTTTGTAGAACAACAACAAGTTTCTCTTAAGTGGATTACCCAAGGTTTATCAAACTCAGGGAGGAAGTGGTCAAAGGTATTCCCTCTCAAGCAACCCTGCAATCAAGATACAAGAAGTCTCTTGTGTCCCCAACACACCCAATACACTTGTTAGGTGTATAGGTGCACTAGTTCGACGAAGAGATAGTGAAATACAAGTGGTAACGGTGCCAGAAAATAGCTTGACAGTGAGGTAAAGACTGGAAGCAAGCAAAAATGCAACAGATCTAGTAGCAAACGGTGTTTCAATGTTTAGAAACAAGGCCTAGGGATCATACTTTCACTAGTGAACACCCTCTCATATAAATATCCTCTCTTCATGATACTACTCTCCGATTGGACACTCTAATCCATGGTAGGGATATAACAGCACTCCTCAAAGTCCGCCTTCCCCAATCTAGATAACCCCACACTGTCACCTTGAGCGCTAGATGGTTCCAACAAACACCACAATTTCATAGAGACATCCAACTCCAAACATAACTCATAACAAATACTCAATCTAGCCAAAGTGCCACACACGGTATGCATGATGTCACTTTCACACACGTGGGGAAAAGCATAGATCTATTAAAGCACAAAGAGAATTTATGTAGACTCAAACCTAAGTGCCACCATGGCGTGCAAGCTGTCACTTTCACACACATGGGGAGAGGAGAGATCTAATGAAGCAATTGAGTAGCAAGGTAGATCTTCTTGATTACAAAGCTCGTGACTACAACAAGATCATGCATAGAGAGAGATGAACACATAGCGACCGGTAGATCCCTTAGCCTCGAGGAAGAACTACTCCCTCCTTATCATGGGAATCAGCAAGGGTGATGAAGATGGCGATGGAGATCGATGGAGATTGCTCCGGGGGCACTTCCCCATCCCGGCAGGGTGTCGGAACAGAGACTTTCTATCCCCCGAATCTCCCATTTGGTGTCGGCGGCGCTACGAAGGTTTTCGTGGATTTCTTCTAGATGCCCTAGGGTTTTTGGGTCGGAGGCTTCTTATAGGCGCAGGAATCAAGGTCGGCGGGGTCTAGGGGGCCCACACCCCCTGTGGGCACATCCAGGGCTTGCCCGCGCCTAGGGGGGTGCGGCCACCCTGTGGCCCCCCTCCGACTCTGCTTCGTGGTTCTGTGTTGCTCCGGAAAAAATAATGACTTTGGCTTTTGTTCCATCCAATTCTGAGAAT
Organism: Avena longiglumis; assembly: GCA_030063025.1. Classification (NCBI taxonomy): domain Eukaryota; kingdom Viridiplantae; phylum Streptophyta; class Magnoliopsida; order Poales; family Poaceae; genus Avena; species Avena longiglumis. The sequence continues at coordinate 64,966,833 of CP125973.1, forward strand.
ATTGAT